>CM053596.1:224452034-224470043 GCA_028646575.1 Pseudocheirus occidentalis | reverse complement strand
CTTAGAAAACTGCTGAAATATTTCCTGTTTTATTCATCAATACTGCATTATCTTCTTGGGCAAGAAGTATTAGGATCTCTTTGTCAATTATTTATTGACAAATTTTATTTATTTATAAATTATTATTATATAATACATATTACATAATATATTATTATTATAATTTTATTTAACTACAGTATTAGAAACAATAAACATTGATAAATAAGTGAATTGTCTTTACTGAGATGCAAATTAAAGAACTAAATATCTGATAAAAAAAAGTTTTTATAAGATTTTTCTGGTTAGTGTACTCAGCTAAATAAATATCTGGGGTAATGATATAAAGCAGTATTGCCAGGAATACTTCCTCTACCCCAAAAATAATAACAAAGCTGCCCTTCTCCTTCTTTCTCTTGGAATCCTATTTAACTTTTAAGATTCTACAGCCTTCTCCAAGAAACCTTGCTTGACACAACTCCATCTCATCCCCAGTTCAGTTCATTTTAACAATTTATTAAGCACCTTCTTTGAAAAACAAATAGTCCCTTCCCTCAAGAAACTTAAATTTATTGTGAGGAAACATGTTCACAGATAAGTAAATACCAGATATATAAAGTAATTTTGGTGGACACTGATAAATGGGAGGGTCAGGAGAGGCCTTGTGTAGGAGGGGACACATGAGCTTTCCTTTGAAAGAAGTGAGGTGTTTTAAAAGGGGAGTTGAAGAGAGAAAACATTCTAGGCATGGGAAGACAGCTTTTGCAAAGACATAAAGATGTGAGGTGAAATATTGTCTTAGGAAATAGTAAGTAGGCTAGTTTTCTGGAATACAGGGGTAGGGAACCTTTGGCCTCAAGGCCACATGTAGCCCTCTAAGTCTTCAAAGTTCTGTGAACTTCGGATTCCATCAAAAGGCTGCACTTGAGGACTGAGATTCTACATGTGACTTCAGGGCCAGGGTTTCCCACCCCTGGAGGATTTATAAATGGGAGTGATGTAAAATCATTCTGGAAAGAAAGGTTGGAGGCAGATCATGAAGGGTTTTAAATGCCAAATAAAAACTTTGTATTTTAACCTAGAGACACTGAAACATCTTGAGCATGGGAATGGCATGGTCATACCTATGCTTTAAGAATACTAGTTTGGCACTGTGAAGAGAATGGATTGGAGAGGGTAGAGGATGGAGGCAGTTGACTAGAATTGATAAGGACCTCAATCATGGTAATGGCCATCTGAATAGAGAAAACTGAATGGACATGACAGATGTGGAAACAGAATCATGCAACATGGCAACTGATTGGATATGGGGAAGGAAGAGTTGAGGATAGCTCTTGAGGTTGGGAAACAGGGTAACTGGAAGGATGATGGTGTCCTCAACAGAAATAGAGAAGTTCAGAAAAAGGTTTGATTTTAGAGAAAAGATAATGAGTTCTGTTTTAGACTTAATGAGTTTGAGAGATAGGTGGATATGGTGAGCATTCATTTGATGATGGAGGATTGGAGCCCAGGAAAGACCAGAAATGAATTTGTAGATCTTAGTTATTTTATACAGACAAACTGATGATAAGCTCAGAGAGAGAGAGAGAATAGAAGACAAGGAAGGCCCCCTATACAAGAATCTTAAGTGATACCCATGGTAAGGGTACAAGAGGAACGTAGTTGATGATGTTCCAGCAAATGGGAATTGAGATAGGTTGGTCAAACAAAGTAGAAGGAAAACCAGGTGAAATGAAAGGTTAGAAATTAGACATTATCCAGGAAGAAGGAATAGTCAGTAGTGTCAAAAGCTACAATAAGGTCAAGATGAATTAGAACAGAGAAAAGGACATTTTATTTAGCAGTTAAGATACCATTAGTAACCTTGGAGAAAGCAGTTTGAAGAGAGTGGTGAAATCAGAAGCTAGTTTTCAGGTAGTTGAAAAGAATGGGATATTGGGCAGCTGGTGGCACAGTAGATAGAGGGCTGGGCCTGAAGTCAGGAACAGCTCAGTTTAAATAGTGTCTTAGACACTAATCTAGCTGTGTGACCTTAGGCAAGTCATTTAACCTTTATTTCCCTCAGTTTCCTTATCTGTAAAATGGGGATAATAATAGCAGTTATCTTCCAAGATTGTTTTAAGGATCAAATGAGATATTTGTAAAGCATTAAATGCTAGCTATTATTTATTATTAATTGGCAATAAATGTAGGTAGCTTTTTCCCTTAGGAGGTTTGACTACAAGGGAAAAAAAAGATGTAAGATTTAAAGTTATAGCATGATCAGGTGAAGGGGATTTTTTTTTTTTTTTACTAAGGGATACCTGGGCATAGATGTAAGCAGCAGGAAAGGAGCTCTTGCATATTTCAATTTTTTAATTAAAGTTATCTTGTTTAAGTGTCTTTTCTCTATATGCTTCCTTGTATAGAATAGGAATCCTGTAGAATGAGGATGACCATACCAATAGTACCAAACTTTCTCAGGTTCTTGTAAGGTTCATATGAGATAATGCACATAGAATGCTTTGCAGATGGCTCTATATAAATGTTAGTTTTTTACTAGATTACACTCCTTGGGGCCTAGAACCATAGTGAAGACTTTAAAACACTGTTGTTGAATATTAAAATCCCATGAAGTCAGCGAGTTTTTCCAGTTAAATGGGAATGACTAGTATTTTATGTGTGTGCACTTTTAGATGAGTGGTGGGTTCGTTTTTTTTTTTTTAATGTCTTATATATAGGTGTGTGAGAACTAAATGTATATAGTCTATTGACAAATGCTCCTACATGTGGATGTTAGGAATCTTCAGTCATTCTTTAATGACTTTTAAGGGCCCTTCCAGCTCTAAATCTATAATCCTTTATGTAGTTTTTATTATGCATTGGGCCCCAGAATTTTTGTGGAAATAACTGTCAGATTTATTGAAATAAATCAGTGGGAAAATATGATTCAGTATTCAGTATTCATTTTAAACAGCTGTTACATGTAATGCATAAAGAAAAGTTAACTTGTAATGGTCTATTTGGTTAATGATTTTGTAATATAAATGCTGCAGGTTACATTATTTGCTTGTATCATGTTTGTGAATGAAAATTTAATCATTAGAACTTGAAATACTTGAACTATTTTTATTAAATTTGACTTATGTTTTTACATTGAGTGTGTTTCAGTATTACTTTAGAATCTTTAAAAAAAATAATTACAGCATTTACCCCCCCCCCCACCTTCCCTTTTATTTATGTGATGTTGAAGAAAGCTGAAAGAAATCACAAAGCCATTGAGCACACTACAAATTTGTGTCATTTGATCTCATCTGGGCCCTTACTACAGCAAGGCAAACATTTTACTCCTTCTTAATCACTTCAGTAGCCCACTTTTTACATCAGTAGTTCCGAATCTTCTGGTCTGTCCTCTCCTACCCTCTCACCTGAGGACCTTGTCTCATACCTCACTAAAAAATAAAGGCTGTTGGCTAAAAGTTCTTCCTTCTCCTCTCCTCATCTCTTGTCATTCAGACATTTCCCCCCATTATCTCTTTCTTCACTTCTGTCTTGAGTAAAGAGGTGATCTTTCTTATTGCATAAATCAGTCCCTCAAAATGTACCCCATCATATCACCACTTCTCTAGCAAAATGATCTCTTAATTTCCAAATCAATGTCCTATTCTAGATCATCCTTTTTGACATCTCTGTAGCCTTTGACCCTGTCAATCACTTTTTTCTCCTGCATACTTTGTTTTCTCTAGGTTTTCATGAAACTGTTTTCTTTTGTTTCTCCCCTCGTACCTATCTGACTGCTCCTTCTCAGTCTCCTTTGTTCTTCATCCATGTCATTGTCCTCATTATGGATATTTTCCAAGGCTCTCTCCTGGGCCTTCTTATCCATTCTCCTTATATTATGTTAATATCAACTCTTGTGAGTTCAATTATAATCTCAGTGCACATGATTCCTAGAGCTTTATCACCAGCTGTAGTCTCCCATCAGCTGTAGTCATGTACCACCAACTGCCTCTTGGACATCTTGAAATAGATGTCTTAGGTATCTTAAACTCAGCATGTTCAAAATAGAACTCATTGTCTTTCCCACCAACCCCTTCTTTTGCTATTTTTTCTGTTCCTGTCATGGGTACCAGTGTCCTACCAGTCACCAAGGTTTGCAACATGAGTGTAATCCTTAGTGACTCATTGCATTTGCGCCATATAGCCAATGTCTTGTCAGATGTTCTTGTTTTTACACATAGCCACCAACCTAGTTCAGACCCTCATCATTTCTCACCTAGACTATTGCAATATTTATCTGACTGATCTATCTCCCTCAAATATCTCCTCCTTCTAATCCAGCCACTATTCAGCTGCCTAAGTGATTTTTTTAAAAGTCTAAGTCTGGCTGTGTCAACCTGTGGTTGAGTGAGTGAGCTCTAGTAGCCCCCTTGTGATTTCAAGATCAAGCATAAATTGCTCTGTTTGGTATTTGAAGTTCTTCATAACCCGGCTGCTTCCTACCTTTCCAGTCTTCTTGTACTGGGCCCTTTTTTTGCTCTCCTCCAAAAACTTTATAATCCACCTACATTGTCTTACTTGTAGTCCCTTGAACATGACACTCCATCTCTGACTCCATGCTTCTGTGCTTCCTGCCCCCACTTATTAAACAGAATGTTCTGTCCCTTTATTTCTTACATCCTTCATGACTCAACTCATCTCACTTTATGCAGTGGGCCTTTCTGGATTCCTCAGAGATCATCTCCTATATACTTTATATAGATCTTCCATGTACCTAGTTACTTACATGTTCCCCTCTTCCCTCCCAGTGCAAACTCCTTGAGGACAGGGATTACTCTTTAGCACGGTTTTGTAAGCAGTTACTAAATACATGTTGACTGGTAAACCGATTGATTGGTAATCTACCATATACTACATTAACATTTGTAAAGGTCTTTACATATCTAGTTTGATCCTCACAACATCCCTATGAGGTAAATGCTATTATTATCTCCATTTCACTGATGAGGAAACTAGGACTAAGAGAGGTTAAGTAACTTGCCCACGGTCATGCCGCTAGTAGGTGTCTGAGGCAAGATTTGAACTCAGTTTTTTTGACTCCGAATTTGGCTCACTATCCAGATGCCACAGAACTGCCTTTATTATTGATCTAATGAGATACTGAGAGTTTTTCTCTGCTAATAATACGTTAGAAATATTGTATGGCAGTAAGAATACCACTAGTTGGCCCAAAGAAGTTGAGATGGGTTAACTATAATGGTTTTCGTCATGGCTATAATTTCTTTTAAGCTGGCAAGTACTTGATATAAACACAGGTACTGAAGAGTTAGGAAATAAAAGAAGTGCAAGACATTAATAGAATAAGGTATTTGATAATCCCACTCTAGTACTTGTCAGACCATATATGGAAAAGATGCCACATTTAAGAGGGACATTGATAAATTATAGTTTATTTAGAGGTGAGATATTAGGATTTAAGGAAATTTGAAACCATATTATATGAAAAACGATTGAAGGACTATGGGAAATGAGAGACTCGGAGGATAAGTTTTATTCTAGTATTTGAAGATTGGCAATGTGGAAGATGCATTGGACTTATACAGAAGAACTAGATCCAATGTGCTGAAGTTTCAGATTGGTTTTGTTTTAATATACATAATTTTATAACAAATAAGGCTGTTCCATGATAGAAAGGGCTAACCTTATGGGATGTTTCCTGCCACAGGAAGTACTTAAACAAAGGCTGAAAAAACTATTTGTTAGGGGTGTTGTAGAGAGAATTCCTACATGGTGGTAGGAGTTTGGAGTCTATGAACCTTTCCAACCAACTGTTTAAAAGAAAAAAAGATGGGAGACATGCACTTCATTGTCACTTTCCAGTTATTCTCCCCTTCCCAGAGAACTCTTTCTTTTTTAGCGAGTATAGTTATGCAAAACAAATCAACCCTTCAGACACTTCTGAAAATCTTCTCATTTTGCACCTATAATCCACTACCTGAATACCTCTCTACTAATTGTCCCTTTAAAGTTGTGATGGATTGCTGCATTCATTAACATTCCAAAGTCTTAGTGTTTTCTTCCTTTAAATTATTGTATAAATAGTCCTCCTGGCTTACTTATATCAGTACTTAGAAATCTTCCTGATTTTCCCAGAATTGTCATTTCTTGCTATTTAAGTATCCATTATATTCATATACTGTCGTTATTTCAGCCATTTCCCAGATGATAGGCCTCTACTTTCCTTCCAGTTCTTTGTTACTACAAAAAGTATTCTAAAATATACAAATTCTGTATATATGGGTAAAATCCTTTTATTATTTCTTTTGGCTTCCTTGGAGTATGTGCCTAGTAATGGTATTTCTGGGTGAAAGTGTGTGCACAGTTGAATGTCTTTTTAATATAACTTCAGATAGTTTTCCAGAAAAATTAAATCCATTCACAGGCACACCCCCACTCCCAGGGCCTTAGTATGCTCCTTTCAACTCCAAGATTCTATGAACAGTGCATTGTAATATCAATCAAGTATTGGATTTTGTTATACATTACAAATGATATAATGTTGTAGTACATCCTTTTTCCTTACTTACAAATAACCTGGTGTATACCATGTGGCCAAATGCCTGGCTGGCTAGTTGAGTATTGTGACTTTGGCATCTGTATTAGAAGAAAATACCATCCCTGAGCCTTATGTCTTTTGATTATACTATCAGCTTCCAAAGGCAGGAACCTCTCTCAGAAATAGTCCAGGGGAGATTGACTTTTGACCCCAGATCTTTTGCTTTTAATTATTTCCTAAACTACCTTCAGCTACAGGAATGGCGACTGGTTGACCTTTGTGGTCTTTGAGTTTGCTTGGTTCCTTGATTTCAATGGGATATGTGCAAAACTTAATCCCCAATTACATTCTCTTCATCTTCCCCCATAGCCCCTGAATCTTAGTGTCTGATTCTAATAGCTACTCCCTTTTGACTCTTAAGCAAGCATCTTTATTTGTAAGGGAAAATAGAATAAATATGAATTCAATAATAACATGCCAGACTAAGGTCATTGGAAGTTTCTGTTAAATCAACCAATATTAAATAAGGGCTCATATTGTACTGAGGGGCGTTGTAGAGAAAACAAAAGATATAAAAGACATATATTTAACTCCTATTGGGTCAGAGAATTTAAAACTAGATCAGTCTTTTAGTCTCGTCTCCTGATTTTACAAATGAAGAAACTGAGCTCGAGAGAGGGGTAAGTGCTTTGTCCAAAATGAGACAGACTTTTAAGTGACAGAAGTAGAATTAGAATCCAGGTCCTCTGACTTTAGATTTAGTGTTGTTGTGGTGATTGATTTTGTTTGTTTTTTTTGTCTCTAGTCTTAGTTCCTGAACTGCATCTTTGTGCTAGGACTAGGCTTCTGCCTCCTGCTGTGTTGGCATAATGGATAGGATGTTGGACTTGGAGTCAGGAAGACCTGAGTTCATATGTGACCTCAGACACTTCCTAGCTGTGTGACTGTGATCAAGTCACTTAACATCTGCGTCCCTCAGTTTTTTCAAATGTAAAATGGAAATAATAATAGCACCTATCTCACAGGGATGTTGTTAGGATCAATTGAAGTAATATTTGTAAAAGATACTTAGCACAATGCCTGGCACATAGTAGGCACCATATAAATCTTTTTGTTTTTGTTTTTGTTTTTTTTTGCTTTTTGGAGGGCAGGTTGGGGTTAAGTGACTTGCCCAAGGTCACACGGCTAGTTTTTCGTGTTAAGTGTCTGAGGCCGGATTTGAACTCAGGTACTCCTGACTCCAGGGCCGGTGCTCTATTCACTGCGCCACCTAGCCGCCCCCACCATATAAATCTTTATTCCCTTTCCTTCCCCTTTTGGGTGGGGGTAGTCTACCCTGCTTGGTCTTACTCTGTATGCCCTATGTTTCTGTGTTGATATTCATTCCCAGGGGTTAGAGTCTCTTAGATCTTTGAGAATCAGAGTGCTGTATCTTCAGAGATCTCTTGACTTTTCAGGGCAGAGTGCCAGAGGCCTTGGAGCCCAAGGGCTTGGGATATACTGTTCTGCCAGGGTAATGTTCATTAAAGTATATTCCAGGTTACTTCTGAAGTCCCCACAATAGGTTTCCACCCTGGGGTTTTCTTTGGAAGCCCTCTGCCCTTGCTGCCTCTGTACACAGAGCCCTGCAGACTCAGGCTGCTCACTTTTTGGCGTGTGCAGGAACTTGTTTATATGGGAGCTTCCTTTCCTATTGTTAATGGGCTTCTGGGTAACTTATTGTGCAGTTCTGGTGTGGGAGTAGTAAGCTACATTTATTGTAACTGCTTATTGGATTTCTTGATCATTATTTGACTGGATGTGATTTTTAGATTTTTGCTGGAGTAGATGTGGAGGAGCTGAACTGCCTGCCTCCTTTCATGCAGTCATCTTCTAAAACTGTATAACTGATAATTTGAAGAAAAAGGAGACAGTACTCAAAGCTAGGGCAATAAAGAAAGGCATGGAATGCTGAGTTCAGAGAATAGCAGGTAGACCAGTTTGAGAAGTAGAGTATTTTAGTAGAAGTTATTTATAGTAAACTTGGAAAGGTAGACAGGAGTCAGATTGTGAAAAGATTTAAATACTAAACTGAGGAGTTTGTCTTTTATCTTGGAGATAAGATATCTGTAGGGATGCCCTGAATGTTCTTTACCAGAAGAGTGACATGGCAAGACTTGTGCTTTAGAAAGTTTATTTTGGTAATTGTTTGGTGGACATGAGGGGAGATACTGGAAGCAGATTGTTATAGGAAGCTTTTGGAATAAACCTGGTGATATGTGATAAAACATACTGGCGTCTATCATTTACATATTCTTTGATCTAGGGATACTGGCCTTCTTGCTATCCCACCAACAAGACATACCATCTCTTGGCTCTGCCTGTCTCCTGTAGCTGGAATGTCCTTTATCCTTATCTCCACCTACTAGCTTCCTCAGCTTTTCCTTCAAGTTCCAATTAAAATCCTACCTTCTCCAGGGAACCTTTCTCAATTCCTCTTAATTCTCTGTTAATTATTTTCTATTTATCCTATATATAGCTTGTTTGCATATACTTCTTTGTATGTTGTCTCCTTCCATTTGATTGTGACTTCCTCAAAGGCAGGGACTGTTTTTGCCTTTTTTTATGTAATCTAACATTTGGCAAATAGGTGCTTAATAACTATTTATTTATAATAACATAATATTATTATATTTTATATATTATATATCCCTTACAATATATGTTATATTATATAAAATAATAATATAACAACTATATTATTATCCAGACATGCAGCTACATAGACTAAGATATATGTGAGAGGTATCATAGAAGTATAATGGATTATTAGGGATGTGAGGGAGAGAGAAGAGTTAAAAATGACTGAGGTTTGGAAACCTGGATAGATTCAAAGGATGACTGGATATTTAACAGTAATAGGAAGTTTGGAATCCATCAATCAGTAAGCATTTATGTGATAGACTTTAGGGATACAAACTAGGTTTATATTTCTGCATGTTCTCTCTTACCTGGATTTTCGTGAATAGAGGAAGATCATTCCTTCATTTTAGGAAAGTTACTTTAACAGGAATATGAGAGGATTTGAATAGTCTCAAGGCAGGCAAGCCAATTAGGAGACTATTGTAATAGCCCAGGCTAGAGATGATTAGGGCCTAAACTAGGGTCATGGCCAAGTGTAGAGAAAGTCAAATGCTAGCAGTGTTGTACAGAAAGAAATGACAGGGGCAGCTAGGTGGCACAGTGAATAGAGCACCAACCCTGGAGTTAGGAGGACCTTAACACATTGACTAGCCGTGTGACTTTGGGCAAGTCATTTAACCCCAATTGCCCTCCAAAAAGGAAAGGGGAAAAAAAATGAAATGACAACATTTGGCACCTGAATGGATATGTGGGATAAGGGAGAGGGCGTGCAAGTTAACACTGAGAATGTGAACCTGGGTGACTAGTGTAGTGATGCCTGGAGAGAAAGCAGGCAGTTCAGTACAGGGGAAGGCATTGAGTTTGATTTGCCTTGGAGACATCTAGATGGAGATAATCAAGCAGTTTGAGTTGTGGGACTGATACTTAGAAGAGTAAGTAGGGTTCTATGTATACATCTGAGAATCATCTTAACAAAGAAACTTAAAACCATGAGAGATGATGAAATTGTTAAGGGAGAGACTATAGAGGGAGAAAAGAAGCAGCTATATGAAAAAAAGCCTTAGATGACATCCATGGTAAGAGAGGGCAGCACAGGTAGTCAATCCAGCAAAGAAAACTGAAGTGTTTAGATAGAAAGAAAAGCAAGGGAGAGCAGTATTAGGAAAACTGAGGGCTCAGAAAATATCCAGGAATAGACAGATTCTCCTTTTGCTCTTTATATTAAAGAGGACAATTGGGATGAAATATAAATGGCTTTGGAAATAAAGTTCTAAAATTGTCATCAAAATAAAATGTAATCATGTGGGAGTATTTAGATTGTATTTTGTTTGACATCATGACTTATTACTATGACAGTAATAAATTTTATAGTGAAAAGTACAATTAAGGAAATGCTTGAGGATAAAATACATTTTTAAGATTGCTTACATTTTAAAATCAGAATGGAGTTTTTACATTGTCAGGTTTTGCTTATTTGTGGGGTCCTTTTACTTTAGTCCTCTGATGAAATTATCATTTGAGAGAAGAATGGTATAAGCTGGCTCACTGTGATATTCATATGCTTGTCTTTCTCCCAGTTTCTAAATCCATTGTATCCTTCAATTTGAGTAAGTCACTGTTTTGCCAGAGATTCCTATAGAGAGACATTTATTTTGGAGATTACTGGAACATAGCTGCTTTTGTGAATGTTAACATGTTATTATTTAGTTTGTATTGATGAAATGTAATAGTCTTGAGGATAAAGCTGTATATGTTAAATGCAATTTGACTTTTAAATTAGCTAGTGATTTATTGAGTGTCCACTGTATTGAGAGCACTGTTGCAAAATGCTGTTGGAGGAAACCAAAAAAAGAAACTCAGTTTATAATTTAGTTCAGTGACAAAACACAAAAGAAGTAACCATTGAGCCAGCCCAAAGCAACATCTCAATAAGTGCAGTGTAATTAAATGAAAACATATAAGTACTGAAGGGATGCTTAATAAACTAGTGTTTAGAGTGGGAGTAAGGTTAATTGTAAGTAAGAACATATCTAGTAGGAGTTTTTGTGGTAGAAAGAAAACAGGACTAGGAATCAGGAAACTATGTATATTAGTTGTGTGACCCTGAACAAGGGACTTAATCTGTTTGGGGCTTAGTTTCCTTCTCCCCACCCCCCAATAAAGCGAGCAGCCTTCAAAATAAGAAGGCTAGAAAGAAATTAATTAAAACAAAATCAACCATCTAACAAACTGATTTAAGTGATTCCTAGGTTCTAGATACCATGCTAAATCCTGGGGATGCAAAAACAAAGTCTCTTCACTTAAGGAGTTGCATTCCAACAGGGGAGACAGGATGCACACATATATTTAAATATAGAGGAGACATGTCTCCAATACTTAGAATCAGCAATGACTTAATGTAGAAGTTGGTCTTTGAGCTGAATGGTGAAGGAAATCTAGAATTCCAAGAGACAGTTGTAAGGACACTGAGATATATGTGTCCTCTTTGAGACACAACAAGAAGGCCAGTATGGCTTAACTATAGTGTGCATGAAGGCAGTAATATATAAGAAGTCTGAGAAGGCAGGAAGAGGTCAGGTTATTTATAACTTTTAAATGGACTGTATTTGATCCTAGTGTTAATATGGATCCCTTTTAGTTTATTGAGAAAGTGAAAGGGCATGGTCAGACTTGTGTTTTAGGCAAGTCGCTTCAGCAGCTGTGTGGAATATGTATTGGGGTAGGGAAAAGATTGAGGCAGGGGCACTGGACTTACTGGGTATCTCTAGGTTTAAGTATTGTTGAACTGTATAGAAAGTAGACAAGCTTCAGAATTCTGATTTAAATGGCAGAATGGAGCTAAGTGCTAGTAGGACACGAAGGTACAGAAAGTGTGTGATGGGAAAGAGCATGTCGATGGCATTTAATGATTGTGTGCCTTTTGAACTTTGGGTTTCAGTAAAATGTTATGATTAGCATAATTTAAAGCTAATTGTCAGTCTAGGATTTTTATCTTTAACATATTTCTTCTTTTAATGGAGACAGAAATTAATGTTAGTGCCTTTCCCTCTGGAATTTTTTCCTATTTATCCTGTATATATATTGCTTGTGCATAGTTATTTGCATGTTGTCTCCCCCATTAGCTTGTGAGCTCCTTGAAGCCAGAGGCTGTTCTTGCCTTTCTTTGTATCTTCAATATGGTGTCAGGCACATAGTAAACACTTAATAAATGCTTATTCAGTTGACTTGACACCAGTTAAAAGGCTATTTAATAGTCTAAATTCAAGATGAAGAGGACCTGAAGTAGGGTGATAGACCAATATTTGATGGATATTATAGAGAAAGTATGCATATTGGTCATTTCAAGCCGGATGCTTTATAACCATTTCAAACTTAACATGTCTAGAATTGAATTTATTGTTTTGACATTACATTGATACAAAAGGAGAACTTTGAGCTGTCTTTACCTTGCCCAAACTGTAAATTAGTGGTCATTTGATTAGTCATATGATTTGCCCATCTCCTTTTCTGACTTCCTATCTCTGTTAATATCCATTATGCTATCTCTTCTGTATAATTCTGTTGGTAATGGGTTGCAATTTACTCATACCCACAGGTCTCCATTGTAATTTGGGTAACTTGTAATTTTAATTCTTAGATATAGTTGTCCATAATTAATTGCCATATAGCAGTAGTATTAGACTACTTAAAATATGGGATTTTATTTTATAAACTGTGTATATGTATATACATATATGTCTGTATGTGTACACATTTTTATATGTATGTATACAGAAATATATTTTTGCATAAATAACTTTATTATTATATTTTTATACGTATAAGTACATATTTCTCTAGAAAGATGCACCAGTTTAAAGATTGTCCCTCCAACTTCATATCATACTCTGAACAATACATATGTACTTAGTTTTTCCAGTATGTGTGGTTAAGCTGAACTCTGCAGTGATTATAGATCTCACTTAAGAATCTCTGAAATGTTCCGAGGCTTGGTACAGTCAGCACATTTTATGCATACCTGTGAAAGACTTCTCCTTCTATAGGATATCCCTCTTTAATATGCACCCTGTTTTGGACATCCCCAGCAATGTCCACAAATACCTCTGGCAACATACATTTCCTTCGTGGCTCCAGCTTGACAGTGATAAGCAAAGGGTCATCAAAGTTATCTCTGATATTACGTTTTTAACATAGAAATGGAAGATAGCTTTTAGGAGGAGAATCTTTAAGGATGTATTTTGCTACACTGAATCAAACCATTTTCTTACAATCTATACAATAAGCAAAAAGAGGGATCTTTCAATCTTTTCATTTGTCAACTTGTAACAGATGTGATTGGTTAAAGAATATCATTTTCAAAAGCTTCCTTGTTCCCTTTTCATACCTTCATCTTTTGTACCTTTGATATGTGTTTAGATTATTCCCATGCAAATTTTATATAGATATTAAAAGTATAAATCAGTAGTTATTACTGGCATATGAAACAGTAATTATTAGTATTTTCTTAGTTTCCTTTGGGGGGGGGTAATAATAGGACCTATTACTCTTTTCCCAAATATTTGGTTTCTCTTACTTTTTGAGATATTGTAAGAAATTGATCCCTCACTAATTTCAAAATTATTTCACTTTGAGCAGCCTCCTTCTTCATCTTTGTTTTCTTTGTTGTTACTTGTGTCAATTCTGTAAAGAACAGGGGGATTGTTATATTGGAGTCCAAATATGGTGGCTCTGTTGTCATTAATGTAGGGCATGGCATAATTTGTTGTAGAAATCTTTACTGCAATATACAACTTTTACAGATGGTTAGTTTTACAAGTGTTTTTTCTTTTTAATTCTTTGTTCCAAAGTATGATTCCTTGCTTGGGAAGGGAGGAAGGGTTTTATTTGGAAATGAAGGTGATAAAAAACAAAGTATATCAATTAAAATTTAAAAAAGAGATCTTAACATCTTTGCATTTTCATCTACTTTCATCATTACATAAAATTTCACTTCCTTATTCTTTGAAACTGATGTTGGTGAATAAGTTGCAAATATCTTCAAGGTGGTCTTTTTACTTGTGCTTATGATGAGTAATATGGTATGAGATTTACAAGTATTTCTTGTGGCCTTTGGGAGCATTATAAAACCAACTCTTACAACTCTTTTATTTGCCTCTTGAGAGAACCTGAGTTTTCTTTTTATCTAGCTGCAACTTTACTTGGTCTTGTTTTCATTCATAGCAAGGATGTCAGAATCATTATAATTTACTTTCTCTAGTTGTGTTTCCATTTTTTACTCATTAGAAAGAATCTCACATTAAGCATTAACAGTTATATTAATGTTTATAGACAGTCCAAAAATTGTATGATTTAGATCCTATATAGATCTTATGTCTAAGATCTAAGAAGAAACATGGCAGTCTGTCATCGTTTATCTTTTTTTGTTCCAGGGAGTCGTACTTTAAGGAAAAAAAAAATAGTTGGGACCAATAAACACATTAAGATTGTACTTCATAAGAAAAATTTGCAAAAACAGCTTCTCAGATTGGTTTATTTTGTTTGCATTTAGTTGAATGATACTGTTTTTTAGTCTATGTATTTGAGTAACTTTACAGACCAGCCTGTGGTCTGTAAAAAAAAAAAAGTAAATAAGCATCTATTAAGTGCCTGCTATGCTAAGCACTTAATGAATAGTATCTCTTTTTATCTTGAGAGGAACTCTAGGAGATAAGTGCTATTATTATCCCCATTTTACAGTTGAGAAAACTGAGGTAGACAGAATTGAAGTGACTTGACCAGAGTCATACAGCTAGTTAAATGTCTGATGCTGGATTTGAATTCAGCTATCCCTGACTCCAGGCACAGCACTCTATCCATTGTACCATTTAGCTGCCTCTGAAAGTCTTAGGCTTTTTTGTCAGTTTGGGGTATTTTAATTTCTTACTTTTTAATGTTTGATAAAATAGAAATTAGAGGAAACTGAAGTCCAGAGAGGTTACATGACTTGTTAGAAGTGACACAGAGTCATATAATTTGAGGCATGAAAGGGACCTTGGTGGCCACCTAATTGTTTCCAAATTGTTGACAGATATTAATCTTTGGGAAATTGGAATTCTTGTGAATTCCTGAAATCATAAATTATTCTGTATTTTTCTAAATATTTTCTTTATGTACTTTAAAATAATATTGTATCTATAATTTAAAAGTTAATCTTTTTCTGATATACTAAAAATTCAAAGGTTTTCTATTAAAGTCTAATAAGTACATAATTTGTTATCATGAAATAATATATTGTGAAAATTGTTTAAAGCCTATTTGGCAGTAATTTCCTTTTTGTCAGAATACTTCAAATATTTATTACTTTACTCATTATTATGGGCATCTTAAAAGTTTTATTTTAATAAATTAGAAGTATTAAGTTTAGTAGTTTTGACAAAGAACTGTAGCTGATAGTGAATATTCAAATACTGGAAGGTGTCATCAAATGTTATTAAGTAGTAGTCAAATAATATAATATTCAGATCTCCTAATAAATTTAATAGTATTGTAGATAGCACTATAGTAATAACACTACATTTTGCAATGACCTACTTAATTGTGCTTCCAAAACATTTCTTCAAATGCTACTCACAGGATTTGTGTAAAGTGTACATATATACATAAACTTATTGATATTTATTTCATGTGCAAGAATGACTCACTGTTAGCAGCAGAGAGGGCCATGAACACACACTTATAATGTGGCAACAGTTACAAGCAAGACTGATTAGATTGTGACCACTTCTCTCCTATGTCTTCCTTTCTTGGTTCCTGGAAATGTTGACCTCAGCCTTCAACTCTACAGGCCACTGTTTTCTGCTTTTGATTTTGACTTGATGTCAGGGTATTCCTTCAAACCAGCAACATGTCTGTGTTGATTGCTCAGCTTTTGTTCTTACAGGAGAATCATAATACTTTTTCTTGATTTCTCAATTCATTTTTCTTGGGATTCAAGATTCTGAAGACATAATTTTCTTGGAAAAAGTCAAAAAGGAACTCCCCACAGAAACACTAATCTGAACCATTCCATACACAGAAGGAACTTTTTCTGTGTTAGATCTAATACATGATTTTTTTGTATTGCAACAAGCCCAGTAAGCTATTTCCTGATGTCTACTTGAAGTCTGAATCCTACCATCTTGCAAACCGTCTAGTTCCATTTTAGAACAACTTTAATTGTTATGGAGTTTTTTGTGGCATTAAACCTAAACTTGCCCCTTTGCAACTTCTCTTGATTGCTTCTGGTTCTGCTTTCTAGAGCCAAACAGAAAAACTCTTAATCCCTCTTCCAAAGACAGATCTTCTTATAACTGAAGACAGTTATATCCCCAGTTCTTTTACCTCATCATCATATGACATAGACTCAGTACCTTGCACCATTCTGGTCACACTGTCTTTTGGACATTCTAGACTATCACTAACCTTCTTAAATTATATCACCTAGAACTGAATAAGGGGCTTTCAGGGGTCAGCAAACCACCTGTTTTGGTAAGACCCTCAAGCTGAAAATGGTTTTTATATTTGTAAAGAAAGTTTTATTGTACTTAAAAATATAATAGTCATTCTTAGCTCACAGGCCATACAAAAACAGGATAAGGTGAAGGGCTTGACCACTGGCTAGAGCTTTACTGACCTCTGCTCTAGATAGTCTGATGAGGACAGTGAAACTATCACCTCCCTGTTGCTGGGAAGTCAGCTGATTTGAACCTAGGTTTTTAACTCCTGATCCTTTGCTTTTTCCACTACAGAGCCTGTCTCCATCCTTTATCCAAGAGTATACAATTATTTTCTTAAGACCCCTTCAGGTTTTAATGAACATATAAAAAAAGTCTTTCTAGGTAGCTTCAGAAGTTTTCTCTTTTCTCTCAGTGCCTTAAACAGACTCTTTCTTAGACTGTATAAACTTCAGGTCTTTCTGGCTTGGAAATTTTAGAATACTTTTAATCTTCAAAAAAAGTCCTTACTCAATTATCATTTAACTAAAGTATTATAATATATACTGGTAAATCTTGACTCATCTACTCTTTGGGATTTTTTTGTGCTTCTTTTGCCTTCTATTGACATTACTTGAAAGAAACTGCACTTTAAAATATTTCCTATTTTATTTTACAGAGTTAAAATGGTTAGAAAAAATATTATGAGTTATTTGGATTATTTTTGGTAGTTCCTATAGTAATACTACTAAATATATTTGCAACATATTTGTTATAGCCAATGCTAGTGTAATCTGTACTTTTTTAATTGCATTTTTTTCTATCAGAAAAAGTTTGCCTTCTCACTCTCTTAGCCCAACCCACTGCCCTTTTCTTTAACGAATGAAAAACAAAGCCCTTGTTAGAAACATGGATAGTCAATCAAAACAAATTTCCACATTGGCCATTTCCCCAAAAAAAAGTCTCATTCTTCATTCTTAGTCCTTGCCTCCATTATTGCAATAGCTTGCTGGTTGGTCGTCCTACCGCAAGTCTCTCCCCATTCCAGTTCATCCTCTATTAAGCCACTATTTTCAAAAAATTAATTTATTCATTTTTAGTTTTCAACATTCATTTCCATAAGATTTTGAGTTCCAAATTTTATCCCCACCTCTCTCCTCCCCCCCCAAGATGCTATACATTCTAGTTACCCCTTCCACCAGTCTGTCTTCCCTTCTGTCAAGTCCCATCCCCATAGCCCCTTCCCCTTTACTTTCTTTTTTTTTAATTTAGTTTTTATTTGTTTTCTTGTTTACATTATTCATTTTCATTACATTTTTTGAATTACACATTTTCTCCCTGTCTTGTTCCTGCCCCAACCCCATAACAGCAATCCCACTGTAAAGCCCCTCCCCTGCTCTGCTCTCCTATTTTCTAGTAGGG
>CM053596.1:224424548-224451534 GCA_028646575.1 Pseudocheirus occidentalis | reverse complement strand
AAAACTTTTGATTTGATTCTGCATTGAGTTTATTTCTGTATTTTGATTTAAAATAACAAAGTGAAAATGGTAACACAAAGTCATGGTAGAAAAATGAAAGGAGAATTTAAGAGCCCTTTTGCTGAGAGATGGAAATTCATCGTTTTACTTTTAGTAAAAAAAAAATGTATAAGTTTGTAATTTTTTAATATTTGTAGTCCAAAATCTGTTTACAAATAAGTTAAATTTTCTTTTCCATTTATTGTTAGTTCATTAGAGATATAAAACATATCAAATGGATTGTAAACCCAGCTTAATTTTATTTATTTATTTAATTTATATTTTATTTATATCCAAGACTGTATGCATTGAAAGTCACTTCTAAAAATATCAGATGATATCCATTGTCTTTCTTGAGAACCTGATCCAAAGAAAGTTCATTCTCTTATAAGAAATAATGTAATATCACAAAGCACTCAGTACTATTTTCAGTTATGTGGTTCCAAAATGTAAGTTTCTCAATTATACTTTTTACTTTGTCTTGAATGTTGAATATGTTTGTATTTACACTCTAATGGTGTGTTGTTTAATTTAAAAAAAAACACCTCTTTAATATGCTAATCTTTGTAAATATGTAATATCACCATTCACTCAGTGTAAAGGATGATCAGTGTAAAAGACAACTAGCTCTCCTTTCAATGCAAATAAATGAGTAATAACTCTCCTATAAGAAAGCTACCTAATATTTATGTGCATTAGAAGTGTAACATTCTTACTGCCCATTTCTTAGAATAAAATTGTAAATGCTTGAGAGTTAGTGGGGATTTGATTTTATAAAATTATTTTGACAGCTTTATGTAACATGCTTGTGAGATGTTGTGGTCTTCTCTTTGATGATAAAACTTGTTTGTATATTCCCTAGTATTTTCATGCTATATCCTCATTAATACTTTCAATATATGCAGCAACATCTCCATATTTCCCATTCGTTGATTTTGTGCCATCTTTGCAATTATAGTGCACTATAGTGAGATCAGTTTCTTTCAAAGTATTAATTAGATTAAAAATGTATTCCCCAATTGTACATTCTGTTAAGTGATGACAGAATAGCACTTTCTCTCTCATTTCCATCATGAAGTTATCTTACAAATACAATTTAAATGGGGAGGTTATATCAGATCTCTCATCTAATTACAACACATAAATATACTTTGGAATTCATCATCATTGGATATATGTATCCTATGAGACAATATATTTTTAGAAATGGTTATTATCTCTAACCTCTTAACAAAGTCATCTCCAAACATACACCTAGTAATTAATTCTTTGGAACATGACAGAATTAATTTTTATGCAATAATATGAACGTACCTATTTGTTTTTCAATTTGATAATAGTCAGTAGGAAGATTTGTCACTTTTCTGCCTTGTTTATTCACAAAAATAAGTGAGTTAGTATTGTGTATTTTCATATTTTGTTCTTTTCAGTTAAAAAATCAACAGACTTATCAACATAGCTTTCAGACATACTTCCTTCTCTTCTACCACTGGCACATTGGTTACACTCTCACAAAAACTCTACTGAACAACTGACTGGTATTTCTAAACAGTTTGTTTAAAAATTTGCCAGAGAGGAGAATAGTAATGTAAATGAAGGATAAGTATAAATCAGAAAATAGCCTTAATACTTCAGTGAGAGACAATGTAAGGCTTATTTCTGCAGAACATTTGTGATGTCCATGATGATTTCAAGGTGGCTTGTAGTGCACATGCCATGTCAGTATGGTTTTTAAATAGCTTGACATTTGTACTGTAAGGACACAAATGTTTGTAATATCTTGATCACATGGTTACACAGCTGATGAAGTACTATTACAGGGTAGTAGAGGAGAAAGAGGGAGCTACTCCGGTGCAGTGTACAGAACATAAATGAGAGTATGTGAATGCATTTTTCTGTCTGTTAGGAATCAGTTTGTGCTTAAAAGGTCAAACCCTTGTGGTTTGGAAACAAATTGTTGATAGGTTAGAAACTGCAAGAACATGTTGTGCTTTAGAAGCAGTTGGTTTAATGTAATCACTGCACAAACCCCCAAATCATCGTGCTCAGGATCATGATGGTTCTGAAAATAACTTATAAAGCTTCAAACATTCATATGTGTGTTGTCAGAGAGAAAAAAATATATTTGTAACATAACTGGGCAATCATTTGCTGCTTATATCACCATTAAAAAATTATTAGCATGCAACCACTAAGGGTTCAGAAAACATTGGCCTAAAGCAGGGGTGGGGAACCTGCAGCCTTGAGGCCACATATGACCCTTTGTGTCCTCAAGTATGGCCCTTTTACTGAATCCAAACTTTACAAAACAAATCTACCCAGGTTCAGAAACAATAGAACTCAATAATACAGTGTTTGGTAAGTAGAAAAGTTATGTAGGGAAGCCCTTTTTTTTTTTTTTTGCTTTTTGGAGGGCAGTTGGGGTTAAGTGACTTGCCCAAGGTCACACGGCTTGTTTTTGTGTTAAGTGTCTGAGGCCGGATTTGAACTCAGGTACTCCTGACTCCAGGGCCGGTGCTCTATTCACTGCGCCACCTAGCCTCCCCAGCAGCTCTTTATTTGATGAAAACTGATAGGAAAACTGGAAGACAGTCTGGTAGAAAATAGGCTTAGAACACACCACACCACATACCACAATACATTCTAAATGAAAATATGACCTTAATTTTAAAGATCATACTATTTTTAAACATTAAAAGCAAAACAAGTCATACACCCCCACAAATAGTAAGAGGTATATTCTGAACCAAACAAGAGATAGAGGCAATTAGAAAAGAAAACATAACTTTGACTACTTGAAACTGAAAAACTTAGGTCTGGTCATTAATGTATGTAGAATAAGAAGGGAAGTGGTTGAATGTGGGAAAAAATCTTTGTATCAGATTGGTCTGTAAAGGATTTGGTATCCAAGTTATATAAACTAGGCACACGCACATACATAAACATACATACATACATACATACATACATACATACATAAATCTATATAAGATTAATAGTCATTCCCCAGTAGAGAAACGGTCAAAGGATATGAGCAAACAGTTCTCAAAAGAACTGCAATGTATTCACAGCCAAATGAAAAAATTCTCCAAGTCTTTAATAATAAGAGAAATGCAAATCAAAACAATCCTAATATTTTGCCTTACATCCTGCAAATTGGCAAAAATAGCGACAGTCAACATTGGAGGGGATATGGGAATATATACATTTTTGGTGGAGTATTTTGGAAAGCAATTTGGAATTACGCAAATAAAGTGACTAAAATGTTCATACCTTTAGAACCAGAAACTATTACTGGTCTTATACAACAAGGAAGCCAACGATAAAACCCTCATATACTCCTAAATATTTATAACAACATTTTATGTGATAGCTAGTAATTGGAAACAAATTAGATGCCCATCAACTAGGGAATGGCTAAACAAATGGTAGTACTTGAGTATAATGGAATATTACTGCACTATAATAAATTATGTTCATGGTTAGTACAGAGAAGCATAAAAAGATCTATATAAATTGATGCAGAACGAAGTAATCAGAGCCAGGAAAATAATATACACAGCATAAATGGAAAGAATGAGACACCAAAAAAATCAAAAGTAAAAGTAACAAAATTATGAAGAACAAGTGGGACTTAAAAGAGAGGTGAAAAGATATTCCCAGTATACTCCCTAGTGCAGGTGGGAAGCGCACAGGTGTTACATATTGGACGTGTTTTCAGGCTTCTTCAGTATGTTAGTCAATTGTTGCTGATGTTTTTTTCCTCTCAGAAAAAAAATTACTAGTTTTCACATGGCATGACTTGAGGGGAGAGTGAGAAAGGATACATGGCAGACTGTAGAAATGTAAGGAGCAAAATAATAAAAACTTTTTTAAAAAAATAAATGGGATTGGGGACAGGTTGATTATGGTGAAGATGTGGCTGCTTCATCATCAGAGGTCATGATAGGAAAGGTGGTAAATAGTGGAGTTTTGAGATACGGAGTGAGAGAGAATGGTTCCTATTTTCTATTAAAAGTATGAGGTTAGATCCTCATCTGGGAGGGTGAGGGGAATGCTGGTATTGAGAATGTGAAGAGAAGAAAATAGCTGTTGTGGAGAACAGGGTAGAGCATCAACTGTGAAAGAATCAAAGGATTATCTTACGAACCAGTTGAGTTTATATCACATAAATTTGTAAGGAATCCAGTTTGCTGAGTTGTTTGGCTTTTTCCAGCTCTGTTCAACAATTGGTGATTAAGATAGAACAAATATAACAGATGGTGGAAGTAATTCAGGACTGGCATTTGACAAGACACAAGGATGGTGATAAGATAAGGAGAAAAGGGATTCATTTAGTAGTAAAGGATATATTGTAGAGTTTAATAAAAAGGTCAAGATTGGGAATGGAGAAAAGTAAAGACACAGTGGAGGTATGATTTAGTAGAAAAGTATTGAATGGAAGAGAGATTATAAATTATGGTGAGAAATAGAACAGATTTAGGAAAGATAAGGCATAAAGAAAGATAAAATGGTATTTGATACAAAGATATTTTTCTGCTTGACAGTTTCTCTTTTTCTTCTACTGAATGAACAGCAAGGGAAATCAACAGGTATTTATCAAGTTCCTACTCTGTGCCAGGAACTGTGCTAAGCACTTTACGGATACTATCTCACTTTATCTTCACAGTAACCCTGTGAGGTCAGTGGTATTATTTATGATCCCCATTTTATAGTTGAGGAACATAAGGCAGCCAGAGGTAAAGTGACTTGCCCAGGGGTACTCAGCTAGTGTCTGAGGCCAAATTTTAACTTGGATCTCCCTAGGTGATTTAGGTGACAGTAAATAAAGTGCTGGGTGACTCTGGGCAAATCACTTAAACATTATCAATTTCAGTTTCTTCAGCTGTAAAATGGGAATGATATATGATAGTACCTATTTTACAGGATTATGAGGATCAGTGAGATAGTGAACACAAAGTATGTTGCAAATCTTACAGTGCCATATAAATGTTGCCTGTTGTTATTTTTGAAATATATAATAATTATTAAAATATTTTTCCTCCTTTTTTAAGGGATTTGAAGAATGCTGATGGGAGACCTATTTTCCTAAAGAGCAGTTTATCAAGCTGGTTGCCACTATGGGTGAGTTTATACCAAAACCAGAGCATGGTTAACTTTAAATTAAAGGAATAAATTTCCTGGGTCAGAAAAGGGGGTTACTAAGTGATTTTGAAAATTTGTTGTACAAACTTTTATCAAGTGTTGAAATAATTTATTCAGTTAGATTGTAGTTAATCAGCAGATATTTACTGAGCACTACTAATATCAACCACTGTTGGATGCCTGTTATATTAGTGCTAAAGCGAGAGTTTATAAAGAACAGTGAAAGAAATGCTGCTTATAATCTAGGAAAGCCAAAAACACACAAACACACATAAACAGCATAGCTATAAAGATGAGATTCATAAGTACTCTGAGGAAATATTTGAGTCAAGGAATAATTTGAACTAGATGATGTGATTAGCTAGACATTGGAAACATGAAAAAGAAACTGTACAGCTTAAGATATAGAAACAACACTCTCCTAGCCAGAGATAGAATATACCTAGCAAGTGTAGAATGAATAAGAATACGTTTTCCTGGAGTTTTGTAAATCTAATCAGAAAGACTTTAAATTAAAGGTGAAGAGGGAGAAAGAAAATCACCTATGTCTATCCATCAAGCCACATACCGTAGGAAATAGCCATAAAGCAGGAAGAGTAGCATTTGAGATACCTAGAAGTTGACAGACAAAATTCAAGCAAGAAACAAGTAGTAAAACAAATGGCATCAAATGACTATATATAAAAGCACAACGTTTAGGCACCAAGAAATGACCTTTAACCAGGCTAATATTACCTCATAGGTATTACTCTAACTTGGTAGGATGAGACGTATGCTTGCAATGTGCTTCTTCTGAATCCGTATACTGTATTTAATTTAAACAAAATAGGTAAAGGGAAGGGGAGGAGGGGAGTAGCGGAGCATTTTATTTTCTTTGCATCATTATCTCATTTTATTTTCAAAATAACTCTGATGTTAGTGCTATTATTACCCCCATTTTACAGATGAGGAAACAGATTTAAGGAAGTAACATGACCTATCTAGTGTTACAGTTAGTAAATGTCTAAGATGGGATTTGAATCCAGAGCTTCCAGTCTCAAAGTCCAGTGCTCTGTCCATTATGCAACACTGCCTTTTATTCTATATTAATAAGATTTATTCATGAACTCAGGAAATCTAGGAACCAGAGCTGGGAAATAATAAAGAGCTTTTGTGTAAAAATTGTAAAAAGTATTTTTCTAATGGGAACCTATTGTAGAAGCCATGTGAACAAAAAAAGGAAATGGGTAACAAGCAGAAGCATGATAGGAGATGTCAGTATTTATGTAGATACCTGCCAAAAGCAGAACAGCTAATGGTTGTTTGGTCATTTCAGTTGTGTCTGACTGTTTGTGGCCCCCTTTGGAGTTTTCTTGGGAAAGATACTGAAGTAATTTGCCATTTCCTTCTCTAGCTCATTTCTCATCCTCCAAATGAGGAAACTGAGTCCTACAGGGTTAAGTGACTTGCCCAGGGTCACACAGCTAGTAAGTGAGGCTGGAATGGAACTCAGGTTTTCCTGACTCCAGGCCCAGCATTCTTTCCACTGCGCCACTTAGCTGTCCCCAGCTTTAACGTTAATTTCATTTTTCTAAAGGTAGAGGGACCAACAAAGAGAATATCTATTCTGGAGCTGATTTTCACCAATAGTACCAATAGTGGGTAACCAGTTGCTCCAATGGAAATAATAGGTACCTTCGTGGTAAATGTTCATTTCCTCTTAGAATTTGTAATAGACGAGGAGAGGAAGGCCAGGTATAATCTGATGTGTATCCTAGATTTTTGAAGAATGGATTTCAAGTGCTTCCAAAGAAGGATAGGTAGGTAAAATAACACACTAAAATTCTATAGGGAAAGTCAGCCCAAGAAATATGAGAATTAAATTCTGAAGAGACAAATAGAAGCAATTCTTTTGATGAGGACGCAGAGGAGTTATCTGAAGAGATCATTGTGGATGCACAGGAAATTCACCACCTAACTTAGATTTTGAGAAGATGTACTGAAAAGGAAAGCAAGGCCAAGTAATAGAGGCTGAATAAAAAAGCATGCATGATTCTGTAGGAATAGGATTAGACGTGCTCAGAATGAGCTGTAATTGAAAACAAAAGCTAGAAACAAAAAATGTTGAGGAAAAGAAAACAATCCATAAGAAAAAGGACCATAGCATGGATTAGATGAGACAGTTATAACTAATAATAGAAGGTAAAACTTACTGATTCATATTTTGCTTCTTTGGTCTCTTCTAAGGAGCATGAACCCTGAACTAGAAACAACAGAAGAAAAGTGGTCAAAACAGGGTATTGATAGTCAAGATAAAAAAGAGTAGAACTTCCTGTCCTTTGATGTTCAAATCAGTTGAAATGAAAAGAGTCCACAAGTACTAAAATAATTGGTGGATGTGACTGAATTATTGACATTGATATTTTAAAGATTATAGAGAAGGGAGAGGCACTACTAGACTAGATAAAGGTAAATGGTGTTTTACTTTTTTTTGTGCTTTTTGGAGGGCAGTTGGGGTTAAGTGACTTGCCCAAAATCACACAGCTAGTTAGTGTGTCAAGTGTCTGAGGCCAGATTTGAACTCAGGTCCTCCTGACTCCAGGGCCGGTGCTCTACTCACTGTGCCACCTAGCTGCCCCAGGTGTTTTGCTTTTAAAAAATAAAGAGAATAGAACCTACGGACTGAAGGACAGTTATCTTAAATCTTTGCAAAATTCTGAGATGGTTAGCAAACATCTAGAAAAAGAAGTGGTTATCACAAAATCCATTGTGACTTCATCAAGAAAAAGTCATGCCAGACTAAACTCCCTTTTTTGGTCAAGATTATTAAATAGGTAGATAAAGGGAAAAATATAGATACAGTTTGCCTGGATTTTAGCAAAATATTTGATACCCTTTTTATGGACAAGATAGAAAGATGTGAACTAGGTAGATTTAGAACTGGTTGAGGAACCAAGTGAAACTCCTAATCTTGATATCATCATGGGAGGAGGCTTCTAGCAATGTGCCTCCAGGGATGTGTGCTTAGTCCTGTACTGTATAACATTGTTATCATTGCCTAGTTTAAAGTCGTGGAGAGTGTGCTTATCAAATTTGCAGACATCATAAAGCTGGGACAGATAGCAGACAGTGGGTAGTAGGAAAGAAAGATTTTGATGGGTTTAGAACATTGGCTGAATCTTAGCTTAATATTTATACTTATAAATATTTAAGTCCTTCCCATATGCTGGATTTTAAAAAAAATTAACTTCACAAATGATGAAGGGTAAGATGTAACTAGACAACAGCAGTTCCTCTGAAAAAGATCTGGGGATTTTAGTAAACTATAAGCTCTATATGAGTCAGTGTAGCTATGTTAGATCTAAAAGCTAATGTTTTCTTAGGCTACATTAAGAGATCTTCAGGGTCCAGGACCAAGGAGGTTTTAGATTGTACTATACTTTGGCCTGGTCAGGCTACATGTGGAATATTGTATTTGGTTCTGGGCACCAAAGCTTAAGAACTACTTTAGAGCTCAGTCTAGTCCAACTCTTATTTTAGAATTGAACAAACTGAGGCCCTGAGAGATAAAATGACTTGCCAAAAGTTACGCAGATATTCCAGCTGTATATTCAAAATACTTCTCAAGTGCAGTCAGTCAGTCAAGAAGCATTTTTATTTTTACAGTTTTTTAGTAAGCATTTTTACAATATCCAGGCTCTGTTCTAGGCCCTGGAGATATGAAGTTAAAGGTGAAACAACATTCTCAGGGACTTTAAGGGGGAAGATAGCATATATTTAAATACATACAAGAGGGCATTAACAGTTGGGGAGGAGAAGAGAAGGCTTCAAATAAAAGGTATCATCTAATATTAATCTTGAAAAAAGTAAGAAATTCCATGAGGTAGGGATGAGAAGAAGGTGAGGCTTGGCAAATAGCCAGTGCAAAGGCATAGAGATAGGAGGTAGAGTACCTTGTGTAAGGAACAGTAAAAAGGACAGATCTGTTCGATCATAGAGTGATCTATGCAAAGATTTTAAAGGGCTTTAAATACCAAATAAAGGAGTTTATATTTTTTCCCTAGAGGCAACAGAGAGACATTGACCTCTTCTTAATGAAAATAACCTTGGCAGCTCTGTGAAGAATATATTGGAGTGGGGAGAGGCTTGAGACAGAAAGCACAATGAGGAAACTGTTAACATGTGAGAAGTGATGAGCATCTGAACTCAGATAATAACTGCATGAGTAATGAGAAGGGGACAGAGAGAAGAGATGTCATAGAAGCAGAAATGGCAAGATTAGACAGCTAATAAGAGAGTAAGGAGTTGAGGATGATAACTAAAGTTGTAAATCTTAGTACCTTCCTTAGGAAAGTTCAAAAGAGGGGTAGGTTCAGAAAAAGCGACAGAGAGTCCTGTTTTGGAGAGTCCTGTTGCATTTGAGGTGCCTTCTTGACATCGTTTTGGCCATTGTTAGGCTTCTGCTGATGTGGGACTAGATCTCAGGTAAGAGACTTAGGACTAGGTATATAAGTCTGGGAGTCATTTACATAGAGATGATAATTGACTATATAGGAGCTGATGAGGTCGCCAAGTATGAGAGTGTAGAGAGAAAAGATAGTAGCCAAGGACAGAATCACACAACTATTGGGCTTGATTTGAATGATGAAGCAGCAGAGGAGACCAAGAAGTAGTGGTCAGATAGGTAATAGGAGAAATGGTTTAGTCTAGTGTCTTGAGAACCTAGAAAATAGAATATCCAGGAAGAAAGGGTGTTCAGCCATATCAAATGCCATAGAGAGGTCATCAAATCAAAGAGCATTTAAGAGTCTACTAAATGCTAATACTAGTGATAAAACACTGTCCCTGCCCTCAAAGTATTCACAGTACAATGAGGGAGACAACAGGCAAACAACTTTATACAAATATGATATATATAAGAATAATTAGAAACTATCTCAGAGGAAAGGTACTAACAGAAAGAAGAACCAGTGAAGGCTTCTTAAAGAAGACCTACTCCAGGATGGTGGCAGTGTCAGAAATGAGGAGATGTTGCTTCTATAGGACTTGGCAACAGATTGGATGGGGGGAGAAGAGGAGAATGAAGAGTCAAGCATGACACCTAGGTTGGGGGCCTGGGGGCCTGGGAGGATGTAAGTATTCTCAACAGTAATAGGAAATTTAGGAAAAGAGGAATGCTTAGGGGAGAAAGATAATGAGTTCATTTTTTAGCGTGTTGAGTAGGTCTATGGGACATTCAGTTTGAGATGTCCAATAGGCATTTGCAGATATGAATCTGGAGGTTAAGAGAGAGGTTAAAGCTGATAAGTAAGTAGATTTGAGAATCATTAGCACAGAAACAATAATAATTCTATGTGAAATAAGTGAGATCATCAAGTGAAATAGTATAGATAGCAAAGAAAAGGCAGAGCCTTAGGAGACACATAGCAGTCTGGATGTGGATGAAGATCCAGCAAAGAACTGATAGAGAAGGAACAATCCAATAGATAAGAGGAGAACCAGGAGAGAGTTGTGTTACCAAAACCTAAAAAGAGGAGAGTATCAAGGAGAAAAGGGTGACTGACAGTGCCAGGAGCCACAGAGGTTAAGGTGAATGAGAACTGAGAAAAGGCCATTGGATTTGGCAGAAAACACCATTGGTGACTTTGGAGAGAGCCATTTCAATTGAGAGATGAAATTGAAAAGATAAACTTAAGATAGCCTACTTGTGGAGAAGGCACTGGGCTCTTACTCTCTAAATTCCTGGAAGGAACAACCTTCTGTATCATCCCCAGTATCTTTGGACAGAGTATTAACAAGCTGAAGTATGTCCAGTATAAGGAGACCTCATTCATGAAGGGGAAAGGAAAAAGGGGAAGAGAATAAGCATTTGTGTAGCAACTACTGTGTGCTAATTTCTTTTTCACAAATATCAAATTCGATCTTCAGAGGGACTAAAAACCATAGTATAAATTTAGAAAAGATTTAGTATTGAAGTAAGAATTACATGCTTAATATGTGCTAGGCACTGGGAATACAAATATAAAAGTGACCTAGTCCCTTGCCCTCAAGGAACTTGCATTCTAAAAGAAGACAGTATACACACACACACACACACATACACGTGTGTGTGTATTTGTATATGTGTGTATATATGTACATATATATGTATATATGTATGTATGTATAGAAATGGTGGTCAGCAAAGAGAATGTCTGGGGAGGTCCAGAGATGATAAATTGATCCATAGGACAGTTAATTGATATGACCTTTCCAGGAACAGTGGTGCTATGGTAGCATAATTCCTGAGCCCTGAGGAAGAAGAAAGGTGCACTTACATGTGTGAGCACTGGAAGGGCAGAAGTCAAGATGGACATCTCAATGGAATTTGAAGCATGGTCTGGAATTGGCTAGATTTTATGGACTAATTGAGTTTATACTCACCAATCAAGATGTGTGGACCCAGAGTAATTGTTCCAAAGTTCTATAGGCTAACACCCCTAGGGACTAGAGACATTTTTCCTTGTAAGCTACTCCAGATGTGCTATTCTAAGTGGTGAGAAGAAGAGCAATGCATACAAGTTATAGAGAGGCTCAATGTCGTACAACTTGGTTTCTTGTGTAGAATGCTCTCCTAGGTAGAGTTATGTCGTGCTCTCTGACTCAAAGGATCTTACAGTCTTGTAGAGGCAATGGAAAGAGGACTGGATTTAAATTTAGAAGATCAGATAAATCAAAGCTTACTACCTTAGACAAATAATTTTTCCTGTTGAACAGTTTTGTCATCTTTACAATCAGGAAATTGGGCTGGGTTATCTCTCAGGTTTTCTATATGTGCTTCTATCTCATTCCATTCTCTCTACTCCAGCAGATTGACCTCCCTCTTATACCCATTTTCACACTTACCTTCAGTCTCTCCTTGTCTGCTGGCTGCTTCCTACACATATTTTCATGTCCCTCCCATCCTCAAAACCCCTTTACTAGAGCCTTCTGTAATAATTATCTTCCCATTTCTTCTATATTTATTCTGTGGCTAAGTTTCCTGAGAAGTCTGTCTGCAATAGGTGCCTATGCTTCATCTCCTTCATTTCTTTATAACTCTACAATCTGGCTTTCAACCATAACTTTTATCTCCAGAGTTAAACCAGTATCCAATAATCTTTTCTCAGTGAGCCATATCCTTTTTTTTTCTCTGTGCTGCATTTGACACTATTGATCACCCTCTTCTTCTGAATATTCTCTTCTCTCTAGGTTTTCAGGACACCACTCTCTACTGGTTCTCTTCCTACTTATCTGACCACTCCTCAGTCTCCTTTGCTGGATTTTCATCTAGATCACATCCTCTAACCATTGCTCTGTCCTGTGTCTTCTTCTCCCCCATACTGTTTAACTAGGTGATCTCATCAGCTTCCATGTATTTAATTATTATCTCTGTGCTGATAATTCTCACATCTATTTATCTAGTACTAACTTCTCTGCTGACCTTCATTCTCCCATCTCAAACTGCCCAGTAGACATCTCAAACTGAATGTCTCATCTTAAACTCAGTGTATCCAAAACAAAACTCATTTGTTTTCCTCCCCAAACCTTCACCTCTTCCAGACTTCATTATTTCTGTTGAAGGTCCTACTATTTTCTCAGTCCCCCAAGCTTGCAACCTGGTATCATCCTTTACCCCTTACTCTCTTCACTCTCTCTAACTGTCCCCCACCATATGCAGTCTGTTGCCGAGGTCTACTGATTTCACATTTGCTACATCTCTTGATCATATCCCCATTTCTTCTCATACTGTTACCACCCTGATGCAGGCCCTCATCACTTCACTGAACTATTATAATAGCCCTACTGTTTGGTCTGCCTGCCACAAGTCTCTTCACGGTAGTACAATTCAGTATCCATTCAACTGACAGAGTGATTTTTCTAAATCACAGGTTCAACTGTATTACCTCCACTCACCCAGTAAACTCCAGGAACACCCTATCCTTCCAGGATCAAATATAAAATTCTCTTTTTAGTATTCAAAGCCCTTCATAAGCTACCTCCTTCCCTATCTTTCTAGTCTTCTTATAACTTATACCACCTTCCAACCCACCCCCAATGTCTCTTCTATCCACTGCCCTACTTGTTGTTCCTCAAATAAGACTTCATCTCCTGACTCTGGGCATTTTCATTGGCTGTCCTCCATGCCTGGAATGCTTTCCTTCCTCACTTCTGCCTCCTGGCTTCCCTAGCTTCCTTCAAGTCCCAACTAAAATCCCTTCTGCAGGAAACCATTCCCAGTTCTCCTTCTGTTGACTGTTTTCCTGTTTATTCTGTATCTAGCTTGTTTGCACATGGTTGTTTGCATGTTGTCTTCCTATTAGATTGTTAGATGCTTGAAGTCAGGGAATGTCTTTTGCCTTCCTTTGTGTCTCTAGTACTTAATGCAGTGCTTGGCACATAGGAGGCACTTAATAAATGCTTATTTGATTTTCATCTCTAAAATCCTGTGGTGCTATAAGGTATTATAAGTTGCTCTTATACATGATAAATGTGTTGAGGTACAAAACAAAGCTGTCTACAGCATGACAGGCAGACAGAGACAGAGACAGAGAGAATGAATGAGAATTACGTTGATAGTTTGGAACTAAGTTCCAGAAAGCATTCAAGTGCTGGCTGTTCTGGCTATAATTCTTCTTAACTGTAATCTTGGGAAATTCATTGGAATGTTCCATATTTCCTCATATGTAAAATAAGGATAATAATTATTGTGAGGAAAGCATTTTTAAAGTAATACGTGAATGTGAGGAGTAATAGTTTTTATCATATGAAGGTGAGTAGGGGAAGGAAGGCTTCACAGAAGGGCAGTGCCATTTGAGTTGTGCTTTAAAGCATGTCAGTTCTTTGGTAGGTAATCAGTATGAGAGTATAGTGCATATTTGAGAAATCAAGCACATCAGTTTGATTGTGGTGTAGGGGTCCTCTTGAAATGAGACTAGAACAATAGGAAATCACTAGTTTGTAGGGAACCTTGAATGCCAGGAAATAATTTGAATATAAGATTTTTGAGCTAGTGACTTCATCAGAACAATGCATAAAGAGACTTCTGATGGAAGTATCCAGGATGAATTAGAGGGGAAGAGACGTTCTAATAGATAGAGCTGTCGAGAAATGGCTGGTCACTGGAGGTCTTCAAGTGTAACCTGAAAGATAATGTGGTGATGTAGAGGGACCCTGAGTTTGAGGTAGGAGTTGAACCACATTACCTAAGGTCCTTTCTGATTTAGATTATCTGTTTCATAGACCTTTTCTCTAGTACAATCCAACAGATACTTATTAAGTGTCTGAAATGTGTGAGGCACTAAGGACAAAAAGGTTTTAAACATTCCCTGTTTACAAGGAGCTTACATTATAGAGCAATATAAAATATAAAAAAATAAGTAGGTATATGGTAATTTGAAGAGGAAGAGAGTGTCAACAAAGAGGATCAGAAAAATTTTCCCAGAGGAGATGGCACATGAACCAGGCCTTGAAGGAGGGTAAGAATTCTGTGAGGTAGAAGTGAAGAGGGAATAAGAAGGGGGGATGAATAGGGAATATGTACTGACAGCGTGGACAGATGCACAGTAGCTGAAGATTGTATGCCAAGACTAGCAGGGAAGTTTGTATAGAGTGTGAGAAACCTGAAAAGGTAGGAGTCGATTATTTAGGGCTTCAAATAACAAGTTGAGGAGTATATATTGTACCTTAGAGCAATCTCCATCCCATGAGCATACTAAAGGATTTCGGGCAGCTTGCAGAAAATGTAGAGGATGTTTTCTTCTACATTTTTTATGGGCCTCCCAAAATCTTTTGGTGGGCCACAGATTATGCAGTCCTGTCCTAGAGGCTTTATCTCCTTTAGCTGGAGAGAGTGACATAGTGTCGGACTTGTACTTTAGGGATTTTTTTAAATAATGTCTTGAAGATAGCTTGCAGAAGGGAGAGACTAGAAGTTTGGAATCTTATTTAGGCTTTGTGGTAATTTTTCCAAGGGAGAAGTGATAAAGATCTGAAAAGGTGGTCATGTACAGAGAATTGGATTAATATGAGCTTTGTCTCTCTGGGAGATGAAAAATAGAAAATGACTCTGAAGTTGTGAACCTGATTGACTAGAAGTATGACTGACTTAGAAGGGGGTTGTTAGATTGGGAAAAATCATGAATTCTTACCTCATTTTCCATGCATCAAAGATATCTGATGATTCTGCTGCTCTACTTTCCCAGGCCTGTCCATCAAAATTTCCCCTCACCTTGGAATTTTGTCAAAGCTTGTTACTCTAGGAATTCTGAACCAAACCTTCAAGCTAGGTGTGTTTCTGATAAACTCAGACAATAATTAGTAAAATATTTAAAGGCAGCTAGGTGGTGAGGTAGATAGAGTACGACACCTGGAGTCAGGAAGAGCTAACTTCAGATCTGGCCTTAGACACTATCTGTGTGATCCTGGACAAGTCTCTTAACCCTGTTTGCCCCTGTTTCTTCATGTGTAAAATGAGCTGGAGAAGGAGATGGCAAATCACTCTAGTATCTTTGTCAAGAAAATCCCAAATGGGGTCACAAAGAGTCAGTCAAACAACTAAACAACAACAAAGAATATTTAAAGGAAGAGCCTCCCTGTGTTCTTTGGGTCTGTTACACACACACACACACACACACACGCACGCACGCACGCACGCACGCACACGCAAGCAATATAAGCCAAAACCTCTAAAGGTCTTTTTTTTATTGATTCTAAAACCATTCAAAGCTAATAATTTATTTCACAGCAGTTATTTAAAAATGACTAGAAATAAACTCTACAGAGTAACAACAAAAAAAAAATTTCATGTCAAGGATGTTTGTTTCTTTCAAAATATTAGGTTTAACATTGATTTTCTTTTCCTGTGGATAGTTTGCTTTCTTAGAGTATCATGTTAAATAACAGTGTCAGTTTGGTAACCCACCAAGGAAAGATTATAAATAATAACAAGGTATATTGTTTTGACTTACACCCTTTTTGTATGATGTTACATTATAGTTAATTGCAAAAGTGAGCAGTTTGCTAAGTTAACAGTTTAACAGAACTTTATTTCACAATAGATGTTTCTGTTGATATAAAATATTACCTTTTAATCCAGCAGCCCCACTTATGAGTAGAACCACTAGAACCGTTAATATTTAACTTTGATAAGTTTCGTTACAGAACTGAATGCACAAGATGTGATTCTATTAAGTTATTAGAGAACATAGCTATTTTTTATATTTGAAATGTACTTTTGAGGTCAGTGACTTTGACCTATAACAGTTTTCTTTATAGAGTAGGATATCTTTTTTTAAATTATTTATTTATTTGTTTATTTTGGTTTAGTTTTCAACATTCATTTCCACAAGATTTTGAGTTACAAATTTTTCTCCCCATCTTTTCCCTACCCCCACCCCAAAATAGCAAGCCTACTGAATACACCTTCCCCTCATGTGTTTTCTTTTATCATCCCTCATCTCCCTGCCCTAACTTTCTAGTAGGGCAAGATGGATTTCTATACCCCAGTGTCTGTATATCTTATTTCCCAGTTGCATGTAAAAAGCAAATTTTTTTTAAACATTTACTTTTAAAACTTTGAGTTCCAGATTTTTTCCCTTCTTTCCTCCTCACCCACCCCCACTGGAAAGATAAGCAATTCAGTATAGGTTGTACATGTGTAGTTATGCAAAACATTTCCATAATAGTTATATTGTGAAAGACTAACTATAATTCCCTCCATTATAGGATATGTTTAATTAGAAATTTTCCAGCTAATCAAAAAAAATTTTAAACATGATACAGAAAGTCCTGATACACATACATCTTCCAGGTTTTAAGTCTCTTTATTATCTAGATGGAATTTTTATCTTCCTGTTGTTGATTTTTCTTTTGTGCAGCAGCTAACATTTATTTTAGTGCTTTCCTGTTTATAATGCCCTTTTCTAAAGACTACCAGGGTTCTTTGAATTGAAGTGCAAATATTATTATTATTTATTCCCATTTTACAGATTAGGCAGCCGAAATTAAGATTTACCCATGGCACACAACTGGTAAACGTCAAATCAGAACTCCTTAAAGAAGCAGACCATTCTAATTTTCTATAGTTGTTGTTAGAAAATTATATTGGATCCAAATCAACCTTCCTTTAATTTCTATCTATTTTTTCCTACTTCAGAATAAATGTAATCCCTCTTCCACATGACAGTACTTTTAAATATTTGGAAACAGCTCCTAAATCAACTTCTCTAAGTTGATTCCTAACTTTTTCAACCCTTTCTCATATGGAGTGGTTCAATTTCTGTCACTATCCTCCTTGTCCTTCTGTGCTCCTATTGGTCAGTTTTAATCCTGAAATATGGTACCCAGAACTCTAGTCAATATTGCTAATATTTTAAAATAATACTGAGTATTATTAGAACTTTGCCTCTCTTCATTCCTATTACTGTCAAGAGTACCACCATTCTTCCACTCACACAGCTTTGGAGCTTTGGTGTTATCCTCTTAATTTTCATCCATTATATCCACTCATTTTCCAAATATTGTTGATTCTGTATCCACAATATCAACTCACACTTGAAGTACTGCAACAGCCTGCTACGGGGTCTGCTTGCCTCAAGTACATCCTCCATTCATCTGCCAAAGTGATTTTCCTAAGCACTGATCCAACCGTGTTACCCTCTGTCCTTGCTCCTTAAACTCCAGTGGCTCTTATTACCTTGAGCACCAAATACAAAATCTTCTGTTTTATGTTCAAAACCCCTCATAACCTAGCACTGCCTTCTGCCACCCACCTTACACCTTACTTCCTATCACTTGCTTTTCACTACAGTAACACTGGCCTCCTTGCTGTTCTTTAAACCACATGCTCCATCTCTTGCTTCCAGGCATTTTCTCCTGCTATCCCTCATGCTTGAGATATTATTTCTCTTATCTCTACTTTTTGGCTTCCTTGTCTCCACCACTAGATTTTGAACTCATTGAGGGCAAGGATTACCTTTTGCCTCTAATTGTTTCTTCAGTGCTTACCACAGTAGGCACTCAAGAAATGTTTATTGACTGACAATATCTCTCAAATACATCTTTTCCTCTTCCCTCATATGAGCATCACCATAGTCCAGGGTCTCATCACCACAATAGCCTCCTAATTGGCTTCTGTGCCGCATACTTTTCCTACTTTAGCTAGTTTTCTATATAGCTATCAAAGTGATTTTCCTGAAGCATATGTCTGATCATACCACGCCACTGCTCAATAAACTCCAATAGCTCTTTTATCTTTAGAATAAAATTTAATTCCTGTGATATTCAAAGCTTTTCTCACCCTTACTTCTTTTCCAGTCTTCTTAACACTTTACTGCCCCCTTGCACTCTGCCTACTTACTATTTCCTACTTACTTATTTCCCTGGGATTCATTCCCTCCTCTTTGACTTATGAAATTTTTGGTTTCTTTCAAGACTTAAGTCCTTCCTGATGAAGACTTTCCTATGCCACCCTCACCCACATCTACAACGCTTCCTTAAGCTTTCTCATATTAATTTTGTACATATTCTATATCTGTTCTGAAGTGTGCAGATTGACTCCCTATTAGAACATAAACTCCTTGAGTGCAGAGATATTCACTTTTGTCTTTGTAGTCATAGCACTTAACATATCACTTCACACATAGTAAGTGCTTAACAAACTTTTTTTTTTTTCCGGAGGGGGGAAGGCAGGGCAATTGGGGTCAAGTGACTTCTCCAAGATCACATGGCTAGTAATTGTGTCAAGTGTCTGAGACTGGATTTGAACTCAGGTCCTTCTGACTCCAGGGCCGGTGCTCTATTCACTGTGCCACCTAGGTGCCCCTTAATAAACTTTTAAATGATTAACAATGATAGTGTTACCAAATTTCTGTTAATTCATCTTTATATCCTGCTAGCTTTTTTTGACAGCCACAATAGGCTTGATTCACTCAATTTATAGTCACCTATAAATTCTTTCATTTAGGTGAAATGTAATTTGCCTTGACCAGGGAACTACAATTTATTTAGAGCAATACTATGCTTTACCACCTCATCATTTATCTTGGATTTCATTTTCCTTTTAGTCAGGCTTGTTGTACCCTTTCCAGTCTGAAGAGAATTTCCTTGACAGAGAAGATAGAAGTAAACAAAAAAAGTCTACTGGTTCTGCTTCCTCTAGCTGCTGTTAACATTACCACATCTTCATCAAACAAAAGACCTATTGTTAATTTTTTTTTTCTTTTTCTGACATAAATTTTAAAAAGCCTTTCTAGAAAATCTTCCTTAACATTTTTCATTCAAGCCTTAGCTTATTCTGGATTTTAACTTTGTTAATATTCTTCCAGATGTGTACCATGCTTTTGTATTCTTCTTTCATATTTTATACATTTTCATATAACCTTCAAAAATCTGAGCTCACTATATTTCTTTTTTAATTTTTTGTAACAAGAGAAGGCTGTAAGTAGGTGAGTAGGGAAAGTTGTCTTCAGAAACTAAATCTTATGATACTGCATTAAAAAACAAATTTTTAAAAATATATTATCAATAAAGACATCATCAGTTTTTAAAAATATAAAACTTGAGTTTACCAGAATTCTTTTATGGCTACTGTTAATTTCTGATTCATTTAAATCAATCGCAGTTATATGAGTTTTTATTAGGGAGACTCCCGTTTTTGTTCAGCTACATTTGCTTTTAGAGGCCCTATTTTGAATTCTGCATTTAAAAAATCTAGGACAAACTTGTGGCCATTCCTAGTGTCACCTCATTAGATGGCACAGTCAGTTTTTCCCAGGATTCTATTACTTGTACACAACCAACCACATCCTCATGTTTGTTTGAGTTGGAACTGAAGTAGCAGTTCTCATTTAATCTCTCAATAATTGAAAGCAAGCACATGGCCATCAGGAACATTGAAAAGTTTTCAAGCACTCTGTTATTAGAAGTAGACTTCTAGCATCTACCTGTTGGTTAATAGAACTGGAAGAAATCTCAAATGTCATCCATGTCTAGTCCAACACCTTAATTTTAAAGATAAAGAGACTGAAGCCCACAGAGAACAAGGGATTTGCCCAAGTTCACAGAAATATCAGTAGACATAGAATTTGAATCCAGTTTCTTTGACTACAAACCCAAGATTCAGTGTTCTCCTTTGATGCCAGTAGGTGGCATGCTATGCTATATGGCCCCAGGAGTTACCCACAGTACTTTTTATAAAAAGTTCCATCTCTGGCTCTTGGGCTGATCACAGCCTCTTTATCTCTCTGTAATTTATATTTAATAATTATGAACCACTTGGAGAATGGGGGGGGGACAGGACACATGGAGGGAATACAGAGTCTGCCATCTACTTTTCCTATTTTTCTACTAACAGCCTGGTGTAATTAAGTGATAAACTTATAGTACAGAAGACCTGAGTTTGAATGTCATTTCAGACACATAAAAGTTGTATGACAACATTTTGTGTGAAGTTATATGGCAAATCATTTAATCTCAAATTCAATTTCAACTTCTATAAAATAAGCATAACAATATCTATAGCATCTATTTCACAGGTCATTGTGAAGGTCAAATGAGATAACATAGCTTCATGAACATTTTAAAACCCTTAAAAATGTGTGCTGTAGGGGCAGCTAGGTGATGCAGTGAATAGCAGCCCTGGAGTCAGGAGGACACCAGAGTTCAAATCTGGCCTCAGACATTTGACACACTTACTAGCCTTGTGACCTTGGGCAAGTCAGTTAACTCCAGTTGCCCTGCCTTCCCTCCTCCAAAAGGCACCAAAAAAAAAAAGTGTGCTCTTGTTCTACAATGCTACAATGCATCATCCTTTTGGCCTGCAGATGCCAGCCATAAAATCTGGGCTAAATATTTCAATGATGGGATCATATTAAGTAATATTGCATCTGGTAGAAGCCCAGATATGCTTGATTACAGATATTACTACTTTAGATGTGGCCAGACCTTCATGTTGAAGGATTCAGAGTGTTTTATGTAAGCCACAGATCAAAAATTTACCCTGAAAGCCTTTGCACTGAAAGGGGAAAATGATAGAGAAGCTAGATGCGTAGAGAATTCAAGATAGGGGGTGCCCCATCTGGTTGTTCTTCACGAGAATTTTGCATGAAGACCCAGAATCATTCATTGAAGAAAATTTTTTCATACCAGATTCACATATTCCATTAATTTAACAAAGATGTAAGCAGTGCTCTCTTGGGAAGACCTAGAATTATAGAACCATTTCAACTAAGCCATTTTGAAATGCCAGTGTTGTGTATTATTGTATATTGTAGGGTATATATTAGTTAAGAATTTTCTGTAATTACTGCTTCTGACCAGGAATCAGGCAGCCTATTCAAAACCTGTTGCTACTTTTACTCAGTACTTTTTTCTTTATCCAGATGTAAATCATGTAGTGCTTTTACTTTCTGGCTCCTGAATTTCTATGTATATGTATATCTTTTTTATGGGAACTGACTTAGGCAACATCTCACACCAAGTAGGCATTTAATTAAATATTTGTTGATTGATTTCTTGATAGTGCTGCTTTGATGACCTATTACATGTCTCTTTTGAACGTAATATGCCTTGTTACATTATTTCAGTCATGAGTCATCCTGGTTTTGATATATATGAGATTATATTTCCTCAACCTTATGTTTAATATCAAGTTCATTTTGTTTAATATTTTTCACAGTGGTGTGTGTATATATACCTGAGGCTGTAAATGTTGTTCCTAATATCTTCCTTATTTTCTTTTTTGAATTATTAGGTACGTGATCTACTGCTATTCTTTCCTTGTCATATTCTCGTACCCTGAGGCCCTCCATATAACTTGATTTTAATATTGTTGTACCTATGAAATAGTTTCATGCATGAACCCCAAGAATGATGCTATAGCAAAACTTGTGTGATTATATTTTGAGTTTATTGTTAATAATTATATCTATTAGGCTATAATTCATTAACAGCCTAGTCATTCAAATGGTCTGTGTGCATTTTTCCAATTTTTGTTCCATATTTTTGTTTAGTCTTAATGTATGTTGAAATGATATTTTCTGTGTGTGGTATTTTTAAAAACAGATGATCAGCAAGCCTTGGATTCAATAATGCAAGATCTGGCTGTCCTCCATAAGGCCAGTCGACCAGCATTATCCCTACAGGAAACCAGAAAACCAAAATCTTCATCACCCAAAAAACAGGTATTTGTTTTCATAATGTTGTAAAACAAATAAGATTGCTGTGTAAATCATTTAATTGCCCTTTAAATAGTTTTTTTGTCTTGTTTTGTTTTGGGTTGGGTTTTGGGGGGGTGAAAGAGAAGGAGTATTTATCAGTTTAGTGTGTGTAGTTTGTTTGTTTGTTCTTTGGAGATTGGCTCTCTTATCTTGCCCAACTTGAAAGAAAAGCAGCCATTCACAGGTCTGGTAGCATTACTGATCAGCAACAAAATTTTAACCTACTCCATTTTTCTGGCCTGTACTGGTTTTCTTCCCCTCAGGTACCTTGGTAACCTTCCATCCACCAGATTGATACCAGGCTTAGTACAGACATCTGATTAGCTTTAGACTTACTGCCTCAGAACTTCCAATAACCTCAGCTTCCCTAGCATTAGAGACTCGTTCTTTCAGTAGTTTTAAAAGACATATATAGAATAGTGTCCAAATATTTAATTCTAATTCATTTAAGTTAGGCCCAAGTATCCACTAATTTAAATCAAAATTTGTCGGTTGATAATGTTTAGAAATTTTCCCCATGATACTTCCTAAACAGACAGCAGGGTAGAAAATTGTTGCTTTGTTTTTAATTTAATATTTTGAGTTTTATTTAATATGACAATTTCTTTTAAAACCTAAATGTACTCTGAGGACTATATTTTATTTTGTTTTATAATGAGTTTTTTGAATCATTCAAAATAAGTTATTTTGTTTTAGCTAGTTTATTTCTGGAAATTTATGCCTTACAGATTTGAATGATTTAATTATATAGTATCATGAACAAAAAGAAAGAAGATAATGTAAAATATTTTAGTGTTCTAAAACTAATGATTTATTATTTTATGTCTTCATTTTTATCTAAGGAAAAATTAGAATTATAATAAAAAATCACAGCCAATTCCTGTTTATCTCATAATGGTTTCCATATATGTCTATGATTTGTCTTTTTGTTATAGAATGATGTTCGAGTCAAATTTGAACATCGGGGTGAAAAAAGGTAAAGTAGAAAAAGATAAACCACTTTTATGTGTTTCTTTTTCTTATATAATGGTTTAAACACATCTTTTAGGTGCTTGACTGAAGCCATTAATGATTTGTGGTTGTTGTTTAATTGTTATCAGTTGTGTCTGATTTTAATGTAGATTCATGGCATAAAGTTGAAAATGTAATACTCTTTGATAACTTGTAGATAAAGTGTAGAACAGATATTTAAACCCCGTCTCTTGAAATTTAAGCTCCAAATGATGTGTCTGTTTAAAGATGGATATTAATTTATTAATTTTCCTGTAATTTGATCAATATTTCTATTTTAGAACAGCCAAAAAATGTTAGACTCCACTGGGTTAGATGAAAAGCTTAAAACAACTGTGTTTTGCATTATTAATGCCTGTTCTGTGGTTCCAAATTTAAAAAAAACCCACTTAGTGTCCTATGTTTATATGAACCTTTTCAGCATACTATTTGAAGACTGTTAATCATTCAATAACTTGAGGTAGTTAGATACTAAATAGATATTAGGAAGCACATATCCAAATAGCTTATAAATTGAGAATTGTTTTCTACCAGATCAGAACCAGATTCAAAATCTTTTTGGTCCTAAAGGTTCTTTAAAATTAATTATTAAAACAATCTCTATTAAATTTACTTTGTTATTTTTTTAAAGAAAAGAAAGTAGATAACTTTTCCTAGTGTTTTTCTTTGGGTTATAAATTTAACATTGCAGATGTGAGGAAAGTACCAAAGTTATAGGATATTATATAGAATTTTGAAGCTGAGAGTTTCTTTTATTCTTACTGAGGAAAAAAGTTTGTTTTATTGCTCTGTTTGCTAATTAAAGTAAGAAAATGCAGTGTTAACTTTCTAAAATAGAATACTAATGTAGAGTTTATCATTCGGATTTGTTTCACATGTTGAATAATTCAAGCGATGTGAGTGAAAAAATACCATGTTAGTTCAGTCCAATTTCCTTAAATAGTATCCTTTTTTGACAGACATTTGGCACAGTGAGGTACCAAAAACATTCTGGGGCCTTATTTTTTTCTTCAAAGGGAATTCAGCTCATAAAATTGGTTTGAACTACACTTTTTGTATGCTCAAAAAATTTTTACTCAAAATCACCATTATCTTTACTCGGTTGAAATTCTGTCACTATTTTTCAGTAGTTGTATATTTTTACTCTGCTTTTTAATGCACGCCTATCAATTTGTATGCTCATCAGAGAAGAAAATATTGAGAGCAAACTACATTTTAATTGAGGAAATGTTGATAAACTATACTTAATTTGAACTCTCAGTTTGTTTAAGCCAATTGAATGTTTGCATATAGATTCTCTGAATTGTAAATCTGTTAAGTCATTTTGGGGTAGGGTGGGAGATGGCACCCATAGTTATAATTTCATAGGGGGTAATGAGCTACCTGGTATGAGAACCACCTCCACTAGTTTATATTAGTTGATAATTCACCTGCAATTTAGCCTAAGTTACCTGGGGCACTAAAAGGTTAAATGACTTCCCTGTGGGCACACATCCACACAGCTAATTGGAGGAAGGACTCAATCTTGGGTTTTTCTGATTTCAAGGCCCGCACTATGTAACACTTGCTCTCTTTTAACCAGTATGTAACAATTATTTCAAGAGTAGATCTCTAGATATTTGTTTAATAAAATTAACAAAAACCTTGTCAATTTTTATTACAGAATCCTTCAATTTCCCAGACCACTTAGATTAGAAGAGCTGAGTTCTAAAGCCAAAATTGCTTTTGGACAGTCTATGGATCTGCATTATACCAATAATGAGGTAACACAAAGAACTTCTGTTTTCTATATTTAATACCCATGGTAGACAGTTAATAAGTGTTGAATAAATTACTGAAAATTTTATACTCTTCTTAATCTGGATGAATAAGTAACCAAAATTAAACTTTGTACATTTTCTCTGCTTATATTTGAGTTTCTTTATAGGTTTCTGATTGGCAGTACCTGCAATAAAAATTGTGTAATAAGAAACCTTACAGAACAATAATGAATTTTATATATGTATTAGAACTTTTCCCTTTCTTTCTTATGTCACACAAGCTTCCAGCCTTTCCATCTGAAGTTCTCATTCAGCTTCAGCTTTAGTCAGTGGAATTTATATAGATAAGTATTTCTGTCTCTATATCTCACAACTATAACTTTCAGATCTTATTCTTAACCTTGGTTGAGATGTCATTTGTTTATTGTGTCCAGTTTCTCAGTTTGGACTTTAGGTAATCAGAGGAGGATGTCAGTCAGTAAACATTTTTAAGTATCTATTATTTGCCAGGCATTCTCATAAGCACTGGGGGATACAAAGGAAGGTAAAAGACAGTCTCTGTTCTCAAGGAGTTCCCAGACAAATGGTAGAGAAAATACTCAAACAACTTTGTACAAGCAAGATATATACAGGATAAATAGGAAATGATCAACAGAGGGAAGCCATCAAAATTAAGGGGGATTATAAAAGACTTCCTATATAAGGTGGGATTTTGACTAGGACTTGAAGGAAGCCAAGAAACAGAGATGAGGAGGGAGAGCATTCCAGGAATAGGACGTAACGAGTGAAAATTCCTGGAGCAGGAAAATAGTTTCTTTTCTTGTGCAAGAACATCAAAGAGGCTAACATCACTGGATTGCAGAATACATGGAGGACTATAAAGTGTAAGAAGATTAGAAAAGTAAAAAAGTAGAAAGGGCTTAGAATGCCAAATAGAAAATTTTATATTTGGAATTTATATTTGGAAGTGATGAGTTGCCACTGATTTTTCTTGAGTAAGGGGATGACATAATCAGATCTGCACTTTGGAGTGGTGAGTCTTTTGTCGCAGGGAGACCAACTAGCAGGTTATTGCTATAGTCCAGGCATGAGGTAATGAAGGTGGTAGCAGTTTCAGAGAAGAGGAGGGGACATATGCAAGATGTTATTAAGATAAAAATCTACTAGACTTGATAATAGATTGGATATAGGGAATGAGAGAGGAATTGAGAATCACATCTAGATTGTGACTGGGAGGATGTTGGAGCCCTCAAATAGTAATAGAGAAGTTGGGAAGAAGGAAGAGTTTAGGGAAGGGAGTGCAGTAATGAGTAGTTCGGGACATATTGAATTTAAGATGTTTGTGAGTCATCGCATTCAAGATGTCCACTGGGTTGTTGGAGACGCAAATCTGAAGTTTAGGGCTGATAAGTAACTTTGAGCATAGAGAGGATTATTGAATCCATGGAAGCTAATCAAATTTTGAAATGAAATAGTACAGAAGTGGAGAGCCTACAGCAAGAGCCCTATCCTAGAACACGGAAACTTAATCAATAGCAGATTACTCCTTATCCTACATGATTCTTTTCATTGTCTTTCTCCAAATCATCCATAGAGGATTTTTTCCATGGTACTAGAAGTTTACTCTCTGTAACACCATTTACCAGCAGATTCCCAAAAGAATGCTACTGTGAACAGCTTTTAAGGTTTGGATTACGCAGTAATAGTGAACACTGTTTATTCCATTACAAATCAAGGCAAACACTCACAATATAATATTTACAACATTACATCTTATCACAGAAAAATCACGATATAGTGTTCATAACCACTTAA
>CM053596.1:224406818-224424448 GCA_028646575.1 Pseudocheirus occidentalis | reverse complement strand
GTCAATTCACAATACAGTAATCAAACTTCCACTCATGGGACAACCATTAACTTAATCAGTCACTAATCTAGATTCCCAGTTACTAAATATCATTAATCACAAATACGGTCATTAGAAAAATCACACAAGCCCTCCACCCCTTGGTGTCCAGCAAACCTCAGTTTCATCCAAGGGGAGATCTTTTCTTCATCTTGATGCTGGGTGGTCTCTCTGATTCCCTGGATCCCTTTCCATGGTTCCAGCTCCCTCCTAAATCTACCAGTCACCTGGATTCAGAAGCAGACAGCTGCCAGGTTCTCATTCAGTCCTCAGAGGTGGACAGCTCCCAGGTCCTTGTCCAGTCCTCAGGGCAGTCCCTGTCACACACTGAAGTTCACAGGGTCCAGCACATCTCAAATCCTTCATCGTTTCTCTTTCCTGGAACTCAAGGATCAGCCAGGCCACGAACAAAGTCTTATCTTGGTCATGCTTCTCTCTCTCAAGAAAACTCCAACTCACTTCTTCAGTCCAGCAGCCCAGCTCCCAGATGCTGAGACAGTCCTGCTTCCTCCAACAGGAAAATTCCTATTCTGTCTCTGGAATTCTTACTTATATGCACACATTGGCCTTCTGTCTCAGCCAATACCCTTCTTCTACATAAACAGGGGAGTTCACGCCCTCTCAACAGGGGACAGGGCTCACACCTTCCACACTTAGCCCTAAGTTACTAAGTGCTAAGTATCTGCTAAACTGATTGCTATTACACTCTCTCATCCTTTTAATATTTCATGGCTACCAGTACTACACTAAGGTTATACACTTGATGTCTCTCTATATGACCAGCTAGGCCTTTTTTCCATGCTTACATATCTTTTGCACCACTTCTGGTTATATAAGTTACCTTTGTTAATGTTCTGGAGCCTGATTACATCAAACTATACTTCTTTTTATATGTATTGTCTTCATTGCTTTGATTCTTCTAAAATTGTCATTTTCATGTCTAACAGTCACATACTGTTATAGAAATAAAATTATTCTAAAAGATGGACTTTTGTGATGAGGAATAATCAGGGATCCTTCAAACAGCTATGCATCTTCCCAGTGTCCAAGATATAGATAGAGATAGCTATCTATCTAACTGTAGATCTCTCTCTCTCTCTCTCTCTCTTTATTTGTGTATATATCAGTAACACAAATCAATGAACAATAAATATTATAGGGTCTTGTGTTCTTTACTGCTCTCAAATCAGTTATATGACTGTTAGGATATGTTCTGTTGTAGAAGGTTGTCTCCTAAAGCATACTTGTTCTCTTTTCATATTTTCATCAAAGATATACTTGATACATGCACAAGCTGGTATCACAAAGATTTTATAGGGATACGAAAGTAAGCATATATGTTGGTAGTTATTAATGTTTTCTTAGTTGCCTCATTTGAGGTAATAATACTGTGATTTTTTTTTCTACTCTGAGAATTTTCTCCTTTGAGATGTATTAAAAATTAATCTTTCTTTAAATTATTTCCTCTAGTATAAATTTCCTCTATATATTTGATTATGTTTAGCCACTGTGATTCAAACATGACCTTAGAATCAAAAATTTTTCTGTTTCACCATAAATAAAACCTTCTAGGAAACATTTCTGTATTACGCTACATTTAGCAGAAAGCGGTAATATTAACCATATTGTTAGGCACGGATATTATGATATATTATACATATGTGATCTGTACACATGGTGGGTCTGTATTAGAAATAAAATATATGTACTTCTATATCTGTGGGGGACACAAAGTACAAAAGTCAAAGTATTCCACCCCTGGGTAGTACATTCATTTGGTCAGTCACAAAATCTTATAAGTTCTCAGTTCAGTCTCAAAATATTCCACTCCTGGGGTGCAATTAAATTACAATTTCATCAGTCATTACTCATACAATTTCATCAGTCACTACTCAGTACCCATGGAGAGGTCTTTTCATCTTGACTCAGGGCAGGTTTTCAGCTTCCATGGCTCCTCTTCCACAGTCCCAGCTCCCGCCAAATCCAACCAATTGCCACCTGAGTTCAAAGGCAGATAGCTCCCAGTTCTTTGTCCAGCTCTCCATGCAGTTCCTGCTCCATATTGAAGCTCACAGTATCCAGTCCACCTCAAATCCTTCACAGTTTCTGTTCCTGGGAAGAGAAAACTTAACAGAACCACAGACAGACAAAGTACCAACACCACAGTAATGCTTCCTCTGGCAGCTCCAGCTGGCCCTTGGAAGTCCTAAGCAGCTCCAGCTGACCCTCAGAAGTCTTCAGCAGCTCCATTTTCAAAATCAAAATTACTTTCTCCCCTTCTCAAAATCAAAATCAGTTTCTCCACAGAAGTTCCAGTCCAGCAGCAGCCCAGCCTTCAGATGCTGGCTGAGAGAAATGTCCTCTCTCTCTCTCTCCGGCAGCAGCTGCTCTGCCTCCATGAAACTTATCCCAAGAAGTTCTGTCTGTCCTGCTTGTGCTCTTCCTTATATATGGTATAGCTTCTCCCTGTTCAGCCCCTTCCTGTTGAGTCAGCAACAGGGGTTCACACCTTCTGTTTCTTTACAGAGTCTCAATTTGAAACTAGGTGCTAAGTACCTCTTAGCTCAGCAATACAAAGGGATCTTCACATTTCATTACCATTACAGAAGTACAAATATTATTGTGCCTGTTTTATAAATGATAAACTAAGACTGAGAAGTAAAGTAACCTGACCAAGGCCCTACACCTTGGAAGTGTCTCAAGGATTCAAACCCAGTCATCTGATTCCACATTCAATACTTACTTCAGTACAATACAATACTCTTCCATCCTGCCTCTCATAAAGCTTACATGTATACCAATTAAAATTCTTGTTCTGAATAAATCTGAATATGAATTTTTAATGTTTCTTTTTGAATAACAGTATTATCTGCCAGTGTAATAACTTTCACACAAGAAAATGAGATTCATATGTCATGACTTATAGTTTCTTCTTTAATTTGTAAATGCTTACAATCTGTCCTTTTAATAATCCCTTATATATTTTTGCTAGAGATTAATATCAGTTTCATCAATCTGTGGCTTCTAGAATCTGACTCATGATTCTCCTAGTGCCATAAAAACCAGGACATTTTCTACCTATTTGTGATTTATCAAATACCATTGACAGTATTTTTAAAATTATATTGTAAAATTCTTCTAGTATATTGGGATTTAATTTACTTGGGCCTGAATACACAGACTCATTTAAAGTGGCTGGTGCTCTTTTAATAATTTTGTTCCAATTTTTCCAGTTTCTCCTTGATGAAGAAAATAGAAACCATAGCATCTGAATCGTTTCTGCCTTTTCTTATCTATCAGCATGTGTTTTTCCCCAAACCCAGGGCCTATTCTTTCTTTATTCTTGCCTCAGTTATTGCCTTGCCTTTTATTTTTCATAAGACTTGGCTCTTTCTGGGCTTTAGCTTTCTTGACACTATTCTTTCAGGTTTCTTCCACAAGATAGATTAAAGCTCTAAACATACAGAGGTTGGTAAGTAATTTAGTTCCAGCAGTCGGTGGTTTGTTAGTTTACTTACTTGTTGATTAGAGCTGTGTGATACTGAGATCATATATTCTGTTAATAGTATCATAGGACCAGAGCTGTAAAGAGTCTCTAGATTTTATGTAGTCCAACCCCAGCTTTCATTTTAGAGTGGAGTAAAGTGAGGCCTAAAGCATTTGAAGTGATTTGCCCAAAGTCACACAAGTAGGTGGTGGCAAAGCTGGAATTCAAACCAAGATCATCTGATTAAATCCAGTGTAATCTGGACCACCTAATGCCTGATTTCTCCCAACCATTAGTGTCCTCCTCACTAAATATCTTCTGTTTAACCTCGTGTTTATTTTGTGTTTACTCTGTGTCTATGTATGTGTACATACACATACATATACACATACATACACATATAGTTTCTCAAAATAGATTATAAGTTCCTTGAGAGGATTCATCCACTGTTTTTCTTTGTGTCCCTAGTACATAACACAGTGCCTGACCATAATAGGGACTTGCTAAGAACTCATTTAATGATTGTCACAAAAACATTTCATTAATCAGGAGGGAGGTTGGGTAAAAGTATTTATAGTTCTTGAAAAATCATCATCCCTACTAGAAGAGTAACTTACATGCTCTAATGTTATAGATTGGTAGTATTCTAGTGTATGAAGGACTCAAGTTTTGTAGATTTGATTCTTTTGTTAATAAAACCTAGCTTTCTTATTTGCAGCAAATGAAGTAAACTTTAAATAACAGACTTTAAAATAAACTTTGAACTTTAAAATAAAGTAAATGGAAGGAGACTTGTATTTATCTTGAACTACAACAGCCAGTAATCTCAAGTTGCCATTTTAATACTATTATGAAATAGAATAGACTAATAGATATTCATAATAACAACCATAAGGCATAGCAATATCCAGAAATGTCTTCTGAACCAATCACTAAACTATTGATTAAATTCAGTACTTTTACTGTTAAATTTATTTCATTATATTTTTTTAAATTAGAAATTCCTACAAATACATTGGGAATATATCAGCATTAAAAGAATTTTAAGTGTCCCTTTTAGTAGATAGCCTTATTGAAACTTTTTCATGGATAATCGAACAAAAAACTTTTTTTTTAATGGTTCTTATTTTTACTAGGTAAAGACAAGAAAGACTGTCCTGTAAGACTAGATTCCATTTACTTCCATTTAGCTTCATATTCAAAAATAATTTATATTTTTGATCACTCCTTTTTATACTAATATGACAGAGAAAGCCTGTTTTCATGAATGAGATTGAAATGTTCTCAACAAGCAGGAAAGAAAAATATTCTGTGATTTATTTAGAATAATTTCCACAAGCTGAGAATTGTTCTCTATTCTTAGTCTAAGGTCTAGGAGACCTTAGAATACAGGAGGTAGGTTTGTTGCTGTTTTTTTTAAACCAGTCCTGCCACATCAGAAGTATGGCATTTATCCAAACCACTACTCTAGGAACCTTTCCAGAATTGTCAGATATTCAAGTCAGCAAACTAGAGTCATTTAAATTAGTGTTAAGTTACTATACTTTAGGCTAGTGTTGTTTGTTTTTTTCCCCTAAGAGCAACAGTATCTTAGAGAAGTAAATAAACCTGTTGTAAATAATTTTTTGGAAGACGTTGGTAATTCACATTTTTTCCTTGTTGGAGGCTGCATGGTATAGTAGAAAGAGAACAAACTTTGGTTAAATGACATGGTTTCAAATCTGACCTGGCTTACTACCTATGCAGCCTTGAGTAAGTCATTTAACCTCCATAGGCCTCAATTTCCTCATTGGTAAAATAAGAGGATTAAACTAAATGACCTGTGAGTTCCCTTTCAGCTCTAAATCTGTGGTTCTATAATTCTTGAATGAAAACATTAAAAAAAAAAAAAAGCTACACAAAATATTTACCACTTACTTGAAGTATTTTCCTATGTTTAAAATGTCATCAAAACATTAGGATTGAAAAATCAAAAGAAACAACAGAGCTAATAAATATCTACATAAAATATTACTCCAATTTGGAAGAAAAATCATGAAAATATTCCAATTAGAAAGGCCATATTCATTCTGTCTATAACTAAATAGTTATAGTCTGCCTTTCTTACATAAAAATTAAAATGCAGAGGAAAAATTGCAAGTATAATCAATTATAAAAATGTAATATCATATAAAAATGTTTCCAGATGGCTAATTTTAACAATATTCTGCCAGAATTGAAAGTAAGTACTAAGTCAAATTATCCTGGTATCTATTAATTTTGGGAAGTTGGGTAGAAATATCAGAAGTATCTGGGTTTTTCTATCTTCCTAAGTATCTAAACTGTATGGCAAAAAATTTACTTTAAAAGGATTATTTCATTCACTGTACTTGTATCCCTAGTGCCTGACACCTAATAAATGTTTAATAAATTCTTATTGATTAATTGAAGGCATACTAGAATTTGAACTGTGATTCATCCTAACAATCAGATGGATTAACCTGTCAGTGTAGAAGTGTCATCTATTCCTAATTGAAACATCTCTTTAAAACTTGTCTAGCTGGTGATTCCATTAACTACACAGGACGATTTGGACAAAGCTGTAGAACTCTTGGATCGCAGCATTCACATGAAGAGTCTCAAGATACTTCTTGTAGCACATGGTCATATACAGGTATGTATTTGCATACTTTATTCTTTCTAGGGCTTAACAATCAATTTCAATAAAGTTCTGCCCAAGTACTATAACTAGTGGTCACATCTGTAATATAATTAAATGTAAATTTGCTGTTAGTGTGATTCTTATGATTGCAGTATGTCCCAATTCTTAAAGAACATAGCAAAAATTAAGGACAAGAGTAATATATTTTAGGCATGAGCCTTTTTTTTCTAATGGCATTTAAGAAGCAGATAACATGAAGCAAAATTTGAAAGATTTTAATATTTTTATTTAAGAAGCAGATAACATGAAGTAAAATTTGAAAGATTTGATGAGGCCTGTGTAGATGCTGAAGGACATTCCAGATTGAGAATACATGAGAACATTGAAGAAGAAAGAGGATATAGTGGAAAGATTTCTGGATTTGGAGTCAAAAGAGTGGAGTTTAAGTTCCTACCATCCTACATGCTTTTACTCTGTGAACTTGCACAAATAACTTTTCTGAGGCCCAGTTCCCTTTACCTGTGAAATGAGAATAATACTTGTACTGATTACTTCATTGGTTTATTGTGTCAGTGAAATGGGATAAGATATACAAAATGCTTTATAAATTATAAAATGCTATATTAATTTAAGCTATATAAATGTTAAAATTCATAATTAAATAATTGAAGGATCAAACAGTGGTGGTACTATCACATCCATTTATTTTAGATCTATAGTCATGGATTTTTGTGGCCAAAAATTTCATTACCTGGTGAACAACCTCCTAGTGATGATTATCATCCTATTAATTGAAGGAAGACCATTATCTAGGAATAAATGGAAAATATACATGAGACAGCAGATATTTATTAAGTACCTACACTATGCCAGGCACTGTGCTAATTAGATACAAAATCAGAAAATAATCTCTGCTTTCAAGAAGTTCCCTGTCTATTTTAATAGAGCATACAACATGTAAACAACAATGTACAAATGAGCTATTAATCAGAAATAATCAAAAGAAGGAAGGTGCTAGAATTAAGGGGTATCTGGAAAGGCTTCTTATACAAGGTAGGATTTTAGATAGAGTTTTGGGGAAGCCAGGAAACAGAAATGGAGGGAGTACATTCCAAGCATAGGAAACAACCAGTGAAAATACCTAGAGTAGGGAAGTGGAGTTTGTTGGGCAAGGAACAGCAAAGAGACCAGTGTCACTAGATTGCAGGGTATGTGAGATGCTGTAAAGTGTATGAAGACTGGGGGGGGCGGGGGGGAGACATGAAGGACTTTAAGAACTAAACAGAGGATTTTATATTTGATCTTGGAGATGATGGGGTTAGATAAAAGAAAAACAAAAAGCCTTCATTTAGCATTTCTATAAATTTAGAATTTCTATAAACAGAGTTGACTCTACAAAACCCCCTTTTTTGATCCTCGGAGGACAATATTCGTATAGCTTACTTTCATAAGATGAATTTAAGAGTCATGTGTGATATTTTATTGTGTAGTTTCAGTGGCAACATATGGAATAAAGCTATTATACTCTGTATCTGCATGGACAAGAAAGCACATAATTTACCATGAATAGATTGCCACTGTTACAACAAAAAATAAAGTTCTCAGAATAACAAAAAGTGGATTATACTTGGAGGGAAATAAATAGGTCCCTTTTGAAGGAATAATATAGAAAGTTTCATTTCTTTTTCTTTTTTTCAATTATTAGGCTGCCAACTTGGAGCCTTTACCATCACTGGAACATTTGGATAATACAGTATTTAGAGTAACAGAGATTAAAAAACGACTTCCTGTACTAGGTAAGAACTCCCATGTATTGAATACCAGAAATAAAGGTAGTTTCTGGGGATTTTTTTCTGGATTTTCAGGTAGGTATCATCCAAAATCATCATTGCTAAACAGAGGGGCGGCGAGGTGCCTCAGTGAATAGAGCACCGGCCCTGGAGTCAGGAGTACCTGAGTTCAAATGCGGCCTCAGACACGTAACACAAAAATTAGCCGTGTGACCTTGGGCAAGTCACTTAACCCCAACTGCCCTCCAAAAAGAAAAAGCAAAAAAAAAAAATCATTGCTAAACAGAAATCTGCTTGTTGTTTCTATCACCTTTCTTAGTAACCTTCCTGTTTGCAATAGTTCTTCAGGAATGTATTTTAAACAATAACAGAAAACCTGAATCCTGTGGAATTATAATGATCAACCAGCCTTGACCCAAAGAAGAGATGAGAAAAATGTATCTCTCTCCCTTCTTTCCAACTATAGGGGTGGGATGTTGCATAAATTGTCAGGATTCTATTAATGTGTTGGTTAGTTTTTCAGGATGCCTTTTTTTCCCACCTTCGTTTTTATTTGTTATAAGGCTCAATCTCCAGAGGAAGGGGGAAGAGGGTATTTGTACAGAAAAATGAAAATTTTTTTTGTTGTTGTTTTTCAGTGGTTTTCATGTGTGTCCAACTCTTCGTGACCCATTGGGGGTTTTCTTGGCAAAGATGCTGATGTGGTTTGCCAATTCCTTTTCCAACTCATGTTACAAATGAGGAAACTGAGGCAAACAGGGTTACAAGATTTAACTAGAATCACACAAGGGTCTTTCAAGTATTACAAGATTAGTAATTACTAATGTTAATGTTTAATTTTTTCTAGCATAATTTATTGATATTTGGCAAAATCTCAAGATTAATAAGATCATGAAGAGGTTTTACTTATATAAAATTAATAACCATAATTTTAAGATATTTAAATTAACAAATGAACTTAATTCTGTTTTTTAAATTACCTATTTTTTTGGTTTGCATTAAGAACAAAATAAAATAAAAATTGCTAATTATTTTCAGGTTATTATTTTTTTCTACTCTTCTAGAATTCAGTGCTTTTGCATTTTGTTTGCACTAATATATGCCAACAGAATATCAGTAGGAATAAATATGATTTCTTTCTACTTTAAAAGTATTTAAATCTTATAAATAGGTAGTAGACAGTTTTATGCATGAGTAATTATAAAAGAGAATGGAAAAATTTCAAGAGCTTAGTGCTAATTAATATTTGTGAGGATGGTGAAAATAATAATAATTTGCATTTCTATGACACTTCAAGGTTTGCAAAATACTTTGTATTAATCTCATCTGATTTATTACATTTGTTTTTATCTCAGTTTTGGGTAGGGATTTATAATGGAATTGAGATGATATTGTAATATCAGAAATATTTGTGGGACATCAGCATGTGAACTGTTTTACAAAGTAAAAAAAATTATCTCAACTCCTGACTTAGACAGTTTTGAAAAAGGGTTTAATGGAGAAAGAAAAGTAAAATTACGGACAAGTATAGATTACACAGCTACTAAAGATAATGTAAAAGAACTCATAATGATGAGACTTGGAAAAGGGAATAAAGACAGATGGGAGAAAAAATGCATGCCCTAATGGGAGAAGCATAGGAGATGTGTTAAAATCAGAGTTCTGGCAAGAAGTAATCACTAAAGAATAACAAGGAAAATTATGGAATAAGGTCTTAGAAATAGTAGAGAAGGGTTAAATTGTGCTGTGAGCTATACGAGTAGCTATTGCTTTATAATTGATAGGCAGTTTTTTACTTTTGCTGTTTTCTTCCATAGCACCAAGCATATACAGCCCCTGTCATTCCTGCTGGTTGATTAAGTATTGATAACTCCATTTCTTAGAAGCATTTGTGGGCACGTCAGTTACATTTTTTATTGTTGTTTAGAAAGGGTTAAAAATGTAAAATGCAAAAGGAACAGAAAAAATAATCATTGATGATAATTTTTACACAAATATATCTTGATCTACTATTCAGTCATTAGAATCACAAGACGCAGCATGGTTTATAGTGAAAAGACTGGGATTCAAGTTTTGCCTCTTAATATATTGGCTTTGTTACTCTGGGCAGGTCATTCAGCCTTCCACTAACCAAGGCAACTCAGTTGCTGATGTGTATTATTAGAGGGAGTTTTGGAGTTATGTTCACAGATAAAGTAACAGGTCTCGATTAAACCAACCAAAGTTGATTCAGGAGACTTGGGCCCAGATTCCCACCATGATGGTGAATAAATCTCGTACTCTGTGAATGCCTTAGTTTCCTCATCTGTTCTGCTCACCTCAAGGAATTGTTATAAGGATCAAGTGACAAATACACACACACACACACACACACACATTTATATAAATATGGCATTACATTTATATAAAACTAATGAATGATAAATTTGTCTTAAAATATATTAGTACCAACCTAAACTTCGCCCTAAACAATACCATTATATTGGTACATATAAGCTAAATGTGCTTAACTTGATCTTTAAATTATTTAATATAGTCAAAATATAGGCTTAACTTATTTTATTTTCCGGGATTATGAATTCTCTCCATTGGATTTCAGTACCAGTATGAGATAAAGTTAAAACTGTTTGCTCTTAGATGAAAGCCCTAGGTTTGTAACGCCTCTGTTATGGCCCTGGTCATTCATGACTTAGTGTCTATTTTATTTTATTTTTTTAAGAAAAACTTTTCTGGGGTAGAGGGTATGCCAGCATGAATCAAGAAATAATTGGCATACTACTAACAAAAGCTGGGGACAGAATGTTCTCCCAGAATGCCTAGGTGGCACAATAGAGGGAGTGCTGGTCCTGCAGTCAGGTCAAAGAGACCCAAGTTCAGATCCAGCTTTAGACACCCTGGACAAGTCATGTAATTCCTGTCTGCCTCAGTTTCTTTGTATGTAAGTATAAATAATAGCATAGATAATATGATAATAATAATAGTGTAGATAATAGATAATAATAGCATCTACATTCCAGGGTTGTTGTGAGGGTCTAATGAAATCATAATTTTAAAGCACTTAGCACAGTGCCTGGCACATAGTATAACCCCCCCCACACACACACACACGCACACGCACATGTTATTTTGTCACTTAGTCACATCTGAACCAATTTGAAGTTTTCTTGGCATGCTGGAATAGTTTGCCATTTTCTTCTCCAGCTCATTTTACAGATGAAGAAACAGAGGCAGATAGGGTGAAGTGACTTGATTAGGGTCACATAGGTAGTACGTGTCTGAGGATGGATTTGAACTCAGGTCCTCCTGACTCTGGGGCTTTCACTTTATCTGCTATACCTAGCTGCCGTATATGTGTGCAATAAATGTATATATGCACATATATATAGATATATAGATATATACATATTTGTGTATATATCTCCACACATGTGTATGTGTATACACACACACACAACATATATATGTTAACTATTATTAGCCAGCTGTTTTTCCTAGGTTTTTTTTTTCTGTCTTTGCACACCAAGAATGTACTGGCATTTCTCTTACATGACAGTGATTCTATCTCTATCTCTCTCTCTCTCTCTCTCTCTCTCTCATCCTCAGCCTTTCCCTATTTACTAGTTTCTTTCCCTACTGCTGTCAGATATGTTCAAGTCTCTCCCATCTTTTTGGGGGGGGGGAGGGGAGGGAAGGCAAGGGAAGGCAAAGCAAGGCAGTTGGGTCACACAGCTAGTAAAAGAGGCTGGATTTGAACTCAGGTCCTCCTGATTCCAGGGCCAGTGCTCTATTCGCTGCACCACCTAGCTGTCCCTCTCTCTTTTAAGAAAACATCTTCAGTAGACCCTACTATTCCCTCAGGCTGTTGTCTTGGAAGGCAAATTCTTGGAAAAAGCTGTCTGTATTCATTGCTTCCGCTTACTCCTCACATTCTCTCTTCAAACCTTTAGGAAAGGACTTGTGAATTTATCACTCAATTGAAATTCCTTTCTCCAAAGTTACTCAGTAATCTCTTATTGCCAAAGCTGATGACATTTTCTCAGACCTCAGCTTCTTCTCTGCAGCGTTTGACACTGTTGATTGCTCTCTTTCCTCTCTAGCTTTTCTTAAAACCACTGTCTCCTGGTTCTCCTTCCTGTCTGATAACTTTGTCACAATTTATCATCCTTATCATGTTCGTACCTCTCTCCCGTCTCTCCTCAACCTGGCCTCAGCCTATATTTCTTGGTTTATTATACATTCTTCTCCTTCCTGTGCTCATTTGTTCAGCCAAATTGTCCTTCTTCCTGTTCCCTTACACAAGTAACTCTACCTCCTAACACCATGACTTTGCAGGGGCTATCTCCTACCCTTGGAATATATTATCTCTCAACATTGCCTGTAGGATAAAATACTTAACTTCTTAGGCTGTCACTTTAAGTACTTGTACAATTTAACTACCACCTCCTGAATGAGAGGTGATATATTTCAGGTGCAGATTAACATAGTTGTGAATGTGGACAGTGCATGACCATGGGATGAAATCAGTTCTTTCTATTAAAAAAAACTGGAGTCATGAAGAGTTAGATATGACTGAACAACAACAAAAATTTTAAAATAAAGTAAAAACTATCTAGTGCTGACCTACATTTCTAGCACCATTTTATGCTGCTTCCCTTCACAAACTCAATTTCAGGCAAACTAGACTACAAACATTCCCAAATTTAATACTCTGTCTCCTTCTTACCCCTGTGCATTTGCATTTAATTCCCCATTGCTGAAATGCACTTACTTCTTATTGCTGCCTCTTGGAATTCTTGGCTATGTTCAAGGTTAATCTCTCCTGCAATCTCTTCCATGAAACCTTCCCTGATACTCCAAGTCAGTAACGTTCTCTCCCATCTCAATATTCCTTGTATTGTACAAATATGTATACAGGTTATATCTCCCAGATCTCTTTGAGTTCAGGTACTGTTTTGGTTTTATCATTTTATCCTCAGTGCCTTGAATAATGCTTTACATGTTCAAGTCATTCAAGCCTGATCATTTTTAGAGAAATCCCCAGAAGTAATTATATACTTTAGGGTTTACCATATTTCAGTTCTCAGCTTTGCAGATTCAGAAAAGATATGGTAAGGATTTGGTAAATTGATTCATAGAAAGTGAAACTCAGAATAGATTGATTTATAAATCAAGATGTCATTTTATTCATTTATAATGGGAAATATGTCTGGGATAAAGGCTTATTCTGGTCATGTAGCCTTCCTTATACTGGGCCTCTCAAGAAATCATATTACAAATCAGAAGGTTGTTTTTTGTTTTTGTTTTGCTAAGTAATTATAGCTAGGAGAGCTATGTTTTTCAGTAACATTTTTTTAAAATAAATTTTAATATCACTTGTTTCTTATACTTCCTACATTTTTGAATGTTATCCTGTTTGTCTTCCCCACTCCCCTGGCACTTTTTAAATCAAGGCTTGTTAAACCTTTTTTATGTCAGAGATCTCTGTGACAGTTTGCTGAAGGTTATGAACTCCTCAGGCTAATGTCTTTAAATGTATAATAAATAATTATAATAAAATAAAGCATTGCAAAGGAAAATAATTACTGAAATTTGTTACATAAAATGAATTCACAGATCCCCAAGTAAAGAACCACTAGTCTATAGAAACCCAAATGTTGATAATTTTGTTGCTGATATTAATAATTAATTAATAATTAATATTTTGTCATTGATTGACAGCTTGAAATATTTAAGAATCTATTAGCATAAGTTAAAGTATTCAAGCTGTGGTTCAAAAATCTTTGTTCAGATAGAAAATAGAATATAAATAAATGTATTTACTGATATTTATATGTTCAGTATTTTAATGACTTTTTTTTTTTTCAATTTAAAGGTCCTACTACTAGAGATAGAAGTTCACCTCCCCCTGGTTACATTCCAGATGAACTACATCAGGTTGCTAGAAATGGGTCGTTTACTAGTATCAACAGTGAAGGAGAGTTTATTCCAGAAAGCATGGACCAAGTAAGTAAATTAATTATATAATTGGGGAGGAGGGGCTATCAAGATCACTTACCCTTAATTAACAAAAGTTTGCCAGGTACCTGATGTGTATTTTATTTTGCCTCCTACTATATAATCTAATAGTTTTCTTCTCTAGTAGGTTGAATCAAAAAATACAGAACAACTCCTGTTGTTTGCTAAGTTGGGACTAGTGTTTTGTTTGTACTCACAGTATGTGCAGGTGTTGATTTTTGTACACAAAAATCTAGCTTATTGGTATTTTTCATCTAAAAAAATTATGCCTACCAATTCAGAGATTATCAGTGGTTTTATATGTGTTTCAAAGAGAAAAAGGGAAAGGTTAATAAAGTGGTTATAGTTTTCAGGTGTAACTCTGTGACTCGAATTTGAGGGCTATAAAAATTTTATTAATATTTTAAACATACTGCCATTTTGAGGTATTAAAAGACCATAATTCTCTTTATGGAAGCAGAAAGGTAGTGCCTTACCTGGAGAAACTAATTTTAAACTCAACATCAAGAAACTTCTTCAACATTATCATGATATTCCATTTCTAGATGTTGGATCCACTCTCATTGAGCAGTCCTGAAAATTCTGGCTCAGGAAGCTGTCCATCACTTGATAGCCCTCTGGATGGGTAAGGCCCTGAGTGCTTATCTATGATAGACATTCAGAGAGATATGGGTGGCAGGGAAGGTAAATAAGAATATTATATTCTTAAGCTAAACTTTAGCAAGTCACTTATGTTCTTTGGGGCTTCATCTTTAAAAAAATATTGGACCTCCATGTCAGATATTCCTTTCACTAAAGTTCTGTGAATACTTAGGTACCCCTTATTTGAGAACTGAAGCAGATTTATGTTTCAGTTTTTTTTATGCTATTTTAAAAATATATAGGATTTTTACTCTGCATGCCTCCCAAAACTCTTCAAAGTAGCATATAAAATTAGCACTTTAAAATGGAACAATAAAAGGAATAAAAACTAGTTAAAAGGAACAGAGAAGCAATGTTGCCAGTCAGCAAAGGGGTATAAACTACCTTGATATCTAGCACTGAATTTAGGTTTGAGTTTCCTAGAAGCTCAGACAAAGAGGAAAACCCAAAAGTTAATCTAGAGAGACAGATTTTTGCAGGCACTGAATTCAGTACAAAATACAACACAAAAACATCTGGAAAAATTTCGAAGCTGTCTGGCAGAAATTTTAGACCAATACTTCATACCATCTACCAATATAAGCTCCAACTGGTTTTCGGAACTAGATATAAAAGGTCACACCAAGCATAAGAAAGGTTATTCTGTCAGTAGTATGAAGGATGATTGATGGGGGGAGTGAATAAGACCAAGAAGACCTGATGGGAATTATAATATTATAGTAGTCCAGGCAGGTGATGGGTAGATTTCTAGGGGATATAAAGTAGATAGGATCAAGGACAGAATTTTGGGGAAAATCCACATTAAGGTATAAGGAAGAGGATGAGGAAGCAGAGAGGAGTGGAGAAGTGAAAAGAAAACCAGTAAAGTGATGTTTCTGAAGCAAAGAGGGAAAGAATATATTAGTAAAGGGTAATGGTGAATGGTGATGAAGAGTGAAAATAGGTCATTAGATTAGTAATTAGAAGAAAAATCAGATTAGTTTTAGCAGAGCAGAGGGAGCAAAAGTTAGATTGTAAGGAGAGAGTATAAGGAGGATATGAGGAAGCAGAAGCATCAAATGTAGAAAATGATTTTAAGTTACTCCACAGTGAAGGGTAAAATTATACTTAACTTGATGTGTCATCTTTAGGCAGATAATTCCTAAATCTTTATATATAATTCTAACCTTTTGTTAACACTCCAGTTCCATATCACCAGCTGCCTGCTAGACATCTATACTTAGATGTCACATAGGTATCTCAAACCAAGTTTTCTAAAATTAACCCTTCCCTTCTTCTGTATTACCTTAATTTATTTTCATGGCACCACCATTTTCCCAGGCACCCAGGTTTTTAGCCTCAGAGTTCTCCAAGATTCTTTCTTCTCCTTCTCTTTCACCTCCACCTTCTAATCAGTTGCTAAGTCCTGTCAGTTTTACCTTAAGAGTATTTTTCAAATCTTTCTCATTGCCCCCACTGCAATTTAGGCTTTCATCACCTCTTAGACTATTATGATAATATCCTAATTGGTCCCCCTTGTTCCATTATCTTCCCTTTCCAGTTAGCATTCTACACACTTCCAAAATAATCTTCCCGAAGTGCCCATGTCCCCCCCTTAAAAAACCTCCAGTGGCTTACTGTTGGCTTCCAGGGAAAAAATACAAACTCCTCAACCTGGCATGTAAACTTCCCACAGTCTAACTCCAATCTGCCTCTTTTTCCTTATTTCATATTACTCTTTCATTTGCTTTACATTCCAACCAAATTTACTATTAAATAGTGCCAGAATTCAACATTTCATCTTCTACCTTTGCATTTTCAGATACTTATCCCACTTACTGAAATACACTCCCTTTTCACTGTTGCCTTTCTGAATCTTTGTCATCTTTTAAAACTCAGCTTAACTACCACCTGCTCCTATCCTAATCCTCTTTCCCTTAACCAGTCTTTCTCCTCAGATTACCTTGTATTTATTTCTCACTCATGTATGTACCTGTATGTGTGAGTATATGTTATATTACCTTAGCAGAATGAAACCAATTGAGAGTACTAACAGTTATTTTTGTCTTTGTCTCTTCAGTATAATTGAAGCCCAGGCAGTGAGTGAAATTGTTTATGTTATCACATACAGAGAAAGAAGAGAAGGGAAACAGGCAAAACCTTTTATAATGGTCATGTGCCTTGAATAATAGTAATTTTAAAGACTTAGGGAGAAAAGAAGAAGCTATCTAAGGCTATAGGGCAGAAGTCAGTGAATTAGGAGTAAAGCCAGGGTAGTATGACATCTAGAGATGGGGTGCTAAGTGTCAGATGTTGCAAAGAGGTCAAAGGAGCCAGCCACTGAAAATTGGCGTTTTATGTAGCAAATTAGGAAATGATTGTTGTGCTTTGAGAAATTCAATATCGTGGGTAGGGACAGATGCCAGAACACAAGGAATTGAGGTGAGTTACAAGCATCTTTAAATCATACTCTGTACCCTCATGATAGTATCTACAACCAAGTATAGATGATATGACAAGTTCAGTGGAACTATGATCTCATCTCTGTGTACTTCATGGGTACAGACTGCAACCATCCACACTTTCTTAGCCTGTTATTCTTGTCCATGCCCTCACATTAGTCCTCTATAAAAGACATTAAACTCATAAGACCTTTCTTTAAATCTTTTTTTTTTTTTTTGCTTTGTTTTTTTTTTGGAGGGGGCAAGGTAGGGCAATTGGGGTTAAATGACTTGCACAAGGTCACACTGCTAGTTTTGTGTTAAGTGTCTGAGGCTGGATTTGAACTCAGGTCCTCCTGACTCCAGGGCTAGTGCTCAATTTGCTGCACCACCTAGCCGCTCTCTTTAAATTTTTTTAGCATATTGTTTATACTAGCACTATAGTTGGGCTCTCTCTCTGTTACACCTTTTTTTCCAATGTTGCCTTTCTTTTTCTGAGTATAGACTCTTTTCCTTTCATTTGTGCTTCCTGTTTCCTGTCATAGAATTTTTCAAATTTAAAATCAAAATAAAATATAATCATTGAAATAAACAAG
>CM053596.1:224349197-224406318 GCA_028646575.1 Pseudocheirus occidentalis | reverse complement strand
TGTCATAGAATTTTTCAAATTTAAAATCAAAATAAAATATAATCATTGAAATAAACAAGATAAAAGCTTTTAGCAGTTACCCAACAACTGAGGAGACAGAGTAGGATTTCTTCTACATCTTTGAGGAGAGAACATTGTAAGTTTCTAGTTGCAGGTTAAGGACTCCAGGAAAAGAGCCCGTTAGCTGGTGCCAAGAATTTGGCAGCAAACCAGAGATTTGCCCTGTATATACCTGAGAAAGGAGAGACAAACTATCCAGTCATCACATGGTTCTCCTTATCTTTGAGACAGCTTTAGGCAATAATAGCACATGCCAAAATACAGTACTCTCAAACTTATAAATATTTTTATTTGTTTAAATGTCTCTTACCTGCTAAATCCATTGGTCATTCTTAGTCCTCATACAGATTGACTGCTCTGCAGCTTTTGATGCTGTCAGCTGTCATCTCTTTCCTATACTTCTGTGAAGCTATTCTATACTGATTTACCTTTTACCTGTCTGTAAACTCTTTTGATGACCTTAAATATGAGTGTCCCACAGGGCTCTGCCCTGATCTTCTCAACACTCTCTTGGTGATTTCATCAGCTTCCATGAATTCAGTTAACTTTATGTAAATGTCTCCTAAAATTATATATTCGGGCATAAACTGACCTGACTTCTAATCCCATATTGCTAAGTACCTGTTAGGCATACATCTCTGCCTGGATGTCCTGCTGACATCTCAAACTCATCTAAACTTACCCCTCCAAATCCTTCTAGTCACCTATATTTGCCACCTTGGTTTCATTTTTGACTTTTTCCTTTCTCTTGCTTTTTCTTTTTTCTTTACCTAAACCCAGTTGCCATATCAGTTGCCACGTCTTGCAGCTTTTAATTCTTATAGCATCTCTTGCACCAGTTAATCAGTAGATATTTAATATATTCATCCTCTTCTCTCTACATATCGCTATTACTCTAATATATTCCTTAATCACCTCTCTCCTATACTATTTAACTTTTTAATTGGTCTCCTTTCTAGCTTTTTGACTTTCTAATCTGTCCTCCTACATCTTCCAGAATAATCTTTCTGAGGCATGTTTGACCATCTTCTTTCCCAGGCTCAAAAACATTAAATGGTTTACCTTTGCCTACAGTACAAAACACAAGCCCTTTAGCTTAGCATTTAAGGCATTTCAGAATTTGACCCCAACCTACATTTGTAGCCCTATTTCATTCTGTTTCCCTACAAGAACTTTATGTTCCAGCCAAATTGAACCACTAGCTGTTTCTCAGGTATAATATTCCATCTCTTGACTCCATGAATTCACACAGGCCATTCACTCCCACTCCCTCCTCCATGTGCTTCTTCCTTCAAGGCTTTGTTTAAGTATCACCAATTAATTCTCTCCCTCCTAAGTTTTCATTCTACTATACTTATTGGTGGATATGGTAAATTCTACGAAAAGTACATAAGCAAGTACCTTGAGGGCAAGGATTATATATTCTTTTTTTTTTCTTTTGTAGTCTCAGCAGCTGGTTGAATTGCTTTGAATGTATATTTGGTGCTATATTAGAAATCATTTGTAGCCCTGCTTAAAGGTTGCTTGATATGTGGACTTGGAATTTTTAAAGTTAGGTTAACTATATTTGCCTTCCATAGAATATATCTTTATAAAATGGCTGATTTTTTTTTAGACAGAGGAGAAACCAGTTGCTGCTGAGATCTTTGCTACAAGTGCTCCCTCTCTTGGTTTCACAGAAGTAATTCTTATGGTCTACATTCTACTACAATTTACAAGAATGGAGAATAATAATCTTTGGGGAAATCTACAGTCCCTTGAACTTTCTGAAAATTTGTGAAAGCAATGTGTTGAGATCTGTCATAACTGTAGTGTCAGATCATGATACATACTTAATTTTCAGGTACCCAAGTACATGGAATCTGTGGTTGTCATATATAGCTGATCTGCTAAATGGGAAAGCACAGCTTTTCCTTTTTTTTCTTATATAATGCTAAATAGTTCAATTAACTGATTTTTTTTTTTTACCTTTCATTGTTTTGGTAGACAAAGCCTTTACCTCTAAACTATCTTGTAATATTAAGATACTCCTTTACGCTACACTCCAGTGTGTTGTCTCATACACAGAAAGTTTATGAGTGGAATTTCAGGGGCAGTTCCAATAATTTTAATATATTGGATTCCAGTATTGCTCATTAAAATTTGTGTTTGCCATTACTAATTTTTCTGTTAAATTTTTTTGTATATTACATTTTACATTTATAGTGACAGCTATCCCAAAACTCGAATGCCAAGAGCACAGAGTTATCCAGATAATCATCAGGAATTTACAGGTTAGTTTACATGATTCCAGATATTAAAATTAATTTTACTTTATATTTAAGCTGGCTTTTTTATGTAAGTGGAAAAATATTAAGGAAAATTTTTAAATTTGCAAGATGATTTTTTGTCAATGTAGAACAGTTTATAAAGTACAGTCTGTTTTAAGTCATGTTTATCTATGAAATTTATTCAAACTTAATAGGAGCAAGGGCTTTTGAAAGATGCATAGACACTAGGAGGAGGACTTACTGAAGAATGTTTTGGACTAAATTTTTAATATCTAGATTGTGTATATTGTGTATACTTGTATATGTATGTGTATAACTGTCTAAAAATGTCTCAGCTAAATTGATGCGGTGAAGAGAATTGTGGTATTTTGTAAAATTGTGGTATTTTGTAAAAATAACATACTCTGTTAGATGTGGGTTTTTTAAATTAAATTTTTAAATTTTTAAATTTAATTTTAAATTAAAAATTTTTTTTAAAGATTACTGTGCATTATTACCAGCGTTTTCCTTTTTCTCTCAGACTATGATAATCCTATCTTTGAGAAATTTGGAAAAGGTGGTACTTATCCAAGAAGATATCATGTATCATATCACCATCCAGACTATAATGATGGTAAGTTTCTTGCATTTTAAATTCAAAATCTAAAGTAAAATTCTATTTTTAATGCTGCTAGAAATGCTGTTTTTCCAAAATGGAAACTGAATTCTTGGGGAGAATTTGAGTAAGCTTTTCTTTCATTTTAAAATTGAGACTTTTATCCAGATTCATTGCTAATAATTATTCAAATAAGATAGTGTTTTTCCAAATGACTTGATAGTTTCTTGTTTTTCATAAAAAAATTTTTCACCAATTAACATTGGTCCCAAGGCATTTGGTTTTGTAACTTTCCCAAGAAGTATATAAAATTGGCTTATAGCTTAACAAGAAATCTGCATAACAATATCTTCATAACAAAAGCCATTCTTTACCTCACAATGTTGTCTATCCACTTCTCTCATCCATTTCTGCTTCTACCTATTCTCTTCCCTGGTTTTCTTATTTTTGTTTCATAATGTTCTGTGTCACAAATATATAATCTTGAATTAATTCTTTGTAGAAAAGTACTATAATAAACCTAATAAAATGTAATTATATGGCTGCTAATAATGTTACCTGATTTGGACATAAAAAAAAACTTATATTATTCCTTGGACTACAGATTTTAAACGATTTAAAATCTAGTACCATTAATAAATTACAATGCAATCTTAAAAATTATTTTATAGGTCGCAAGACTTTTCCAAGGGCCAGAAGGACTCAAGGGAACAGCTTCCGTTCTCCAGTCAGTTTCAGTCCTACTGATCATTCACTAAGTACCAGTAGTGGAAGCAGCATCTTTACTCCAGAGTATGAGGATAGCCGAATACGAAGGGGAAGTGATATAGAGAATCCCACTCTGACTGTGATGGACATAAGCCCACCCAGCCGTTGTAAGTAGTTGTAATTGATTTTAAAGTTCTGAATGTCTTACCAGTAACTCTCATGAAACTGCTTCCCTCAAAGCTGTATGTTCCTAACCTGAGGCCAAAGGACAGTTTCTTAGGATAGTGGAAGATTGGAGTGTCAGCATGGTGCCACTCCCATTTGGGAGCTTCCACTCTGCTGCTCTTTTATTTTAATGAGAAAAGTGTCACTACCAATTGTGTAAAAAATTGATTAAAAAAATTTACTAAGAAGATTTTTCTCATTAATCATTTATAAATATGTTGCCTTTTATTTCTTCCTAGTCTAACCATGTAATTGTGATTCTGGGAATTTTTTAGTTAGTTTTTATTGGTTTCCTTTTGTTTTTACACATCACCATAATTTCTTCCACTATTTTTCCTCTCCTCTCCCAGAGAACCATCCCATATAATAAATAATATTTTTAAATATTTTTAAAAGAAAAAGAGAAGGGAAATAAGCATAACTGATCAATACATCAAAAGAAGTCTGAAAATATATACAATGTACAATACTTATGAACCTCCAGCCTTTGCAAAGGGGTAGGGATAGAGTGTCTCCTGTCTTTTCTTTTGAGCCATGCTTGTTCTTTATAATTTTGCAACATTCACTTTTGATTTTTTATGATTGATCTTTTCATTTACATTTTTGCCATTATTATGTATATTGTTTTCTTGACTTTGCTCAGCACTAGTTCATGTAGATCTCTTCCTGCTTCTCTATATTCATGACATGCCTCATTTCTTACAATAGAATTACATTCATGTACCATGATTTGTTTCAACATTCCCCAGTAAATGGATATCTGCTTTGTTTTTAATTTTTTGCCATCACAAAAACTGCTGCTATAAATATTTTAGTATATATGAAGACTTTTCTCTCATCAATAGCCTTCTTGGTGTATAAGGCTAGTAATGGGATCTCTGGGTCAGAAAGGTGGATGGATATTTTAATAATTTATTTGTATAATTCCAAATTGCTTTCCACAATGGTTGTACTGATTCAAAGCACCATCAACAGTGCACTGTCTGTATTTCTACAGCCTCTCCAACATTGACTATTCCCATCTTTTGTTATTTTTTCCAGTTTGCAGAATGTAAAGTAAAGCCTCAAGGTTGTTTTTCTTTCTATTTCTCTTATTAGTGATTTGTTGCATTCTTTTACATGGATATTAATAGTTTTCAGTTTTTCTTTTGAAAACTATTCATATCCTTTCATGGCTTATCTATTGGGAGCAGCTTTTTGGCCTTTAAGTATCTTAGATATCAATCAGAGAAATTTGATATGAAGATTTTTTTTTTTCCCTATTCAACCACTTCCCTTCTTATTCTAGGTACATTAATTTTGTTTGTGGAGAAGCTGTTATTATTCTTTAAATATAACTTCAGCCCAGCTGCTGGCTATAACTCTGGCAGGGAGAATTCCCTTCTTCCAGACCAAGTGCTGTATCCATTTTTCCACCTAGCTCCCTCATTAAGGTTCATTGGTGTACCTGCATGTAGGTTTTCTAAGTTTCAGATGCCATTATTATATGTTGGAATTTCTTTTCCAAGAATCCAAATGGAAATTCATTATTGGGTTTTGTAGTGAAAGCTTAACCAATTTAGTTCTCTGTTTCTAATCTCCTGAGTTGTAGAGATATTCCTGCTAAATTTATTTTATAATGAAGAGTATGGTGTTTGACTCTGTTGTGAATGTGTTATGGAAGTCATTTAGCCTCCATTTCAAAGTGCTGATAATATCAATAGTTCAGATCATTGTATTGTTAATGTATTTTTGATTATTGGGAAGATCTTTCCCATCCATTAATAGGCCCTTGTGACCTACCTGAGTCACAGGGAAGCCTGAGATACATGAATCTGTGTTGGGAAGAGCTTTCTAAACAGATGGAACAGGAAGAGGCAGAGCTAGAATAGAGCTGGGAGGAAGTTGGCAAGAGTAGTTAGAGCTGAGGGAGAAAAAGGAAGCAGGGAGCGAGTTGTGAGTGTTGTTTGTGGAAAGACCCTAGCAGAAGGAAGGCTTAGAGATGGTGGTGCCCTCTGCAGTGATATTATATATAGATTTCTTTGTTGCTGTGATGGATTTGGCTTTCTGGTGTTTGAACAAATGCTTTGTTTCTGTCTTCCATGTGGAGAATCTCTTAAATCTTGTGATTCATAATAGCTACTGTGCATATCACATTGGTGAAATAACCATACAGTTTATTTTATTTCATTGTATTTAAAGCTTAATACTTCAAAACCCTAAGATGTTGAGTTCTTTCAAACTTATAAAGGAGGTAGGATTTAAAATTCTTTAAAGTACATTTTAGACTAGTATCTTAGGATCATAGATTCAGAACTAGAAAGAACCTCAGAAGCCATAAAGTCCAACGGCCTCCTTGGAGTCATTGGACATTTAGGTAGAAACTAAGACTAAAAGAAAATCATTGACTTTCCCAAGGCTACACAGCAATTTTAAACTGAAGTACTCCTTTTTCCAAGTCCATACTGACAATAGAAAAGATGAAGTGCTTTGTTTCAGTTTTCATTTTGTCATTCACAGAAATGTGGTACTTAAATATTATTTAGCACTTTAAAAATTCAATTGATTTTTGGTTGCCTTTGGATTCTATGGCTAAAAACTTAATGGAACATTTGTTGCAGAACATATTTTCTTTAGTGATCTTGTGGCATTTCTTAAAGTGAACTGTTAAGATTTTCAGCTCCTTTTTCTATCATTTTTCCTACTTTGGATGTGCTAGCCTAAGAGCAACACTTTCCCAAAAAAAGAAATAAAAGAGTATATTTCTTTTGTTTTTAAAATTCTTTATAAATTCTCTGAAAGGTGGTAACTAAGATATGCCCTTTAAAGCTTTTCTTCAATACCTAAATGTATTCATTTAACTTTAATGCCCTTACTTGTTTGATTTCTCATTGTTTGTTTATGTTGTTAACCATACCCTACTAAGAAAAAGATCTATTTTTCAGCACCAAGAGCACCAACTAACTGGAGACTAGGCAAACTGCTTGGTCAGGGAGCCTTTGGCAGAGTATATTTATGTTATGATGTTGATACAGGAAGAGAGCTGGCTGTTAAACAAGTTCAGTTTGACCCTGATAGTCCAGAGACTAGCAAGGTAAGAATCATCATATATAAACTCTAATTATATCAACACATTTTTAGTAAATTAAATGTAATATGCAGTGGTATTACCATTCCATTCAATTCTCCATTGAAAGGTTTTGGTATAAATAGTATTCAATGATCATTCTAAAATTTTTATAATGTGAATTATCCTTTTCAGTGAAACAAATGAAAAATTTGATTCTGTATAGTTTTAACCACTAATCAAGGATAAAGTTTCTGCTATCAAAGGCATATTGTTTCTGGGTGTTTTATAGTGTATTCTTTCCCAATGAATATTTTAAAGTAAACTGCATCATTTTGATCATCTAGATTTGTGATGTCATATCTTTAGGCTATAATTGTTCTAGGCTTTTTATAAACTTAACTTTAAATTCTGTTTCAGGAAGTAAATGCACTTGAATGTGAAATTCAGTTGTTGAAAAACCTGCTGCATGAGCGAATTGTTCAGTATTATGGCTGCTTACGGGATCCCCAGGAAAGAACCCTTTCCATATTTATGGAATATATGCCAGGAGTAAGTTAGTAAATCTTTTAAGAAAGTATTTGTTATTCAAGGTGTATGTCCTCAAAGAAAGAACATAGAAAAGTTTTTGACCCAAAGTAATACTTTTGTTAATAAATGGATATTCTAATGACAAAGAAAGACTAGGAGAATATGCAAGGTTAAAAGAAAAGTTAAATGAGTTACAGGAGGAAATAGCAAAGCTGTACTAGTGAAGGACTTCAACTTTCCCCTCTCAGAACTAGGTAGATCTCAGAAAAAATAAAGAAGAAAAGGTTAAAGAGATGAATGGAGTTTTAGAAAAGGTAGAGAAGCTACACCTCTGGAGAAACTGATTGGGAAAAGATAGGAATATACCTTTTTCTCAATGGTAAATGGCACTTACACAAAAATTCACCATTAATTAGGGCATTAAAAACCTCAACTAATTGCAGAAAAGCAGAAATATTAAATGCAAGCTCTTTAGATCATAATGCAATAAAAATTGCATTCAATAAAGGAGTGTGTAAACCTGATTTAAAATTGATTTAAAAGTACTTAGTCTGCACAGAAGTAAAGTAAAAAAATCTTGGGTCTCTCTCATAAATAAAATAAAGGTCTTTATTACTGCTTTCCCAGTGAGATGATGGTTCTAGAGAGCTGTCTTCATTTTCTTAATTGTATCATATGCACTTCATTACTCAGACTTACCTACCTATGAGAAGAGAAAACTTTAAAATAAAAAAAGATATAAATCCCACATACCCTAAAATATATAAAGCTACATTATGCTTATAACTCTTAATTCAGGTCCCAGTGACTTTCATGGAGAAATTAATTACAGTCCTACTCATTTTTATATAAGAAAAGTGCCTTAGTATATATTACTGCCACCATGAGCATCTCAGTAAAGAGCATGCTGCAGATCATCAAAAAAATTAAATTGGAAACTAATCTAATCCTAAAAGAATGGATGGGTAAAAGAACAAATCATAGAAGCAATCAGTAATTTCATTAAAGAGAAGCACAGCAATGAGGCAACATAATCAAATTTTTGGGGGTGCAGTCAAAGTGGTATTTAGGGGAAAATATGTATCTCTGAATACTTGCATTAATAAAATAGAGAAAAGTCAGATCAATTAATTGAACATGAAACTAAAAAAAACTAGAAAAATAAATTCTAAATCCCCAATTAAACACACAAATTGGAAATCCTGAAAATCAAAGAAGAGATAAATAAAATTGAAAACAGAATTGAACTGGTCCATAAAATTAAGAGTTGGCTTTATGAAAAAACAATAAAATAGATAAACCATTGGTTAATTTGATTTGAAAATATTTTAAAAGAGGAAAACCAAATTACCAGTAGCAAGAGAAAAAGGTGAATTCACCACCAGTCAAGATGAAATTAAACCTATTAGCAGCTATTTTGCCCAATTATATGCTGATAATTCTGACAGTATAGGTTATGGGCAAATACAAAAATGTCCAGATTAACAGAAAGAGAAATAGATATTTAAATAACTCCATCTTAGAAAAAAGAAATTAACTAGCCAGCAGTGAGTTCTATAAGAAAAAATCATAGGACCAGATAGATTCACAAATGAATTCTACTTAAACATTTAAAGAACATTTAATTTATGATGTCAGTTTTAATTAAAGATTTATCTTTTAACTAACTAATTTATTCCCACCTAAAGTATTAAATTAATTAGCCAAGTAAGAAAATACTAATTGTGCTATTAGAAAAAAAAATAATGATACAAGGTACAGTGTATTTTTGACTCTTGCTGTTTGTCTAAGGTTTAATTACAACCATTCTGATTGCAGTAGTCAGGGAGCCTTTGGTAGAGTATATTTATGTTATGTTAGGAGGACTGAAAATAAATATATAGAAACGCTAATGATTTATGCAGCTTTATTTTATATCCTACTACTTTGCTAAGTACTGTGCTTCTTAATGATGCATCATGTTCTTTTTTTTCTCTCTTTCTTAACATAGGGTTCAATTAAGGACCAGTTAAAAGCATATGGAGCTCTTACTGAGAATGTGACCCGGAAATACACCCGACAGATTCTGGAGGGAGTTCACTACTTGCACAGTAATATGATTGTACATAGAGATATTAAGGGTTAGTATTAAAGCATTTTCAGTTTTAAATATATTTATACCCTATATTTAAATAAATTTGTAAAAGTTTGGTTTTTTTTAAAGATTAAAAACAGCTTTACTAGTGAATATTAGAAGCAGAATTAAAATTCTCAAAAAAGTCACTTATAATAAAAAAAAGTTATTAGTCCAAAATATTGGCCTGCCCATAAAAAGGTAATATTAGTGATTCTGTATTTCAGGAAACAATAATAGCTTTCTAATTTCCATGCCATTTTATGGTTTTTAGTGTGCTTTCCTCAAAAAAGCACAGATAAATAAATAATACGAGCATACTCAATCAGACAAGACAGTTGATACTTAAATCAACAAAATGATTCTCCCAAAGTCACAAGTATGAAGTGTCAGAGGCATAACTTGTTAGGTCTTTTGACTCTAAGCCCCAGTCCCTTTTAATATGATTGGAACATAATTAGAAAACCAACGGTTAAATTAATCAAAAACCATTTATTAAACATTTATTGTGCTTCAGGCACTCTGCTTGTTAAGTGCTTCAGATACAGATAAAAAGCAAAATGGCCCCTGCCTTCAAGGAGCTTTTTCTAACAGAAGAGACAATATATATGTAAATAGGTATATACAGAATAAATGGAAGGTTACCTTAGAGGGAAAGGCGATAGGACCTGGGGAGAAAGGGAAAGTCCTCCTATAGAAAGTATCATTTAATCTGAGTTTTGAAGGAGAGACAATATCCAAACAGCTATGTGCAGACAAGCTATAATCAATGGAGGAAAGGTATTAGAATTTAGAGAGGTTATAAAAGGTTTCCTGTAGAAGCTGAGATTTTAGCTGAGCTTTGAAGCAAGCTGGAGAGGCCAGGAGGCTTCTCGTGAGGGTCGCATTCCCAGAGGAAATGCCTAGAGACAGAAGATGAAATATCTTATTTGAGGAAAAGCAAGAAATTAGTGTCACTGGAAGGAAGAGTACTGGGGGGGAAAGATAATTTTAAAATGTAGTAAGTGGACAGCTTGTTACCTCATTGGTGACATGCTGTAGTTTACTTGCACCCACAATGCACCTTTTCCCCTTTGGGTGACTGGCCACTTTGGAAACTTAATTTTCTGTGGCTTGCAGCTCTATGAAGCATCAATAAAACAATGTTGATGCTAAAGGAAAATAAATAAATAAAATGTAGGAAGATTCAAGGTAGGAGTAGGGATACAGAGGATTTTATATTTAACACTGGAGGCAATAGGTAGCCACAGGAATTTATTAAGTAAAGCGATGGCATGGCCATACCTTAGGACAATCACTTTGGCAGCTGAGTGGAGGATGGACTATCCTATCTTGGAGAAGGAGAGGGAGAAACTTGAGAACTTTAGAAACTTTAGAACTCAAAATCTTATGGAAATGAATGTTGAAAACTAAAAATGAACAAATTTTTAAAACTTTTAAAAGAAGGTTGAGGATTGAGAAAAGTCCATTGATTTGGCAATTAAGAGATTATTGGTAACTGTAGAGAAAACCATTTCCACTGAATGATGAGGTCTGAAGCCAGATTGTAGAGAGTTAAGAAATTGAGAGGCTCTTAAACTATACTACAAAACTATAATTGTCATAACAGTTTGGTACTGAGTAAGAAATGAATTGATAAGGGGAATAGGTTAAGTACATAAATACAAATGCAAATAAGCATAGTAGTCTAGCTTTTGATAAACCTGTAGATCCCAGATATTGGGGCAGAACTTCACTGTTCGATAGAAACTATTGGGAAAACTGGAAAGCAGTAAGGCAGAAACTAGAGTACATTTCATACCACATACCAAGATAAAGTACATAATAAGTAATATAATCATATAATAAGTAATGGGCATATGATTTAGATATAAAAGGTAACATCATAAGCACATTAGATAAGCATAGAAGAAATTACATGTCAGGTATATGAAAAAAAGTTCATGACCAAACAAGAAATCAAGAGGTTCAGTGGAGGTAAAATGCATAGTGTTAATGACATAAAATTTAAATAATATATTTTCTTTTTGGGGGGGATAAGGCTAATATGGGAATTTGCTTTGCATGACTATATTTATTTGTTAATAGGCATTGTTTTTCTTGTCTTCTCAATGAGTGGGGAAAAGGGAAGAGAATTTAGAGCTGACACATTTTAAAAAATTAAACTTAAAGAAGATATTGAGAGGAAATAGAGGCATCTATTATAGATGACTTTCTCAAAGAGGTCAGTCAAAAAGGCAGAAATATGGGATGATAGCAGGAGGCATTGGATGGAGTGAGGGGTTTTTGAGACATGGGCATCTTTGTAGGCAGTATGAAAGCAGCAAGTAGAGAAGGAAGGATGGAAGATAAGTGAGAAAGTGGAAATGATAGGAAGTCTAATAGAGAAGATGAGATGAAATAGGATCACTCATGCATGTAAAGGAGTTTACTTTGGCAAGGAGAAGGGCCACCTTATCATTTAAGATGGGGCAGAGGAGGCAATTATGACAAAAGGTATCCAGGGGACAAGTGATAAAGAGAAGGGGAGAAGAGGGAGCTCTCAGTGAATGGCCCTAACTTTTTTAGCAAAATATGAGGCAAGGTTCTCAGTGGAAAGAAGGTGGGAAAAGGACCCATGGGAAGTTTACAGAGGGATGAAGTGGTTTCAAAGAGCCACTGTGGTGAGTGGGATAGTGAGTTAATTAGGGAGGTATAAAAGGATTGACTAAAAGCAGTAAGAGCCTAGTTGAAGTTATATTATAGAAATTTGAAGTGAACTCAATTGGTATTGGATACATTCTGTAGCATATGCATCAGAGCCAAAGCAGCAGATGGTAACAGTGATCTAGAGCTAAGATTTGGCAGGGTATAGTTCACCAGTATAATAAGAGGGCAAGAGTCTCAAGTGAAGATGGTATAGAATTGAACTTGTTCACCAGAAGGTCAAGATGGAGAAAGGAGAAAGTGGCTATTGCAGGAGGGATAGCCTGGGAGAAAACTGAGAGGTCAAGGGATTGAAGGGATTTCTCCACTCATATAGCCAGCCTTGTGGTTCATGTTCTTGACCTTGGAGCTAGACCATTTTTAGTAAAGCAACCAGTTTTTGTTTTTATCTTAGTGGTCATCTAAAAATGGTTAGAAACAGTAAGCCCATTAAAAAAATCAATTGTTATTCAGTCAGACTGTTGTACACATTTCTAAACTAATTTTTCTAAACTTACTGCTTTTCTTTGAGCTTATGTCTGCAATGTGTGGAAAGCCACCCTTTCTAGGTAAAAATGCAAAGATAGAACTTCTTCTCCACGTAAATCTATCTTACTCTTAGACTGTGTAGCCCCATCTTTAATAAGAAGCATTCATGGAGTATTCATTGTGTGCAGGGAATTATGCTAAACACTGGGAACATAAAGAGGTATTAGATATTTTCCCTGCCCTTCTAGGTCTTAAATTTGTTTTGTTTTATTTTACAGGAGCAAATATTCTTCGAGATTCAGCAGGAAATGTGAAGCTGGGGGATTTTGGTGCCAGTAAACGACTTCAGACAATCTGTCTTTCTGGTACAGGAATGAAGTCTGTCACAGGCACACCATACTGGATGAGTCCTGAAGTCATCAGTGGGGAAGGATATGGCCGAAAAGCAGATATCTGGTAAGTTTTTATAAGCTACATTTTAATGAGTTGTTACCTCTGTTTCCACCTTTCTGCCAACAAACCAAAATTAGTAAAACCTGATTTTGAATTCTTTTGTCGTAGAGCAGCTTAAGTGACTCACTGAGTAGAAACCAGCCCTAGAGTCAAAGAGGACACGTAGCCTTAGACACATACTAGCTGTGTGACTCCGGGCAAGTGACTTAACCCTCCCCTGAAGCCTGCCCCCCCCCCCAATTTTGTAATAGAATACTCTTGGATACTATAACTCTTAGAAATATTACTTTTAAATATGCCTCATGATTCCATAATCTGCCAAATGATCCTGTATCTAAAAAGTGTTTTAAAGAATTTAAGTTGTCTGCTTTAAAAGTATGATTAATCTACTTATGCATATTCTTTCCCTCTCCATTCCCCTCCTTTCACATATTAGTGAAATATTTTTATTTAAGATGTCTTGGTATAAGATTCCTAGGAGATAGAGAAAAGTGACTAATTTGACTGTATTTGAAAAATCTCTTGACTATAATCCATGTATAAAAACTGACCTTGACATTGAGAAATTAACCTGTGTTTAAAGATATTAAAGAAAAGTTGTAGTCTGGTGGAAATCAGTTTTATTTTTAATAAAATTTTCCATTAAGCATTTGTTTTTTCCTGTTTTTACCTCCCCTGTCCTCATAGAAGAAAGAAAGAAAAAAAAAGCAGAACCCTGTAACAAATATGCATGATCAAACAAAACAAATTCCCATGTTGGCCTTGGCCAAATGCTTCACGCTTTTGGTGATAGGATTTATCTGTTGCCTTAATGAGTGTGGCATTTCTAACACTCCTGAATCTCTTAAAACCCTATTTCAAATTGTCCTTCCATTCTTGATCACAGGATCATAGATCTAGAGCTAGAAGAGACCTGAGAGACGAGCCCTTTCGTTTATTTATTTTTTTAAATTCACTTGTTTATTTACTTTTAGTTTACAAGATTCAGTTCCAGAATCACTTGAGTTTCATATTTTCTCCCCTTCCTTCTCTTGCCCCACCATGGTGGCATACAATCATGCACAGGATCTGCAGACACTTTCACATTGTACAATAGTCTGGTTGTATAGAAGCATTGTGACCAATGGAGTGAACGATCAGAAAAAAAAGAAAACCAAACATGGAAAAGAATGATAGCATGTATTGCTTCAATCCCCATTTAAACTCTGGTCCCTCTAGATCTTTCTCTGAATGTAGATGTCTCCTTCCATTCTGAGACTTGTAGAGTTGTCTTATAGCTGTGCATTGCTGAGAAGAGTCTAGTTGGTCATCACACATATGATGTGTCTGTCATTGTATACAGTTTTCTTCTGGTTCTGCTCTTCTCATTTAGCATCAGTTCGTATAAGATTCTCCAGGTAAATACAAAGTCTATCTCCTCCTCATTTCTTATAGCACAATAGTATTCCATTACATTCATATGCCACAACTTGTTCAGCCATTCCCCAATTGATGGGTATCCCCTAAATTTCCAATTTTTTGCCACCACAAAGATTGCTGCAATAAATATTCTTGTACATATGGGTCCTTTTCCCACTTCTATGATCTCTTTGGGATACAACCTCAAAAGTGGTATTACTGGGTCAAAGGGTATGCAATTATTTATAGCCCTTTCAGCCCCCTCATTTAGATGAAGAAAATGAGGCCCAAGTGTGAAACAACTTGCATTGATTGCATGGAAGACTATTTATGGTCACTGTTAGATAATATAGCATCATAATGTGATGCGTTAAGTGAAAAGACATGATGTTTAAAATTATTTTAAGAAATAGACTGGTTTCCCTGAAGCTTAGCTTTTAAGGACTCTTTACCTTTTTTTGGTTAAAAAAAAAAAATCCTCCAAATTCTGGTTAAAATCTTCCTCTACTTCACCTCTAGAAAAGATGATAGTAGACATTCATTTTTTGAAGGACTTAGAGCCAGGGGGAAAGGCATTTTGTTATTGGTCAGCTATCATTAAGCACCTCCTATTCGCTAGACACTGTGCTAAGTACTGGGGATACAAAGAATAGGAGAAAAACAGGCCCTAGTCTCAAGAAGCTTACAGTTCTAATGAGAGAGACAGACAGCTATGGTTCAAACAAGATTATATAGAGAGATATATGATAAATTGGGGATAATGTAAGGAGGAAGTCATTAAAATTAAAGAGACTAGAATAGGCTTCTTGTAAAATGTATAATTTCTGCTGAGATGTGGAAAAAAAAACAAAACAGAGAAACAAGGAGGCAGAGAAGAAGAAGAATGTTCCAGGCATAGGAGACAACCAGTCAGAATGCTCAGAGTTGGAAGATGAATCTTCTCATGTGAGGAACAAGGCCATTGTCACTGGGTTTCAGAATATCTAATGAGAAGTAAAAGTATAAGACTAGAAAGATAGGAAAGAACCCTATTTAAAGGGCTTTAAAAACCATACAAGGGATTTTATATTTGATCTTGAAGGTAACAGAGAATCACTGGGGTTTACTGAATTGGGAGTGCAGTTGATATATGGTTAGGCCTGTGTTTTGGGAAGATAATTTGACAGCTGAGTGAAGATAAACTGGAGTGGGGAGAGATTTGAGACAGGGAGACTATTTAGGACTATTTCACTAGTCTTGGCTTGACTTAATAAGAGCCTGCACCATTGTGGTAGCAGTATCAGAGGAAAAGAGTGAGCATATACAAGGGTTATTGTTAAGATGGAAATAACAAGACTTAACCACTAATTGAGGGTGAAGGGGAGGTAATAGAGTAAAGAGTTGAGTGTGACATCTAGGTTGTGATCCTGGTTAATTGAAAGGATGGTAGTACCTAAACAATAATAGGGAAATTAAGAAGAGGCATGGTTTGGGGGAAAAGCTAATGAGTTCACTTTTGGACATTTTGAGTTTAAGATGCCTATATAGGACATCCATTTCAAGATGTCTATAAAGACAGATATGAAAGTTGGAGGTCAGGAGAGAGTGTGGAGCTGGACAAGTAGATCTGAGAGTCAGTTGCATAGAGATGGTAACTGAAACTATAGGTAACTGAAAACCAAGATGAGAGCACCAAATGCAATAGTATAGAGGAAGAAGATGAATGTGCCTAGGACAGAACTTTGGGGGATTCGCATGAATAGTAGACATGGCCTAGATCAGTGGTTCTCAGCCTGTGGGTCGTGACCCATTTGGGGGTCAAACAACCCTTTCACAGGGGTCACCTAAGACCATTGGAAAACACATTTCTGATGGTTTTAGGAACCAAGACACTGCTCCTCTATCCATCTCCAGGTGGGTCTGCCTACATGCAGATACGCCCACATACAAGTATTAAAGGGTGGTGACATTAGGAAGGTTGAGAACCATTGACCTATGAAGATCCAGCAAAGGAGACAGAGAAGATGAGATCAGATAGGTAAGAGCAGAATTAGGAGAGAGCAGTCAGAAAAGCTAGAGATAAGAGAATATCAGGAAGAAGAGGGTGATTGAGAGGATCAAGAAAGATGAAGATGTTAGATTTGGCAATTAAGAGATCAGTAGTAACTTTGGAGAGTCTATGACTAGACAGAACAACAGTTAGTACAGATTAGCTTGTCTGGTATTTTAAAAAAATAAGATTTCTAAATGAGAACATATTTTTTTCTACCTATTGAAATCCTGTCTATCCTTCAGGGCCCTTTTCACATCTTAATTCTTCCATGTAGGCTTTCCAGATGCTCCCTCTGCCAAAGGTGGTCCCTTCTTCTCATAGCACTTTGTATCTTTTATGCATATTCATACCTTTTTATTATACCAATTTACATATGTATCTATAAGCTCCTTAAAGGAAGAGATCATGTCTTATTTAGCTTTATATCTTTGTTAGCATCTAGCATAGTGGACATTCAATATGTTTACTGAGTTAAATACGAATAGCATTTAGGGCAAGTAGTATAGTTAATTATTATATAAAGGCATATTTTAATAGCTACATATGTTCCTACAATACTTCTTTAGGGAAAATGTTCTAAATGCAAATCAAGTTCTAATTCGTTTTAACCTGCTGGTTTATCATTGTTGTTTTTCATTTAAAACATGTTCTGTTGGGCTGTGTTTTCTGTCTAAATTATCACTCTTTGCTCTTTTTTAGGAGTGTGGGCTGCACTGTGGTAGAAATGCTAACTGAGAAACCACCTTGGGCTGAGTTTGAAGCAATGGCTGCCATATTTAAAATTGCTACTCAGCCAACCAATCCAAAGCTGCCACCTCATGCTTCAGACCATAGTCGAGATTTCCTCCAGCGGATTTTTGTAGAGGCCAAATTGAGACCATCAGCTGATGAACTCTTAAGGCACACGTTTGCACATTACCACTAGCACTCAGTGCTAGTCAGTGCCTCTACCCAGCTTAGATCTACTGCATTTACCTTCTCTCTAACTGCACTTTTTTCTTTTCATAAAGAGAGAGAAAGAAAAAAGAGGAAAGAAAAAAGAGGAAAAATATTTCTCGATTCTTGGTTTCATTAATTTGTCTAAAAATAATCTCTTTTTTATATTTAGAATACTTTTTCCCTATCAGGACTTGAAACTTTTTTTTAATAATGTACTGATGTGATTCTCAGAGCTAAAAGCACTTTAGTACATATTCATCATTATTTAAAAAAAAAAACAAGCAACAGAAAGAGACTGTAAAACTCTTAAAGATTAGATAGCCTTTTCTTATTCTCCTGACACATTCTTGGTGAGGGAGAGATGGAAAATGATAAATAAAATTACTTCTAATTTGCATTATTTAGTGACAGTAGTTAAAATAGATCCGCACGCCTGGGGTTGAACCCCAGAATAGATTAGATTACTGATAGATTTAACTAATATAGACTTCATCATGAGTGTGTATGCCCTGCCATATCCTAGCTTCTGCCTGCCACTCCTTTTGCTGAAAAGACATCTTGAAGTAAAATACAAATTTCCAAGAGGCGTGTTTACTTATCATACTTAACAACTCTCAGAGAGCCAGAATTATAGGTAAATACACTATAATAGATCCATATTTCTGGAGAAAACAAAGCTTGAGGTATGGAGCCCTGTAGTGAAAAATGAAATCATGCTACCATATTTTTAAACATATAGAAAGTCAGCAAGAAATTCTGTTAAAAGCAAAATGTAGGTGGAAAATGTTTTTCTTAAATGATGTAAACAGACCAAATTGTAAGAGACATCCAATGAATAGTCAATAGGAATAGTAAAAGAAAAAAACTCTTCAGCATTTTCTTTTGTACTCTGAGGGCAAAAAGGTACCTAGTTAATTAAAAATAGAAATGAACTAAGAACAATCAAAAAGAAGCATACCTTCTTCCTTTCTTTAGCTATCACTTCCTTGTATATAGCATTAAATACCATTCAGTCTAGGGGAACCCATGCTTTGAAGGTGTTGGTTGTCTTGGCAGAAAATGAAAATCATGCTGTCATGGTCACGTAAAGAGCTATAAGGCACTTGTGGGGGAAAGCTTATAATCTCAAGAGTATTCAGTATACCTAAAAACAACTGAAAAAGATCACCTGCAAAAAGATAATACCCAAACTTCAAGAAATATTCATAAATTTAGCACAAGAATTGTCTAACAGCAATTACTACTACTTCAGAACAAGAGATAAACTTCCCAGAAAATAGAAATCTCTTTTTCTCAACTGCATACTGCATCAGAATCACTAACAGTTCAGCTACAGAACTGAAGCAGAATTGGTAGAAACTTGTATACTGTCTTCCGACCTCAGATGTGATGAAAATAACATTTAATGTTTTACATTTATCATGAAGGACCAAGAAATTCTAGATCATATATGTCTTTGTAATGATGGAAGGTATGAAGTTTCTCCATAAGAACACAAAATAGAATATGAACTTTTTTTAGACCCCATGGTATACTACATTGCAAATGAAAAATAAGGAAGATTTTAGTAACTTGGCTGCTCATGTGTCTTTACTGTATATGAGAAGGAAAAAGTATTTCTCACCTCAAGGTTTTGAATTTGATTATTCACACGGGATCCATGAGGTAGTAGTACTATTCCTGCTAATGAGGTATGTGTTTTTAAGGATTCTTTGAAAATAATTTGTTTTTGAAGCCAGTTTTAAGAGATGTAGATACAATGAATGCAAGACTCCCATGTAGCAATTTGCAGTTGATATTCTCAGAAGAAAAAAAAAGCACACATAAATTGCCAAAGCTTCTTTCGTGTTCAGAGAATCGGCAGAAGCAGCCAGTAGAAGCTAAAGAAAATGCAAAATATTCAGACAGTGTAGACAGTGACTCTGAGAATTCATAAGTGGAGGGAAGGGGAGGGAGTAGAGAATGTTGGCTTAGTACACTATGTGCCAGAAACATAAACCCCAAGTGTGTGGATCTATTATAATCTATTTATCTTTGGTGAATAGTTCAATCTTTTCTACTCAAGCACTATCATAGCATATGGACCAGTGAACTTTTCTTTTCTCTCCTTTTATTGTGATGACCCTTTGTTTCATTTTTGGTCTGTCAGGGTAACCAGCAGTGCAAAGTATGGGACAAATGAGTTTTACATAGAAATCCTGGGAGACTGTGTAACAATAACAACAAAAAAGCAAAATGGTGTTCCCTGTGTTCTCTGTCTCCTTGTCTTGGGCTAAAAGCTATAAAAATTAAGCATCTAGAAGAAAAAAAAGCCCTCCTTTCCTACTGCTGCAAAGGACCTTTGCTTTATAAGCAAAATTTTTTTTTTATTAGAGCTGAATATAGGTGGGGGAGGGAAGGGTATATGTTTTATGTAAAGATTGTTTTAAAAATAGACATAGTTTACATAGGTATCCTATAAAACATTTATCTGAATTTATTGATTTTAAATAGGTTTTGAAGGTACCAAAAACCAAGCTGAAAATGAGCAAATATGGAGCCGTTGGTTTAAAAAAAAAATGCCCAGTGGTAGCTGGAATATTAACAGAGAGAGAGAACCAAAAAAGAATTTCAAAGGAAGAGCTTATATCAGGTGTAACTACACAGCACTCCAAAATTTAATATTATTTCTTCCTGTTAGATTATGATGTGGGGCGGCAAATTAAATTGCACTCTCTGAAGGTTGGATTTTTTTCAGAAACTAGTCTCTGATTTTATCCTATTTTTAAATGCACAACTTTTTTCTATACTATTTCTTTGCTGCAGCTGGAAAACAAAAATTGCTTAGACTGCTGCTTTTGTGCCTTTAAAAAATGCATTCTGTCTTGGCAATGGCAGACATGTTTGGTGCTGGAGAAGGTTCACTTGCAGTCTTTCATATGCTTTCCAGGATATCTAGCTCTTCCTATTTCTATCACATATATGTTTGTGTGTAGATATGTGTGTGTGTGTGTGTGTAGTGTATGTGTGTGTGTGTGTATACATATACACATACATATGATATAAATAAAATTAGGCTGTGAGAATATGGCTTTGCCCTGGGCTAAATTCAGGACTACTATACTGCAGGAATAGTGCTGAATAAGAATATTACAAAATAAAGGAAAATTATGTGGGCTATATTAGTTACTATTAATGACTATAATACCCTGATACTTTTAACATATTTAAAAGACAGCATATTTAGGTCTCATAATTTCAGTATGGCCTCTCACAAAATTTCAGTAAAGCTTTAACTTACTGAATTTTTGTTTTAAACAGAGACTACTACATAAAGGCATTTTAAAAAACCTTTTCTTTATAACTTAAATTATACAATACTAATGCAATTGGAGAATTGGAAAAATACAACAAAAACAGACATTTCATAATAAATTGAATTGAGCAATTGAAATACTCTAACATCTTCATGACAAATCCTATATAAGGGAAGATAAATTTTTTTTTTTAATTTTCTGTACTGGCTCTCTAGCACCAAATTTTCAAGTAGTCAGTGTAATTGTCTTTAACAATCTGAGCAGTATATAGCCAAACCCTCTCTCAATACTTTGAAAAGACCCTCCAAATCTCATACGTTATATCTTATCTACAGTCTTCATTAGTTGAGTTATTTTTCAGTCATGTCCAACTTTTGGTAACCCCATTTGGGATTTTCTTGGCAAAGATAACAGTTGGAATAGTTTGCCATTTCCTCCTTCAGCTTATTTTATAGATGAGGAAAGTTAGGCAAACAGGGTTAAGTGACTTGGCCAAGGTCACATGGCTATTAAGTGTCTGAAGCCACATTTGAACTCAGGAAGATGAGTCTTCCAGACTCCAAGGCTGGCACTCCCTCCACTGTGCCACCTAGTCTTGGTTAATTAGCTGTTAAACTTAGCAGTTCTCAGACTATTAAATCATGCTGGTATGATCAAATGGGTTTCATAGGATCATAGTTACAGGGTTTGAAGGAATTTCTGTAATAAAGACCAGTGCAAATAGAATTACTAGATCATAATTATAGGTAGATAATGTCAGGATTCTTTAGACAAATGGTAGACATTGTTCCTTAGAGTTGTGCTAGAATTCATTGACTTCATTTTGGCCTTGGAGCTTATTGCTGTAAATTTATTAGTTGTCATTAAGTATATTTTTAACTGTCAATATTTCTGCGGGAAGGTTTTTTTATTCTTTTAGCCATATCTTCTAAAAAGTACAGAATTAACTTGTGTTGTGATCATTTTGTTAATATTAGGAGGATTGGCTTTTTTTCCCCCCCCCAACATATTTTAAATTAATCTGGGTACAATTGCTAGAAACTGAGATTTTTAGTGTCAGGAGCTAGAGCCATAGATTTCTAGAGCTCATTCAGATCCTAGAGGTCAATCATTCCAAATTTACTTTTAATACAAGTTCCTGGGCAGGGACCATATCTTTGCAATCTGCGTATTTCCTCCTCAGTACCTAGCACAGGTACAATAAACATTTGTTGAATAGAAGGAACTTCTGCAATATACTTGATAGGCAATTATTTACCCAGCCCATGCTTAAATACATACAGTAATGGAGAACATTTATTTTTTTAAAAATAAGGTTGGTTAGTTTTTCCCAAAAAGACTCTTTTGAAAACTCACTTCATCTAACATTTAAAAATCAAACATTTGGAAGGAAGTGAAAACTCAGTATTAATTCTGGGAGGCTCTTTTCATAATAAAATTTAAAAGTTTGGACAGCTTAGTTCTAGAACTAATAGTTTGAAGTTTTGATTTCAGGTGAACATTGAGGGAATTTAACTGTTAGCTTTTTGTTATGTCAATGATCATTCAAATAAATCAGATGTGCAAATAATTTTACAAATTATAAGGCCACAGCAGTTTATTTGGCCACAAAATATGAATTGGCTTTTGTCCGTGCTTCTTAAATGCCTCCCTTTTCCCACATTTCATTCCTCCCTTTTTACTATGTTGCTAAACAGGTAACACTAGTCTTTGTAACAGACACAATCTGCATTCTTCAGTATCCTTAGAAAAACATACAAAAAAGATCAAGAAATAAGAGATGAAATTATGTTTGAACCTTTTGGGTCTTAGGTAGCTACATCATAGGTCACTGTTTATTTCTCATAGCTGGGCTAACGTAATACTTTTACTTAAGAATAAAGTATCTGTCAATATTTTAAACAATATGACTTAGAGAATTAAGAAGAGGGATCCAAATTGAGAATAGGAGATCCTTGTCTGTCAATCACCAAGTATTTATTAAGCCCTTATTATGTGCCAGGCACTTATTGTACTAGATGCTGGAAATACAAGTACAAAGAATGAAAAGTTTCCTACTCTTAAGGAGTTTATATTCCATATTCTTTGATAATTGTGTATGTGCCACTAATTACACAGCTTACATGTCTGTAAAGTGGGGGTATTAGGGTTGGGGATAGAGATCTGAATGTCAGGCTCCACAATAAAGTATTTTAGACTGAATTACTCAGTACCACCCATCATCACTATTAGAAAAATACATTTTAAAAAATCATACTAATGATATATGTATAAAATTGTCTTCATGTAGGAAAGTCCTACAAATAATTGTAAAAGCACTAGTTAAAAAAAAAACCTACATAAAGGTATTGAAAACTGCCAAAATCTGGGTTGTTGAAAGAGGATGATTTTCAGCCATGGCTACTTAGTCAAATACTGTTGTGTGACCCTAGGCAAGTCACTAAACCTCTGTGGCCCAAGGCAACTCTCTAAGTCACTAAGCAGCTGCTGATCAGCATTGGTAAAAGGAATATCTTCACTTTGAGTACCTTCCACCAGTGAAATCACACATCTGGTAGAACTATAAGATTTCATCGTATAATGGAATTCTCACACCAAATTGGGAATTAAGAGAAATGTATTATTGTTCCAACTCTGACACTAATTCTTTCCTTTCAAAGTCAGTTCTCTCTGGACTTTTTTTCTTCATCTGAAAAATGATGGCGTTGGATCAGATGATTGATAAGCTCCCTCTAGTTTTAATAGTCTTTGCTCTTCATTAGAAGATTAGGTTACACATCGTTAGTGGACTCTTTGGAATAAAACATCAACAAGTAACCAAAAGTTTATTAGTTTATTCATTGCAGTTCATAAGGAAATTTCCTTATGTTTTCAGCAGGTTAGGGAAGTAACATAATGAAACCCTGTTCCCAGCTAGTTGGAATTGTCATGGTTTAACTTAAGAAATTTAAAGGAATGGTTTTATCTGCAATGGAGTTCAAGAATTTATCTCATTCATTAATCTTTTTAAAAATTCCTTACAAATTTGTTCACATTTTCCATATTTGCACATTTAAATGTAAATCCATATGGTATTTTTGTTAGGAAAAACAAAGGTATTAAAACCAGTAATGTCCCTGATGGCTAGTAACTTGGTTTATATTCATGATATGCATTGTCAAAATCACTTTAAACCAAAGCTTTTATAACCTCTGTAGACAGAGCCATACAAGTTGTTTCATAAACAATTAGCACACCTATAAGGCCAACCAATAAGTTTTTTTATGTGGGACAAAACAGGTAGGTACTAGTGGGACTTCTCTTAGTCCATCCTTTTAGAGGACAATATTTCATGTTCAGTCTTTGCACTTTAGATGTGCAGATTCTCTGCAGCATTTAAGGAACTTTACTTACTTAGATGAACTGCACTGACATGATTCAAATATATTATGGTTCAACTTCAAAGATTATTCTTTAGTGTCTTAAAATTTGTGAACTGTGTTTCATTTGACCGGCATTTCAGGCAAGCTGTGAAGAAAAAAAGATTTCATGGATTGACCTTGTGCCATAAATAAATATATTTTTTAATTATTGAGAAGTAATCCCTTATTGACATAACTCAGAAACTGATTCTGTTCAAGTCCATATGCAGAATTCATCCTCGTAGCAGAATTCTACAGAGACAACTCCAGCCAATAAGTGTAACAAAAAGTACTTTTATTCTATTTATAAGATACTCTTTTTTTAATGCAAACAACAATTGATGGTACTGCCATTCATAATATGAGGGTAGGAGGAAAATATGTAGCAAAATTACGTATTGAACTCTCTTAGACAGTTAGGCTCTATAAGATGATTTTGACTAGCTCTTGATATGTTCCATTTTTCCAAAGATTCCTGCTCCTGCCCCTACCCCAAAAAGAAATCAAAAGGGAAAAATGTCAGCGTTTGAGGGGAAAGATATTAGGGTAAGACAGAGTGGTCCAAAGCCTTGCAACATCTTGTTCAAATACAAGTACAGCATCTAAAAAGATAGGAATTGTTCGTTTTCATATAGTTATCTTTAATAAAATGTTTTTAAAAGTATATGAGGGGTTTACATTTCCATTCACCTTGGTTTTAAAATTTTATGTCCTGTATTCTTATATATAAAACAGTTAATACCAAAAAAACACTTCTGTCTGACATCTCTTATTTGTCATATAGTTCTTGTTCAAATATCACTGTAAATAAAAAACTCAGATAAGTTTGAAAGTAGACTTATAATTGTCACAAAAATATGAATACACCCTTGTAAATTTCCCTTTGATCTAATGTACATTTTTTAATGTAACCATTAACTTCTATGTATTTAATCTATGTTTCTCTCTGTAAATGTTTTTAATCTCAGTTGAATGCTGGGCACAGTTTGTAATGTATGTACAAAGATTTTTTTTTCTATCAATGTTGACTTTTTTGCACATTTTGGAAATGTTTAATTTGTACACTGATTTACTACTCTGACCAATAATTGTGTAAGAGCGTATGAGAACCATGTATGAGTGCATTGTACTACTGTCTGTCTGTATGTTTAAAATTCTTTTGAGGTGTAGCTATCAGTAACTGCACTGCTCTTGCTGATTTCAGTGGGATTTCTTGCTTTTAAAAAAAGTGTAATTTGTTTATGGTCCTATCTTGGTTGAAGAACTCAGGAGTTCAGCATTACTTTCTAATTCCATATATATTCTAAAAAACCATTTCCAAGAGTATATGCGTAACTCTGTATGCATCAGAGATGTGTGTATATGTGTGTATGAATATATGTATATATATATCCCAGTAATTTCTTATTTCATTTTCATTTATACATTTTTATGAAATTGTTTTTTAAGGGTACTATGTTTAGTTAGAATAAATATATAAAAAGCTTTCTGAGAGATAATTTACTAGATAAATATATTTTCAGCTGGCTGATGTTCAGAAAATATTTTTTTAATTTTGTTTTTAACCATTCAAAATGTATTTGTATTTCCAAAATTGGACACAAATTGTACTTAAAATTCTGTTAAAACACTCTTGCAAGGAAAAACAGTGAATTCTCTTCTTAGGATTTTGTGAAGTTTAAATTAACAAAATGCTTCAATAAAGAAAATACACTGTCTCCACTAAAAGCTAAAAGCAGCCTTTGAAGTCCCAAAGCTATGAAAAAATTACAAAATGAAATCCATCTTGAAAAGATGTTTAGATGTTTGTATCTGCTAGCCTGTCCATTGTTGCTTTTGAATATTACTTTTTTTTTCTGCCAAAAATGGACATCCACATTTCAAGTTTTTCTTCACATTGGGCAAGGTCAGAATGGGTCTATGATGTGACATATTGATATATTGTGGTCCTTTGTATTTGAATTATTACAAATTGGTTTAGAAATGTCCTATCATGCTTTGATGTGGCTTTATTCTGTACTATGTGTTTTAAGAAACTGGCAGAATAAGAATCGGAAATTGAATTTCCAATCTGATAACATTTATGTGATTAAAGAAAATCTGTATGTTTTTAATATGCGGTACCAAGTAAAATTTCTCATGCCTAGATATAAAGTGCACTGTTGAATGTCACTAAATCTGTAGTTTTAAAGGGAGCCGGTATACTTTTATTAGGTGAAGTACCTACCAAAGGTCTGGTACAGTGTGGTTTGTTCCACATTTCATGCACATTTTGATTTTAACACATTCAAAATGGTGCTTGTAAAAATGTATAAAAACACTTGATTTTTAATTTCTATGTATTTGTTTTATTTTCTTTCTGGTAAATGGCTTTTATTATTTTTTATTTTTTTTGTATCTATTGTAAAAGAAACCATGTTTATTTTGTTAGTGATCAATGACTTTGTTTATATGAAAATTTGTATATTGATGGTACACATCTTTGTTTAGGTTTATCATGCATGAGGACCTGAAAGAATTAGCACAATGAAAATTGCTTTTTCTTCCAAGGTAATTCATTTCTTGAAAGGTTATGGTACAAAGGCTTACTAAGAGTAACCTTCTGGACTATGGAATGAATATAAATGGCACTTTGAGTGTTTAATAAAAACGTATTTATTTCCAATTTGTGTTTGACTCAGTGATAAAGCTTTTAGAGTACTTTAGATGCATTCTCAGACACAGTAACATATTAAAGGGTACTTCAACATATTAACGTTCTATTTACACTACAGTCATTATGAATATTGTTTTACTGGTTTTCTTATTTATAAGTCTTCCCATGCTTCACTGTGTTCTTTATATTTATTTATCATATCTTACAATAATATTCAGTCACATTCATGGATAACCTGTTTAGCTATGCTTTAATTAACAACTACTTTGTTTCCAGTTCTACATTACTATTAAGAATGCAGCTAAAAATATTTTAGTACATATTGTACCCTTCAATCTTTGACTTTCATGGAACGTCTCTCCTTGTAGTGAGATCTCTGGACCAAAGGATATTGGTATTTATTCACTGTCCTAGTATAATTCCAAATTGCTTTGCAGAATGGTTGGACCAATATACAACTCTTACAACAATGTGCCTGTCATCCCACAACTTCCCCAAAATTGATTATTCCCATCTTTTATCATCTTTGCCAATTTGTTGCATCTAAGTTGAAACCTTGTAACCATTTTACTTAGTATTTCTCTTTTGAATAGTGATTTGAACCAATCTTTCAAATTGTTAATTTTTAAGTTTTGAGGGATTATGAGAAGTTTAGGGCTTGGTAAGGCACAAAGGAACCCATATCCCTCCTACATACACCTCAGTGGGGCTTAGAAATGCACCAGTCTGAAAAATAATCACCTATAGACTCTTTCATCCAGCCCAGAAATCCACAAGAGACTCCCAGAATTCTAGAGACTTATAGATGGACAAGCCTGAGAAGGTGAAATTACCTGAGATCTAAGAAGGAAGAACATTAAAAACCTTTAGCACATACAGATACGTCAACAGATACACTTTCTGTTCTGGGCTTACTCTGCAGTATATAGCATATGTGAGTCTATTTTCTTCCTTTTCTATGAATAATTTTCAAAATTCTGAATGTGATCTCAAAAATAAACAATCAGATAGAATAAGGAATAAAAGTAATACTTGAAATTATGTAACCTGTGATTCAGTGGCCTCCTTTCTGTTCCTTGAACACAACAGCCAATCTCCCAGTTCTGAGTGCTGTCACTGGATTTCCTCCATAACCTGAAACTTTTTCCTTCCTCATCTCTGCCTCCCGCACCTCCTGCCTTCGTTTAGGTATCAGCTGAAGTAAAACCTTCTGTAGGAAACTTTTCTAATTCTCAATCTTAGTGCCTTCTCTGAGTCTATCCCCAATTCATCCTTTATATGTCTTATTGGTACATAGTTTGTATATTGAGCTTGAGAGCAAAGAATGCCTTTTGCCTTTATATTCTGAAAAGTAATCACGCTGCCTGGTACCTAATAGACATTTAATAAATGTTTTTGGACTGACTGATGAAACAAATCAAAGCATTTCTGAAGAAATATTACAAACCTGGATGCCATATTTTAAGAAAATTATAGATGAAGACATCCTAGAACACTTAGAATCAGAGGCCAAAGTTAAAACAACCATGTTAAAGATCATGCAAAACATGTCAGCTGTCACAAAACAGAAGAAAACTTGAAGGTCATATTCCAAAAGACAAAAAAGATACTTACAACAAAGAATAACCTATTCAGAAAAACTAAATGTAATCCTTAAGGAGGAAAAAAATATTTTTAATGAAAAAGAAGGTTCCCAATAATTCATGATAAAAAGACCCGAACTGAATAGACACTTTGAAATGGGAATTAGGTACCAAGAGAAATATGGAAAGATACATCTATTTTTCTTTTACTGGAAAAGAATATATAGGGATAAATTGTTTTATGTGTTAATAAGGGGATAAATGACAAATTATTATCAGAATTCTAATACCTATAAGGAACAGAAAGGTAAACACAACAGAGGGCCTGTGGATAGTGTTCTTTTTTATGATCTCAGAAGAAAAAATGGGTGGAATGTGAGATTATGATAGAAAAGGAGAAGAGGGAAATCACTATCAAATAATAGAGATACATAAGAGGAAATAGGGAAAGAAATCAGCATTTACTCAGTGCCTACTATATGCCAGAAAGGTAGTTAAGTGGCACAATAGAGTGCCTAGCCTGGAGTCAGGAAGACCCATCTTTCTGAGTTGAAATCTGGCCTCAAGTGAGACCCTGGGCAACTGTTTGCCTCAGTTCCTTATCTGTAAAATGAGCTAGAGAAGGAAATGGCAAACCACTCTAGTATCTTTGCCAAGAAAACCCCAAATGAGGACATGAAGAATCTGACATGACCAACACAGAGTCCAGCATGACTGAACAACAGCAACAACAAACATGCCAAGCAATGTGCTAAGTGCTTTACAAATATTATTTCATTTGATCTTTAAAATAACAAGCAAGGTAGGTGCTACTCTTATCCCCAAATTTACAGTTGAGAAAACAGGTGAACAAAGTTAAATGTCTTGTCCATAGTCACACAAAATAAGTCTCAGGGGGTCATATTTTAACTCTGGTCTTCCTGATTCCAAGTCTAGTGTTCTATTCATCACACCACTAGCTACCTCTAAGACAAAGAATACATAATCATGGAAGAAGGGGAGGGGAGAATGAGTATCATCTGAATCAGATAAAGGAAGATTGACTGCATATACACACACACAAGGAGATTTGTGTATATATACACATATATACAAGGAGATTTAGCACAGAAATACATTAAACTCAAAAGGACAAAAGAAGACTAGGACAAGGGAAGGAGAGTGAGAGGTGCCTAGCAGGGAGGGCAGTATAAATAAGGAAATCATTATAAACAAAACAAATTCAAATGTTAGAAAAAGGAAAATGAAGGGGGGATTTAAAAGAAATGAACAAAGAGTAAAAACATGAGACCAAAAGCAGGGGCAAGGGGAAGCCACAACAGAGAGGAAGTAGGCTGTTTCATTTATAAATCACAAATGTCGGGCAAACTGTCTTTTACTATCTTACTTGTAAAGAAGGAATGGGAGCAAAGAGAGAAAAAGGTACAAAAGCACAAGATGGAAGGAAATACATATTTAGCAATCATAACCATAGATAATGGAGTAAGAAGTAGTAGAACAGCCAGGACACACACACACACACACACACACACACACACACACACACACACACACACACACACACACACACACACACACACACACACACACACACGATAAGCACAGGGAGAGAGGCCTGTGGATCCTAGGGACAAGGTTTACCCAGGAGCAGCTATTCAGAGCCCTCTACTAGGGAAGAGATCCCAAGAACAAAGGGAAGCCTACAGTTCTGTCATTGTGAACCAGCTAAGTTTCTCATCTGGTTGACAGTGTCTGAGTCCAGCAGCAGTCTACTATTACTGAGACCCAAAACTAGGTCAAGAACTTGCAGAGTTCAGTTTAGGCATCAGCAATCAGATTTTGTCCTGGATCAGATCACTTTGGGAACACTGAAAGCTTGCAGGTTTGCAGCATGAGTTATTGCTGAAATCCTGGAATGACATAATACAATAATCCAAGAAAAGAGCAATAGGATCAGAACTTCCCTCTAGAAACATACTGATCTAATCTCTAACAGATCCAAAGTCAAGATACAGATTGCAAGTATAAGCAAACAAACAAAAAAAGAGTTCCACCATAAAAAGCTATTATGGTGACAGGGATGCTCACGACACAATACAAACCCAGGAGAAGAAAAGCCTAAAAGAAAAACTTGCTTTGACACAAATTCAATCAGAATTCCTTAAAGAAATAAAGCAAGACTTAAAAAAAAAACATTTTAAATAAAATGAGAGTGCTGGGAAAAAATGAGAGCTATAGAAGAAAGAAAGGAAAAGGGAACTGACACAAAGGTAAAAACCTTGCCTAAGCAACAAACTCCTGAAAATTAGAATGGACCAAATAGGAGCCAATGATTCCTTGAGACAAAAAGAAATACTGACACAAATTCAAAAGACTGGCAAAAATTGTACAAGGAAATGTAAGGTATTTCATAGCAAAAAAAAAAAAGTGAACAGATTGAAGAGGAAAAAAATTTAACTAACAATCAGCATTGGACTATCTTCATGCCATGACCAAAGAGAAAGCCTAGACATCCTATTATGAGAAAGCTTAAAAAGAAAACAATAGTAACAACAAAATCTTCCCAGATCTCTTAGAAGGCAAAATGGAAATAGAAAGAATCCAATGGTCACCTCCTGAAAGAAATCCCAAAACAAACATTTCCAGGAACATTATAGACAACATCCAGAACTTTCAGGTCAAATTAAAAATACTACAAGTAGCCAGAAAGAAAAAAATTCAAATACCAAGTAGCCATAGTCCGAATCACAGAGAGAGAGAGAAAGAGAGAGAGAGAGAGAGGAGGGCTTATGATGAAAAATTCTACCCATTTCCAGAGAAAAAACTGATAGTCTAAATGCAGATTGAAGAATACTTTTTTTTTTCTGGAAAACTTTTTATTGTAGGTGGAATGGGACACAGCTGGACACAGTAAGTTACATGATTCCAATTTTGTTGGCAACATCTAATGCATCATAGTCTGAAGCAAGATGGACATAGGCCTTCTCACCATCAGGCCGGATCAGCGTGTTGACTTTGACCACATCGATGTCATACAGCTTCCTTATGGCCTGCTTGATCTGATGCTTGTTGGCCTTGACGTCCACAGTGAAGACTAGGGTATTGTTGTCCTCAGTCTTCTTCACAGCAGACTCAGTGATCAAGGGAAACTTAATGATGGCATAGTGATCAAGCTTGTTTCTCTGAGGGGCATTTTTCCAAGGGTATTTGGGCTGCCTTCAAAATCTTAAGGTCTTGGGTCACTGGAAGGTGGGGGATGTTTGGATCTTCTTCTTTTTGTGGCTATGGACACCCTTCAGCACTGCCTTCTTGGCCTTGAAGGCCCTGGACTTGGTTTCTGTCTTGGGGGGTGGGGGAGGAGACAACGGCTTCCTTCTTCACCTTCGGCACCATCTTGAGGGAAAGGGAAGAATACTTTTTTTAAACTTTCTTTTTCTTTTTTTTGGGGGGGGTCTGTGTTTTCTTTTACAACATGACTAATATGGAAATAGGATTTGCATAAAAAATTTGCATTACTGGCTACACACATACACACACACACACACACACACAGTACACAGTACCTGTATAATCTATATCAAGTTGCTTGCCTTCTCAATGAGGGGGGAGAAGAAGAAAGGAGAAAGAAAATTTGGAACTCAAATTTTTAAAAAATGAATGTTAAAAATTGCTTTTACATGTAATTGGGGGAAAAATAAATTATTAAATTTTTAAAAATCTAGACCTAGAGAAAAGAAAGGATTGAAGAGAGAGTGATCATTAGTGTCAAAGATTGCAGAGAGGTTAAGGAGAATGAGTATTAAGAAAAGATGATTGGAGATCATTGATATCTTTGGAGAGAGAAGTTTTATTAGAATGATACAGTCAGAAGCTGAATTGCAAGGAGTTAAGGAAGAGAATGAGAGGATAGAAAGTGGAGTCATCTAGTGTAGATAGCCTTTTGAGGAATTTTGCTAAAAAGGGCAAAAGATATACAGTATGATAGTGGAGACAGAAAGTGAGAGGTATTTCAGGATGCGGGAGACATTGGCATGTTTATAGGCAGTGGGAAATCATCCAGTTGCCAGGAAGAGATTGAAAATAAGTGAGAGTAGGAATGACAAACAAGACAATCTGTTAGAAAAGACAGGATAGAATGAGATTGCTTGAATTAAGTAGAGGGCAAAGCAAAGTTAGTTGATTAGGGGGAGAAATAGATAGCAAAACTATGATAGTAGGAAACCTTAATGTACTCCTTTCAAACCCAGACAAATCTAATCAAATCTAATGAAATTTAACAAATCTAACCAAAAGACAAACCAGAAAGGAGGTAATAGAATTCTAGAAAAAATTTAATAATATCTCTCTGGAGATTACTGAATGGGAATAAAAAGGAATTTACATATTCCTAAGCCATATACAGCACATTTACAAAAACTGACCATGTATTGGGACAAAGATCTTACAAAATATGTAGGAAAGCAGAAATAGTAAACATGTAATTTATTCATCACAGTTCAAGAAAATTATATTCAATAATGTGTCCTTGAAGAAAAAAGTTAAATACAATTAGAGACTAAATAATATAAATCTACAAAACAGGTGGGGTGAGGAACAAATTATAGAAACAATAGAAAATGTCACCATAGAAAATGATAATTAGCTATGAAGTGTCCAGGGTTGGATTTGAATTCAAGTCTTCTTATTTCCTGGCTCTATCCAGTGCATTATATAGCTCTCTCTGTTAGAAAGATTATATACTATCACCAGTTTGAGTTTAATACCAGGAATGCAGATTAGTTCAATATAAAGAAGACTATAAATACAAAAAAAGTCAGCTGCAGAGCACAGTGGACAGGGTATTAGGCCTGGAGTCTGTTAGACTCATCTCCCTGAGTTCAAATTTGGCCTTAGACACTTACTAGCTATGTGATCCTGGACAAATCTCTTAACTCTGTTTGCTCAATTTCCTTATCTGTAAAATGAGCTAGAGAAGAAAAGGGCAAACCATTCCATATCTTTTCTAAGAAAATCCTAAATCCTAAATGGGGTCATGAAGTCAGACACAACTAAAAATAACTGAATAACAACAACAATAATAAAAACAACAAAAGAAATATAATAAATCATGTTAATAATATAAAAAACCATATAATTATATCATTATTTCCTATAAAGGCTTTTGACAAAATACAGCACCCATTTCTATGAAAACTTCTAGGAGCCACAGCAATAAATGAATGTTTCCTTATAGCAAACAATATCTATCTAAACTGAGATAAATAAAGAAATTATAGATTAATCTAGAAGAAAACATTACATGTAATGGAGAAAATTTGGAAAAGTTAGTTGTTTCCAATAAGATCAGGAATAAAGCAAGAGTGTCCATCATTATTCCTTCTACTTAATATAGTGTTAGAAATTCTAGCTATAGCTTGTTAGAAAAGAGAAACTGAAAAAATATTAACAGACCAACAAGAAATAAAATTATCATTACTGCTACCAAGAAAACCCAGCAAGAACAGCTAAGAAAAGAGGAGATTCTATTCAAAATGCCTATAGAAGCTATGAAATATTGGGGCTGAGGAATGTATGTTCTTGGTAAGATCCACCCAGAAACTAAAGGAATCCAATTATAAAACACTTTTATTAGAGAGACCCACATATTTAGGGAAATATCAATTGCTCATGGGTAGGTAGAATCAATATAATAAAATGACAATATTACCAAAATTAATTTACTCCATGCCATACCAATTAAGCCAACAAAGAGTTAGAAAAAAAATAACAAATTTCATATTGAGAAACCTCAAGAACTACAAGGTTGATAATGACAAAAAGAGGGAATGAAAGGGGTCTATCAGTACCAGATCTCAAAGTATACTACAAAACAGGTAATTGTTAAAAAATGATTTGGTACTGGTTCAAAAAAGAGAGAGGATGATCAGTAGAACAGCTTAGATACATAACAGAAAGAAAAAAACAGTGCCATAGTGTTTGATAAACCCAAAGACCCCAGTTTCCAGCCTCTATTTGGCTTTGGTTCAAAGTCCTTCATAGTCTGATCCCTTCCTACCTTTCCAGTCTTCCTTCTCTTTACCTATTTCATGGTCCAGGGACACTGGCCTCCCAGCTGTTCCTTGCACACAAGTCTATTTCTGTGCATTTTCACCGCCTGTCCCTTAGTGCGTAGAATTCTCTCCACCTCCCTACCTCTTGCCCTCCCTGGCTTCCCTCAGGTCTTAGCTAAAAGCCTACCTTCTCTGGGCCGTCGCCAATCGCCAGTCGTCTAGATTTTCATCTTTCCAGTAGCCTTCCATGACCCTGGAGGAGTGAGGCCGATGACTTTGCATAGCTCTGCCTTGCTCAAATCCAGTTCACTTGCAAGTCAAGACACCACCATTCTGACGTCATTGGCCCTCTTCCAGAATGAAGGACCAACAATTCTACCTCCTACAAGAAGCCTTTCCAATCCTCCCTGCTGCTAGTGCCCTCCCTCTGTGCATGATATCCAATTTATCTCATGTATCTCTCGTTTGTAAGCTGGTTTTTGTATATTGTTTCAGGAGCCACTTTTTTGAAACCACGTCTTTCACCATTTCTTAGAACACAGTAGGATTCTATCACATTCATATACTCTAACTAGTTTCAGCCATTTCTTAAATGATGAGCAGCATCCCCTCAATTTCCACGTACACCAATATATGAAAGTCGGTCCTAAAAAAATTTAAAAACCTCTAGTCTAAACCACTTTTTTTGTCGCAAGGCCACTAAAGGGGATGGTCGATACCATGATCACTAGCTGGGAGTGAGAGCAGTCAACAAGCGTTAATTGATTAAGCGCCTCATTAGCACCACACAGTAGGGACTCAAACCCCGAGAGAACTAAAAAGTTAGCCAGGAAAATAGGAGGAACTCCGAAAAGACTGAACTTGCGTGCGACGCACACCCCTGACCACGCCCAGGCCTCCCTCAGAGCCTCATTCTCACCACCTCCCCCTCTTGGGAGGCGGGACTTCCTGTTACTTACCCGGAAGCTTTCTAAATCGCAAGCGCTTGATCCCAGACAGGGAGAGGGGCTTTGAGAACGTTTCTACCGGTCCTGGGAAGACCAGCCCCGGGCAGGGGAATCTTCTGGCGTCGTCGTCGTCGTTTTCTCCGCCGCCGACACCGTTCCCAGAATGGGCAAGAAAGACAAATCCGACCGCGGTGAGACTGAGGCTGGGGAGGGGGCGCCGTGAACACCATCCTGAGGGCCCCCGGAGGCTTCCTGGGAGTCCCGGTCCCTAGAGAAGGGCGCCCCCCATCCAACTTTCTGTGCCCCGTCCTTGCCCTCTGCTCGATCCGAGGCCGCAGAGGTCCCCGGCCCCGGCTGTGGGTGTCCCTGCCCTGCCCTTCTCTACACCCGCTCTCTTGATAACCTCATCAGTTCCAGGGCTTTAACCCTTACCTCCGTGTGGATGACTCCCAGATGTCTTCATTGTCCCAAAGAGTAAGACTTTGGAGACACCCCGTACATCCAGCCCCGGTCTCTCCCCGAGCTCCAGGCCCACATCACCAGATGCCAGTTTTGAACTGGACATCCGTTAAGCATTTTAAATACATTATGTCCAAAATAAAACTCGTCTTTTGTTCCAGACTCATCTTTTTAATCAAAGGGGCCCTGTCCTTTCAGTCACTGTAGTCCCCAGAGCTGCTTTCATCCTCCATCCCTCATCCTGAGTCACCTCACGTACTCAGTTGCCACCTCTTGTTTCTGCCTTTACAGTGTCCTTTACATTTGCTCCCTTTTCCCTCACAGCCACCACCCTGTTTAAAGTTCTCATCATCTTTGGCCTGGACTATTAGAATCGACATTTAATTGGTCTCCTTATATCCAGTTTCTCCCTTCTCCAATCCATCCTACACACAGCTGCCAAAATGATTTTCCCAAAGGGTCTAAGTCACCCCCCTTCTCAGTAAACTCCAGTGACTCCTTGTTACCTCTGAGATCAAATATAAACTCATATTTGGCCTTCAAAACATACCTTTCTAGCATTATTAAACTATTCTCCCCACCAGACACTCAGTGGTCCAACTAAGCAGCCTACTTTGCTCCTTATATAATGCATGCTGTCTAATTTCTATCTCCCTTTGCACTAGCCATTCCTTGTGCTCATATTCTGCCTCCACCTGCCTCATAAAATGTATTTTTCAAGTATTAGAATATATTTCAAGTATTTTCTTAGTATTTTTCAAGACAACTCAGGCGCTACCATAAGCCTTTCCTGATTCTCCCAGATACCAGTACATCCTCCCACATTTTGAAGGCCAAATATGAGTTTATATTTGATCTCAGAGGTAATAAGTAGTCACTGGAGTTTACTGAGAAGGGGAGTGACTTAGACCCTTACTTTGGGAAAAATCACTTTGGCAGCTGTGTGTAGGATGGATTAGAGAAGGGAGAAACTGGATATAGGGAGCATGAGCATGTATCTGTATTGTATATTCTTGTAAATATCTGTTTCTTCTCAGAGGTGTCTTGAGGATAGGTACTGCCTTTGTATCCTCAGAGTATAACATAGTTCTGGAACATAATAGATAATAAGTGAATGTTGGTGAGACAGAGGGGAGCAGAGATCAGCTCTTAACCTGGAACAGAGAGCATGGTTTTCCTGAAATCAGTCCACCAGTCCCCAAACATTTACTGATTGCTTACTTTGTGCTAGGTAGTTTTTGATCAGGGAGCTCTAGCCACACGTGTGTTTTAACAGACATTTATTAAATGTCCTACTTCGTCTGGGGCACTGTGCTAGTTACTGGGATGTCAAAATTGATGCATTCAAGGAATTGATCAATTAATGGAACAGTAGCAGTGAACATGAATAGCTGTGATATACAAGAAAGTGAGTGTGCAAAGGAGAATTTACAGCAAAGAGCTATGAAAAATTTAAGAAAGTTCACATGTGTTTTCCCTATTGGTTTATTTATTCTGGAATTACAGGCATATTTGTTGGCATAGCACCAGCGGGCAGTCATATGTAGATTCAGTGTTGATGAAGCTGTATATATGGGTCTCTTCTCCCTAGATATCTGTCAGTCTTGCAAAATACTGGAACATGCTTTATTCATTGCAGAATGCTACTTGTAGATGGTAACTTGAAGAAGTATATTTGATGATGGTGTCATTTGAATTTTGACTTTGGGTTTTTCCTGGAAAACATAACTACATCTCTCAAATATGCCTCCTTGAGTCTCCTCTAATACAGCTACTACCCTGGCACAGACCTTTGTCAACTCATGCTTGAACTGTTTCAGTAGCCTGCTAGTGGATCTGCCTATCTATCTCACATCTCTCCTCTATTCAGCCATTAAAGTGATTTTTTAAAGTACAGGTCTGACCATGTCTCCTCCCTATTTAATAAACTCCACTGGTTCCTTCCAGGATCAAATACAAAATCTTTTTTTATCATTCAGAGCCCTTCATAACTTAGCTCCCCTTTACCTTTCAGCCTTCTTATGTCTTACTTCCCATCATATACTCTGATCCACTGATAATGACCACCTTGCTCTTCCTCAAACAAGACACTTTCCTCTTGGCTCTAGGAATTTTCTCTGGCTATCACCCTTTCCTGGAATTCTCCTCTTCCTCATCTCCACCTACTGGCTTCCCTAGCTTCTTTCAAGTCCCAGCTAAAACTCCATCTTCTATAGAAAGCATTTCCAAACCTCTCTTAGTTTGAATGCCTTCCCTGTGTTTACTTATTCTCTCCCCTCCCACGCCATTTAGATTGTGAGCTTCTTGAGGACAGGGACTGTCTTTTGCCTCTTTTTCTGTCCCAAGTGCTAATAGTATTCTAGCACATAATAGACACTTAATAAATGTTTATTATTTAGTAGACTATTTAGTCTGTGTTTCATTGCTGTGACCCTATCTGCAGATAAAAAGAAATACAGGAAAAGACACTATGAGGAAGAAGATGATGATGACGATGATGCTCCTGGGAATGAATCTCAGGAAGCAGTTCCATCAGCAGCTGGGAAGCAAGTGGATGAATCAGGGACCAAACTGGATGAATATGGGGCTAAGGACTACAGACTTCAGATGCCGCTGAAAGATGACCATGCCTCCCGCCCACTCTGGGTGGTAAGAGTTCCAAGTCAAATCAGTAACTATTGATACTCTGTTATGTGCTTAGCATTCCAGCAGATGCAAAGGAAATATATGGTAGACTGCCCACAAGATATTTATAATCTGGTTACGGAGAAATATTTACACACAAAATCACTAGAGAAGTCTAAAATAGAATACAAGGGAAACTTTAGTTTGTACCTGGAGGATTGGTAGAGTTGAATAAGTAGTCAGGGCGTGCTACAGCTGAGGATGATAGCCAACTCAACAATATTCTCAGGTTCAAAAGAGGCGCTTTGGTATGAGTTCCTTATGATGTAAGAGAGAGCATCTCTAATTCCTTATAATGTAAGAGAGAGGTGTTCTCAACCTGTATTGCAGGAGTATTTATAGGAGTAACCTTTGTATTAGATGGAAGATGTCTCAAACTTTAATCTAAAACACTCAGTGTATATATGTACACGTCATCTGTTGTGACATGATTTGAGTGCTATAGAATAGAAGTCTCCCTTACTCTTCTTGTCTTATGACTGTAACATTTGTCATTTGTCTTAGGCTCCCGATGGCCATGTTTTCCTAGAAGCCTTCTCTCCTGTTTACAAATATGCTCAGGACTTCCTGGTGGCTATTGCTGAGCCTGTATGTAGACCAAGCCATGTACATGAATACAAACTGACTGCTTATTCCCTATATGCTGCTGTTAGTGTTGGGTTACAGACAAGTGACATCACTGAATACCTCAAAAAGCTCAGCAAGACTGGTGTTCCAGATGGAATCATGCAGTTTATTAAGGCAAGTAACTGTATCTTAACCAGTACCAGAGGCTTCTGCATGTGCTTAGCGTTCCAGCAGATACAAAGGAAATATATGGTAGACTGCCCACAAGATATTTATTATCTGGTTACAGAGAAATATTTACATACAAAACCATTAGAGAAGTCTAAAATAGAATACAAGGGAAGCTTTAGTTAGTACCTGAAGGATTGGTAGTGTTGAATAAGTAGTAAGGGTATGCTGCAGCTGAGGATGATGGCCAACTCATCACTAGCCTCCGTTTCAAAAGAGGTGCCTTACTATGATGCCATTAGTAACATTTCATAGTTGCCAAGTGCTTTATAATGAATCTAAAAATTGATTGGGTTCAAATACTTCCTCTGTCATTTACTAACTTATGACTTTGAGAAAGTCGTTTTCATATCTGGACCTCCATTTCCTCATCTGTAAAATAAGGAGGTTGGACTGGATGACCTAGAAGGTCCCTTCTAAGTCTGTACAATTCTCTGATCCTAGTTATTAATTTAAAACTGCCCACACAGTTTTTTACTTTAGATTCTAGTGCTATATTATTTAAGAATCAACCAGCTTTTGCAAAGTACTCTGCTTTTAAAATTAAAATATTGATATCTTTCTTTTTATTTCACAGTCATTTCTGGTTATATCTAAACCTGCTCCACCCCTGCCCTGAAATTTAACCTTTCCTTTTAAGGAAAAACAGAAGCAGCTGACACACTGACTTTGTCTGGCAAAGTATATAACTGTGCTACCCTTGTACTCCCTTGTTTCTCTACTGAAAAGAAAGTGATAATTGTTTCATTATTTGTTCTCCTGAATGATTATGTGATCCTTGTTCTCTTGGCATGTGGAGGAGAAATAATCATGGGACTGCTTTCACATGGAGTGATTGAGGGGATAGGTTTACTTACTTTTGTGTAGAAAGCATTCAGATGTCAGCAGAAGACTGGTGATGGTGACAGGCTTGAGTGCCACCTTTAGTATGTGTATTCTTGGTTATAGACTCACTGATACATTCCTTTATTGGTGATTTCTTCTAGCTTGCTTTTTTGAAACAAAATTTTTAAACTTTCTCCCTTTCTTTTCCCCCAAAATAGAGTGCTGTTTCGTTAATAATTTCATAATTACTATTTCTCAAACTGCTGTTGGCTTGTAGCATATTTAGATTTGAGACTGTCAGATTATATTGTGTAAGGTAACTCTAGGGTACTTCATTATTACTATTCACTGTAATTGATAGTAAGTCAATGATTTTGAGAAACCAAGATTGGGTGTTTCATGAGATAAAGGTCAGATTTCATAGAATCCTATGACCTTTTTCTAGACTATTGTTTAATTAGTATCCTCACCTCCAGTGTCTCTTCTAGTCCACTCTGTATTTCGCCACTGTCAAATTAATATTCTAATATAAAATTTGATTGATGCCTCCATTGCTCAGAAATCTTTGATAACTCACTGTTGCCTACCTAAAAAAGACTAGACTCTTCATCTTGGCATTTAGAGTCCTCAATCTGGCAATGACCTATATTTCTAGCTTCTGCTCCCGTGATCCTTCTTTACATATACCTTGTCCCCCCATCAAACTAGCATGTTCCATGCTTTCTCACCTTCGTGAATTTGTTCATGTTATATCCTACAAATGCTCAGAATGTAGTTCTCTAGCCTTCACCTGTCTCCTACCTATCCATAAAGGCTTGGCTAATATACCATCTTTTCATTGACACCTTCCCTTACCACCTCAGTCAGAATCTCTCCCTTCTCAGAACTCTCCTAGTACTTTAGCTATTCCTTTCCTGAAGTGGGGCAGATGAGGCAGGAAGACCTGTTGTAAAATGAAGTAGGAAGCCCAGAAAGCATATTAGTAGTGAGATGGAAAAGCACTAGCAGATCTAAAAGATATTTTAAAGGAAAGGCAGAATTTTGTAGTAAATTGGATAAATGTTTTCATTGGGGTAGGACAGCATAAAACCTGTGCTGCATGAATATGTCAGCTCACCTGTCACTTTTGGAGGAGAAGGCCCCAGGAGAGGGAAGCTTTGGATGCAAAGAAAGGTCTGGGTCTAAGTTATAGCCTTAAAATCTGTGACCGAGATTAGTGTCCTAGACACCTTTGAAGTTGGGGGTGGGGGACTGAAAGGGCCAATTCCCCAGCTTTGCTCATGGTCAAATTATGAATCTTTGATTATCAAGATTATGCTTTGAGCACTTAATGAATAATTGTTCTTAAATTTTGTTTTACATGAATTCGTCACTATTACTTGATATCTTGCTTCTTAACTATAGCTAAACACCTAAGATAAGTTAAATGAGTATCTAAAGCATCCTTTTTATAGATCCTTATTAAATAACCTGTGTCTATTCCTTACCCTTAGGTGAGATTGTCTATGGGTTCCTCCTGGACTGTCAGGTTCTGCTGTCCAGTATCTGCATAAACCGTTTTTTATCCCTAGCTGTGAGATTGTTGACATAGATGTTTTACCAGTTTCTTCTTGTCGCTGATGCCCCCTGCCTTAATGTAGTTCAGTAACACTGGCCAAGGTCCATGATCCTTTTACTTCCAAGTAAAAAAAAATACTGTGTAGTCTAGAATATTTTTTAATTATGGGCAGGGCCTTTTCATATCTTATATAGTTTTTCTGAAATTCTTATGTCCGTAAGAAAGTCAGAATTTGGACAGACTTCAATAAATAGTGGAGGATAGAAGCCCCTGGCATGCTATGGTCCATGGGATCACAATTCAGACACAACTGAAAAACAATAACAAGGAAAAAATCAGGAACATAATATTCCTAGAAACTTAATTCTCCTCCATTTGAAGTCTAACCTGCCTTGACCCCCTTTAAATCCAAGATTATTTTCCCTTGAAGTATAATGAAGTTTTAAAATGAATGTGGTTGAACTTTGAACTTTCCCTGAATGAATAACTCACTGGCTTTACATATCAATTAGGATGCTGCATAGGAACTTTCTCCAAGGAGCTCTTGGAATCAGGTGATATTTCCTCTCTAGAAGGTCTGATCCTTTTACTCTTGTAATTGGAGTTAGCTAACAAGCAAATCCCTGCAACTCACACCTGCATCTGTAGGAACTGTGCTTCAGTTTTTTTAATACCACTGTTCTGGTAGCATATGGTTATGAGACATGGGAACATCAGAGACTCCAAAGAATTGAATATTAATTTTGTCTATTGAGCAGTGGAGAGGCACTAATTGTCACGAGTATACTGGAAGACATTTGCAGACAAGCAGTTAGAAGGGAGAAGCAAGGTTAAGACTACCCTCAAAGAATTGTGTGAGTTTAAAAGAATAGGAGTTGGTCATGTGGTAAGTAAGAACAAGGGAACAAGGGATAACCAATTGATAGCTTGTATATTCCATTGATTTCTTTATTCAGTCAAGAAAAATTGAGGGGAGTATAAATGATGGACAGTTCTATCCACTTCCTGGTAAAGGTAGAGAATGACAGATGGACTAATATGCACAATGAACCTTTGTGGCCAGCGCAAAAGTCTGTTTTGTTTGACTGCATTTTTGTTACAAAGGTTTTGTTTTTCCTCCCCCTTAATCCACCCTCACCATAGGGAGGTAAAAGGGAGAAAAAATAATGTTTGATAATTGGGGGGGATGAGTTTATTTTTTTAAAAAAGAGAAATTTAGGATAACCTACAGTACATTGGTAACCCCAGGTATCAAATTCACAGGAGGACAGAGAAAGGAGTTAAACAGGACACGTACAGGTGAATCGCAATCAGCATCTTCGGAGGGAACAACCACATTAATAAGATTGCTCAGATCAGTGGGGTTATTGGAATATTTATAGAAGTACCTATTGCAAAAAAAATTAGAAACACGATAAGTACCATTTTGGGGGGAACCGCTGAATAAATTGTGGTTTATGAATGTAATGAAATAATCTCAATATAAAAAGCAAAAAATGCAAGGAATTTATAGCCATATAGGAAAAATCCATATGAGCTACTGTAGAGTAAAATAAGAACCAAAAGTATAACATACACAATGACTACTTTATTGTAAGTATAAATAACACTAAAAGTTAGTTCTATTCACAGTAACCAAGTTTTATCCCAAAGAACAAATGATGCAATACAATTCCCTTTCAGTAGTGAAGTACAAAGTGGCACCTGGGAAATGTTGTTTATCCATAGTCAGATGTAATTTTTTTGGTTGAAGGATATGAAAAAAGAATTATAAGTTATTAACAACCATAAGAAAGAATGCCCCAAATCTCTAATAAGACAGTGCACATCAAAAGCCTTGAGGTTAAATCTCCTATCTTGTAAATTAGCAAAGATGACAGAAGATAAGAATAGTCAAAATTAGAAGCATTGTGAAAAGATAGGCAAACTAGTGTATGGTTAATAGAGGTCTGAATCAGTAAATCATTTTGGAAAACAAATCATTTCCCAATAAATGGCTCCATAAAATCAAATTCTCTTATAACAAAAACAGTTCAGAAAAAATAACTGTCAAAATCACTACTTTTTAAAAAATAAATTTTTACTGGTCTTTTTTAATATCACTAAAGTTTTCCCCTTCCACTCCAAGTGAGCTATCCCATAATGAATAGTATTTTTAAAGGAAAATATTAGCGTAACTGATCAATATTTTGAAAAAGTCTGAAAATATGTGCAGCATACATTGTGCAAAAGGTAAAAATGTCTTCTCACATCTCTTCATTCATGTTTGTTGTTTATAATTTTGCATCTTCGCTTTTGATTTTTTTTTCTGTGATTATTCCATTTACACTGTTATAATTGTTGTGTATATCATTTTCTTGGTTCTGTTTACTTCAGTTTTTATTAGCTATTTTTATGCTTCTCTGAATTTATCCTATTTGTCAGTTCTTAAACCACAGAAATATTCCATTATGTTCACATACCACAGTTTGCTTAGTCATTCTCCAAATGATGGGTATCTACTTTGTTTCCAATTCTTTGCTATCACAAAAAGTGCTGCTATAAATACTTTGATATATATGAAGATTTTCTTAACCAGTAGCTTCCTTGGAGTATAAGCCTAGTAGTAGAATCTTGGGTCAGAAGGTATAGACATTTTAGTCACTTTATTTGCATGTTCCAAATTGTTTTCCAGTGTTCCATTGTTCCGGACAATGGATTTGCAGAATTGATGTATCCCGTGCCTGGATATGTTAATATTTTCCTGACTCTGAACCACATGTTTCTAATTTGTCTTTGTTTGGTTTTGTTGTTAATTATAGTTGTGTACTGTCAGCTATGGAAAAGTCAAGCTAGTGCTGAAGCACAACAGGTAAGAAATCAAGGGCCCCAGAGGGGAGAGAGGGAATTGAAATTTATTGATAAAGCAGTACCCAAAACTTTTACTTACACATTCCCATCCGCCTAGTCAAAGGGATGTTTCTGAAGTTCTTGGCTTCAGTTTCCTGAAGGGGCCATTTATTTTGTCATCATTTCTAGAGATGGTTAGCTAAGTGGAATAGTAAAGTGTGTGCCCATTGCTTGGGGAATAGTCAGACGTTCAGTCAAAAACAGGGGCTTGCAAGAGTTCAGTGACCAAAATATTTTTTGTAGCATAGAATGTTAAAAATGAAAAGGTCAGAGATCAGCTAAATCAGTATTTCCCTGTTCTTTCACTCGTTCCTTCCCTGTAGGTATTTTGTTGAAAGCTCTCACCCAGATGTCATTAAGGAACTTCTCCAGGACCAGGTGATTCGAGAATGCCGCCTGAGGAACGCTGAGGGGGAAGAAACTGAGCTCATCACTGAGACCTTCACAAGCAAATCTGCTGTATGTTGGGTTCCTGGAAAACTGTTGAATTGGAAAATGTTTTTCCTAATCCTGTATCCCTTAGTTCTTCTCACCTGTACTGCAACTCTTGATTCTGCCTTTCCTTTGTAGATTTCCAAAACCAATGAAGGAGGCAGTGGACCCTCCACATCACAAGGAACAGATAGTCAGAATAAAACAGATGTCCCTGCAGACTTGTTTGAGTTTTATGAGCAAATGGACAAGGATGAGGAGGAAGAGGAAGAAACACAGACTGTATCTTTTGAAGTCAAACAGGTTAGTAAATATACTTTCCACATGGTTTATTCACCAGGTGAGCTGCTGAAAGCAACACACTTGGTTTCATCTTAAATCTTCCTTTCTTACTTCTTCCATCTTTTGGCTCTCCCTGATTCTAGGCTCCCTTCTCATGATGCAGCCTTCTTGGCCTCTCTCCACCAGCTTCCATCCCCCAATTTCTTTCTTTCTTTTGGATTATTTTTTTTTTAATTTTGAATTCCAAATTCTTTCCCTCCCTTCCACCCCTTCTCTGCCCATTGAGAAGGGAAGCAATATGATATCATACATGTGAAGTCATGCAGAACAGAAATCCCAAAAAATAATAAAAAGCAAAAAATATAAAGTGAAAAAAGTATCTTTCAGTCTCAACTTAGAATTCATTGATTTTTTTCTCTGAAGGTGGATGGCATTTTTCATCATGAGTCCTTTGGAATTTTCTTGGATCATTGTATTCATCAGAATAATTCCTGACCTCCCTTTCTTGCACTGGCCTCCCCATTCTTCGTTCCACCTGTGGCTTACTGGTTGAGATGGGGAACTTTCCCTATCTGAAGTGTTAGACTAATCTCTCTCTCTCTCTCTCTCTCTCTCTCTCTCTCTCTCTCTCTCTCTCTCTCTCCCTCCCTCCCTCCCTCCCTCCCTCCCTCTCTCTCTCTCTCTCTCTCTCTTTGTTGCATTTTGGAGAGGGGAAGGCAGGGCAACTGGGGTTAAGTGAGTTGCCCAAGGTCATACAGCTAGTAAGTGTTAAGTGTCTGAAGTCAGATTTGAACTCAGGTCGTCCTGACTTAACGGCCGGTGCTCTATTCACTGTGCCATGTAGCTGACCCCAGACTCATCTCTTTTGAGGGGCCTTAAGGCTCTTGAAGAATCCTTGTACTATCCTGCGACTTGATGCAGTCAGTACATTTGAGACATAGGAGAACTTTCCTCTGTCATTTGACCTCTGCCAGGATATCCTCCATCACAATGTTGAGCCCCTTTGATAAACCTGTTTTATGCTATATTTGTAATCATGTTTGGATCTGTTGCCTGCTGTGGCTCCATAACTCCATCAGTATTAAGTTCTGAAGAGGCAGAGACTGACCTAAAAGGCAGTGTTCTGAACATAAGTTCTGCCTAAACATTAATTCTGTTAAAATAGTCGACAGAATTTCATAAATCTTCTTTTCTAGGAAATGATAGAGGAGCTTCAGAAGCGCTGCATCCATCTGGAATATCCATTGCTGGCCGAATATGATTTCCGGAATGATTCTGTCAATCCTGACATCAATATAGACTTGAAACCCACAGCCGTCCTCAGACCCTATCAGGAGAAGAGCCTCCGGAAAATGTTTGGGAATGGACGTGCCAGGTCAGGGGTCATCGTCCTCCCCTGCGGTAAGTGACATTACATGTCACTGAGTCCAGTCCCCTCATTGTACAAATGAGGAACCTGAAGTCCAGCACAACTTGTCAGTAAAAAAGACCCTTTTCTCCTTTTGGTGCTTCCAGCCTTTTCCCTTCTTCCTTATAAATATCTCTAAAACTCATGTTTTCTAAGAGTCACTTATTTCCAATAGAACTAACTTTGATTGGTCTCATAGCATGTATTATCCCTCTTGTTTAGGTATCAGCCCTGAGATCTCAAGGTCAGGAACTTAATTTTTAAGAGCTTATTTGTTTTTAAATGAAATAAGCCTTCACCTCACAAGAATGAGTGCATATTTTAGTGACAGCTATTTCAATTTCTTTATGGCACTAATTTGATCTTTTATAAGGAATGGTTTAAATCATTCTTAGTTCAAGGTCATTTTATAGCTGAAAGTAGAGAATGAACATAACTTTTTCTCTTTTTCCAATAAACGTTTCTCTGTTGGGTAGCAACTAATGAGATTGGATTTTTTTGCAGTCTCTTGACCTGACCCTGGGGGAGGCTTTGTGACTTTTTGTTGTAGGAGCTGGAAAATCTTTGGTGGGTGTGACAGCCGCATGCACCGTGCGGAAAAGGTGCCTGGTGCTAGGCAACTCAGCCGTGTCTGTGGAGCAGTGGAAAGCTCAGTTCAAGATGTGGTCTACCATTGATGACAGCCAGATCTGCCGGTTCACTTCGGATGCCAAAGATAAACCCATTGGGTGCTCCATCGCCATCAGCACCTACTCTATGCTGGGCCACACCACCAAGAGATCCTGGGAGGCTGAGCGAGTCATGGAGTGGCTCAAGACTCAGGAATGGGGACTTATGATCTTAGATGAAGTACACACCATACCTGGTAAGCTGATCTGAACAATAATTATGTGCATTATTAGTTATACAAAAATAGAAATTATTTTTTTAAATAGGGGATAACATTTGCTGCTAGAGTCATTAATGAGCCACTGGAATTTTTTGAGTAGGAAAGTAATATAGCCTTCTATGGGAATGATACTTGAGGCATACTTGAATGATACCTGTCTGAAAGCTATTACCTAGTCTAGGTGAGAGGTAATAGGGCCCTGAGCTAGAGTGGTCATGTGAATAAAGAGAAGGGGACAGATGTGGGAGCTGTTTGGGAAGGTAGCAAGGGAGGGAAGGGAAATTGTTCATCCTCTGTGATTGACTGTTCCACCCAAAATAAAAAATGGGGATGCAGGGTTCTTGTTTACCAATTACTGACCTAGAGTGTAGACTGCATTCTGTGAGAGGTGCCAGTACCACTTATGACATGATCTAGGGAGCAGTCAATAGATAAAGGATAAGAATTTTCCCAACAGTACCTGCCTAGCTGCTTCTGTGGGTTTCCAGATAGTGATGAAGAGCTAACCTGAGGGCAGAGGTTAAGACTTGGCACAATGGAGGAATAAAGCTTGACATGATTGTATTGGAGGTAAGCCCATATTTTAATGAGTATATAAAAATAGTTTGCCAGTTACATCTAAATGGGAGTTCCTACAATGCTTGAGAGTGCTTTAGTATATAATTCGTCCTTTAAATCTTTTAGATACTTTCCCTGTAAGTTTGGGGATTTTTTTTTTGTCTGTTATTTTGTCTGTCATCTATATAGAAAAATCCCAGCAAGAAAGTTGGAGAAAAATACACGTGCCATTTTTCTGTAACTTATTCCCCAGGGCACCAAGTGGTTAAGTGACATTTTCTAGGTCACAAAGGGGTGTGTGTGTGTGTGTGTGTGTGTGTGTGTGTGTGTGTGTGTGTGTGTACACCCATATATTCTAAAATATTCATAGTGGCTCTCTTTGTGGTGGCAAAGACCTGGAAACTGCAGAAATGCCCATCACTTTGGGAATGGCAGAACAAGTTTTGGTATATAATTGTGATGGGTTATTACTGTGCTATAAGAAATGATGAGGTCAGTGATCTTAGGAAAACATGGAAAGACTTGCATGAAATAATGAAGAGCAAACTGAGCAGAACCAGGGGAGCATTGTATATAGTAACAGCAGTATTGTTTTCAGAATGACATTTGGGGTGGCTAGGTGGCACAGTGAATAAACAGAACACCAGCCCTGGAGTCAGGAGGACCTGAATTCAAATCCAGCCTCAGACACTTAACATAAAAAAAACTAGCTGTGTCACCTTGGGCTTAACCCCAATTGCCCTGCCTTTTCCCCTCCCAAAAGCAAAAAAAAAAAAAATGGCCTTAAATAAAATTACTAAAAAAAGAATAATGACATTGAATGAGTAAGTCATTTTGATTATTATAAACACCTAAATACCCAAATTAAATATAAAAGATATAGGAAGAAAGACACTATCTGCATCCAGAGAAAAAACTGATAAAAGAAGTATGTGTAGAATAATTTTACCTTTATATACCTGTTGGTGTCTAATGGCAGCCATGGGGGAGGGGGGAGAGTAGAAGAGGGGGGAAAAAAAAGAAATTGACATAACTTTAGTATATATTTAAGAGGAATAGCAAGTTGTACATAATAATTTTGCAGTTTCATGTGCACTTATCCTTTTATTATGTTAGGAAAATCCTTGTTTTATTCCATACATTAAAACAAAAAATTTTTAAAAGGTAGTATATGCCAGTGACAAGACTTAAACAGAGGCCTTCCTGATGCTAAGATCAGCCCCTCTGTCCACTAATATTTTGCCTCCCATGGTCTTAATTACTGTTGTTAACTTGAATTGTTATTAAACAAAGAATTGACACAAAATAAGTTGTACTTTTAATTTATAAGCATTATCACAGAATATGAATTAGTAGAGTCTAATTTGTTAAATTTTCACTGTATAATAACATCTCACTTATCCAGCATCATTAGCAAAGGAGGTCTTTTACAGAGTTGGGTTTTGTACATAAGTAAGGTACATTTAAGCTTTTTATAGAACTTTTTTTATATTAAATTAAGAACTTTTTTATAATAATTTTTGTCAAATTTTCCAAAATATATTATTCACTTAGGGAAGTGAAGTCTTTTAAAAGAGTATACCAAACATAATTTAATTTTTCTTCATAATCTAGGACAGTGGTCTCTAAAGTTGGGCGCAATAAAGAAAATTCTTTGGATTGTGAAAGGAAACTAATTTAACTTCTAACTATGTTTACTTTTAATCTAGGAAAAAATAAATGTTGTGTGTGTGTGTGTGTGTGTGTGTGTGTGTGTGCTAACTGAATCTAAATTTCAGACATGTTACATAAGATATACAAGGTATCCTGAGGGAGGAATTGAAGTTCCAGAACATGAAGGTGTCCACAGTGGCACTCTTACTTGTTTGTTCTTTTGTTACATAGTGACATAATTTAGTTTGTCCCTAGTTAAGTGGATTTATAAATTATATTACCTAGTTGTAACTAAATATACTCTCATAAAATGGGTAAGTGGCTTAAAAAGATTCCTACAAAGAATACCACTTTTTTGACCTAAAGTGAACCAGAGTTATAAAATTAGATGTGCATATTCACACGTGGCCAGTGTTATTAAATTATTTCACTTGACTATACTTATTGCAGTGGAGGGTTTATATTTGGGGTGGATAATTTAGAGATAGAAATGTTAAGGAAGCAAAAAAATTAATCTTGAAAAGTGTTTGGGAAGGGCAGCTAGGTGGCACAGTGAATAGAGCACCAGGCCTGGAGTCAGGAGGACCTGAGTTCTAATCCAGCCTTCGACACCTAACACTAGCTGTGTGACTTCACAAGTCATTTAACCCAATTGCCCTGCCTTTCCCCCCCTCCAAAAAAAAAAAAAAAGAAAAGTATTTAGGAGAAAACAAAGTTCAGAAAGGAAAATAAGTTACAATTTTGTTACTATTTTAAAATATAACATATACTTTAAAAAGAAAATTGTACCAGGAATTCATATTTAATATGTAATCTTTTCCTCATACACCAAAATATTAATAATTGTCTATTGAGTTATTAATAAAAATTTCATGAATTAACAACAAAAGCAAACTTCAGATTGAGATAATTCTAAAATGCAAACAGAAATGAACAGTGAGAAAATGACAGAACCAGCTCTTGTACACTTTGTCACTCAGTTATCAAGCATTTATAATAACTATGTGCTATGGCACTGCACTACATTCTAGGATACAAAGAAAGGCCAGTACTGTGCTGCTGCCCTCAAGGAGCTCACATTCTAACAGGGAACCAGCATACAAACAGCTGTGTGCAAGCTCCTCATCAGCCACATTCCAATGTAAAAAATAGTGAACTAATCAGATCTGGTGTAATGGTAATCAATTTGTTGGATACTTAGCCCTAAGTGCTCTCAGGAATCTACTACTGATTGGCTTTACATTAGACAGGTCAACCAAAAAAGTAGGAAAAATTAACATCGATTAAATACTGATGTACACTGATTGTTGTTAACAGTGAACCCTGCCATAAGAATATATTATGCCTTGAAATATTAGCTAATAATAGTATGAAACCATCATTACTAGGACACTTAAAAACTAAGCTTTTATTCCCCAACACTATGTATGTTGCATACTTTAAAAATCGAATTAAATTTTCTGATGTGTTAAAAAAATCTTCCAGAAAGAGTTCCAATAAAGTATTTGTGTCTAATGGAAATACATACATTTGAAAGTGGGATCTTGCTTTCCCAAATAATTCCTTTTGGTGGGATATGTAAAGAAACTGATTTTGAAGAAGGGAGCTTCCCAATGCTCCTTGCCTACTCAGGGCCTCTGCCACCTTGTCTTACCATTCCAGGCTCTTCAAGGGAGGGTAGTGAAGGTATGGAGTTCCTTTTTCAATAGGGCCCCATTTTCTGAGGCAAGAGTTTATTCTTCCTGTTTGTTTAAGGAGGAAGGACCATTTCTGCATCCTTCTATCTCCCCTCTTCCCTCAACCCCCCAGTCATTCAACTTTTTATGAAAGTTAAGGTTTTGTTAAAAGGTTTCATGTGTCAAGTTACAGCATTCTTCAGGAACCTATTTTCCCATGTAATCTGAGGTTCAACTGTACTACAAATATTGTAGACTAAATTTAGAATTTTCATTTAAGTTCTTAAATACCTACAATTTCAATATTTTATTTTGGACATTGGGCTTGTTTGCATGTTTTTAAAACTGTCTCTATTTTCTTCCATTCCTCATTGATCTTTCTTCTAAATGGGACTCAAAAATGAGAGTAAAAGTTCTACCTAATCATTTCTTTCATGCATATCTGACTGAGGGATATAGGAATTAACACCATCCAATCTATCATGGGATTATTCTGACAAATAAAACCTATATATTATGTTTTATGTATTTTGAAATGAAAAGTCCTGTTAAGATTCTAGTTGTTTATAATATCAAACTTGGTGCGACTTTCCTATTGACATTTCCTATTTTTTGTTGAAAATATGAATAATGTGGTTATTTCCACAGCCAAAATGTTTCGACGAGTTCTTACCATTGTGCAAGCTCACTGCAAGTTGGGTTTGACTGCTACCCTTGTCCGAGAAGATGACAAAATTGTGGACTTGAATTTCTTGATTGGACCCAAACTGTATGAAGCCAATTGGATGGAACTTCAGAATAATGGCTATATTGCCAAAGTCCAGTGCGCTGAGGTGATAACTATTTCCTATGGTTAGAGTTGTGGGGGGAGGTACAGAGGAAGAGGGTTAGTAGGCTTAGTGGGGCTAATGTAGGTAGTATTTGTAATGTGGTAGTTAGGGTTATGCTGTTCTTTAGAGCAGATCATTGTTTTAGAGCAGGAAAAGGGAATCAGATCAGGATGGGGTTTTGGCAGTTTTGTTTAACCGAGGCCTAGAGCAGAACCAGATATATGGGGGTAGAGAAGCCTTAGGTGCCTCTGCCTGAGGCACAGGTGCCGTACAGCATCTTGCCATTCTGTCAGTGCCCAGTGATTCTAGCATTCTGGGAGGACACTATATTAGTTGCCTGGAGAATCTTTTTTCTGAGTACATTGGTAACATTCAAAACCTGTAAAAGTTTTGTTCACATAGATAAAACTTCATTTTAAAATTCTTTTCACTCAAAACAGTTTAAACAGTAGTTTTTTAATAGTTGACACAATTGTTACAAAACTGATCTGACTTCATATTCTTAAATCCTATGTGGTTTCTTGTAGTATCTCAAAATCAAATTGGTAGTGTTTTGCAAGTATCCAAAAAGTTCCAGAGGGTAAATGTTTTGACCACCAGATGGCATTACCTGGTATAGTTGAAATATTTTTTGAGTAATCTGTATTGTGAGAGCATTTTTTGGTTTTCTAGCAGAAATAGTTGTTTCATTTGATTGACCACTCACAGTGAGGTGGTTGTAAAAAACTGGAGCATTTTAAGTTATCAAAAGACTTACTTTGCCAAGATAGTGTGCCTAATAATATATTTTCTGGGTATTTGACTTTTAGAGGGCCTCTGAAAACATTGGAGATCAAAAGCTATTCAGAAACAACAAAACAGCATAAGATTGTGTGAAATATTTTTTCGTATATAGAGAATGCCTTTAAAACCAGGAATCAGCAAGTAAAGATTAATAGATAGTTTTCCAAGACTTATTTTATAATCTAGAAGAGGAAGGGCCCAGTGTTCTTTTGGGCAAATTCTTCTGTTATAACTCATTAACCTAAAATGCACTAGAGGGTAGAATATGGATAAATTTTAAAAAGGGTTTGCACAGATTCATGGTTGATAGTCTTAAGTTATCCAAAGAAATTAGAACTATTTTAAAGCATATATTGACCTCCTACAGATTGGTCCTAAATGCCCCCCATTGGACATAGAATACATATTGGATAGATTATTGATATACTTCTGTAGAGTGCTTTGTCATGTTAAAAACCTGTCATCCACTGGTAATTTCCCATTGCTTAGTGCTGTAGTGCACATTTTCCTCTTTTCTCACCAAAGCAGGTATGCTACTTGTGTGCTTTAACTTCCTTGTTTTTATTACCAGTTAAACAACCTTTAACATACACAGATATTTAAATACACAAACAGGAATCCTAAAAAAAGAGATTGTACACAAAATCGTAAGCTTTGACTACTTATAGTATTATATGTATATTATTAAGGTAGTAACAAAGCTATCCTGTTTACTCCTGTGTCTTTTTTGTTGTTGTTTACATAGTCATGGTGTGTATATTTTCTTGGTTCTCTACCACTTCATAAAAGTCTTCCCACGTTTTATTGATCATTTCACATGCTGTGATAATATACCAGCTCGTCTTCCCCTCCCCCCCATATTAGGCAAAGAGTATGAGTAGTTTTGTAGCTTTTATGGTATAATTCTATTCTCTTTTCTAGAAAGATTATACCAGTTCACAGTCTTCCTCAGCTGTGCATGAGTGTGCCTGGTTTTGTCAAGCACTGCCAGCACTGACTTCTTTAATTTTTAGCTATCTTTGACTATTTAATGGGTGTAAGATAGTGTGTCTCACAGTTTTTAGGGATAGCTTGGCAAGGTAGATAGACCACTAGGCTTGGAGTCAGAAGGACCTGTGTTCAAATCCCATCACAGACACTTGTTAACTGTATAACTGGTGTATCATTTCCTAATGGAGACACTTTTCCTTTGGGATCATAGATTTAGAATTGGAAGATGCCTTAGCAGGGCATTTAGTCCTATCATGTTCTTTTAAAGGTGAGATGACTTTGGCTCAGAAATGCTAAAAGTCGACCTACACAGGAATTAAGGAGTAGAGAAAGAACTTAAAACTAGATCTTGACACCAGATTCTTTGTTCTTTTTCCTACCCTTCTATCTCCCAACGTCTGTGACAAATGATGAATATGTGAGAAAGTGCTGACTGTTTGAAGAGAGCGTTGAATGCCATGTTGGTGACCATATGGGAATGTTGGAGCTTAGAATACTAGGTGTACTAATGATGTTGAACTTAAGAGATTATAGCTATCTTTCTGTTTCACTTTAGGTTTGGTGCCCAATGTCTCCCGAATTTTATAGGGAATATGTGGCAATCAAAACCAAGAAACGGATATTACTCTATACCATGAACCCCAACAAATTCAGGGCCTGCCAGTTTCTGATCAAATTCCATGAACGAAGGAATGACAAGATCATCGTTTTTGCAGACAATGTCTTTGCCCTGAAGGAATATGCTATCCGGCTGAACAAGTAAGTTTGGAAAATGTGATTGAGAGCTTCCTTCACCTCAGGGGGAACTTTTGCACCACTGGGCATGAAAATATATATATAAAATTCAACTCTTTCTAGAGCCTTTCAAGAACTGAAAATTTTATTTGAGAAGGGTTTAGATAATGTCATATGTAGGATTGTTACTAGAAGTTAGGGAGTTCCAGGACACATTCTTAATATTTACAGGTTGTTGTCAAAGAAGATAAGTCTACTCTGCCTCCCAGAAACCATCTCTTTTTCCTTTTGTCCAAGACAAAATGCTGAGCTAGAAGAACCACAATGTTTTTAATAGTCTTTCATAATGCTTCAGGTATACTTGTACCTTATCTAGTGGCTAAAGTATTAGATAGCTGTGATAGATAGTTTTTGAGGAAATGGTAAGAGAACTTTTGCTTTGAATAGAAAAGGACTGGTGAGTCTTGGTTGCTTCTCAGAATAAGACAGGGTTCTGCATGTTCCAGCGATTGCAGTAGTAGGCTAGGTGTTCTGAGGACTTACCCCGGATAGAACAGAAACAAACTTAGTACTCGGGGAGTGAGCAGTATTAGCGTTGAACTTCCTTTGTTTCCTATGTCTGTTCCTCAAAGCCAGAATCATGCAAGTGTGGGATTTCTTAGATGAAGCTAAAATTAGATCAGCTTATTTCAAGACTTTTATTTATGTAGAATCTTAGTACAGAGATGGTGCTTCTCTGATCTTATCCTAATTAAATTTTTCTGTACTGTGTTGAATAGTATCAAGTTACATGACAGATGAAATAATTATGACCGGATCTCATCTGGAAGACACTTGTCTAACATCCTAAACTACCTAGACAGAGAGTATGGTCAGTGATCAAATGCTGAAGAAGAAAAGATATTGAGCAGTCAAACAAATGTCCCAAAGAGAGGACGTTGACTTACTGCAGAGCTCCTCAGGCTTCAGAGCCTACTTGGCCTTATTTTAGACTCGTTTCTAAGAAGCCCATGGTAGTTTAGAGTCAAGTACGTTGATAGGAGCAAAAAACAGTTGACAGTGAAAGGAATGAGAAAACTATAAAAATAATTATTTGAATTCAGTGTTTGAGACCATTTGTGTGAGAGCAGACAGACGTACATACCCTGAGGACAAAAGAGTATGGTAATTTATATTTGCTTCCATATAAAATACTTAAAACAGTTTTGATACTGTTGAGATCTAAAATTATTATTTGGAAGTTTTTATTTACCTGAAACCACACCCTGTCCCATTCTCTGAAGATACCAGTGAAATGTATCTATATATATTACTAAGCTTGACTCTCAGATAAGAGTTAAGAAGAATTCTTCCTTTGCAGAGGTAAATACTGAAGATACTTTTAGAAATGGGAGCATTCTACTTATATGGAAATCTCTTAGAACATATTGAACATTAAATTTTTCTTAATGACTTGTGGGTTATTTGCAAACCTATTTTAATAATAGAGTGATATAGCATTAACCTCAGAACTGTCTTATGTTCAGGGACAACCATGACAAAATATCTCTCTCCTTCTTCTACCCTCTTAGTATAGATAGCTTAATTTAACAAGTAGATTAGGAAAGATACTGTTTTGAAATACAAAGTATGTTCAGTCAACCAGTGAGTTTTTGGTTTATATTGAACAGTGACCATTAGAAGGGCCCCTTCATTCTGATATTAGGCTTAGTCTGTTAACCACTAATAGTGGCTAAAAGTATAAATCACATTTAGTTGTTACAAAACTGTTCAGGCTTTTTTGTTCAGTTGTATTGTGGGGGAAGGCAATGTGTTAATTTTCAAATACTTTTTCTCTATTAATGGAATTCATCACTTCTTTTGTAATTACTAATGTCTTATGGTAGAAAGTTAATATCTTTATTGTACCTCTGTTCTTTCTTTTTGCCCTGCCTCCAACCAAGAACATCTTTTCCATAACTCCCCATTCGCGTCCATCAGACCCCTCTGGATGACTAAATCAAGGGTGTCCTTCACCTTTAATTTATCAAGCTTGAGATTGACAATGCTTCTGGAATGTCATTTGCATGGCTAGTATTTTGGGAGGAGTGAAGGTAGGGGAAATGAATGAATTGATTCTGAATATAGAATACAAAGTAAAAGGAGATAGATGGCATCTTTGTTGAATAAAAGAGGACTGCCAGGTACCTTCCTAGAA
>CM053596.1:224331297-224348697 GCA_028646575.1 Pseudocheirus occidentalis | reverse complement strand
CCTGATAGATGTGGTAACTGTGCCTCCAGTGCAGCAGATCTGCTCTCCTATAGACGCGGTTCCCCGCCCGATGCCCCAGGGCCTGAGCCGGCCGGGGTTTCAGACGTGGGTCCCCGACTGCTTCGAAGAGCCCCGCCTGCTGCGCTGCCTGTAGTGCTTTCTGTCCTTTGGAGAGTTTTGGAGCTTGAAAATCTGTTTAGCGTCCCATTTTATGAGTTTTTTAGCGTGTTTGTGTGGGAGCTGTGGTGCTTTGCTGCTTCTATGCCGCCATCTTGGCTCCGCCCCCACTGGTAGCCTTCTTTATCATGGCAAAATAACTAGAAACTAAGGTGATAAGGCAAATTTAGTAACAGATGAATTATAATATATGAATATGATACAATATTATTGCACTATCAGAAAGGACTGTTCTGCTGCTGCCATTTTAGATCCAGCTACATATAATGCACTACCATTGTGACTCTAGCAGCCAAAGTGGCTGACAATTTCATTGCCATAAGGGATGTAAACAAGTACAGCAAAATGGAGGAGTTTGCCAGGGATCCAAAATCAACACAAGCAAAAATCAGCAGGATAATGGTAAAAAATGTTTATTGGAAGGCTAATCTGAAGTATGGGCAAGAGAGATCTGACTGAATACCTCTGTCATTTTGGAGAGGTTGTAGACTGCATTATTAAAACAGATTCAGTCACTGGAAGATCAAGAGGATTTTAATTTGTGCTTTTCAAAGATAATTTCTGGTGTTGATAATGTCCTGGAACTTAAAGAACACAAACTGAATGGCAAATTGATAGACCTTGAAAGGGCTAAAGCATTAAAAGGAAAGGAACCATCCAAAAAGTATTTGTGGGCGGACTGAGCCCAGATGTATCTTAAAAAATAAATCATAGAATATTTTGGAGCATTTGGAGAGAGTAAGAATACTGAACTTCTTGTGGACACAAAAGCAAATGAAAGAAGTGGATTCTGTCTTTATATATACAGATGAAAAACCAGTAAAGAAATTATTAGAAAACAGATAACATCACATTGGTTTTGGGAAGTGTGAAATCAAAATTACACTGTCCAAAGAAGTATAAAGCAGGTAGCAAGAGCAACAGAAAGAGGGAGGTGTCCTGCATCTGATGGATGAGGTGTTACTAGGAGTCATAGTCAAGGTCAGAGCCAAAATTGGAAACATTTTAGTAACTATTGTGATCAATCATATGTAAATTACAACTGTTGATCAAAACTGTAGTGGCTTTGGGGGACATGATATTAATGGATAGAACAGTGGGAACCATGGATATGGCTAGGAATATTGCGGACTATAGTAGTCAACAACGCGTCCTGAGGGGCTGCCAATCACCAAAACAGTTACCAGCCATATTAAAAGAAGATGAGGAGAAAACAGGTGCAAATACTACAGCAACCTATGATATTGAATGGAAAGTGGTCTTCTATTCATCTGCTTATTTTTAAAAAGAATTTTATCATTCACCATACAATTGTATCCAAATGTATGTAGAGGCCAGTTAGTTTTCTGGTTTTTATTTTGTCTTTGCCATCTGTGTTATTACAAATGTGGATTTGTGTTCATACAAATTAATTTGTACAATGTCATATTCATTGAATCTCAAAAATAAATTATTTGTGATTGTTTAGAAAGAAAAGAAAAAGAAATGACTAAAGGGACAGATTCAGAAAAACCTGGGAAGACTTTTAAGACCTAATGTAAAGTGAAGTGAGCAGAATCAGGTAAACAATTTATGTCATAACTACAAAGATTTAATGAAAAAAATATTTTAAAGGTCTTAAGAATTCTGACCCAATTGTGTACCAGTGGACTAAGGAAGCATGTCTTCACCTCCTGATAGAAGCAATAGAGTTGTGAAGTAAGACATATAGTTTCAGGCATGGCCAATGTGTGAATTTGTTTTATTTGACAATTCTTATTTGTTATAGGGGAGAAATACATGAGTGGGGTGGAATGTAGTAGAGAGGTTGGTGATGAAGAAGAAGAAGAAAAGAGTCATGAACAGAATAGAAAAGAAAGAAGTTCAGAGAAGAGATACAGATGAGTAGACAGCTTTGAAACTGAATTGTTGAATTTGAGATTTACCTTTAAAAACATAAGCTGAATTTAACAGACATAGGCAGTTTCACATATCTTCATTTTCTCTTCTTTGTGTGTGGAAAGGCTCACGTTGGCATTTCTCAAGTTGAAGAGAACAAAAAAATTTGAATTAAAAAAAAGTAAGGGTCATTGAGCAAAAACTTTGGAACCAAGGTGAGCTTGTTTATATTTTAGGTAACTTTCCCAGTTGCAACCTCAGGCTGTCTAATCTCACTGACCAGTAATTATGATTTATGTTAGAGTGAAGGCGAGGTGAGAATATGGGAGAACTCATTGTACACCCAAGTTGTTGGGGTTTTTTTTTATAACATTGCCGAATGTGGTAATACAATGTAGCATCATTTACATTGCACAAATTTCTGAAAGAATAGAAGAGACAGTGGATAGAGAACCACCCTTGAAACCAGGAAGACCTAGGTTCAAGTCCTGTCCCTAACATATTCTGATTGGGTGACAGTGGGAAAGTCATTAGCTCTCAGCACTCTAGGCCAATAATTCAGATCTCTGGAGGTACCCAAGATCCTTTCTGAGAATGTGTGAGATAAATACTATTTTCATAATAATTTTAAAAAATTATTTGTTTTTTAAAACACTCCTCTCTGTTCCAACTATGTATCTATATTAGGCTGAATTTTCTTCAAATACTTCAACCAATATAATACAACATATTGAATGCAGAAGCAGATATGAGCAGCCAACAGTTTTCTATTAAGTCCAGCATTACAGAGATTTACAAAAATATGCAAAACCACACTACTGTTCTCAATAATTTTTATTTTAAATATTTGTAACATCTCTTTCTGTGATGACAAAGAATGGGAAATTGAGGGGATGCCCATCAATTGGGGAATGGATGAACAAGTTGTGATATATGATTGTAATGGAATACTATTGTGCTATAAGAAATGAGGAGCAGACGGACTTCAGAAAAACCTGGAAAGACTGATGCAAAGTGAAGTGAGCAGAACCAGGAGAACATTGTATACAGTAGAAGTAATACTGTACATGATCAACTGTGAATGCTTTAGCTTGAGTCAGCAACACAATGATCAAAGACAATTCCAAAGGACACATGATGAATAATGGTATTCACCTCCAGAGAAAGAACTGATGGAGTTTGAATGCAGATTGAAGCATAAAACTTTTCACTTTTATCTTTTTATTTTTTGGTCTGTTTTCTTTTACAACAAGACTAATACAGAAATATGTTTTGCATGATTATACAAGTATAACATATGTAAAATGTTTTGCTCTCTTGGGGGGAGAAGGAAGAAAGAGAGAGAACTTGGAACTCAAAATTTAAAAAGATGTTCAAAACTGTTTTCATATGCAATTGGGAAAAATAAAGCATTATACAATAATTTGTTTTAGAAAATATAATTATTTTTCAAAAAGAAATTATCCATGTCAACACAATGGATTCATTTACAATATTTCATATTCAAATATTTTAATAGCAAACATGTTAAAAACTTATCAGTTTTAATTTCTAATTAAGAAAATATCTATAGATGTAACCCACATAAGCAAAGGCTCTTGGAGATGGGGGTCCTTAATAATTTTTAAGAGTATAAAGAGATTCTGAGACCAAAAAGTCTGGGACCACTGCTTTAAGAAGCTATGACTATAAATTGCAGAAGAGGCACTGACCTGCATTGGTAGAGGGAGCTTCTTCATCTTGGAGTCTCCTATGCCAAACTATCCCTAATCTGGAAGTACACTGGTGTGTGTGTGTGTGTGTGTGTGTGTGTGTGTGTGTGTGTGTGTGTGTGTGAGAGAGAGAGAGAGAGAGAGAGAAAAGGGGAGAGGGAGGGAGGGAGAGAGAGAGAAAAAGAGAGAGACAGAGACACGGAGAATTATGAATTTGTGGTGAGAGAATACGGGTTCAAATCTTAGCTCTGAAATGTCCTGTGTCTGTGACCTTAGACCATTCACTAACCATCATCAGGCCTCAATTTCCCCAGCTATACAATGAGAATGTAGGATTAGTTAATCTCTAAAATCTTTTCAACTCTAGATCCCTTGAAGGAATACATGTGTTCAGAATAATATCGCAGCAAGTTTTAGTGAATACCAATGTTCTGCTCTAGATTAATTTAACTCTATCACTGTAATACACTTGCAGAACCATAACCACAGCTGGGCAAAGAAGGATTTGCTGCGGACTACTTAATTTAAAGTTCACTGACGGTGCCCATAGACTGTCAGTAATGGAGAAATAGCCAAACTTAAGAATGGTTCATCAAATGTTAAGAGTAGTATCTGCATAACATGCTTCCTATTTAAAGAATGCTTTTATGTTGCAGTTTGGTTTATAACTACCTTTAAGCATATTATTTATATTGTTAATATATAGTCTTCAAGCTAACAGGTCTGGTATCCTTGTCAATGTGATGATTGCCTCTTTAGGAACATAGAGCCTGGGAGTGCCCATTTATTTCCATTCCCCTGTTTATTCTAGCACTGTGACTTGGGACTACTCTCAGTAGTTACTCCTAGTAGTAGAGCCGTGGAGCTTACTTGAGGGAGGAAACTTTCTGTAAAATAATGATGGGGGTGCGGGGGCGGGGAGGAAGGGAGGCTGCATCACAATAAGAAGAAGTGGCTGAAATGAATGACTAAAGTTATTTCTTCCTGTCCAGTCAACTACTTTGTCGTGTTGGATGGCCCTAGAAAGTATCCATTTGGTATTGACACATTGGTTCTCAACCTTCCTAATGCCGTGATCCTTTAGTACAGTTCCTCATGTTGTGATGACCCACAACCATAAAATTATTTTCATTGCTACTTCATAACTGTAATTTTGCTACTGTTATGAATCATAATGTAAATATCTGATATGCAGGATGTATTTAAATTGAACATAATGCACAAGTTGAGAAACACTGGTATAGAGAGTAGAGGAACATTGAACCCTGGAGGTCACTATATTGAGAATACCACATGCCTAAGTTAAATTTTATTTTTATGTATTCATTTCTTTAGTTGGAACCAAGTTATTTCTTCCAGATTTGTTTTATTATTATACAGTTTCTTTACCTTTCAAGTATAAGCTTGTATATAAAAATATAAATACAAGAGACACATTAAAGACCACTAATAACAATTCCCATGTAAATAAGATTGTAAGCAGAGTTTTAAAAAAATGAATGGTTCATCAAAATAGGAAGGTTCTTGATGTACACCATTCTTCCCTGGTCTACCATTCCCCATGGTAGCCATCTCCAGTCATCATGATCTCTGTCTTGCCACTGCACCCAGATGGCTCCAGAAGAGAAAGTAAGGCTGGTGACTTTGCACAGCCTTCCCTCACTTAAATCTAATTCACTTGCAAGTCATGGCATCACCTTGCTGATATCATGGTCCTCTTCAAAAACAAAGGACAAACGCAACACCATTCCCCATAGTCTCAGTCCATGCTTCCCACTTACAAGGCAGTGTCCTATCACCCCACCCAAAATGAGGGCAAGCCTTAATAAGCCCCTTACTCTGGATGCAAAAATTCCTCGTTAGAGTTCTGTGTGTTTGCATTTATTTCCAACATTTACCCATGTAATTGTACAATTTTCTCCATGAGGACTTCTACTCATTACAGTTGTTAAAACATTTCTACAACTACCAAGGTGGTACGTCAAATACAGAAATAACCTTTCAGCTGATAACTTCAAAATGAAAACCAAGATTAGTTTTATGTATTATGAAGCAATCAGATTAGAGCCTTTTCATAAAACAAAATAATATTTTAATGCAATGCAATAATTGAAATAGTCCAGATTTTATTGTAAGTGCCCTCCAGGAATGAGAAATATAATTTCAGAATGCATACTCAAATGCTTCCAAATGAGGTATTAAAATGGTGTTAAGTAAGATTTATTAATAAGTGGCATAAGACACAGGAACCTTTTAGAGCTTTTCCCTTTCAAACACTTAAAGTCAAGATTTCATTATCCAAAGGGTCTCCCCTACGAAAAACTGGAGGTGTTCTTTCCTTTGCCACAGGGAAAAAGAGCACACATGAATGTTCAGAGAAAAGAATAAGAAGGGATGAGGAAAGGGAATGTAGAGAGGAACTTCTGTCATTTGTTCTGTCATTCCAAATAATTTGGAACCCCTTCAAGCAAATACTCTAAAGTGGTACCCAAAATACCCAAAATTGGCACCCAAGGAACCCAAAGCCTATTCTCACTCAAAACCTTAAAAATCAATAAGTTGACAAGTATTTTTTAAGTGTTTACTATAGGTTAGGTAGTGTGTTAAGCTCCAGAAAGACAAATACAAGTAAAAATCCAAGTCCCTGAACATAAGGAGCATCCATTGTAATGGCAGAAACAACATATAAAAGGGAGCTAAAAAGGTGAGGGAGGAAAGAAGGCAGGGGCATAGGGAAATCCCAAGAGTCGGGAGTGAAGCCAGAAGTGAAGGCGTGAGCATGGCTGGCCTGGGCATTTCCTCAAAAGAGAGGTTCCAATAGGAATTCAAAAACTGGAGGAGGGGGCCACAGAGGCGGAGGCAGAGCTTGAAACAATAGCTAATTAGAGCTTACTGTTAAATTTTCAGTGTGGGCATTTACACTTTGGAAATAGGAAAATCAGGACTTTTTGTCAAACGCATAAACTTAAGAATGTAATAAAGGAAATGTTAAACTTGTAAGGGTGTCACCCCTTTCACAAGTGCTAGTTGTTAAACATTTACCAGCAGACCCTTGAGTGGAAGGATCTTCCGAAGTGAGAAGGCTGCTGGGACATATTAGAGAAGTCTGGAGACGTTTTTAGGAAAGCAGTAGGAAAAGGAGGTGGGAATCACAGATACTAAGTCCTAAAAGAAGCTGTCTAAAATTAAGCACATTTTACACCTAAATTTGTCAGTGTATAGTGATATGCAGGGCACTTTCTGATGAGTCACTAAGAGGTGTTTTCAACATTTCTGTTGTATTTCTGTGGGAAAGAACAATCTTTACTACCCCACATGTAGCACATCAGCAACTTTGCTGCTGCCCACGGAATGTTAACCATTATTATTAGAGATGTCAGATGCTAGAAATGGCTGAACAGAATTCACAATAATTTTCTGAACTTGGAATGGAGACTTCTGAGAAAGGAAAACTAAAATCAATAAGCAATCACTTTTTGACCACCTACTATTTGCCGGACAGTAGGGATCCAAGTATAATGGATGCAGCAATTCCTACTCACAAGGACCTTGCATTTAATGGAGAATACAACTGTTTTTATATTTGTATATTAATTATATCAAATCATATCATATGGTCATTAAGATCCATAACTTGGTAGATTCAACTTTACCCCAACTTTGTTACATAGAACTCTATTCTACCTATTATTCCAAATAGGGAGTTCCTCCTTACTAATGATACAAGTTGGAGTAGGAGAATTTCAATAGAACCTACACGTGGAAGTTCATGATAATACTGCCCCAGGAAACCAACATATTGGGTAGCTCATCTGGGACCCAAGGGGCAGATTTGAATAAACCCTGACGTCTAATTACTTTTTGAAAGTCACACACGTGTTTGAGACACACCTGAGTTTTTTTACTTTCTTTTTGAGCTAGCCCACTTGATATTTTGTGAGTTTGGTCCTTTATTTGGAATACTCTATGGTTTTGTAGGGATCCATTAGAGAAAATTCCGGTGCCCTATGGGTTACAAGGACTCCAGGATAGGTATCATCCAGACTTCCATTTGAATTGCCCTAATGAATTGGCAAGGAATCTGTTAGGAAAATATATGGGCTGCTTTATGTGCTGAGGAGACACATGGGAGGAATTTTAACCTAGCACATTCCTTTCTCATCAGAAAGGGAGATGACTTCCAGGTAATTCTAAATCCTTAATCCCTATTGGTAGAATTCCTTTGCTCTGGGAGCTCATTTGAGATTGGTTTTCTTTTCTGTGAGGGAAAGCTCACTTTTTGCCTTTCTTTTTTTTCTTTTGTTAGGTTTTTTTTTTTGGTTTTACTTTAATTTTGCCTAATTTTAAATATTCCTGATTTTGGAGGATTGCAACAGATCCACTACTACCCGTAGACTTGGGCAAGCAGGGCCCCTGTTCTGTGCTCCATGCCTCAAGCTCCCTTTCCTCTACTTTGGAGGATACTGCTCATCATAAGCACCAAAAATTAAGATAAAAATAAAATATGCAGGATAAAACAAAATAAATTATAAAAGTCCTTCACAATCAAACAAGTGTTACCTAACTGATCTCTATTTTTTAACCAGTATCAAAATATTTTAAAGATTATTGCTTTGTCATATAGTTTGAGATCTGGTGCTGCTAGGTCACTTTTTCACCCTTTCTTTTTCATTATTTCCAATGAGATTCTTAACTTTTTCTTCCCCTAGAAGATTTTATTATTTACCTAGATCTATAAAGTATAAAATGATAAAGTAATCCTTTGAAAATTTGGTGTGGCACTGAATAATTATTTTAGATAGCATTGTCATTTTTGTTTTATTGCCTGGTCCACCCATGAGCCAAGCATATTTCTTCAATTATTAGGCCTGTTTTTATAGTGCAAAGAATGTTTTGTAATTGTAGTTATTTTAAATAGAATTGCTGATGATTTATGGGGACTTATTTTCTATCCTGAAACTCAAAGTTTTTTTTTAAATTAGTTTTTATTTTACTTTCTAGGGTTCTCTAAGTAAACCATTATATCATCTGCAAAAGCAAGCATTTTATTTCCTTTTCACCTATATTCATCCCCCTATTTCTTTTTCTTGTTTTATTGCTATAGTTAGAATTTCTGGCACTCAATCAAATACTGATAATAGACATCCATGTTTTATATCAACCTAATTGGATCTAATTGGAAAGATTTCTAGTTTCTCCCTTTGACATATAATGCTGGATCTTAATTTTAAATAGATATCACTTATATTAAGGAAAGATCTGTTTATTCTTGTGTCTTAGACAGGAATTAGTGTTGTATTTTGTCAAAAGATTTTTTTGCATCTATTGATATAATCACATGATTTTAGTTCTTCTTGCAATTAGTATTGACTATTATGTTGTTAGTTTTTCTAACATCAAACCAATCCTGATTTCTTGGTATAAATTAAACCTGGTTGTAGTGTATAACAATCTTTGTAATTTGTTGTTATAGTCTTTAAATAATATTTTGTTTAAAATTTTTACATAAATGATCATTAGCCATATTGATCTATAGTTTTCTTTCTCTGTTTTGACTCTCCCTAGTTTAGGTATCAAGATAATATTTGTCTCATACCTATCAGATTGGCTAAAATGATAAGAGGGGAAAATGATAACTGTTGGAGAGGATGTGGAAAAATTGGGACACTTTTGGTGGAACTGCAAACTGATCCAGCAATGTTGGAAAGTAATCTGGAATTATATGCAAAGAGTTATTAAACTGTGTAGACCCTTTGACCCAGCAATGCCACCATTAGGTCTGTTTCCCAAGGTGATTGGGGAAAAAGGAACCTATGTATTCCAAAATATTTATAGCAGCTCTCTTTGTGGTGGCAAAGAACTGGAAATTGAGGGGATGCCCATCAATTAAGGAATGGCCAAACAAGTTGTGGTATGTGATTGTGATGGAATATTACTGTGCTATAAGAAATGATAATCTGGTTGATTTTAGAAAAATATGGAGACTTGCATGTAATAATGAAAAGTGAAATGGCCAGAACCAAGATAACATTGTATAAAATAACAGCAACACTGTTTGAAAAGTAATTGTGAACAAGCAAGTTATTCTGAATAGTATAATCAACTCAACTACAAAGGACCTATGAAGGAAGATGTTATCCACCTCCAGAGAAAGAACTGATAAATAGAAGTATGCATAGTATGGTTTTCCATATATTTAGAAATCTGGGCTGAATATTGGCCTTCTCTAATGTAGGATGGAGAGGAAAGGGGAGAGAAAGAGACTTTGGAACTTAAAATATAACCAAAAAAATTTCTTTAAAGATCATATTTGGATTATAGGAGGAATGTGATAGAATGTTTTCCTATTTTTTTCAAACACCTTACTTTGGAATTAATTGGCTTTGAATGTTTGATAGGATTCATTTGTAAATCCATTAGATCTTGGGTTATTTTTAGCATCTTCTCACCCTGACAACAGGTCTGTCAGGGCTACTTTCCCTGACGACAACTCTGGCAAGGGCAACCGGTTACTCACCACCTCAATTGAGAAGGTGCCAGCGTCTTCTCTAGAACAGAAGAGTCTCAAAGGCTCGGAGGTGCAAACAGAAGGTTTATTGTTGAGTCCTCTCCATTGGGGGAGCTTAACAGCAGCATTTCAAGACCCATGACCCAACGAATGAACCCTGACTGCCCCAGACCTGAGTCTTATATAACCCTCAGGTGCACCTACTACACAGGATAAAAGAAACAAGGTCTGGCTGCAAGGGGCAGGATATACCAAATGTGGGGGTGGGAAGTTACATGCTATCTGGAAAGTCTAGTTTCCACACTAGGAGAACTTTAAGCACTGCTGCTCCCCATGGCCTTTGAGAGACCTGGAGAGTCCAGCATGCTCCAAACTCCATGTGACCCAGACCTTTCCAGAGCCTCGACTCTCCCTGTGCCTCATCCCAACCACCTGCAACCTGCAAGTATTTCCCAGACCCTCACAGGTTATAGCCCCGTCACCCTTGGGAACTCATTTATGGCTTTTAAATTTCATTTTCTGGAATTGGGTTAATTTTTCTATTTCTTATTCTGTTAATATGGAGCATTTTATATTTTTGTAAATACTAATCCATTTAATTTAGGTTTGTTATTGATAGTATACAATAGGGCAAATTGATTTCTAATAATTTGCTTTATTTCTTCTTTTTTGTTATGAATTCACCTTTAAAATTTGATACTGATAATTTGGTTTTCCTCTTACTTTGAAAAATTAAATTAGCTAATGGTTTATTTCATTTTCAAAAATGAATTCCTAGTTTTATTAATTAAAAGTGGCTTTAATTTACTTTCAATGTTACTAATCTCTTCTTTGATTTTCAGGATTTCTATCTTGGTGTTTAATTTTTTTAATTGTGTCTTCTAAAGTCTTTTGTTTTTAGTTTCATGTCCAATTTATTGATTTGTTCTTACTTTTTTTTTTTGATAAAGTGTTTAAGGATACAAATTTGCCTCTTAAAATCACTTTGGCAGCATCCCAAAACTTTGGTATGTCGTCTCATTGTTTAATGAAATTATTTATAATTTCTATGACTTAGTCTTTGGTTCATTGATTCCATAGGATTAGTCTCAAATAAATTTTTAGTCATTTCTCAATAGTCCTTTGTTGAATATGATTTTTATTGTATAATGACTCATAAAAGATACATTTAATTTTTCTGCTTTTCTACATTTGTTTGTGAGGTTTTTAAACCACAATACATGATCAATTTTTGTAAAGTTGTCACAGAGTTGAGAAATATGTATACTCCTTTCAACTCCCATCCAATAATCATCACACATCTTATATCTAACTTTTTAAACATTCTATTTACGCCCATAACTTCTTTAATTTTTAGTTAAGATTTGTCTAGGTCTGAAATTGTTTCCCACTATTATAGTTTTATTTCCTATTTCTCACTATAACTCATTTAACTTTTAGGTATTTAGATGTTTCCCTATTTGGTGCATATATATTGTTTTGTTATTAATTCATCATCTACAATAATTTTCAGCACAATTCAGCTTCTCTGTTTATCTCTTTTAACCAAGTCTATTTTTGTTCATACCCTGCCTGAGATGTTTGCTACCTCTACCTTTTTTACTTTAACTGATGCACAATAGATTTCACTCCAGTCCCTTATTTTGAGTCTGGGTCTTTGTTTCACATTTCTTGTAAACAACATATTATTGGATTCTACTCTCTCATCCATTCAACTTTCATATTACGAATGAATTCATTCTGTTCACATGTGCAGTATAATAGCTAACTGTGTATTTTTCTCCATCTTATTCTACTATACTTTTCTGTCTTTCTCACTCTCTCATTATAAAGAAGATAATGAAGAGTATGCTCTATTCTTGATCCATTCTAATTCTACTTCCCTGCCCCTTTTTTCATTCCTTCACCCAGAGACCAAATACAGGTTATTTTTTCTTTTCCTTTAAACTGCTCTTTGAGATCCACCCTGCCTGTTGTGTTTTGTTTATGACTAATCATTTCATAAGTCTACCCTCCCTATTATTACCCCCTTCTCTTTCCCTTCTATCTCCTTGTTGTGTTAAATATTTTTTGACACTCAAGTGTGTGTATGTGTGTGTGTGTGTGCGCGCGCATGCGTGTGTGTGTTTTCTTACCTTCTTGGACCAGTTCAGATGGAAATGAAGTTCAAGTGTTTCACATTCCCTCTGCCCCTTCTCCTTGTTTGTATGATGTGCTACTTGTACTTCCTGATTATGGGAGGTCATTTCCCCTACTCTTCAGTACCCATTTTCCTCCTAAAATATTCTTTTTCTCTTCCCTTTCCTTTCTTCTTATAAGATGATCGAACATAACAAAACCAATCCTGGACCAATCTGTCTTATCTACCTCCCTCTATGACCACTAATGATATTAGGGTGCTGAAGAGATATTTATATAATCTTCCTTTATTAGATAAATCCTTCATCCTTATTTAGTCCCTTCTAATTTCTCATTTGTCTTTACCTTTTTCTGTTCTCCTTCAATGTTTCTATTTAGCTATAGTATATTTAGCTCTGGTCTTGTCAGCAGGAATGTTTGGAAATAATTAAATTAAACATCCATTATACCCCCACTCCCACTCCTACTCCATACAATTGATTATATCGATTTTCCTAAGTTTTTTTTTTTTTTTAGTATTATAAGATCTCTGCTTCATTAAAGGGGTGGCTACTAAATCTTGGGTGACCATGTCTGTGGTTCCTCATTACATGAATTCTTTCTTTCTGACTGTTTGCCTCAGGCCTGCAACCTCTCCTTCCCAGTCCACAACCCTAGATATAGGTCCTTTCTTCTGTCTACACTGGAGCTGTGACCCATCTCTGGGGTAAGAGCAACAGAGCTGCCATTTAATATGTGTTCCTACTCTCTGCACTGCACCAAGCCCCTCCCTAATGGATCTAGGGCTTTTTTCTCTAGTGCATAATGCCAGACTCTAGTTCAGATCCTGTGCTGGAATGTCCTGGCTAGACCCAGTCCCCAGTGTCCACCAACCTAAATCTTTTCTAGCCCATGTCCTATGTTGACAGCTGGAAAAAAATGACTGATTTCCCAATCAGGACTCAGTCTTGTGCCTGTTCTAGACTATTTTGTTGGAGTAGTTGTTGGGGAGAACTGGGCAGAAGTTCCATGATTATTCCTATGACTCTTATTTAGATTTTGTCTTCTTTTCCAGTGTTAGTCTGGGTTCCTGATTCTTGCTGCCTAACCTTCTAAATTTTGGACTCTGCTTATCTGTCTGGCTCTAAAAAGCATCCTAATAATCAGTTAATCTGACAGTTTCATATTTATACACATTTTAACAGAGTTCACAACAAAGCTAATTTGCAGTTGTCAGATTTAGGTTTCAACAGCATATGCAAAAACATTATGATATGGATGTTAATGCTGGTTTTATTCATGAATCATTTTGAGGTCTAACTTGATGAAGGTGAAGAAAGATGCACAGTATGTTAGTTGGAAGGAAGTTTTTGAGTAAAAGTAATATAAAAAGATACACTGAACTGAATGGAGGTGGAAATTAATGAAAGACCAAAGAACCCTGTGTAAAAATCAGCCTTCCTAGTATGAAGAAGCAGCTTGTTCATGATTGTCACGACAGGTAGCCTGACGGAAGAAGAAATAACCACAGGTTCCCCATTCATAAATATCCAAGCCTTTCCTACTGAAGGGGCATGATACATATGAACAATGATAATTGGCAGCAAAGTCAGGGTAGGCAATGTAGGCAACTACCGAACGGGCTCTGAGGAGGGGAAATGGGCCAATGGACATTTTTAACATTACCTGTTGTGTTCCTTTTCATCTTTTAAAACCCACCTCCAATATCATTTTCTCCAGGAAACTTTTCCTGGTTTCCCTGGAGCTGACAACTAAGATTCTCTTAGGAAATCAGATAGCACTCAGTTGAACAACTCTCCAATACACTTTCCATATAATACTGAGTATTACTGTTGTCTGGGTTTTTGTCTTCTCCTACTAAATCTGGGTTGGCACCATGTTATTTAAACTGTATTTCCCTCAAAGCCTATTACCATTGCCTACCCCAGACTGTGAATTGTTGCTGAATTAAAATGCAAACTTTGCAAATGGCAAGAAATTCTACTCTGCAGCAAGTAAGAGCACTGGACTGGGTCAGGAGATTTGGCTCCAGTGCGGGCTCTTGAGCTATCGAGCTCTGACTGGGCGAGACATTTTCCTTTTCTGGATCTCAGCCTCTTCATCCGAAAAATACAGGGAAATTATTACCTAGTCTCTAAGGTTCTTTCAGCTCCAATAACATGCAGCATTACACAGGTGTTGGTAGGCAGGCTCAAAGCTTCTGGGACACAGTAACACACAAGGGACACAGCCTCTACCTTTGTTTCAGCTCTAATGAGGAGCTTCTGGTCCTTACATTTAAAATGACTTGGTTTTTAACTGCTCTTGGCCCTCAGTTTCCTGAGTAATAAAATTAGAGATCTGGACTAACTATTCTATAAGGGCATTTCCAGTTCTAAATTCTAAATTTTTATTTCATTAGCTGATCTGCTCCTAATGTCAACAGAAAAAGGTTCCAGAGATTCTGGAGCTAATATAATGTTTCACTGTGCTTACATTTTGTTGATGTTTTCCTCAACTTAAAGCAGTTTCACAAGTTGAGATTCACTTTTTAGTTCTCATGGCTAGCCAGGCCAGCAGTTACAACTCAATAAAAAAAATTCATGTTGTTTACCTATTTCTTAAAAAATATTTCTAATGTTAACCCAGATAATTTTTTAAACAAGGATTTATGTCTAAGTTCAATAAAAACTGAATTGAGAAGAATAAGATTCTAGTTTTTTCAGTTTTACAAATTTATTTTAGAGATATCAAAACCAGAACTTGATATAATATTTAACTTTTTCTTCTCCACCTTACATTGATACAAATTAGCACCCAACACCTTCACTTCAAATCAGACAAAAAGAAATGGAAATTTCTTGCTTATATAGAGTCTTTAGTCAATGTTAGTTTACATATTCTGTATTTTCCATTTGAGAAATGAACGTGCAAATACAAGTACAACCAACATTTCTTTGTCTAAATATTACTGTTAATTAAATACTCTTGCATACTAAAAAGGAAAACAATAAAGGTGACATCCAAATTCAATGCCACTGGTTCTTAAACACCTTATTGCCAGCAACAGATGTTTCAACAAAGAAAAGAGTTTCTGAAATGAAAAGGTAAAATATAAATTTTCTTTTACATCATATCATATAAAGATCTGTAGTTCTCTTTTGTGCAAAGAACAGAAAGTCTTTCTATAAACAAGCAGTCTCTGGAAATGATCCTTTTACTTGCTTTTCCACAAGTGATCAGTGGCACAAAAGAGCCCCTGGCCTACATCAGTCAGTTTCCATGCTGGATCTGCTAACGCCATCCTCTAAAAGGCAAGTCTCATTTTCGGGTAACAAATCGCACATTGATGGACTCTCCAGGTGTCAGAAGCCCATGGGTTTTTGCGTGAACTGTTTTAGTTAGAGGAGAAGATTTGATCTCAAAATGCTGAAGCAACTAAAAAGGGAAAGAGACATAATAAACATTCTAACTCTCTAACGTAAAAAAAAAAATGCAGTTTCCTACGGGATTAATACTAATAATACCATTGTTGTCAATTCTAGGTAATAATACCTAGGTAACCAAGGTAATAATGATAACTTTGAAGAAAATGAAGTTTATCTCCAGGAGAAATACTAGATCAGTGAGATCTACTCATTGGAATATAAAGTATTCATTCCTGAACAGATCCTGCAGACTAACAGATTCAATGAATAGTCACTAAGTCAACAAATATTTATTAAGTACCTACTGTGCCAGGTTCTGTGCTAAGCACTGGCCCTAACGCAGTGTGTGGTGAAGCAGAAAGGACTGGGAGGACCTGTCTTTAAATGTTGGCTCTCCTTCCTTACCTGTATGAGCTTGGACAAGTTACTTGACCTCCCTGGGTCTTAGTTTCCTCATATAAAATGCAGGCGGAGGGAGGCATCTAAATACCTCCAACTTTAAATCTATGTTCCTATAATCTTATGACCAAGGACAGTTTAGGTCACAACTGAAATGCAAAAATTTTAAGGACTTAAATTCTAAGATCCATCATGAAACCTCTAACTTAGTCACTTCCACTTGGAGTTTTAGATCAGTATCTAACACCCCTGCTTCAAATTGGAAATAAACTAAAACTTCTTTTAGAGAAGACATACTGTATTCTCCATTTGACAAAGGAATTTGTAAATATGATTAGTTTCCCTGCCCAAAGAACAAAAAATATTATTGCTAATTTAAAACTCTCGCATGCTCGGGTGGAAGACAACGTGTGTGACAGCCACTCATTGTCTTATTAAACACCTATAGCCCTCAAAAGATATTTCAACAAATAAAAGACCTTTGGAATGAGAAGATTAAATATAAATTTTCTTTTACATTGATGACAACACAGGAGTTTATTTTTTAGTACAAGATGATTTGGGTGGGCTTCTTAACCTGGACTGTGGGAACTTGTTTTCTTAAATAGTTTGATTATTACATTTCAATATAATTGGTTTCCCTTGTATTGTATTTTATATGCCTTAACATATTATATTATTCTAAGGAGGTGTCTGCAGACTTCATCATACTGCCAATGGGGTCCATGACACACAAAAAGATGAAGAATTTCTGATTTAAAATAATACTATTCAAGTTTTCAGAAATGTTTGTCTTTTTAACCCCCCAAAATGTTTTTTTTTAACATAATTCAGTTCAGCAGAGTGAAAGGTATCAAATTACAAAGTCTTGGACTACACATCTCTTACCTGTATCATTACAAGGTGAATTTCTAGTTCTGCAATTCTCCTTCCTATACAGCTGCGGAGGCCATAACCAAAGGGAATGGAACCAAAGTTGTCTACTCTATCCATATTTCCCTTCCTCAGCCAGCGCTCAGGTTTGAATTCCTTTGCCATGGGGAAATTTTCTTCTTCATAAGATGTAGCATAATGACATAGAGCCAGCTGAGTCTAAGGAAACCATTTACAGTAGAAAGGAATTGTGGCACATGAAAGCAGAGTAAGTGAAAAAATGCTTGTGAAACAGTCGTTACAAAGA
>CM053596.1:224311610-224330797 GCA_028646575.1 Pseudocheirus occidentalis | reverse complement strand
GCTTGTAGTCAATTGCCATTTTGTTGAAGGAGGCGGAATTGTTTAGGATTCTAATAGCATCATTTGCATTTTCTATGAGGACAAAATTGGTCCAATGTTTGGAACTGGAAGCAGAGTCTGACTGCTCTGCCCCATTCTTGACAGAGAGATCTTCTGGGGCTTTTGGGGCTAGAGGAAAATCATATGATGATATGCCAGTCTGACACACCATCAGGTTGTCTTGATAAATATGTTTGAATTTCCTCTTAATTACTCTAACCTCAACAGATTTTTGCAATGGCTTTATGGCCTGCTCAGTGGCTCGATCCCTAGTACCATTTTTGCTGCCAGCATAACCTGTAGTCAGATAGATACTCTGGCATCTAACTTTGCAAGCAAAGCCATCAGTTAAAAGTTTTTTACTTCTGGGGATGTCAATGGATTTCTTTTAAAGAAGCATATATGTACTTGGGATTTGTCTTATATGCCTGAATGCAGCAAGTTAACATATATGTATAATTAATTTTATCAGCTCAAAAGATTCATCCCTGAAAGGCTCTTGCAAATAACTACAGAAAGTCTTTCAATAAACTGTTGCTTCCCAGCTACCTCTGATTCTGAAAATTTTACTGAGGGGGACGACACAGCAGCTGACTGAGAGGATGGAGGAAGATGGGATGTACCACTTAGGGCAGGGATCACACTATCTGATAACATGCTGGTTGTTGCAGTCTGGTTATTAGTGAGAACACAACTTGTTTCAGGATACTGAGACTTCTGATCTTGGGAACTGTTGTTAACATCATCTTGGTAGGTGTCTAACAGCATGATGGTAGAGTCTGCTTGCCGTGTTTGAGTGTCTGAAGGATCTTCCATTCTTTCATCTTTAATACTACTAGCTACAAAGTGTACAGGTTCAAAATGAGGTTTCACCTGGAGTCTGGAAGCTTTTGGGGAGGGATTTGACCCTATGCAGGTCACTGCAAAATTCTCCCTGTTCTTCGTTCTTTCTGGGTACTCGCTGGCAGTGAGATCCTCAGTTCTTTGTCCTTCTTGCTAGGAGCACGTCCTGGAGAAGTGCCGGGGCAAGCAGCACAAGGTGAGGGGGGGACGTTTTTGAGCTTTGGGAGCATTGGCAATACCAATATCAATACCTTCAGCCATCTTGACAATTTTTTCCATCAATTGTGGGCTATACCTGCAGCCCAGGAAGATGTGGTTCGTTCATGTGGTCAAGAGAGCCAGCAGCTGGTCAAGTGCGACCCCGGGATACTTGTGCAGGTGACGGCAGATGAAGGTGTGCCGCAGCCCCCACTGCCAGTCGCTCTCATGGCTCTAGCACCACTGGCTCACCATGGCCTCAGGCAGCATCACCAAAGAGGAGGGCAGCGGCAACAAGTCACCCTCACACAGCAGCCCATCACCACCCTGCACCATCGCCAACTTGGGTCCCCAGTTCCAATTTTTAAGAAATTATTTTCTTCAGTGAACTTTTTGTATCTCCTTTTCCAGTCAACTAATTGTACTTTTTAAGGAGTTCTTCTCTTCAGTGAATTTTTGTATATCTTTTTCCATTTGACCTATTCTTTTAAAGAAGTTGTTCTTATTGGATATGTGTGCTTCTTTTACCATTTGGCTTATTCTGTTTTTTAAGGTGTCATTTTCTTCATTTTTGTGTGTGTGTCTCCTTTACCAAGCTGTTGACTCCTTTTTTAAATTATTTTCTTGCTACACTCATTTCTTTTCTCAGTTTTTCCTCCATCTCTCTTATCTGATTTTTTTAAGCCTTTTTGAGCTCTTCCAGGATCCTAGACTACTTCACTTTTTTTTGTTAAGGCTTCGGATGTACCAGTCTTGACTTTTTTGGTCTTCTTCTGAGTTTGTTTTGATCTTCCACTTTATCATAGTAATTTTCTGTGGTCCAGATCTTTGTTTCTTCTTTGTTCATTTTTGTAATCTACTTCTTCACTTTTAACTCTGTGCTAAAGTGGGGCTCTGCTTCCAGGTGGAAGGGGCATTGTCCCAAGCTTCAAGGGTTTTTTTGCAGCTGTTTTCAGAGCTAATTCTGGGGACTTGGAAGTTTTCATTTCTTCCAAAGTGGTATGATCTAAGAAAAGCTGTGTTTACTACTCTCCTGACCTGTATCTTGGTCTGTTAGTGGCCACAAGCATTCTTTTCAGTCCTGAAAACACATGTGACCAGGGTCCCAGCTCCCCTGTGACTGCAAGCTCTGGTGTGCTCGTGCTCCTCCTCACTCTGGGACTGCTACTGAGGACTGTGACCCAGTGTGGGTAATGCTACTGAGTCTTGCCCCCAGTGCCAGCAAAGGGCTCCCTCTCTCCTTCTGATCAGTTATCACATCCTTTTACCATCTGTAGGCTCCTAGCTCTTAAAGCCAGCACTGCTACCACTACTTGGAACTGGAAGCAGAGTCTGACTGCTCTGCCCCATTCTTGACAGAGAGATCTTCTGGGGCTTTTGGGGCTAGAGGAAAATCATATGATGATATGCCAGTCTGACACACCATCAGGTTGTCTTGATAAATATGTCACCCCTAAGTCCTGCTGCTCTTTTGTTGGGGCCCAGTCTAAGCTGTCACAACCTGCACTAGACTGTACCACTCTATTCTCACCTCAATGTGATAGACCTTTCCTGCTGATCTTATAAGTTATCTTGTGATGGAAAATTGTTTTATCCCATTGTTTTGTGGGTTCTGCTGCTCCAAAATTTGTTTTGAGGCATTATTTAAAGTTGTTTAGAGAAGAATTTGGGAGAGCTTAGGTGAATCTATGCCTTTTCTCCACCATCTTGGCTTTGCTCCTAAAAAGGGCAAAACAGAGAAAGAAAACTATAGGCTATATTCCCTATATAACTATAACTATATTCCCTAATTAATATTGATGCAAAATTTTTAAATAAAATACTAGCAAGGAGATTTTTACAGCAATATATCACGAAAATCATATTCTACAAGTAGGTAGAATTTGTGTCAAGAATGCAGGGTTGGTTCAGTATTAGGAAAATTATCAGCAAAAATGAATACTGGGTCTTTGACCTTTGTAAAGCCAAGCATGAGCAGCTTTTCAGAAGAATACTGCTGTGACCAGCGTTTCAAGGTTCTGATTACACAGTATAGTGAACAAATCAGAGCAAAACATTCACAAAAATCAAGGTATAGCACTCACAATGTTACAACTTATCACAGAAAATTAAAATACAGCATTCAAATAACTTATCACTAAGGTGGCCACAAAGTTTTGAACAAGGAACAGTCATTTAGTAACTCAAGCATTCATTCATCTCAATCATTCAATCATCCTTAAGGAGGCTCAAGGAACACAAAGCACAATAGTCAAAGTTCTCCACTCAGGGGGCACACTGAGTTACAAATCAGTTACTATTCAGTCATCAGGCGCTAAGTACAATCATTTAGTCAGTCAGTCAGTCAGTCAACTTAATCATTCAGTCATCCTTCATCCACTATTCAGTCATCAGAAGACCATAAGGTTCTGAAGGAATCATTGTTTCTTCTCAGCCTCCACAGAGAGACACCACATTAGCACACAGCTCCTTCCAGTTGCTCAAATAAATATGCCTCTAGGTTTCTCTGGATTCTTGTTTGTATCTTGGAGTTCCTGCTGTTCAGGTCTTTTTGCTCTTTTCATGAGAAATGCTTGAAATACCTCTTCATTAAAAGTTCATTTTTTTTTCCACCTCTAGGATTATACTTAACTTTGCGCAGAGTAAGCTGTTCTTGGTGTAAGCTTGTTTCTTTTGCGTTCCAAAGAACGCCTCTCAGTTTTAGTAGTAGCTACCAGGTGTGTGTGGTCCTTACTGTGGTCCCTTGGTACTAGAACGGCTTCTTACTGGATGCCTGAGGTATTTACTTCTTTGATATGGAAGCTCAAGGGTTTGACTATGACATTCCTTGATCTTTCCCTTTTTAATTTCCTTGATGAGATGATTGACGTATGCTTTCTATCTTCACTTTATCTTTTGGTCTGGGCAGTTTTTGTTGATTGTTGCTTGAAATATAATGTTCAGGGGTCTCCCCAGGGCGGTAACACACAGTAGCTGTGGCTCCACATTCCCACACTCCAATGCAAGCTTCTCTTGTGACAGCTCCGGCACCTGGAGCCCAGCATCCTGGGAAAGAATCCCAGTCCCAACGAAGAGCGAAGGGCAAAAGATAAGTCAGAAATGTGATGGACAGCTGCATCTTCAGAGCCCTGCTGATATATGCATTTGTGACGTTCATTGATATCTACATGGACCTTGACTCAGTATCCATATGATACAAGAACTACAAGAGAACTTCTTAAAGATAAAGGGACAGAGGAATGTCATATGCCCAAAACTTAGCTGTCTTGGGGACCATGTTTTCTTGCACTATCTGGTGGAATCCTTTCAGGGAAAATACAACTGGAGGAACACTATCATTAGTGGCTGCACCGTGGGAGGAGTCATTGTTTTTAAAACTGATTTAAAGGCCAAGGCTGTCAACTATTGAGTTGAATTCGCTGTTTTCTTTGCCATAGTTGATTATAGTTACCTGTAAGGAGAGCCTGAACCCTAAAGCTGATTTAAAGGCTGATACCATTAACTGTGGAGGTTTTGGTGGCTTTTTTGTTTTTACTATTTTGTTTTCCTCCAATCAAATCATTACCTACAGTGAGAGCAAGGGAGGAGCATAATGTCCTTGCACCTGAACCATCCAGTGGAAGAAAACGGGATTTTAAATACTGTTCCCAGGAGTATGAAGGACTTGTTAAGTTTGCTTCCAATCTTGTATTGGCGATGTGAAGGGGGGATTTATTGATCATTGCCCCCTTCTGTTTCCTGAGTAGTCACATTTGATTCTCCCAGGTCTTGGCAACAGGCTTTTAGCAGTGACCTCAGGTCTTTTCAGGACTCTACCAAAAGAAATGTCATAGGCAAAGTAGCTCCTTAGAACAAATAGAGGACAATTTATTGACTTCTGGGAATTAGCTCTGTATTTGAATCTTCCTGACTGCAGCTATCCATTTTGCCTTTGTTGCTGCTAAAATGTGGCAGAATTCTTTACTCTTTTGTTTTGGAATTCATTGGAAACAGTATATCATATAAAGCGTCTTGGGAGGCAGGGTGGAAGGGCAAGGGACAAAGTTAAAGCCTATTCATTCCATCTGCCTCATTTTGTGGCTAGAGAATTGTTCTATCATATTGACCACCACCAAGTCATTCATGTTAGGGAAATTCCATATTTAAATAAAGTTTGAAAAGACTAATTTGAAGAAAAATAGTCTTAAAATTTTTTTTAATCCTAGTTTTGACTATGAATCCAGTGGTTTAAGTCATGATATTAAACTCTCTCTCCTTGACCTGTTCCAGGTCTGGTTTTATATATATCTCTATATATCCGACATCTTAAATTTTTCTCCTATTTTTTTTCAGTCATTTGATTTTTGTTAGAATATTTCTTGCCATCTCATGGAATCATTGATTTATATTTGATCTGTTCTAATTTTCAGGGAGACCATTTCTTGGGTAAGGTTTTTCTTTTTCTTCTAAACTACTGATTTTCTTCCTAATTATTTCCCCAAGAGATTTTTATTGAGGTGGCGATGTGGTGCAGTGAATAGAGCACCGGTCCTGGAGTTAGGAGGACATGAGTTCAAATCCAGTCTCAGACACTTAACACTTACTAGTAGGCAAGTCACTTAACCCCAATTGCCCTGTCCTCTCCCCTCCAAAAAACAAAAATTAAAAAATTTTATTTTTGCATTTTTATTTCATAATATTTCTTCTAAATTTTCATGTAGTCTTTATAGAAAAAAAATTCTGTTTGAATCATCACTTACAGTTGTTACAGTTGCTATCTCCTTTTTATGGTTCTCTAGATTTGTAATACTTTTTTGTGCTAATCAGTGTTTTATTGGATTGACTCCCTCTCCAACCTTAGTTCTTGAATTGGGGCTTTCTTCCTGGGCTGGCTCCATCCCTAGATTGGCTCTGCTTGGTCTTGCCCTGAATTAGGACACACACCTCTCTCCCAAGTCTTTGAGGTTCAGAATATAATATCTTCAGGGTCCACTCTGACATCCTAGGACAGGGGATTTCAGAATCCTTGGCCTAAAGCGTCCTTAGGCTCAAGCCCTATAGTTCTGTGCTAGTTGCTGCTGTTCTCCAGAACTTCCCAGGTCCCCATCTTGGAATTCTCTGACAAATCTGGGGCTTTCCAACCATCCTTAGGCTACCTATGTTTCTCACCATTGCTAGTCATACTGAGGCTGTGCTGTTTATTGCTGACTTTGCTAGTCATAGACTCCCTTATTGTCAGACTTCTGGCTGACATCTTATACAGTTTTGGGATGGAAAATGTCACAGTACTTTCTTTTCTCTTTGGATACCTGATCATTATTCAGTTGGGTACAAACTTTATGGTCCTGATGGAAGTGGGTATATAGTAGTGGGCAGTCTGCCATCTTGATAGGAAATCTCAAATTCTGTTTTTTCACATGATAATAGTTACTCTCTCACATCCCCTAGGAATGGTTGCAGAGGAGTACAATGCCTTCTTCTACTCACTGGTATCCCAGGATACACAGGAAATGGCATATTCAACAAAACGGCAGAGGTTCCTGGTCGATCAAGGTTATAGCTTCAAGGTGAGCAGCATTGGATTCCTTTTCCCATTAGAACAAATCCTATAAGGAAGCCTGTTGTTTCATCCTGAAAGGGAACTAGTGACCATTGTCAATATTTGCTTGAGAAAAACCTCAGGCATAGAAAATCCCTGGGTAGTTGAAGATCTTACATAAGTACTTCTTTGTCACTGAATGAATTGTTGGGTAACTAATTAGGAAGGTACTCGATTAGGGCCTTGAAGAAAAGGCTTTTGTGCCTTTCAAACATAGTAACTAGAGGACAGAGGTGGATTTCTTTGGTGGAATAGAGAGGGAAGATTGAGAAACGAAAATTGGTGGCTAGTTGGAAAATGAGCTGAATATGATGCAGTTTGGCATGCTTTGGAAGTTCTGCCAAGATTCTGAATTGGATTTGGAGGTTGGAGTAGGAGTGAGGGCATATGTATATAGGAAAGAATGAGAAAATTAAAGTAAATGGATCCGTCAGGGCCTTCTAATCATCAAAAATAAATTAGCATGCCTTAATCTTTCTGGCTTCCACTCTTGCACAGCACTCCCCCCTTACCCTGTAATACTAACCCTTTAGTTTGCTGTAGCTAGGAAGCAGTAGGCTGAGAGAGGCATTTAAGGCACATTATTGATCGTTTAGATCACTAGATGGGACAGTGGAGAGAGTGCCTGAAATCAGGAAGTTTTGTGAGTTCAAATCAGGCCTTAGACATTTATTAGCTGTGTGACCCTGGTCAAGTCACTTTACCCTGTTTGCCTACATTTCCTCATCTGTAAAATGAACTGGAAAAGGAAATGGCCAAACCACTGCAGTGTCTTTGCCAAGGAATCCTTAAATGGGGTCACAAAGAAAAGTGACTAAACAGCAACAAAATTGTTCACTGAAAAGATTTTGCAAGAATAGGTGATTGTAAGTTGATTCATCTCACTAGGAGACTTCAGAACTGCGCTTTCTGGAGCCATGGCTGTCCTTTTTAGGTCAAGTAAGTGGCAGAATTTAGTATCCTAAATAAGTTATGTAGGAAAAGAGTGAACAGAGATGCTGGTTGTTGTTGGTACACCATAGGAAGATTAGCTGCGTCTTTCTATCCAACCACCATCCCACCAATCTGGTAAAAACTAATCCTAAGTAATTTATCTTTAGAAAGGACAGGATTTACTTTCTGCTTATTATTGAGGAGATTTTGTCTTAAGAGAATGGTATGGTGGATTTTTTCATTGTTTCTTTTTTTTTTTTTTTTTTTAAATCTTCAAAACCAGGTAGAGTAAGGAGGATTAGAATAGGGGCTGATAGGGAAGCTGGAGACTTAGGTTTGGGACACAGTTCTGCTAGGGAAGTTTTTTGTAATCTTATGTGTCTGTCTTCAAGGAAAAGCAAGGAGGCTATTGTATTAAATCATAGAATACATAGAGAGGTGTAAGTTGTAAGGGTACAAATTACGAAGGGCTTTGAATGCCAGAGGATTTTATATTTAATCCAGGGGGTGATAGGGAACCACTGGAGTTTAGGGACATGATATAATCAGACCTATGCTTTAGAAAGATTACTTTGATATCCATGAAATTAAGGAAGGCCATTCACCGTCCTGGTTACCCTCCTCAAGATACTCTCAGACTTCTTAATGTCCTTCCTAAACTCTGGCCCCTAGAAGTGAATGCAGTCTCTAAATATGATCTGACCAGAGCAGAATACAAAAGGACTGAACTGAACTTATCTTAATGCAGTCCAAGAGTGCATTACACATTGAAGGTGTTTGGCAGCTGTATCATACTACTGACTAATATTGAGACTTGAAAAGTCTCCTTAACCCTCCAAGTCTTTTTTGTACACACCACTGTCTGCCATGTTTCCTCCGTCCTTGAGCCTTAAAGGTCTTACATGAGTTAAAAAAAATACTTGTAAAATTAAATTTTTTTTAAGTCATATAAGACTTTATCTTTTTTGGATTTTACTTTGTTGGATTAGCCCAAGTTTCCAGCCTATCAGCAATCTTTTTAGATCCTAACTCTTCCATCCAGAGTATTAGCTGTTACAACTAGCTTTGTACCATATGCAAATTCAATGAGTGCTTTTATCCAAATAATTGATAAAACTATTAAAAACACCACAGAGTTGACCGTACACTCATGGGGCATTCCATTGGAAACCTACTGCCAGTTCAAAATCGAACTGTTATTGATTAAGACAGCAGTTACAAATCCATTTAATTGTATTATGGTCTAGTCTGCATCTCTCCATGTTTCTACAAGAAAAGTATAAGCTCTCCCATCAAGGACTTTGCTAAAATCTACGTAAATATATTCAACAACAGTAGCATTTCATACACACATATTCACACACACACACGTATATATGTATGTATGTGTCTTTGTGTTATATATGTGTATATAATACATATGTATTTCCCCTACATGTGTTACACATATTTATCTGTTTCCATTTCACAACAGGATAGGAATTTGTTTAGAACAGAGACTTTTTCATTTTGCCTTTGTATCCCCAGCACCTAATATTGTCCTCTGCACATAAAAGGTCCATTTCATGGGATTGTTAGAACTGATTTACCCAAATCACACAGCTAGGAAATGAGAGAACTAGTACACAAAACCCAGATCTTCCAAGGCTGGGGCTCTTTCTGCTCCCCTTCACATCCTCCCAATAAATGTCAAGATTTATCCTAAGAGTTGGAGCATAAAACTATCTTTGTTGATGGCTAATGGGAATGCCCAGATTTCTTATGCTTACTCCTGTTGGGTAGTGACTAATGACCATCCAGGTGTAATTTTATGACCCAGAAAACGAATTTGATGGAGGAACTCTCTTTCATCTCCGTCAAATTAGTGAATAACTTTAGTAAGCATGTCTTACTGTTGTTCCATCTTCCAAGGAATCTAGAAAGATCTTCATGTGTGGATGGGTGACACCTTGATGTAAAAGAACTTATAAGGCAGCATTTTGTTCTCCCAGATCAATTTTTTTTCATATTCAACAAACAATAGGAACAATGGGATCTTATATTCTCTACCTCTTAATTAATTGTGGGTTAGTAAAGAAGTGATCCATTTTTGAATGTGACTTGTTAAAAATTGCTTATTCCTTACTAATGTCCTTATCAAAGATGTTATTTATTTGTATATAGATGACTTAGAAGATTTTTGTGTTGATGGGAGAATAGTCTAATAGATCAATGATTATTATTTTCCTGGTACCCCTTTTTCAGTATTTATATGGCCCAAGATTTTTTATTGCTTTTTTGGTATCTTCCCTTCATCCGGATACCTTATATATAAATCCCTTCACAGTTATTTCACCTCTAGTATGAATTTCCTCTTATACTTAGTCAAGTCTGATGGCTTGTCCAGTTTTGTGCTCTCTGTTTTCTCCTACTCTATGTATTGTGAAGTTAGGGTCCATCCAAGTGTGGTAGTTCCATTATTCATGACGCAAGAATCAGTTTGTTGAAAAGGTTTTTTGCAAATATTTTGCATTTTCCTTCTTTTCACAGTCTTATTTTCATCTTTGAATGTTCTTAGGATGATTTTGATTTATTGGATATCTTATCTTGCCAAGCTTTCTTTAAATTAATCTAACCATTTACCCTTTCATTCTGCTTTATGGACAGTATTGTTCATAATTACCCATCATTCTTCTTTGTAAGATTTTATAGACAAGTTTGTAGTCTAACTTGGTGTTGTCTTTGGCAAATCTAATGTTTGCTGACTAAAGCATTTTCTCTTTTGGTCTTTTGTGGAAATTAATTTGCACTGGTTAAATTTCAAGGTAAAGTTGTGATAGTGTTGCTATCATTTCTGATGTCCATTCCCCACTTTTTATTTTCAATAATTTATTAATTTAGATTTGCTTAGTTAAGTAATTTTAAATGTATAACAAAATCTTTCCTTATTCTTCCTTTTACAAATTCTGATCTTAGTTCTTATGATTCATTGCTCTGACTACACAGACAGCTGACTCGAGGATAAACTCCCACATCAATAACAAGTTTTTTCCTGCCTGTTAAAGTGTAACAAGTTTGGGTTTTTTGGAGTTCACAATGTCCAACACCTACTAATTCATCTCTTAAAGTAGGTTTTCATGATAGGAAGGTGTGAGGCTTTATACGGTATTTCATTTAAATGGCAAATGCAAGCAGAGGGGAAGAACTCATGACTCCTTGGAAAAATAACAGAAACAGCCATACAGCAATCTAAGACGATTCCAAAAGACTCATGGAAAATGCAGTCCACATCCAGAGGAAAGACTGGAGTCTGTGTGCAGATCGAAGCATACTGTTTTCACTTTCTTTGTTGTTTTCTGAGGCTTTTCCAACTCTTGTTCTGTTTCTTTCACAACATGACTAATGTGGAAATATGTTTCCATGAGTGCATGTCTATAACCTATATCAGATTTCTTGCCATCTTAGGGCCGGGGGGAATTGGAAACCTTATTAAAAATGAATGTTGGGGGGGGCAGTTGGTAGCACAGTGAATAGAGCAACATCCCTGGAGTCAGGAGGACCTGAGTTCAAATCCAGCCTCAGACACTTGACACTTAACTAGCTGTGTGACCTTGAGCAAGTCATTTAACCCCAATTGTCTTGCCTTCCCCCCCCCCCCAAAAAAAATAGATGTTGGAAACTATCTTTACGTGTAATTGGAATAAGCATTTATATAGTATCTCCTGTATGCCAGGCATGATACCGAACACTTTACAAATATTACTTCATTTGATAATGAGGTTAATATCACCTTAATGTAAAGGAATGAATGAACATTTAAGGATTATTATTCTTTTCTTATTCTTATCTCTGCCACTAACTACCTTTTTGACTTAGGATTTATTATCCCAACTTATGAGTCCTTTCTGTAAAGTAAAGGGGTTGGACTAGGTGACCTCAAAGATGCTGTCTAGTTTTTTTACATGAGTCCATCTCCACCCCAGAGAGCTGCTGGCTGACTCATATTCATATATTAAGGACTATGTTACCAAATGTTCTTTTGCCACACAATTCTCTTGCAGTGAAACCAAGGTGCTGGGCCTCTTTCTTAAGCAACACATTATTTCATGGTGAAGCATAAAGCTTGCCAGTGAAAAGGCAACATGAGACATGACAAATGCAAAAAAAAAAAAAAGAAAAAGAAAACAAAAAGGTCTAAAAGGGAACATGCATTTTTTTTTAAAGTTGACAGTTTCATATACAATCTTCTGTTATTCTTTTGTAAGTTAGAATGTCAACATTTGTTTATGGTTATTAAGTTCATAATGAAGAAAGTATTTTAATGACTACCAGAAGAAAACAGCCTGTTGTCACTTTATACTTTACAGGTAATTACTAAACTTGCTGGTATGGAGGAAGAAGAATTAGCATTTTCTTCTAAAGAAGAACAGCAGCAGCTTTTACAGAAGGTCCTGGCAGCCACGGACTTGGATGCTGAGGAAGAAGTGGTAGCAGGGGAATTTGGCTCCAGATCCACTCAGGTGAATTCATAAAGCTAGATGTTACTGTCATTCTTGTTCATGTGCATTTTAGGCTTCAACATACCCAAAAGATAGGGTTCTTTACCTTGATTCCAAAGAAATAGATGTGATTTCTCCAATGATTCCATTTGTTGAGTCCATAAAAGATAATGTAATTTAGAGCTATGAGTTAGTTACATATCCTGGGCTTCCATCCCAGCCTTGCTTTTAACTAGCTGTGGGACCTTTGGGCAAGACATTTGATCTTTTTGAGCCTCAGTTTCTTCATTAATCACATAAGGGTAATAATCCCTAACCTATTGACCTTACAAAATGATTAAGGATTAATTAAGATAATGGAGAAAATTTCTTTGGATTGTGGTTTTTCTTGTGCTCTCCCTGGCTTTAAAAACCCATGGAAGGGGGCGGCTAGGTGGCGCAGTGAATAGAGCACCGGCCTTGGAGTCAGGAGTACCTGAGTTCAAATCCGGCCTCAGACACTTAACACACAAAAAACTAGCCGTGTGACCTTGGGCAAGTCACTTAACCCCAACTGCCCTCCAAAAAGCAAAAAAAACAAAACAAACAAAAAAAAAACCCATGGAAGACATCTGTCTTGCAAGCTCACAGATATGAGGTTTAGTTTTGGACACCATTTGAATTAGAGTTCATTTATCTATTGATGACCTTTATGTAGTAAGTAGTAGCCTAAATAGTAGAAGTAGCCTGCTAGTGAAGCCTGGGATTAGAACTTTCAAGATGCTTCTGACTTTGCTACTATGAACACATATTTTTTGTATATCTATGATTAAGATAGAAATGAAGTAGCCCTCCTTTGTCCCTGGGAAACTGGTAACACTACAGTTCATCACCTGTTTCAGTGTATTTGCAATGGCTGTCTCCCATGCCTCCCTCCTCACTTTTGTGTATTCTACCCACACAGGTGTCCCGTCGTTTTGGCACAATGAGCTCCATGTCAGGGGCAGATGATACTGTTTATATGGAATATCATTCTTCTCGAAGCAAGCCATCTGTAAATAAGCATGTCCACCCACTTTTCAAACGCTTCAGAAAATGATGTCAATGTAAGCTACTTTCAAGGACTGTATGTTTTGAGCAACAACTTCAAAATATTGAAACATGAAGCTTATCCTTTGAATTTCCAAAGGAATGCTTTATTTTCTGCTATCATTGGCTGTGTTGGTCTAGATTAAATAACCAAACTCAGCCACACTGAGGAAGTGTTGTAAATACAGCAAGCTCTTGGTTACAGCTTTGTGGTACTCCAAGCATAATAAAATAAAATTATTTTTGTCTTTTCTAACCACTTTTCAAACGCAATATGGAAAGAGGCTCTTGTGTGTAAAGATTTGTAACAGTATTAAAGTTTATATATATATCTGAGTGTTCTGCTAAGTGAACATTAAACATTTACAAGAAAAGTTAAATGTCCTCTTTTCATGAAAACTTTTCCCTTATTCACTAGAAGAGATCTGTCACCTTAAGTGGGATATCTGTGGTTATTTATGCTTGAATTAGATCACATATATACACATCCATGGATAGTTAGTTCAGATGGATAAGCCAAAATAATGAACTCTCTCCCCAAAACCAGTAGTTTTATCCTACTCTGGGATGTGTCTTGAAGAGGCAAAAGTGAGAGGGACCAGTCAGATCTGCCCCTCTCGGTGAATAAACAGCCCAAATCACAGGTTTCTGTCAGTAATGAGTTAATTGTGTCATCTTCAAATACATGAAGGACATTTTTTCTCCAAATGTCAAGATATTTGACTTGCATGTTTTTTCTTTAATAACCATTTCCCCCAATTTTTCTAAATGGCCTTCCTCCTCATATTACTCTTAGTGGGAAAGAGGAAACTGGCAGGGGGAGAGGAGAGGGAAGCAGAAGGGCAGAAAAACTTCTAAAAGTAAGCTAGTAATGCAGCCCTGATTCAAGGAAAGCTTTTTATCCTGGTTAAGTTTGGTCAGCAGCCTAAGTGGCCTTTCTGTGTATGTCTGCATTTTAGTAGGAAATAGTGGTTGTCTTCTAAATAAGCCTTTCATAGCTTTGTGAAGTGAGATCCTATGTTAAATGGCTCCTTAGCATTGAGGGTTTGGGTTTTTTTGGTTGGGGTTGGGTTTTTGGTCTCTCCCAAACCTCTTGCAGTTCTAGAACAGCAATCCCTTTTCATTATTGCATTGAAGTATCAGTCTGAAAGCAGCTTCCTGGTAAACCCAATAGCCCAACAACTCATAATGGACTAGAAAACAATGATGCCTTTTGTTCTGATGAGATGGAGCTGTTCCTAGGACACTGCTTTGCAGCTAGTTCCATGAATCCCATTTCTCAGAGATGACTTTTGTGAAAGCTCTTGTTTCTGTAAGAAGGAAGCTGCCTGACATTGCAGAGGATAGTTTTGTGTTCTGTGAATGATGTGAGGACATAATCCTGTTTGTTAGATGTCCATACTGTGCTAACCATTATAGAAAGCTTATCTGTGTACCATTCAGACATGCGTTCAAGAAGTTGTCAACATCTTAGTGCTCTTTGCATTCCAACTTTCAAACTGCTTGTCCAAATGAAACTGTTCTCACCAAGTTACCAGTGAGCTCTTACTTGCCAAATCCAGTGGCCTCCTCTCAGTCCCTGTATTCTTGACCTCTTCAGCACTTGAGCAAGTCAAGTGAACGAGCATTAAGTGCTTACTATGTGCCAGACACAGTGCTAAGCAATGGGACTACAAATACAAAGAGAAGGAGCCCCTACCCTCAAGGAACTTACATCCTAATGGGGGAAAATAACACAAAAGGGAGGTGGAGAAGCAATGGATGGAGAAGGTACCTACACTGACATGATAAAGTCTAGAGAGTCAAATGTGGAGCCTAGAGAGGAATGAAGACATGACTGGCCAGAGCATTTTCCTTAAAATGGGGATTCTGGGAAGAACCAGCCAATCAGTGGAAGGGACCACAGGACCAACCACACTCTCCTGGATATTCTCTGGGTTTTCATGATGCTGCTTTTTTGTTTTTGTTCTGTGTCACTAACTCTTGGTTTCCTTTGTTGGATCATTACCCCCTAACGAAATACCAAGTCTCCGTCCTTTGTCCTCTACAATCTCTTGGTGAACTCTTAAGCTCCCATCAACTTAATTATCTCTGCAAATGACTCCCAGAGCTTCGAATCCAACCCTAGTCTCTCCCCTGAGTTCTAGTCCCTCATCACAAACAGCCTATTTCAAAATGGTTGTTCCAAAGGTACCCCAAGCTCAAGCTGTACAAAACAACTTACCCATATGCCCAAACTCAGCCCTCCTCCAGATTTCCCTTTTTCTTTTAAAGGCACCGTTATCCTTTTCAGACACTCAGGTTGGCAACTTCAGTGACATCCTTGACCCCCCCCATTAGCCTTTAACGGACATGTTCAGACATTTAGCACCCTACACACACACACACACACACACACACACACACACACACACACACACACACACACACACACACACACACACACACACACACACACACCATCCTTCATTTCCTTCCAAGTGCATCTTTCCCACCATGCTTCAGTTGTCTTCTCAATGCCTGAGGTCTTCTAACCTGGAACATCCATCCACCGTACTGCCCCCTCTTCCTGCACTAATCAGTTCCTCCTGGGACCTCTATTTTGGGGAAGGACGCTGGCTGTACATCCTTCATTCCCTTCCTGCATCTGCTGCTGACTGATACTGTGTCCTGCATGGGTACAGTTCCCCTCACTCCCTTTTCAGCTCCTTTTCGTGGATTGTCTTCCCCCATGAAAATGTAATCCCCTTGAGAGTAGGAGCTGTCTCTCTTTTTGCTTGTATACTAAGGAACTTAGTATAACTCCTAGTATAACCATAAATACTTAATAAATGCTTATTTCTTTGCCTTACCCGACTTAGTAAACTGTGGACTAAGATGTTTTCCCGATATCACTAGAAGCAAACATAACATCCTTTGACGTTTAAAACCCTTCACAACCTGGTGCCATCCTCCATACCCAGTCTTGCCCATTACTTCACACACCCAAGGTCCAGCCAGAGCAGCCTTCTTACTGTTTTTCACATGTGACATTTGTCCTGGCTGTTTCCCATGCCTGGAGTGCACCCCTCCCCACCTCAGCCTCACAGAATCCTTATGTCTTTCCAAACAACGCAGCAAACTTCACCTTCTGCATGAAGCCTTTCTTGATCTTCCCATCTGTTTAGAGTTAGGGACCAGGATGCAAAGAGCTTTAAATTTTAAACAGAAGGGTTTGAATTTTCTTCTAAAACCAGTAGGCAACCACTAGAAGTTATCGAATAGGGGAAGGACATGGTCGAATATGTGTTTAGGAAAATCCCTGCTAGTTTTATAAAAGATAGTTGTGTAGAGAGAGACCTGAGGCAGGCTTGAGGGAAACAGATTAGGAGTCTCTCAAAATAACGTTGATGAGAAATGAGGGCCAGATCTAAAGTGGTGGCTGCGTGAATGGAGGTGTTGGGTGTGACAGAAGTGTGATAGAAGTAGAAACAGCAAGATCTGTTAACTGATTACATATGTGAGATGAGAATGAGGAGGTAAAGATGATGCTAAAGTTATGCACCCAGAAGACTGGCCATACCAGAAACAGGCCTGTTTGGAAGAGGGGTGTCTCTTGCCTTCATAATATTCCTCCCTGGTACCCCCTTCTCTCCTCTGACACTGCCACAGCCTGGTACAGGCCTTATACCTCACTCTGGAACCACTAAGATATACTGCTGGTTTGTCTTCTTGCTTCAAGCCTATCCCCACTCCAGTCTCCATCCATCATTCAACTGTCAGTGATCTTCAGGAAGTGTACGTAGGTCTATCCACATCAGTCCCCCAAATCCTCTGGCATTCAAAGCCCTTCATAACCTACCTTCCCAGTCTTCTTACAACTAACACTGCCCCCAACATACTCTTTGATCTAGTGACACTGGTTTCCTTATTGTTCCTCAAACAAGACGCTTCATCTCCTGACTCTGGGCATTTTCACTGGTTGTCCTCCATGCCTGGAATGCTCTCCCTCCTTACCTCTGCCACCTGGCTTCCCTAGCTTCCTTCAGTTCCCAGCTAAAATCCCATCTGCACGAAGCCTTTCCTATTTCTTCTTAATTAGGTAACTAATTAACTAGTCCCTTCCATCTGTTGATTAATCTACAATTTATCCGATATTCCATCATTTTTACATGTCCTCTCCCCCACTGGACTGAGTTCCTTGAGAACAGGGACTGTCTTTAACCTTTCTTTGCATCTCTAGTTCTTAGCTCACACTTATCCAGTTTGTATTCATGTTAGCAGATTGGTTCATGGGAAAACAGCTAACTATGACTCCCCTGAGGGCTTTAGATGTTATCCCTCAGGGGTTGAGGCTTCTAGAATTAAAGTTCCTAAATCTGCTTGTCTGTTTTATGCTGTGGCTTTGAACTAAGAAGGGGTTTAAAATTTTTAAGTACACTAAAACTTTATTTTAAAATGTAAAGGAAAAAAACATTCTTAGCTCTACTAACAAAAACGGGCTGTGAGATGGATTTGGCCCCCTAGGTATAGTGTAAGTTCTTATCCAGGGTGCTCACCAATATAAAGCAATCAATAAAATTCTTACTAGTTTTTGGAAAAGGGATTTTCTAAGAAAGTATAACAAGAACAGTTGTTACCAAAAAAAATTCCCCTCAAAACAGAGGTACATTTTTCCTTTTAAAATTCAAGCTCCTTTGGGAAAGGGGGCTCAAACTTAAAAGTACAAAGGTAGGCTCTTGATCATGAAAGTCCTTTACTTCTTATGTGGAGTCCCCATGAAATTTCTCTTATGTATCATTCTCTCTGAACTTTGAGTATTGGTGCTTTGCAAGAGTCCATATTGTCCTTGTCTCTTTAAGGAGTCACACAATCCCTATCTGCCCAGATAAATCCAGGAATTACATAAACACAATTACAAAACACTTCACACAAATAAAGTCAGATTTAAAAATTGAAAAAAATTAATTGCTCATGGATAGGGTGAGCCAATGCAATAAAAATGACAATTCTACCTAAATTAATCTATTTACTCAGTGCCATATCAATCAAACTACCAAAAAATTATGTTATAAAGCTAGAAAAAAATAACAAAATTCATCTGGAAGAACGAAAGACCAAGAATATCAAGAGAATCAATGAAAAAAAAGTGAAGAAAGGTAGTCTGGCTGTACTAGATCTCAAATTATTTTATAAAGTGGTGCTTAGCAAAACAATTTGGTACTGGCTAAGAAACAGAATGGTGGATCAGTGGAATAGATTAAGGGCACAATACATTGTGATATATGATCAATGATAAACCCAAAGATTCAAGTTTTGGGGACAAAAATGCATTATTTGACAAAAATTCCTGGGAAAACTGGAAAATAGGATGGCAGAAACTAGATATAGACCAATATCTCACAATGTATACCAAAGATAAGGTCAAAATGGGCACATGATTTATACATAAATGGTGATACCACAAGTAAATTAGAAAAGCATAGAGTAGTTTACCTGTTAGATCTATGGATAAGGGAAGAATTGAATTCCAAGCAAGATCTCAAGAGCATTACAAAGTATAAAATAAATAATTTTGATTATATGGAATTTAAAAGGTTTTACACAAACAAAACCAATGCAACCACAATCAGAAGGAAAGCAGAAAATTAGGAGGGAAATTTGTAGCAAGTATCTTTGATGAAGGCCTCCTTTCTCAAATATATAGAGAACTGAGTCAGATTTATAAGAATACAAGTCATTCCACTACTGATATATGGTCAAAGGATATAAACAGAGTGTTTTCAGACAAATCAAAGCTATCTAGACATATAAAAAAATTATCTGAATCCTTATTGATTAGAGAAATGCAAATTAAAAACAACTCACACCTATCAGATTGACTAATATGACAAAAATAAAAAATGATTGATGCTGGATAGGATGTGGGAAAATTGGGAACTAATGTACTGTTGGTGGAGTTGTGAACTGATTCAACCATCTGGAGAACAATTTGTAACTATACCCAAAGGGCTATAAAACTGTATAACCTGGGGCAGAGATGAGGAGAGAGCATTCCAAGCATGGAACAG
>CM053596.1:224282600-224311110 GCA_028646575.1 Pseudocheirus occidentalis | reverse complement strand
TGCCCACCCCTCCTCATTCTCTTTTCCTTCTTGTTTAGTTTCTTCCTCTGCCATCCTCTCTCTCCCACCTTTCTCCTAGGTCCTTGGGCTTGGCTTAAGTCATGAATGTACCCCATCTCCTTCCACTCCTTCCTTATATTCCTCCATCTCCAATGACCCCCAACATCGAGTATGCTACAATAAGGCAGCTCCCAGGGAAATCTCGGGGGGAAACTCAAAATGAGAACGGTTTTCATTTCTTGGCACATGAGGTAGGAGGCAGCATTTGACCTGGCAGGACAGGAGGGGAAACAGAAACATATGCTCTCAGGATGCCCTGGACCCTGCAAGACCCCGAAGAAGCCCCGTGCCCTGCACCAGGCTGAGGGCGGCGGCATGCACTCTGGAGAAGGGTGGGAGCCACAATAAAAGGAAGGGATAGGGAGAGAAAGAAGCCAAAGAAAAACTCAAGAATACAAAGAGGCGAGCACAAAGAAAATGCAGCACAGGGACGGCGGGGACTTGTTCCAAGGTGTCAACACTCCACTCAAGGAACTGGAGAGAACCGAGCAGACTGGAGTGGGGCGCTGCAGGAACAGGAGTGCTGACAGTAAGAGCAGTTAATAGTAGGGGGTGAGCAGCTGGCCAAACTACTGAGACTCAGGAACGTTTTAGAGCCGACCAGATTGAGACTTTGAGGAAGGGCCCTCAGGGACTGGGAGGGCTTAGAAGGAGGCTAGTATAAGAAGACGGGTACTGGGATTCTATGGAGTCTCTGAGAGAGTCATCCCTCCCAGAATAAAACAGGCTTCTAAGCATCCCTTACAGACCTCCACCGTAATCCAGAACTTAAACCTTCCACCTCAGTGGAAAAAAGAAGGCACTGGGAAGCCCACACACGGAGGGCATTCTTTCAGTTAGGGAAGGAGGAAAGAGTGAAAAAATGAACAGAAAGAAAGGAAGGAAAGCAAAGAAAGAGGGAAGAAGGAAAGGCAGGTAGAGACAGAAGCCAAAGGTAAGGAAAGAACTGCGTGGTCGAGGGAGTACCTGAGATGGTGACTTGGGGATGGCAGCCCCAGGAGTGTCCAGGCTGGCTGGTTCAGGCTCGTGGTTGACCTTGATTTCAGGGGTACCAGCTGGGGAACCATCGGGTGGTGGTGAGGGGCTCTTGTTCCCTTTCGTGGGGGCATTGTCACTGCAGAGACGGAGACAGAGACAATGGGAGGAAGTGAGCAGGAGGCAACGTTTTAGAGGAGCCATTAGCCAGGTCCTCTATATCAAGGTACAGGGACCCCAGCCCCAGAGGAGATGGAATCCCAGGAGTAAATTCCACAATGGACTTTGCCTCTATCTCCACTCTGAGGCTTATGACAAAGGGAGTAAGAACATCTGTGAGTACAGAAAAATGTCTATCTGTACAAATGAGGGTACGGGTGTGCATTCAAGTATGAATATGCCTTCTGTGTATGACTACATGAAACGGAGCATGGCTGAGTCTGTGCCCACATCTGAATGCTTTAGGGACAATGATAGAAATGAAAAACAGGAAAGATTCTAAATGTTCCCAGAATATTCCCTACCCCCAAGTCCACATATGAGAAAGAGGAAGCAGACAGCCAGAGCACTCCCAATTGCCCCATTAACTCGCTCCTAACCCTTCACTGGGCCTTTGTGATGGCTCTGGGGTCCAAACTACTCTGCTCACTCCAGCTGGCCTGGATAGCCTGGGACCTGCCCCAGAGACCAGGCAGGCTAAGCCAAAGCCTCAGACACACTCCCTCTGCAAAAGACACTGCCCCTCTAACACTCTTGTGCTCTTGTCAATAAGCAGCACGGGAGTCAAAGGCTTATTCTCAAGTATACATACAGATAGGAGGCAATGGTAAGCAGAGATATATGAAAGCTACTTATAGTAAATATTCTAAAATTTTAGTATGAGTTTCTTTCCTCCTTCAAGACCTTAGTAAATGTATCTTGTATATAGCTAATTATTTTGGTGTTGTTCTGCTCCCCCTGTTAGAAGGTGATCTCATTGAGGCTAGGGACAGTTTCTCGCCTTTCTTTGTATCTTCAATACTTATCACACAGTTCCTGGCACATAGTAAGCAATAAATGTTTGTGGGCTGACTTTTATTTCCTTTTCTCCTACCCTTTCACCAGAAAGGGGTGGCTACAATGCTAGGGAAAGGGAGTGGGGTGCCAAGGGGAGTGGATAATCTAGCCATCCTCTGAATAACTGAAAACTGAGTCAAAGTGAGGGCCAAACCCTGATACTAGCCCTCCTCCTCCGAAGAGCCACCTACACTCTGCAATCCCATCTGTCACTAGCTCTTAATCCCCACGGTTAGACCTCCGGTCCTAGCCATCTCACCCTTCTGGTTTGACGCCATACACAAAAGAGGATGACATTCTGCTCCGAGAGGCATGAGCCCAGCTCACAGAACTCAAAGGGTTGTGGCACTTGACTCGGAATCAAAAGTTCAGTGACCTCTACAGGAGCTTCCCTAACTCTTCCTAGGTCCATTCCTTTAGGGCCTGAGTATCAGGTGTCAAGTGCAGATTGTCCAAAAGAAATTCCTAGTGAAGAAACCACCACAGAAAGAACTGTGTTTTCTCTCTTTCTTTGTGCTGTCTCCTCAAACACTGTTCAACAGACCCAATGGTTCCATTTGGACCCAGATTCCATCTGGACTCTCCCAGTTCTGATGATCCTAGGAAGGTAAAGCTTAAAAGGAAGTTAGTGATTATCTAATCCAATTCCCTCAGATCTATAAAGGTTAGAAAACTGAGACCCTGAAAAGTCACTGAAGATAAAATTAAAAACAAAAGTAGGAACTAGGCTTGTTTTTTCAAGACTAATAGACATGCCATATTACTAATCTGAATTTTTAAAAAAAAGAAATACAAATCACCTCCCCCTCCAAAAAAGTGACTGAGAAGTAACTGAGTAGTAGTTACTGCTACTAAGGGTAGTAAAATAGAACTAAGAACTAAGAATCTCCCAGGAGGAGAAACTAGTAGGGAAAAGGGTGTGCCAAGGTGGTCCAACAGCAGCTTCAGGCCAGAGAGTTCTAAGCCAGACGGAGCCCACTGAATATCCCACTGCTGGAGTCTCTCTAATGGAGCCAACCTGAGAGATGGACTACAGTGGATCTGGAACAAAATCTGCTGGGCTTGGTGAGCTCTGGTAATGCAGCCTGCAACTATGACCTGGGACTGGTTCTGGCCCCTACAAGGAAGTGTTAAGAAGCTTCCTGGGCAAGTCTGATGGTTAGATTTAGTATCAAGGTCTCCATGTTGCTGGCAGCCCATATCTACTGCCCAGATTGCTTGCCTGGGGATTAACCAACCTCACCACCTTGGCCTGCTCTCCAGAGTCTAGGGCTTCGCAGTTCCTGACTGTCTGCCTGGTTCTGGCCCCCTGTCTTGTTCTGATCTCTCTGGATGATCCTTGACTCTGGAGTATTCTCCTGATTCAAAGCATCCAGTCCCAACCTGACCTCCAAATTCTTTCTATGTATTGATCAGTTTCTACCCTTTGTTCCTACTCCTGCTTTGACTTGTCTCATGACAAGCTTCCTGAGTATTCCACTGAACACCACACCCACAAAATTTTGTGCCGTCTCTGATTTCCTGGGATACTTTCCCCAACCTCTCCCTATCCCAAAGAGGGCAAAGAGGATAAACAGCATTACACACACCAAGGCAGGTTATTGGGTTAGTTCTGTTCATTCCCCCCTTCCCAGGCAGAGGACATCAGGCCATGCACAGGGCCTGCTCTAGATCCCCAGGGAACACACGACTCCCCTCCGCACACCCAGGTTATCATGGGAGGCCACACATTTGTTTTTATGAGCCCTGAGGGCCCCCACACAATGCAGCTCTTGGTATACTTGTACCTGCTCTTCTTTCTCCGAAGTCTGGAGAACAGTTTAGTTTTCTTTCTGTGGGGGACCGGATGCAAATGGCTTTTATTATAGGAGGGAAAAATAAAAGTCGACTGTCTTCCTTTCTCCCCATCACTGGTGCAATGCCAAAATACATACACTTTTAAAGGGACCCCCAAAACCAAACCAGGCAAAGCTCTTCCCTTCAATTCTCTTTACAGCCCCTACAGGACACTCCTGAGTTCAGCACTGCACTTTAGTCTACATTCTTCAGGCTTTATCCACCTAAAAGATTGAGAATTTGGGGCCCAGCACAGGAAAGTGACGTATCCAAAGTCACACACAAAGCCTATCTCAGAGCTGAGACTAGAGCCCTGATCTCCCAACTTCGAAGCGGGATTCTGTCTACCAAGTCACAATTTTCTAACAGGGAAAAAAGTTTAATTCAACACATAACCAAGATGTCCTGCATTTTTCTCCCTCTCCTTTGCTATTTTGAGTTCAGTAGGAGGATAATTAAAGATGATGGTGACTTTGAGCAGTGAAGAGGAGGGATGATGGTTGGGGTATATGTGTATAATGTGGTTTAAGGGGTGAATCAGTTCCTAAAACCTGCCCAACTGGAAAAGTTGTCTAGTGAATGCTTTTCAGCCTTATTGACTTCAGTTTCCAACCCACTCCCATCAGAGTTAGGTTGCATATGCATCTCTCCTATCCCTAAAAAAATATACTATACCCTACCCCCACTGGTATGAAATATCTCATACAAAGCAGAGAGCTGATAAATATCTGTAGAACTGAAGGGGAGGGGGGAGAGGGAAGACAAGCAGTGTAGGAATAATGCTAAAAGCTCATACTTACATAATTGTGAACTAACTACCCTGTCATTCAAAACAGTTGGTTCTCATTTTACAGATGAAGAAACAGAGGCAGAGAGAATCTAAATGACCTGCCAAAATTTGCAAAACCAGCAAATACAGGCTTCTGACACCTGGATCACTGCCCTTCCCACCACACCATACGGCCTCTTGGAAAAGACAGGGTTCACTCAGCCTCACCCAGACATGATACTGACTCAGTCTGGGGCACAGTAAGGTTACCTCCCTCTTTCCTGAATTTGTCTCCAATCTAACTTTACCCTCTCCAACTTCTAATCCTTTCCTGAAGGCAGTTCTAGATTCAGGAAATGATTTCCCTGGAGGCTGTTAAACCTCATTCCTTCCCTCTTCATAAAAAAAGGAGGAACCTCTCCTCTAAGAAATAAGCCCGGCTTAACACAAACCATTCCCCAGCCTACACATCATGGTACCTTGTCAACCATGTTCCTTCCATGCCACTCATGTGACTACAATGGAATGGGATGGGGTTGCATGGCAGAGATGGATATTATACTTGTCTCACCTGTCAAGATATCAGCTCCTCAAGACCAGAGAGTAAGGGAATCCTCTTTATTCCTTTCCCCAATGACACTGAATTCCTATCAGGGCACCCTATAGCCCTTGTTCTGTCATCTGTACATATAGACACTCTCTTTCACTCACACACACACACACACACACTCACATACATATACACATATATGAATTCACGCACACTTCCATAGTCCCTAAGGAGTAGAAATCTCAAGTACAGCTCTTAGTCCTACAGATCCCTAGACAAAGGAAAATTCAACAAGTTCCCTCTTTGTCCCCTAATCCTATCACAAGAAACATTTAGGATAAAAATCTAGATTTTGGAATTCCCATTGGGCAGAACATGATTTATAGGAACAGAATTTAGGGGGGTTAAAGGGGGGAGCATCAGCCCAAGGACTGGGCTGAAAGCAAGACTAATGCAGCTAGAATTCACTGGCACTCCACTGGGGGAACAGCCTTGGCAAACATTCCTGCTCAGCTGGCTTGGAGTTTGACCAATAATAGCAACAATCTCACATCTGTAGGGTGCCTTTTATTTCACAAAGCACTTTGACTTCCATTATCTCATCTGGGCCCCACAACAACCTGTGAGGCAGGCAGTAAAAGTATTATTAGGTTCATTTCAGAGAGGGGAGAAATCAAGGGCCAAAGGAACGGTCACTTAGCTGAGCTGTCCAGCTAGAAAGTGGTGAAGCCAGGTCTCCTGACTCTGATGGCAGAACTCTCCCTACTCTGTTCACAGATGAGATGGGCCTTCCAGTGACTCATAGTTTACTGTACCAAAATGCAGGGAGTGGGAAGAAGCATAAGGGGTAAGAGTCATCTGGCTTTGGACTTGATTCCCTGGATATACTAGGCCAGAATCTGATTTATAAGGATTTAAGGGCCAGGGGTTCTACGTATTTTTTGTGTCATGGAGCCCTCTGGAAATCTGGCTAATCCTTCTCAGAAAAATATCCTTTAATGCATAAAATAAAATATGTCAAATTATAAAGGAAACCAATTCTATTGAACTACAGTTATTAAAAAAAATTTTTAAGTTCATGCACCCCAAGTTAAGAGCCCCTTATCTAGAAGAACCTCCTTTATTTTGTAGATGAGAAAACTAAGGAGAAGTGATTTGCTCAAAATTGATATAACTATTTCATGTCAAGGCCAATACTAAATAAGAACCCAGGTCTTATGGTTTCCAGCTCATTGTTCTTTCTCTTTTCCTAGCTTCACTTTCTCCAAACCTGTACTTTCTACTCATTTGCTGGAAAAAGGAGGATCTGTACTAAAATCTTCACTGCCAAGCCCCCATCTCCCACTGGTCTGCAGATGACACAAGGATAGAATTAAAGCCAATCTCCCTCCCCATTCCTCTTCCCCCATCCTACTTCAGCATCAGCAAGCCTGCCCTTCCTTCAATGCATATCTTCAGGTGGCCAAGTCAAGGCTTTCCCTTCATGTTGCGCCTCCTCACCAAGGAAGAAGAGAGGATTGTCACAGAGACAGGAAGGTGGTAGCAGCTTCCCTCTCTACCCCCCATGGAGAGGGCATAGGACTGACCTTGGCTGGGCCTTCACAGTGAATGTGTTGCTGCCATGCTGTTTCTCCAGGCTCACCAGCACATCATTCAGGTTTTGGTTCAGCTGTGGAGAGGAGGAAAGGATGGTGAATGGGACCGGTAAGGCAGTGTCCAGGACTGCAGGTACAATCCCAGTTCTGAAACTTCTTAGGAACCCATGGTTAATGCCAGGGGCAGCCACCTGCAGTGCCGTCCTCCAACTCACTCTTCCTCTCTCCCTGACCTCCCATTCACATGGCTGGGTCCCCCAAGATCTGTCTTTATATTTCCCAAGATCTCTGTCTTTATATTTCCAACACTCAGAACAACAGTCTTTAAATTCCCCCAACATCCAGCATAACTCAGCATAACATGGAATGTAACTATGCTAATGATACTGTAGACAGATAAACAAGAGAAAGAGAGATGGTTTCATTCAGGTTAGGTAACTCCCACTGTGAAAATTACTTCCAGGAATACAGATAGCACTCTATCCACCACCTGAAATCAACTGTTTTATACTTTGTAAATACCGAATGGGATAGAATGGAATGGGATGTTATGCTTGTATCTCCTGTAGAGACAGATCTGGTATGAATTTACTCGGCTCTAGCTGTTACCACTCCAAACAAGGTCATTTAGGATGGGCACACACCATATGTGGTCAACATAAGGACATAGGCAACAGGGCAAGTTCTCCTACTTACTTTCACTCTCTGACCTCTTTGACATCTTGTCACATAAGGCAACCAATTCTATACATAGTCAGGGGGCAAAGTGGATAAAGCCCTAGGCCTGGAGTTGAGAAGACCTGAGTTCAAGTCTAGTCTCAGGCACTTACCAGCTGGGTGACCCTAAGCAAGTCATTTAATCTGTCTACCTTCCAGGGTTGTTATGAAGGTAAAATGAGATAATCCTTGTAAAGTGCTTAGCAAAATGCCTGGCACAATGAAGCTTTTAATAAATGCTTATTCCCTTCCCTTTTCCCCTGGCCTTTATTATACTTCTTTTCCCTTTTCCCTGCTTATTTATCTTCTGTTTCCTCTCTATGACTTTCCCTCCTTGGCTGAGGGGAAGGAGGGGCGAGACTACATCCAAATGCTGATAAAAATAAAACAAATATGGTTTTCAGAAAAATCGTTCCCTCACTGGCAACAGACTAGAGATACACACCTTCAGGGCTAGTTTTATATGCAGGCTTAAGCGGGTACCTATATGGCATGCTGTGAAAGGTGTTAAACAGATTTTCCTAATCAAAAAAACAGCTTCTCCCACCTCCCTTCAACAGGATCTGAAATTCTACCGTTAGAAATTCATTCCTTCGGCCCCAAAGACTTTTCAGTTTCCACAAATCTGCCCTTAAAATACAAATATCTTGGAGAGGGTACGCCTTAAACCCATAGTAAGCCCACAACTCAGCAGCACAAAGAAGAGGCAGCAAAGCACTACACAAAATGGAAGTAGGACAGGTGGGATTAGGAAAAGGCATCCGGAGAGGAAGGGGAAGGGGCAGGGGTGGGGAGGCAGGAGAGGAAGGAAAGGCTTTTTTTACCAGGTTATAGGTAGAGAGGTAGAGACAGAGGAGACTCTCCAATGACCACAAGGAGTAAACAAGACTGAACTGCTCCCAGTATTCACGAGGATCTGGAGTGGGAGTCTGGGGAGGCTCATGGGCTTTCTAGGCCAAACCCCCCGTTTTGTACATAAGATGCAGAGGCCCAGAGAGGTAGCCAAGTTTAGGTCACAAAGGTAGGCCGTCTCCCTTTAGAATTCAGTTTCCCCTGTTCCACATAGGCATTCAGTTCATCATCAGTCATTTCCAACTCTTTGGGACCCCATTTGGAGGTTTCTGGGTAAAGACGCAGGAGTGGTTTGCCAATATCCTTCTCCAGCTCATTTTACAGATGAGGAACTGAGGCAAACAGGGTGAAGTTACTTGCTAGTAAATGTCTGGAGCCAGATTTAAACTAAGGAAGACAAGTTCTCCTGGAGGCCTGGAACTCTACCACATCACTAAGCTGCTGGATAATGTCCCATAATGCCTAATAATGCCAAGTATCTCAAAGGTTCCTGGAGCAGGGCAAGCCTGTGACCAGACAAGGCCACAGAGAGAAGGGGCTTGCTTACCTTGCTCATCTCCTTGTGGAAATTTTCTTCCAGGCCAGCAATGCTCTGGAATGTGTTGACATAGAAACCAACACGGCTGAAGAGAAAGGAAAGGACAGACGGTCAGGTGAAGGCAAAGGTCCAAGAAAATCACCTAGAAAAGGCTCAGGGTAGGTCCATGGTACATCCCATCTGCATAAACCCCTCAAAACACACACTCTCTGCCCAACAGCCCAACCGAAGGACAACTGACTATGAACCGGGTTACTTCCTTTAGTATAATGTATGGCTTCAAGTAGACCATGCAGCTCATCTGGACCTCAGGTTCCCCTTCTGCCTATCGCAACTTCTTGTATCTCTGAATGTGATGGAAGAAGGAAAGTAAGAGGGATGTTGACTAGACATTGACCTCAAGAAGAATAATACTCCAATTGTGTTTGGAGCTATAGGATTTCCGTATAAGATTATTTTCTTGTCGTAAAGTCAAATACCAGTTTGTCCCTTCTCACAGAATAAAGGTGGGGACCAGGTTTCCCCAACAGACTGAAGGCTTCCCAAGAGCGAGGGTCCATATCCCTTCCACTACAACAAGAAATTCCTGCCTTAGGCCCACTCACCTATTCCACAGAGATGGTAACTCTTCCTGCAAGTCAACGTTCATCTCCTCAAATACCTTCTGAGCTTTAATGAGCTCCTCCTCAGCCTGGACAGAGAGAGGACGTGTTAATTTTCTAATCTGACCAATAATCCCCCCACCATTCTACCTCAGATCCTGCAGCCCTGACTCTCCCCACCACCACTCTAATCTTTCCATTCAAAACCCAAAATGGTAATATTAATCTCAGAGTCCAAGAAGGCTCCAGTCAGTCGAAAAGAAAACTTTCTCAAAAAGAGGTGCCCATTGCTCAACTGTCCCATTCACCTACCCAGGGTCAGACATCCCCAAGATGAGAGTAAGGGCCCAAACTACAAAGGAGATGGCCATATTACACCACCTACCAAATCCCTGTAATTTTGTCTCTTGATGGCTTCAACCCCTTTCCTCAGACATTTTCCTAAGCCTTCAGGGATAAATGTAGCGCTCTCTCTCCAAATTTGCTTCCCTAAGGACCTTTCTCAGGAATTCGGGGCAAGCTGTATTTAAAATATTTCCTTGGTGGACTAGGCACTGAGAGTAAGAGACTGGTTTCAAATCCCATTTGCATCATTTTACTACCTGTGTGACCCTGGATATGCTGGATAAGTCCTTTGACCTCTCTTGGTCCCAGTTTTATCATTTATGAAGTGGAGACTTTAGAGCAGACAACCTCTGAGGTCCCTTCCAGGTCTAAATCTTTGATCCTATGACCCTCACTCAACAATCACCTGGAGACTCAATCCATTCTTGGTCTAACGCTTCACCTAGCTCCCCCTCACCAGCTTCTTCCTCTCCTGTTTCCCTCCTGGCTGGCAGGAGTGAGGCTTTCTTTGTTCCCCAAACCCATACCCACCCTCTGGGAATAGAAGGAAGTGGGAGCTCAGAGTTAACATCATTCCAGGCTTTCTAGAAACATAAAGTCTGGAAAATTGGAAGAGACCTCAGAGATCAACCAAACAACTCCCACACCAACTTCCCCTCCTCCCTGAAGTTCCTTCCTTAGGGAATGAAACCTTTTATCCCAATTTAGAGATAAAAGATCCCTGGGGGAAGAAACCCAATAACAAATTCTCACAGAGAAACAAATTATAAATATTGATTATGGAAGCTATTAGAATAGTAGATAACAGGAAAACTGGAGTTTGAATCCCACCTCAGATGCATCCTAGCTGGGTGACCCTGGTCAAATCATTTACATTCTCTCAGTCTGTTTCTTTATCTGCAGAACTGGGATGCTAATAACAACCACTAGAGAGTAGTTGTGAGAGTGAGATAAGATATTAAAATGCTCGGCAAACCCTAAAGCGCTATACATAGCTGATTTGATTATTATTTCCAAGATCTAGTTTTGTTGGAAGGAAGGCACTGTAGGCAGCCAACAAGGCATTCGCTACTTCTGGGACGGAGTTCCACCACATAAGTTCCCAGGATCTTGAATCCCCACAAGGTCAGAAGCCTAAGACTAGAGATCAAGAGGAAATGAACTTATAAACCATCCCCTGATACCTCTCAAAACTGTTATGTCAATGAGGGGCGGGGAGAGCCTTCACAGGGCCTTTTACTCTCACCCAAACAAATATAAATCTTCCAAAGGACATCTGATGTGCTCATACATATCAGAGGGAGAGTGGAAAAGTCCCAAGAACATTGGACCTAGAGTCAGGAAGCTCTGGGCATAGGTCTTCCCTCTAACATTTAGTGGAAGACAATTAACCTCCCTGAGCCTAGTACAACCCCCTAAGTTATAGACTGAGATCTGCATTGGGGAAGGGTGTTTACAAGGTGACAAGATCACTGATGCTTAATGTACTGATCTGGTTACATGTACACGTTCATATTGATTTCAAGTTGTATATTAGATTATAAAATCTGAGAGCAAGATCCTGGGTGTTCTTCAACATTTGCATTTATCTACGACTAGACTGCTGTGTACCTGAGTTTATACAAGTAACTAGGTGGTACAGTGGATAGCCCTGGACCTGAATTCAAATCTGACCTCAGACACTTAGCAGCTATGTGACCTTGGGCAAGACAGGGTCTTCAATCTGCCTCAGTTTCCTTAACTGTAAAATGGGTATAAGATTGATGTGAGGATAAAGCAAGGTTGGGGGGGTTGGGAGAGGCATTCAGTTATTTTTCAGTCCTGCTTGACTCTTTGTGACCCCATTTGGAGTTTTCTTGGCAAAGATACAAGAGTGGCTTGCCATTTCCTTTTCCGGTTCATTTTATAGATAAAGAAACTGAGTTAAGTTAGTGTCTGAGGTCAGATTTGAACTCTGGAAGATGAGTCTGCCTGACTCCAGGAACAGCACTCTAGCCACTGAGCCATCTGGCTGCCCGTGCAAATATTGGAAATATTTATATTTTCATTTGTAAAACTCTCTGCAAACCTTTAAGTAATATACAAATGCTAGTTATTAGCCATTTATTCATCTCCCAGCTCTGATGGGGCCTGGAGAAAGTCACTTGAACTTTCTAAGACTAAGTTTCTTTATCTGTAAAATGAGAAAGACTAAATGACCTCTAAGACCCCTTCCAGGTATGAATCCCATAATCTTGTCATCCAAGATCATTTCAATCCAAGTCCATTTCAATCACTGTTAGCTCTCCCAGGGGTGTCCGCACTTTCAACCTCATCTGCTATACTGCCAGCCATGTTCTTTCTTCCATCCAGGTATACAAGTAAATGGGAGAGAAATTATACAGTTTATGTCGGCACTGATCACACCAGGACCCTGGAAAGCCCTGCTCCCACCCCCAGCCGGTGCTAAGTCCTTGAATACTGTCAGTCAAAAAGGCTGAGGCCTCAGAAATGACAGAGAAAATGAAATAAAGGCACAGAGGAGTTAGTGGTTGTCTTGGGAAAAGAACCACATAGAATCATGGTTAAGGTCTATGGAAGGACCAGGAAGGGCCATCCAGAGATCATCTGATTGAGCCCATTTGAGTGATTTGGATGTTTTTGCCTTTCTTTGTATCCCTGACTCTTAGCACACTGCCTGGTACGTAGTAAGTTAAACACTTACTGCACAGATACTAACTGATCCATGACAACTCCAAAAGACTCATGATGGAAAATGCTATACACATCCAGAGAAAGAACTATGGAGTCTGAATGCAGATCAAAGCAGACTATTTTCACTTGCTTTATTTTTTCGTGGTTTTTTTTTTCCTTTTGCAAACTGTTTCTTCTTTCACAACATGGCTAATATGGAAATAGGTTTTATAAGATTGCACATGCATATCCTATATTACTTATCATCTTAGGGAAAAGAATGGGAAGAAATTTGGAACTCAGAACTAAATTTGGAATTCAGAACTCAGAACTAAAAAGTGAATGTTAAAAATTGTCCTTACATGTAATTGGAAAAAATAAAATACTATTTATAATAAATACTTATTAATTGAGTCAGTCAAACTTGATGTCAGTCAGGCACTCAAAATTGATGTAAGCAGGAGCAAAGGTTTCAAGGCATGGAGGAGAGCTACAATTATTCCAAAGCCATGATGAAGACAGAGCTGACAGGTAGGGGTAGTTAAGAGATCCCAGACAGTGAGATATTATGAGCAAGGGAAAGAGGAGTTTCATCAGCAACCCAAATCCCAGAACCATTAAATCTCAGAGTAGCAAGTGGTCCTACTCTCTTGAATAGGAAACTCTTACTGAACATCCCTAAAGAAGGGATCATGAAGCCTTTTCCTGAGTACTTCAACTAGATGTTCCAAGATACCCTTGGTGAGCCACCACCTGCCCAAGCAGCTCCCCAGGCCACCCTAACTCCACTTCAAGGACATCATTCTGTACCTATCATATTGACTCATATAAAGGCTGTGGGCTTAATGCCACCATTCCTCAAGTTCAGAAAAGGACATTGGGAAAGGGTATGTGAGAAGTGTCAGGCGTCTTTTTTTCAGTGACCTTGAGCAGCCTATCCAGATGAAGCAATATCATTCCGGGAGCACAGCTACTCCGAAAGGAAACACAGTTCTGGAACCTGGCAAGCCCTCCCAGCACCACTTTTCTCTCTTTTTCCCCAGTCACCAAGTGGAGCAACTCAGACCTTCCTCCTGTAAACAAACCAGGTGAGGGAATGAGTCACTTACTTCCGGACAAGAGGGAAAAGGCTATGAGCTCACTGGGTAAGGGTGACTCAGGGATTTGGTTTCTCTGAGTCAACACACAGTAATCTGCTGTGCCCCACCCAAGAAGAAAATCCAGCCTTCCTACTTTCCTCCCTCTGGCACACATTCAAGAGCTAGCTGGGAGGCAAATATGCCTCTAAACTCGTGATTCACGGGAACTCAGCCCATACTGGCTCTTGCCTCAAATCCCCAAAAGGTCTACAACGCATTTTCTACAGTGCCACTGGTGCTATCCACCAAAGATGTCATGCCACGTCCGTCTTCCCATTGGCATTTCTGCAAGACTTCACTTCTTCTCATCCCTAGAAAACTGTCCCCTCCCACAATTCCTTTCTGCTTAACTAAAACCCATCTATCCTTCATGGTCTAGCAGTTATGTATGTATCTGTCAGGATTCTTGTGAAGAAAGTGCTTTGTATATAAATGCAGAGACAGCTGAGCTAGAGAACCTGGTCTTTGAGCCCAAAAGACCTGGATTCCAGTTCTGCCCCTCAGACTGGCTACATGACTCCAATCAAGTCATTCAAGCTCTGAGTGCTTTAGGCTAATCTGTAATACAGACTGTAAGTTACACAGGGAGTACTGAACTGCACATCAGTGAAATCATAGGTCTAGTGACTAGGTTCTAGTATCTAGCCCTATAAATGAGAGATAATATTATCATTTTCTCTCCTTCATGAAGCCTTCCCCTTACCAAGTAAGTTCACACTGATCTACTTTTTTCTTAACTCTTAGAGCATATCTATCATTTGGGCACCTGATCATAACATTGACTACTAAAACCCTTCATAACCTTTCTTTTCCTATCATTCCAGTCTTCTTATACTTTACACTCCTCCATGTACTCCACGATGCAATGACAGTACTTCCTCACTGTTCCTCATAGGACCCTCCATGTCCTGACTCCAGGTAGGCTGGTCTCCCTCCAATAATACCTAGCAAAGGGCTTTGCATTTAGTCTCTCAAATGAATGAATGGTGGGCACACCTATCAACTCCAAACGGCCATCTGAACCTAAAAGGCTTTGGTTCTCACAAGCTTCTCAGCATTGCCTGGTGATCCTTTCTGAGAAATGTTGCTTCTGAAGCTCTTGTTCCCTCTAGAGGTTCTTTCCAACCAAGGGAAGAGGGGGCCTAGGGTTGGGCCACTGCAGAATAACAGGGTATTGTGATTCCTCTGTGAGTTCAGAGCCATGGAAAGTAGGGTTGCTAAAAAGGAAGCTGCCTGTCACCTTTGAGGGAAAGGGCCACCAAAATCAGCATGAGGTCAGAGTCTCTACATTTGTACCCTATTTCAATTCCCAGTGGATGCCAACTGGATGGTGAGGGAATCTGAGTTCAACCAACTCAAGAGTTTCCTCACAGGAAATCAGATTTCCTCTGGACCAACCCAGGAGTCAGGTTGTTTCATAAAATTCAGGAATTGCCTGATGGCTCGAAGTTTCTAAAATTTCTAGTTTCAGGCAACCAGACACAAAGGGGTTAATTACAAAGGTTATCTAGACACAGACTGGGAGTGGGAAATCTGTTCTGTTTAAATAAAAAACAGATCCAAATAGAACAGCCAACTTGGCAGGGAAGCATAACATCTGTAATAAGACATAAGTGTGTGTGTGTGTGTGTGTGTGTGTGTGTGTGTGTGTGTGTACACGCATGCAGTTTTTTTGGAGTTTTTCTTGGGGTCACTTGCTCCCTCTGCTCTGGCCAAGACTTTATGCCCAGGGTGAGTAATAGGGTCAAACCAGCTAGAGGACCTCAGTCTAACCAAATCCTTCATCTCTGATAGCAGCAACAGCAGCAAGGAAAAGAGACACTCCTCCCTAGACTCAACCCACAAGGATAGCTAAGACCCGCCTCTTGGTTTATTCTACCCAAGAATCCCTTGCCACAGGTTACACTGCGAAGGCCTGGCCACTGGCCAGATGCGTTTCAGGAAAACTTAAAAAAAAAAAAATCTGGCCCTGTGTCAACACTGATTGCTTCTCCAGCCCCAAGGAATTCTCTGGGAGTTCCTTGAGTTGATTCAGGCAATGAGACTGTCTCTTTTTACCACTTCCCCTCCCTCCTATTCCCAAATGACACGTACTGATGGAATCATGGACAAAGAACGAGCTAGAATGGACCACCTAAGCAAGTCACTGCCAGTTACCATCACTTTGTCCATTCCCCTGCCTCTGTACCAAGCTGTGATGAAATCAGCAGAAAAGAGATGACAATGGTCTGGCTACAGCATTCTTTAACCTCCATTCCCAAGGCTTAATCACCCAGATCCCTCAGAGTTGTCTCTCAATAGATTTATGAAAATCAGCCCTGACTCTTGAGCCCCAACTATAAAAGAAGCCAAGCAATGAGACCTGATGAAGTATTCAATAATTTTTTGAGGAGGATTAAGAAATCAGGCAGCAGACTGAACAGAAAAACCAGACAGTGGATCAAATGAAAAATCTGTTATCGTCTTTCTTACTTTCTTTTTTCCTCTCTTCCTTTATTTTTCTATACTACTCCCAACTAACCCTACTCCCAGGCTGTTTTCCCTGAATTTTTTAACAAAGAGTAGCAATAATAGCAGATCTACTATAAAACCAGGAACGTAGCAGTGACGGTGTAGGGGTGATGGTACCTGAACCCCTAAAGGAAAAAGACCAAGTATCTGGAAGCAACCCAGATCAGCCAATTAGCCTACCTGGCATTCCTTTCACCCACCCCAGTCTACTCACCACTCCTTAATCCCGCCCAGATCCTTTCACTATAGCACTTGTATATAAGTATTAGCCTCATCCTGATTAGTTTGCAGGTTCCCTAAGAACTCTACCCGCCTTACTGGTGTCACAAAAAATTTTGCCACTTGAGTGGGAGATGGTCTGAGTGTACAGAATTCATTCCAGATGGACATTGCCTTGTACCCTGACATTTCAGGGTTCCCAGCAGCCCTAAATCCCAAATTATGAGCAATCTGGGAAGAAATAGTTATACCAATGGTTGAGGCAACCTGTTAATGATGTCTCTTTGCTTCAAGGATTTTTTTTTTAATGTCCAAGGGTAAATGACCATGAGATAGAGGGGGTCATGGTTAGGGGACAACAACTTGGACAGAAAAACTTCTGATAATACTCTGAGATTTAAAGGACTTTTGTGCTCTGCTCACTTTTGAAAGCTTTTGGTCAGATACCTTATCCAAAGTCTATCCATTTTTTATGGCCTTGCCCAGTTCCTCCTTTTCTGGACAGCCTTCCAACACTACTTCAGAGCAAAAAGATCTTAATTTTTCTGAACTCGAGCATTTCCATTCCAAACCCCACACACAACCTCCACTACTTATTTGATCCTGATTAGCCTTGTATCTGCAAAAAAAGCTCCCTGGGGCAAGAACTTTATCTTCTCTTTCTCCATCTACTCCCTTCTCCCCCAACCCCTCAAGGACTTAGTAGAGGACTGAGCACACAGGTGTTGTTCAAAAAATGCTTATTTGAAAGTTCACCTGTCCAAATCTCTGTAGATTCCCCACATTGATTCAGGGTCCTTGCCACCGATTCTTAAAGTTGGAAGGAACCTCTGAGGCAGGGAGGAGTGAGATTTTAGGGAAGGAAAGGGCAGAGATGGAAACAACCCATGGAATCAGGATTGCCAGGCTGAGTAGAAAGAGACAAGCAGGCTCTGGTGGCAGGCCAACTATCTCAGTTTAGTACTGAGAATGGTTTTTTTTTAAGGTCCATGTTATCAGGGAAGAGCCTAGACTGGGAGTCAACAAGTCTGGCCTCAGATTGATTGTGTGACATTAGGCAAGTCTCCTAACCTAACTCTGGGAGTGTCTCAGAGAAAGGGAGAGGGATAAAATCACAGCCTCCAGGGCCCTCAGGTGTCTGTTTGAGAAAGGAGGGGCAGAGAATGCAAGAGCCAGAGATATGGGGCCTCAGAAAAAAGGACAGGGGAGGGCAGCCAGAAGGCAATTCAAGCAAGGTTAGGAAGCCATCACCTGATTTCGGAGCAGGTTAGTTTGAGCTACGAGATGAGCCTGCAGTTTCCCTTGGCACCACTGGGGGGCAGCTTTCTCAAGCAGCGAGACAGGCTGAGGGGTCAGGGTAGAGTAAGGGGAGTGGGGGCATGGGGGGAGTGGAACATGGTGGGAAGCAAGGTCAAGGCAAAAAAAAAAAAGGAGGAGAAAAAACAAAAGGGTGAGGGAGAGAGAAAAGAGACAGAAACATGGATTTTAGACACACAGATCCAAACACAATGCAGTTATAGACAGTTATTTCCACGGGGCCCCCCCAAACCCCCAGACAAACAGAGAAGGAGGGGGGCCACTCAGCGAGCAGAGGCCCCCCAGCAGGCCCAGCCTGGTGGACAGTTAAGACCTTGGCATGGGGAGGGGGCTACAAAGAACTCCAGCTGGAGGAAGCCAAACACAAGAGCTGTTAATAGTGGTGGAGAACCAGGGGCCACCCTAGCACTGAGGGAGGGAACTCGCTACTCAAAGATTCTCTGCCTCCAGACCCACCTTATGTGAGAGAGCTTCCCCAGGTCTGTCCAGTCCAGAGGAGGGGTCAGTTCAGAGTTCCATAAAGGGCAGTATCAAATCACCAAGACTGAATTTCTCTCTGGACAGAGGGCAGGGAACCATGGGCTGATTCCCAAGGGGGTGGAGGTGGGGTGGCATCTGGTTCAGTGAAACTGGAGCCCTGGGTCACCGTTCTTATTCAGGAAAGTCACTTCAGAGGAGGGGATGAAGGGGATGGTGAATCAGGAGTCAAGCTGGGCATTCTCCCAAAAATGGAATGGGAGAAGATGCTGCCAGGGGGAAGGGTAAGCAGCATGGGGGAGAGGAGGGACAGAGCCCCCAACCATCGGGGCTGGGGAGCTATGGCACGATTTACTCTCCACCCAGCACAAGATTAAAATGTCCAAATCCCTCAGGAACAGGGGGGTTAGGAGACCTAGATTCTAAACCCAGCTCTGCCATTCAGAAGCTGGAAGACCATGGGCATATCATATCCTCTTAGGATCTCATTTTCCTCACCTTTAAAACGGGAATAAAAATACCTGCTCCATCTACTGAACAGGCTTGTTCTGAGAATCAAATGAGAGAATGGATGTGAAAACATTATGGAAAAGTTCAGAGAGCTGTTACAAATGGATTAGGATTTAATACAGAAGGAAAGACTTCTTTTGAGGAGGCCAGATTAGTGCTTCCCCTCTCATCATGGCCCACCAATCCTCTTCCACTTGCTACAGAAAAGAATATACCTCTCCTTCTGGGTTACTTCATTAGTTACAGGAGGGGAAGGCAGTCCTGTACCCCTACGCATCAATTCAATAGCCACTGGCCCCCACACCTTGTCCCACCTCCACCTGCGCCCACGCCCCTGACCCCCCTGACTCATACCTTGGCAATTTTGGTTTCATCCTTCTTTTTGGCAGTCTGAAGAGACTCATAATGGTGGCGGGCACTGTCATAGTCCACCAACTTCCTCCCACGCTTAGCAATTCGAGACTGCGGAGAGAACACAAAGTGAGAGGAAAGAAAATTTTAGCAGGGAATCACAAGAGTCTTGTAGCCTGCACGATGCCAGCTAGTTCTAAAAGAGGTTATTCTGTGGGCAAAGAAGTCTACAGATCAATACCAAAAGTCCATCCACCTTCTTCCTTAAGGTTCGTGCTCTACAAGGCTGTCCAATGTGTTATCGCTACTAGGATGGGGCAGGGAAAAAGCAATTAGACCTCTTCCCACCATGTTCCCCCATAAATGGGAATAAATTCCCACCTCAGTGCCTTTACTTGTGTTTACCAGGCTGGTGGAATACTCTTCCTTTCCACTATCTAAAATCTGCCCATCTTTCAGGACTCTGCCATCTGAATCCCAGTTTGTCTGGAACACTCTTCCCAGTCCCCTCTGATTTCTGACTGGTTTCTTTCAAGATCCAGGTCAGATCCTACCTTCCACAGAAGGCCTTTCCAGCCTCCAGGTTCTCTCCCCCTCCTCTCCAGTTCTTTCACTCTGAGATCATCTTGCACTTACACTACATGTAGCTTCAGTGTGCCTGGTTGTTTATATGTCGTCTCCCCAGCTAGAACGTGAGCTCCTTGAGAACATGATTATTTTTACCTTCCTTTGTACCATCAGCACTTAGCACAGTGCCTGGAACATAATAGGCATTTAATAAATGCTTGCTGACTGATTCAAACAACTGCCACCCACCTCTTCATGAAGACTCCTCTGATGACTAATTCACAGATCTCACTTCTTTGAATTAATTCCTATTTCACTGAATGCTTCTAACACCCAACTTAACACCTATAAATATATACACACACATATACGTGTGTGTAGAGAGACATACACACATAAACACACACTTATATATACACATGTGTAGAGAGACATACACGTGTGTAGAGAGACATACACACACAGACACACACACGATATCATTCTTGTTTCATTTATCTATGATTTGTCTCCCCGACCTTCTCCATAAGTCCTTGAAGATAGGCTTCAGGAGTGCCTTGTCCTCCTGTATCACTCCTGGTGCTCAGTACAACATACAGTAGGTACTCATAAAAACTTGCAATCATTGAATGGTTGAATTCTGGGGAGGCTTTGCAAGCTGGTCATTTAAATCACAAGTTTGCCCAAAGGTCATTCCATCCACCCCCCTGCCTGAGATCTGTGTTACTGGCTTCTTAGAAAGACAGTCAGCTATTCCGCCTCCACTTCGATAGGTGCCTTCCTGGGCTCTGGATTCTGGGATCACCCCACTGGATTTGTCCCAGTGACTGGCTGAGTGCACCAGAAAGCAGTGCAAAAGTGTCAGGTAAGCAAGTTCTATGATAACTGCAGAGTGAGAATCCTCCCCCATTTTCTTCCAAAAGGGATACCACCCGGGCTCCAGTGCTCGCTAGTGCTAAGGGCCTCTAGGAACTACCGCTCTCTTGGATTGAGGGATCAGGAGCTCAAGAGAAGGGCTGGGCCACTGGGGCCATTTAATAGGACAATAGCTGGGTCATCCCAAACATGAGGCATATTAGCCCACTTCTCTCACAAATCATTCATAAAGTAGGTGCTCTGAGCCAGGACTGGGGTGGGGAAGGGGGCCAGACTGAAAGGGAATCTGTTCAATGAATGTGACCATATGAAGTCACGTTATAATCACTACCCTAATTAACACAAACAAAGCAGTGACTCCAGACATGCTTAGGAATTCTGAGGATGGCTCAGCCTTTATATTCGGGAGAATTCAGAGCTTACCACAATCCCCTGAGGCAGCAAATAGTTAGCCAACACAGGCTGCTACAACCCTACAAACTTGTATCATCTCTAGAGTCCGAGGCTACAGTGAAAGGGTGGGCTCAGACACAGTCACTGAAAGGTCCAAGGAGCCCACACTAGGTCTACACACTGAGAGAGATAATGAGAGTGCAAGGAAGAGTGGATAGAGTGACAAAGAGACAGAGACATGAAGAAAGACAAGAATGAAAAGAGTACAAAGGACAGAAAGCCTAGCCTAAAGTACATATTTACAATTTGATTAGAATTCCTCCTGGTCCACCTCCTTATTTCCTTCAGATCTTTGGCTTGAGCTAAATTTCAATCCCGGGCTCCCTTTCAGGCCTACCTCTTCTAATTTTCAGAGATGTTCTCCCAGTTTCCTTATAATACTAATTCCCCACCCATCTCCCCTCCAAGGCCATGGTACAAAGTAAAGGAGAACCAGCTTCCTTATTGACTATCCATATCCCAACCCTCTCCCCCCTTCAAAAAAAAAAAAAATACTATATACCACATGTTCCTTTCATCCTGTTTCAGCTAAGTTTATCAGGAATCCAAGTATATTAGGAACAAAGAGCCCCCACATAGCACCTGGCAACCCTCATCCAGTAGTTGGAAGAAGCAAAAACAGGATCCTTTCAGGTTTCATATTCTCAAGGTGGAAGTACAGCAACATCTGGGGGGCCAATGAGATTACCTATAAAGCTGTTTTGTTTTCCCTCTTCGCAATATCCCCATCCCAGTCTCCAGAAACAACAGCAATTTCAGATCAAGGAGGGCTTCTTACTTTGATGTCAGGAAACTGGCCTAGATAAGTGTCCATGGTCAGAAGTGCCTGGTCCACCAGCTTCTGATGGTAATCCATCCATAGAAGGTCATTGTTCTGTAACATAGGCACATAAACACCGAAGTGGTCAGAACATGCACCCTGCCAACTCCTGACCACCCTCCTGGTCATTAGGATCGCTCATGGTATGTAAATGTATTTTTTAAATTATTTTTATTATAATTAGTTAAAAGTGATTTGAAATATATATATACATAAGCAATTAGTATTCTTATTAACCCCAGTGGGCCTAGGATGGGGTAGGTAGGGGGAGATAATTTATTTTACAGACAAAGAAACTAAGGTCCGAAAGAGGTAGACTTCTATGAGCTGGGAAAGATTGAAAAGGAAATGGTTACAACCATGTAAATGGAAAGATCCACCAAAAAAAAGGAAACCTTAACAAAATTCCAAAGAACAGTGGGAAAGAAGAGCTTTGAGAGGAAACCCCTCTCCCATGTCTTTGCAGAGGCAGCAAGTCCATGTGTGTGATGCACTGCATATATTTTCAGACTTTTTTGGTATACTGGTATTTGCTGGGGTTTTCTTTTATTTTTATTTTTTTTTCTTTAAAAAAATATTATATGGGAAGGCTCTCTGGAATCAGCAGAGAATAATACTGGGGAAAATTTTGGTGATATAAAAAAAGGCATCAATAATAATGTACTCAAAATAAAACTTTAAAAAGAAGGAAAAGAGACCACAGATATAGAATATTGCATATACCATTAGATTTTTTTCCCATGTACTAATTATTTTTACTACTTTTTTTCCCTTTCCTCTTTCTTTTAAAAAATTCTTTGTTATATGAGATGGCTCCTCTGAGGAGGGAGAAGGAATCAAAGGGAGGAAATTTGGTAACATAAAAACAAAGATATCAGCAAAAAAGTTTATTTTTAAAAGAAAATGGACCCCAAAGCTCGCTTCTCTCAATGCCTTCTTCAAAGGATACAGTGCCAGGAACACAGCAGGTGCTTAATAAATGCTTGTTGACTTTTCTTATAATCAAGGGTTGATCTGTATATGATTTAGGCTAGAAGTAGAACAATCTGAATTCAGAGAATGGAAAGAGGAATGCGGACTAGAGTACTCAGGGAAGATATAACTAAGGCACTTGAAGGATGAATACTACTTGGAAGATGGAGAAGACAAGTTCTAGGCTGGAGAAAAGAAACAAGATCTTTGAGAGGGGAATATTATAATCATCATGGTCATTTTCTCTTTTTTTCCCCTTTTTGTTTTTTTTGCTTTTTGGAGGGCAATTGGGGTTAAGTGACTTGCCCAAGGTCACACAATTTTTTTGTGTTAGGCATATGAGGCTGGATTTGAACTGAGGTCCTCCTGACTCCAGGGCCAGTGCTCTATTCACTGCACCACCTAGCCGCCCCCATCATGTTCATTTTCATGATGATTTTTGCTTTTTTATTTTTTATCTTATATCCTTTCCCAGTTGCTTTCCCAAGCTTCTCTCCTTTATAGAAAATGAGAAGACTGAAGGTCAGACAAATTAGGTGACTTGACTAAGGTCACACATCAAGTCAGTGGCTGAACTAGGACTAGAACCCAAGTCTCTGGATCTCCGCAAGCCCAGAATTAGCCACACTAGGAATTAAACATATTCCTCTAAAAGGTAATGCTTCATGACAATTGCCAACCCAGAAATTGCTAAATGGCAAGAGTTTTGTCAGGACAAGATCTTTGGAGGCAGCAAGCATCCTTTTCAATCTTAACCCCTCAACTGATAGCTCCAGAAATTCCAGCTTTTCTGGAAATCTATCCCTGCCTAACTAAGAAAGGGGCTCTGCTTCATGGAGGCATACAGCTTCCATGTTTGACTTTTCCACTGGCTGCAGGGTATAATGTGCCCCTCTTTCAGTCCATATTCTCTCATTGGTTTAAGGACAGTATTTACCTTAGGTGGTTAGAAAATGGAGCTGAGAGGTGGGCAAAAGGGAGGGGAGAAAGACAACGAAATTATAAAGATTCTTTATCACTCTCTAGCTCCCCTAGCAGTACTCATTTCCTGATTTCTGTCTCTGCCCAGGGTATCTGCAAGTTAATCAGGGATTCCTGAAGCTAGAAAACCCTTCCAGACCTAAATTAGAATTAATTTCCTATTGTAGGACTTCAGGCATGAGAGGGGCTGTTTTTTGACAGGAGCTCCCCCTCTTTAGTAAGAGGCTGGTCAGCCACATCACGTGCTCTACTCCCCTTTTACTCCTTCACTCAGCCCTGCACCCACACCCACACCCCATCTCCCTACCTCTGACACCTCGCCTTGTGTTTTCTTCTCTGTGGTCTCCCTCTCTGCCTCTAAATATCCTTCAGTGAATGAGAAATCAGCCCTTGAGGCCTCTCATGTTAATGGGGGTCAGCCAGTCTACCCTCTTGCCTTCTCCAATTTCATATTCAGTCTACCTTAAAGACTTTCGACTGCCCAAATTCCTCTGACTTTTCTTTTTTCCCCTAGATAAAAAAATACGTCTGAGAGGTCATACGGATTTTCCTCAGGGTCATAACTAAGGAATAACCTAGCAAGATACGCCAGTCAGAAAGGCAACATAGTACAATGGAAAGAATGCTGGATTTTGAGGCAGGGAAAACCTGGGTTCAAATCTTACTTCTCACATGTAACCTTGAGGCAAGTCACTTAACATATCTGAGATTCAGTTTTCTCATCTATAATATGGGACTAATGATTCTTTTCTCCCATTATGGCAAACCTTAAATCAATTATGCCTGCTGTTAACTGTTTGCTCAAATTATATAATTTCTTGTGACTTTTAAGGTCAGATGTTAAATAGTTCTGATTTTAGGAGGCATAGTAAATAAAGGAAAGAAATACATAGACCAAGTCAATGGCCCTGGGCTCAAATCCCACCTCTAACGCTTACTACTTAGGTGACTTTGGGCAAGACATTTCACATCCCTTGGTCTCAATTTCCTCATCTTCAAATTGGGAGGTTTGGACAAGAAGGAATCTAAGGTCCCCCTTCCAGTTCTGTATCTTTGGTCCTGAAGTATTTCTTCTCCTAATTTTTCTCCTTGGAGTTTATTTTCACCACTCCCTACTGCCTCTTTTTCCATAGACTTAGTCGCCCTTACTGAAGTCCCATCAATTCAACAGAAGTTTATTAAGCACCTGCTATGTATAAACACATCACTAAAGTCCCTCAATGGCTCGTCATGTGATGGAGATGGCTCTGGGCTCTTGAAGATTATAAACAAGATTGTCCAGATCCAAGCAAGTTGCAAAGGCTTCAAATATGGGGCCAGCGAGGAGCTGGTCATCTGCCATCCAAGGGCCAGTGCGAATGTGGAAAACTGGCTATCAAATGATGCTGTTTTCTAATCATGCATGAACTGAGACATATACAGGGCCTGAAATCCACAACGGAGGGAGTAGACGTGCTGGTGAAATCACAGGCTTTTTCAAGCACTGAAGCAAAGTGAAGCATGTGTTAGGATCTGAGGAATGAACAAAGATGCATGAGGCTGAAGCCTCCCCTCAAGGACCTTCTTACAATGAAGAAGAGAAATATTTCTAAGGTTCAATTAAATGTAAGGGAGAGATTTCACTGGGGAAGGGGAAGAGAGACTTCATCACTTAAGAAAAGTGTATCTTAGGAGCACAATTCCACTACTGACCAGCATGGAAGATTTGACTTTCTCCCTTTCCGACCCTGGACCCTCCTTAGACTATCTGATCTGTCACCCACTTCTGTATAAGCAGGAAGGGGTATCGCCACATTGAAACTGAACTTGGAAGTGGGCACCCAAACAGCTTAGAACTCCTAAGCTAAAGCAATAAGCCAACCTCACCCTCCCCCATAGCAGGGATTACAGGCATACTCCACCATACCCACTGAGAATAGATTTAATTAATTTCAACATGCATCATGGCATGGTGGAAAGACTTTCCCACAACTAAGCAAGTCAGACTAGATGATTTTGTAAGGCCCCTTCCAGCTCTAATATGGTAGGAGACCCAGTCGGCATCCTCAATAGGTTTTACCTGTGTCTTAGAGGGGGTGGGAGGGAGAAGTTAAATATGATATTAAATAAAGAGTCTCTGAAGTTAGCTGAACAGCTGGAAAGTCAAAGCTTATGAAAAATACAAGTCTAGACAATGGGAAAAAAAAAGAGAGCAGCCTAGCAGCAAACATGGAGGTAAATTTATTCATTCATTCAGATGGTTTAATCAATGCTGAGGTTATACCAGTGGTCATCATGACAAGCAACCAGAGGGTGGCTGAACTGCCCATTTTCCCCTATGGTGATGCCTGAGGCACTGTGGGTAGAATATATGAAGAGTCTAGGACTTGGAGTCGGACTACCTTGGATTCAGGTCCTACCTTTGACTGCTAACATATTTCAAAAGAATATAAGCTCTTTTGAGGGCAGAGGCTCTGTCTCTTTTTCTTTCTTCTTTTGTTTAGTTAGGTTTGGTTTTACATTTCTAGGACCTAGGAATTCCTAATTACTTGGCATGTGTTAAGTCATCTTTTGGTCATGTCTGACTCTTCATAACCCTACATTTGGGGTTTTCTTGGCAAAGATACTGGAGTGGTCTGCCATTTCCTTCTCCAAATCATTTTACATATGAGGAAACTGAGGCAAACTGTGACTTGGCCAAGGTCACACATCTAGTAAGTGTCTGATGCTGGATTTGAACTCAGGAAGATATGTCTTTCTGGTTCCAAGCTCAGCACTGCCCATATGAGACACAGCGGGCATTCAATGAATGACATAATATTCTCTGTGGCTATTCTCTCTCCTGTGCCCTTTCCATCAGACAGCCTACCCACCGTGGTGGCGAATGAGGTTCCAGAGTTAACAGGGACCACAGAGGCTGTTACAAAATCTTTCCAGTTCTACCCTGGACCTCTTAACTGAGAGTCTCCAGGAGTTTGAGGACAGAGTTAAATAAAAAAGAAAAAAGAGACTGGAGAAAGGGTAGGACGTGTTGGTCAGAATTCAGAATGGTTGTTACTAGAAAAACAAATGCACACACAAACATGTTTGCTCTAGGTTTCTGCAAGAAAAAATTCATTTTTATCATGCTTTAAGGTCTTCACAACCACCGTATCAGGAAGGTAGTACATGTTTAATTACCCTGTGATCCGCTAACATGGATTCCCCCTGTTTTACAGATGAGGAAACTGAGGGTCAGAGAGAGCAAGTAAATTGCCAAGAGTCACATAGCTATTGAGTGTGATATTCAACATCTGGGAATCTTACCCAGGTCTACTAAATCCAATGTCCAGTACTCTTTCCATGACACTACACTACCTCTACAGCGATGTTATATTTAGCTAAAAATGCAACAAGACAGGGCAATTAGCAAATTCGTGACATGGGGTCTCATTTTTACTTCTATCATAGCTTAAATTTGAGTAAAACCCTGGGCCTTGATTTTTAAGTGCTTAAATCTGGATCCTGCTGCAGAAAGCCAGATCTGTTCAATTCAAACACCATTGTAGAGAGCCAAAAACATTATGCTTATTAATAGATATTAGTGATTTCAATAAAAGTTTTAATTAAAACTAACAACACCAACAAAAGCAAATTAGACCTGGTAACGTAGAAGTGTAAAGATCCCTAATGAATGAACATTGGTAACTGCTCTGAAGGGCCCTGGGATCCAAGACCAGCCATTGGAGCATTATCATCCAAGGAACATCAAAAATCAGGCCTGACAACAGTTTAAAACTGTAATGTCAGGTTGGCAGTTGGGATAAAACAAAGGCATCGCTGATTCCTCTGAAAACAACTTCCATTCTTCTTTTCACCAACACCACCTAGGAAGAGATGCTCCGGGTCTATTAACTGCTCAAGAGAATTAACCATGCGGGTCATTTCCAAGCTTATGAAATAGGAAGGCCTCACTGGTTTTCGGTAACATTGCATTCAATTAAGTCTGAATTTTATTTAGAACTGGACTCTTGGAGACCATTGAGTCTAATCCCCTTATTTTATAGCATAATTTATATTCTCAGGGCACTTAAAATTACATGCTCATACATATAGGATCAGTTTTGAAACAGACCCTAGATATCACAGACCACTCTCAAATGAGAGGAACCTGGTAAAACTGAGGTCCCAAATCCACACATTTTTAAACTACAGCAAATCCCACCACAACCAAAGAACTATAGAATTAAAAGGGCCCTTAGAGACCATCTAGTCTAAACCTCTCATTTGACAAATGAAGAAACTGAGGCATAAAGGTGCAGTGACTTGCCCATAGTCACACAAGTCACTGGAGTGGGACAGACCTAGAACTAACATCTCAGGACTCCAGGTCAGTGTTCTTTCCACACTTCATTCTTGACCAAGTTTTATTTTTTATTTTTAATTTTCTCTTCCTTCCCCATCCTTTCAGAGGAAAGAAGATAGACACTTTAGAGTCAAGTAGAGGAAAGTGTGGGAATAATGACATGGCCAGATACTTCTCTCTCCCTGACCAACATGACTAAGCCCTATAACTCCATATTCATCCCAGGCTGGGTTCTTCCTGACCCTCAATCACCATTTTAAAAAATCATTTCCTTTCTCCCCCAGCCTCCACTCCCCCTCTCCCAGCCCCAGACCACAGTCTTACTTCTGCTATTTTGTTTGTCTCCTCTCTCCCAGGCCAGTCTGGTTCATACACCTCTTGCAGACACTCTGTTAGCTTCTTAGAGGCTTCATGCATCGCTGAAA
>CM053596.1:224258270-224282100 GCA_028646575.1 Pseudocheirus occidentalis | reverse complement strand
TCAGAAAGTGCTGCCAAACCAAGACCCTTTAGGCCAGGGGTTCTCAACCTGTGGGTTATGTTCAATTTGTAACAATAAAAATACGTCCTGCATATCAGATAGATTTGTAACAGTAGCAAAATTACAGTTGTGAAGTAGCAATGAAAATAATGTTATGGTTGGGGGTCACCACAACATGAGGAACTATATTAAAGGGTCACAGCATTAGGAAGGTTGAGAACCACTGCTTTAGGCCCTGGACTGTCAGACGCATGTTCATTTGTCCACCCTGGCTGATCCTTCTTAGGGGATCAGGATCCAATAGAAAGACAAAACTGGAGGCAATTCCTAGCATGCCATTGCTTTCAGGCTGTCCTCCCAGATTAGCATCAAGATAAAAAATAACCCTGACCTGAGCAAGGTGCTCAAGTCTCTCCATCCATCCATCAAAAAAAATTAGTGAAGACACCTGGGCCCCACCAATCATTGCCACGACACAGGCTATAGAGATGGCCATGGAAAACCTTGTCCTTTGCTCTACTCAAGGAAAATGCACCCAGGGAGGTCCTATCTTACCTTTGACAGATGCCAAGTAGGTGCGGAGATCCTTCTGCAGCCTGGTCCCTTCCGTCTGCAATGACAAACACAAACCCTTGGTCAAAATCTCTGCATGTAGAGGAGCCGATTCACGGCCCTCCCCCAAACTCCTACTTATTCAGTCAGTCAGTCTTTATTAAAAACCTACTATGTGCTCAGCGCCGGGGTAGGCACTGTGAGGTACACAAATGAAGTCTAAACCACGGACCTCTCCTCATGGCACACACGAGAAAAGAGACGCAGAAAGGAGTGAATAACCACACGCCGTAGAAAGAGGAAGACGGCACTGAGCATTGAACAGTGCCTACTACGCGCCAAGCACCATGCTAAGTACTTCCCACAAATATTATCTCATCTGATCCTCACAAGTCTTGAAGGTCAGTGCTATTATGATTCCTGTTTTACATATGAGGAAATAGGTTAAGTGGGAAGGGAGAGGGAGGAATAGAACACGGTGTGCTGGGAATGACCAAGCCTGACCCCGGACAAACACTGAGAAAATCCACCTCCCTCTTTCCACTGCAGAGTGGGGGGACTATGGGTGTAGAATATTGCACATGCAATATTGCATCAGGGTCGATGTGGTCATTAGGACTCTTTCTTTTCTAATCTGTGTTAGAATGGATGGTTCACTGGTAGGGAAGGGCAAAGGAATGGAATATGACACAAAATAAAAGGCAGCAAAAACAAAAAACAGAAGTGTTTAAGAAGAAAAAATAATAGCCCTAAACTTATATCCCAGGAGACCTGGGCTAGGTCCGATTCCAGCGCTTGCCAGTTGTATGACCAAGGGCAAATTCACTTCAGCAACTAAGGCCTCAGTTTTCTCAACTATAAAATGGGGGTGGCTACTATTTCTACTGCCTACCTGATAGCATTGTTTTTAGTTAAGTATTTTGCACAGTGTTATACAATTGTAAGCCATCATTATCTACTCAAAACTACTTGAAGAATGAAAACCTTCTATGGTATCCTAGTTATAGGATCCACAATGCTAGCTCAGACCTGTCGGGGCACTTGGCTGGCCTTGCCAGAGCTTAGAGATTGACTACATGACTACCACTGCTAAGCCTGGGGCACAGTGTCTATATGACTGATCTAAAAACAGGAGACATTGATTGGCCTATATTTTGTCCAGCACTTACATGTGGCTAATCTGATGCCAATGCAGAGAAATTCTTCCAAACCATTTTTCCTCTCTCTAGTTTCCCTACCTCCTCTCCCCCATTATCCCACACCCAGCCCCTCTCCCTCTTTCCTTCTCTTATGACCTTCTGTATCCTCAGGTCTTGTTTTTCTATGTGTCAGATAAAGATGGCTCAACCTGGAAAAACAGGGAGCTAGGTCTCCCTCACTATACCCTAAATCCTGCCCTTCAATGGGACCCAAGTGGTCACTTTCTTCCTTATCACTAAAACAGAAACAATAATGTCTGATGTACCTGACAGGGCTGTTGTAAGCTCAGATGATAGAACGTACATAAAGTGTTTTGTGAACCTTAAAAGCACTACAGAATTCCAACTGCTCCCAAGTAATGCCCCCAGCACAGTGGCCTCCCAAACCCGTGGTATCCTCGCTCCTGAACACACTGAAGGGGCACACTGCTGCCTCACACTGAGCTCACGAGGAGGGGGAGCCTAGCTGGCCTGTACCAGGGCCCGTCACGTTCCTCTTGTGCCTGTGAACAAAGATCTTCTGTCAGCAGGAAACAGATGTGCAAGGAAACCCAGCCTGGAGATTCCCCTACAAGTCCAAAGCGGGGCCAGCTGCAATCATCTCCCTGGAATACACTCTCCCAATGGGCCCCCTTCAAGTCAATCCATCCATCTCTCCCTGGCCATGAGGTGATCACATCCAACCCCCAACTCCAAGCAGGGCAGTAAACAATTCAACCAGCTGTCCTCTTAGCAAAACCTGAACATCTCAATGGAGCATGCTGTCTTCCACAAAACACCCCTCTAGTCCCTAAAGTGCCTGTAAAGATGGACCAATATCTAGAGAACTAGCTGCCCAAGAGTAGCTCAGAACCAACCAAGGAGGCCAACAGTCTGCGATCAGCCTAGCACTCTGAAACAATCTGGAAGAGGCACAGAGGGGAGGAGGCGACTCCAAAGCCACAGGATCCATTCTCCCTTCCCTTCTCCATTCACCCAGAACTGGCTCCCAGTTATCTCTAGGGTCAAGACCAAACACCTGGTGATGAGTTTCCAGGCTTAATTAGCAATCTCAGGTTAATTCTTCAAAGGACGTTTAAATGGGGCCTTGACCTTCCCCACTTCCCAACGAAAGTCCAAAAAGCCTGCCTAGCCCTTTGCTTTTTGCTGAATGAACCCATCTCCATCTAAGGTACTGCAGGATAGGGGTTCCTTCACAAAAGGAGATTTACAGTAGCAGCCAAAGAAAAGAGGTAGCTAGCCTAATTCATCCCCTCCTAACACATGGGCACTTTTCCTAAGCAGACCAGAGCCCTATGGGGCATGAACCCTTAACAAGTTACATCATTAGTCTCCAGCTAATAAGAGGCCCCTTGGGCTTACAGCAAGTTTTTCCTCTTTAAACTGTGTCTTGGACCCCTCTGGTAATCAGAAAAAAAAAATCTATGGGCCCCTTCTCAGAACAATGTTCAAAATGCATAAAACAGAATTAGAATAATAGCTAACATGTAGATAGCTCTTACCATGTGCTAGGCACTGTGCTGAGAACTTCACAACTGCTGTTTGGTCTGATCCCCCAACAACCCTGGGAGGTTGTTGTAGTAACCCCATCGTACAAACAAGGAAACTGAAGCAAGCAGGATTTAAGCGACCTGTCCAGGGTCACAGAGGATTATAAAGGAAACCTATTATATTGAAATGTAGTTATAAAAAAATTTAATCAAGTTTATGGGCCCCATATATTTTTTTGTTTTGTTGCAGACTCGAGTGGTAAAATTTATTTCTGACACCTAAACAGCAAATGGGTTTGTGGACACAACTCTGGCCCCATATTAAGAATTACTGGTTTAAATGGTTTAGTGACATTAAGAAGAAATGCCTGGAGGTCTGAGAATAATAGGAGGTAACCTTTGTTTTAGTAAATAAAGGAAGAGGGCTCTCCAGACTCTCCTCCAAATGAGTCTCTTAGATGCTCTAAATTTAGTAACTTCTCAGATGCCCCTTGCCCCCTTTCCAAATCCCTCTCCCTCTCCCCAATACTATATTCCTAAAACTAGGGACCCCAGACTGTATCTGGCATGCTGGAGAAGCCAATGCTGTGTGTGGCAGGGTATAAAGAACACTGGGGGGCAGCTAAGGGTGAAGTGCCTAGTATTAGGGCAGCTAGGCAGCACAAGAGACAGAGAGTTAGGTCTGGAGTGAGGAACACTCATGTTCCTGAGTTAAAATCTGGTCTCAGGCACTCACTAGCTGTGGGACCCTGGGCAAGTCATTCAACCCTGTCAGCCTCAGTTTCCTCATCTGTAAAGTGAGCTGGAGAAGGAAATGGCAAACAACTCCAGGATCTTTGCCAAGAAAATCCCTGAATGGGGTCATGAAGATTCGGATATGACTGAACATTACTGTTCTTCTTCTGCTTGGACCCAGAGGGCAGGCCCTGTAGTAATGGGTAGAAGCTGCAAAAAGAAGATTTAGGCAAGATGTCAAGAAAAACTTCCTAGCAACAGAGCTGTTCAAAAGCAAACCGGGCTGCGTGCAAAGGTGACAGGTCCCATTCCCAACCCCGGCTTTCCAGATCTTCAAGCAGAAGCAAGACCATCATCACTTGCCTGACACATTTTTGTGGAGATTCCTTTCTTGTTATGGTGCGGACTAAGATGGGCTCTGAGGTTCCTTCATACTCTCAAATTTTGTGACTTGCATCTTATGTCTAGAGTTGAGCCTTATCTTCCTACTGTACTGCAAGCTCCAAGTAGATGGACAATCTGTCTTAGCTAAACTTGGTTTCTCTGGGAAGACTTGTATGAACTGATACAGAGTGAAATAAGACAATGTGAAGCAGTATCCTACAAAGTATGCCGGATTTGGAGTCATGAGACCTGGGTTCAAATTCAGTTTGGGAGAAGGAAGGGAAGTTTTTCACCTTTAAAAGGCCTACCAAGCTCTATGGGAACTAATGGGGTGTTCATATTGCTGGATATGCTAAAGAATCTCCCCTCACTTCCCATCAAGTCTGTTAGTAAACAAATAGAATACCCCACCACTTTTTCCGTTCCTGAGGAACTAACTCTACCTCTCTCCACCCAGTCCCTCAGAGTCAGACCCACAAGGTGACTGCCACAATAAGGGGGAAGACTGTGAATAATGTATGCCCACATGCCAAAGGAAGGGTCACAGAGTCTTGCACCCAATCCCCATATCTTCCTCCAGATTATTTGTCCACAGGTCCTGCCTGAGATAATACTGTCTCCATCTAGTCTGACATCCCCCAAATGGTGTGTGCCCCTTGAATCTATGCCCACGATAGCTGACCAGCTCAGATAACACACACACACACACACACACACACACACACACACACACACACACACACACAAAAAACCAGGTGGTGGATGGAGAGCTATGCACTGGCACAAACAAGAAGCATTTAGCTCAAGGTCATTTAGCTAACTTTAGCCCTTGTCTCACTATCCCTCCCAAGCCCAGGACTTTTCTGCACGAATCTCACCCCTATCCCTGCCACAGAGGCTCAAGCATTTTTGTCTCCTTTCAGGGGCACGGGACATGTGGTTCATCGCTCACATTCAAGGCCTGTTAAACAAGTGAGGTAGCCCAATGGAAAGGGGAACATGCTCTAGCTTTATTGAAAGTCCTGCCACTAGGACTCCCTGGGCATCTACAATAGTCCACATTTACAAAACCACAGGGAGCCACGACGTTATAAGGGAAGGGGGCTGGGGCTGGGGAGGGAGGGTTGAAAGCAATTTCCAAAGACCAACCAGGCCTTTGGGGAGACCTCATCTAAAACCCCCGAAGTGACTCCAGCACTGAGGCAGGCTCAGCAGTCGAGGGGAAGGCATATTATTTTGTTTGCCCATCGTCTAGCAGGGGGCACAATGGTAGCGCTAGAATTAGCTGGGAAAACCTACTCTTGAATTCTGTCACAGGAACTTACTGTGTGACTCTGAGCAAGTTACGTAACCTCTGTTTGCCTCAAAATCCTGATCTGTAAAATGGGGTAACAGCATCCACCTCCCAGGGTTGTTGGGAGGATCAAGTGAAATAGTAAATAATGACAACTAAGAGCTAACATTTACATGGCACTTTAGGGTCAGGCGCTGAGCAAAGCACTTTACACTTTCTATCTCACCTTATCTTTACGATAATTCTGGGGGTAGAGTGCTATGATTATCTACATTTTACGGATGAGGAAACTGAGGCAAACAGGTTAAGTGACTCGTCCAGGGTCACATAGCTAGTAAACGTGAGATTGGATTTGAACTCAGATCTTCCTGACTCTAGGCCCAGTGCGCTCTATCCCCTGTGCCACCCAGCTGTAAGTATAATCTACATAAATGTCAGCTAGGAGTACAAGTAGTAGTAGCAGTAAGAGGAGGAGGAGGAGGAGGAGGAAAGGGGATACTGACACAGGAGTCCAGTCACTATCCTCAAAGAAGTCTCTGGTGTTCCTTGCCTCCCCTGTGGCACCTTTCATCCTCGCTTTCAACTGTGCATCCCCTACAAAGCCCAGTGTTCTCATGCTTTACCAGGACCCCTCCTTCTGGAAGGAAAGGAATCTTAGAAACTTATCCAACCTGAGATGTCAGGGCTGTAACTTGTTACTCACTCCCCAGGAGTGCTGGCATTTTAAAGAAGAGCCTGGACAAGACAATGTTTCATTGGAAGGAAGGAATTGCTAATAGTGGCATTTCAGGCACTGTGACAAGTGGTGGGGGCACCTTCAAATCCTACCATCCAGACAACCATCTGTTTCACCTATTTGTAAGGCTGGTTGTGTTTGACTCTCAAATAAGAGCTCCAGGAAGACTTCACCAGCTCCCTCCCCTCCTGTGCTTAAATCACTTAACTAACAAAGACTTCATCTCAGGAGAACACTTTCCTAAGCAGTAAAGATTCTTTACTACACAGGACCACCCATCTGTAGATGGTGGAGGGCCAAAAGTAGAGGAGTAGCTACTGCCTAAGCAGTCCCTGAAACCACATCAGGGCCTTGAATGAGCCACCCAGAGGAACTGAATACCTTTAAGAGTCTTCCTCATACAAGTAACATTCCTAGTGCCTTGCATGTAGTAAGTAAGTACTAAAGAAAGATTTGTGGAATGGAATGAAAAACCCATGAGATACTGCCTCTGTGTACAATAACCAATGCAGCTAAAATATCTAAACCAAAGGTTCATCATCATTTTTGTGTCACAGAACTTTGGCAGTCTGGAGAAGCCTATGGATCCCTTCTCAGAAAAAAAGAAAGGTTCTTCAATGCACAAAATAAAATTATAAGACTGCAAAGAAAACGAAAGGTTAGCGAAAATAAAGGTATAATTTCCTCCCAAAATTCACAAACTCCTCCCCAGAAATATATCCAAGATTCCATGTTAAGAATCCCTTCTCTGCACTTAGAGGTGAGGCTCACTTAAAGTCAGTGATTTGACTTGCATGTGACAAGGGCCAAGAGACCAAGGGACTGCTGAACAAGGGGACTGAGAGGCTGAGGAGCAGCAGGTGCGGTGACAGGAGCCTGAGGACCTGCTTAGCACTCCTTGAGAGGGACAAGAAAACCTTCCAAATACCAGAAAGGAAAATGACCTCCATCCCAGGGGTGCTCCTCTTCCCCATCCCTTGCCCCAACCCCTTCCATTTATCTCCTACCTAAATTCTGAATATTGTTGTTAATATTAATGTATATATAATTAATATATTAATGTATATATAATTAATGTATAATATCACCACCTTACAAATGTAAGTTTCTTAAGTACTTTCACATCCTTGATCTAATTTGAGCCCTAAAATACTGCCAGGAGCTAGGGGCAACAGAGATCACTGAAGCTTCAGAAATGTTAAGCTATTTACTGAGGGTCCCAGATGCCCATCCCTCCATCCCTGGGCCTGGCCTCTCTCTTGGCAGGCAGAGAGGAGCTGCCAATGATCCCCATGACTAATGACTTTATCTTTGCAGAATTATGCTTTTTCAATTTCTCCCTTTCAGAGGGAGTTAAGGGGAGGTATTCGGCCTAAGGCCATGTCCTGCTCTTCAAAAGAGACAGGAAAGCATCTGTTCTTTGCTACAAGATCTCTAGAGAAGGGAGCTCAGTAACAGTGGGTTTGGGAGATGTTAACACCCCTTGGGGTCTAAAAGTTCTTTGTACCTAATCTCATCCCATCTCTTCTCTCTTGCTCTTCTACAGGAGGCCTTTCCTTCTGTCGCAGACAACCATCCATCTATTCCGTACACATCTTCTATTACCTAATTTTTTTTAACATCTCCCCATTAACATGTTTACATGTTGCCTCCTTGAAGACAGGATCATTTTTTTACTTTCTTTGTAACCCCAGCACTTAGAAAAATGTTGACTGACTGCAAATAACTGATTGCCTATGTATATGTCCCAAAAGACATCAAGTGGTCCCCAAAATTTCCCTCCTCCAATCTAAACAATCCTAAATTCCAAGTCTTCAAGTAAGAACTTTTCAGTAATTTAAGAGTCCCTCCCCACCCCATTATCTACCAGAAAATGACCACATCTGGACAGTTAGATGGCCTTAAGGTATATAGCAGTAAATATGGGCTGTTGTAGGAGAAACCAGGAAGTAAATCATAGATGCAGTTTGGCATATATATACACACTCCCCTCATGTACTCACTCCTTCCATTCACCTCCAGTTTGGTTAGATGTCTGAGCTCTGATCAAATCTCACACTCGATCAGGCAGACCCCAGCCCTGGGAGAGAGACTGGTCTGGGTGCTATTAGTAGAAGAGAACCTCCAACAAAGTTTTACGGGAAAATGCTGAGAATTCTGGGAGGAGATACTGAGAATAAAGGAAAAGAGGAGACACCTCCCTTGAGGCTCCTACTGATGAGCCCTGTGTGTTTCCATGAGAGGATGTTGAGTCCTGCGGGGTAGAATGGCAGGGGAAGAGATGCCTCCATCTTGGCTCTCCCAAGGAAATGACACGAGAGAAGACTATTCTACCAAATTAGCAGTCTTCGAAGTGTGGTCAGGGAGCCCCTGGAGCTCCCCAAGACCTTTCTGGGGGCCTATAAAGTCAAAACTATTTTCATAATAATACTGACATTTTAATTTCTAATCTAGTAAATATCTATAGACATAACCCACATAAAAGCTTTTCATGGGGAAGGGTAATCAATTTTTAAGGGTAACCTGAGGAGTCCTAAGACCAAAAACTTTGAGAACCACTGCACTAGTGCAATTTTAAAACAGGATTCTTGGTTATATAGTTGTTCTTTTTCCTCAATCTTTTAAATTAAATTTTCTTTTTTTATTACTCTGAAGCTGTAACAATTGTAACATGAATTGTAACAAACAGATATTTCCTTATACAAAGAACAGAAAATAAAGATTGTTTACGACAATGTAATCCCTATAATATACAGCCTGGTTTATTTTCAGTATAGTTCACATTTAACATGGATTCTTACTGTTTTTCTAAGAACAGCGCCTGCCGTAAAGCAGGGTTACCTCACCAAAATTCCATAATTATAAGGTATCATGGGAAGGGCCTCAGGCTAAGGGTTAGAAGACTCTATCTAGTCCATGACCTCACATTTGACAGCTTTAACCAGCCCCTCATTGAAATTGTTCCTTTGGCTTCCATGATGTTATGCTCTCCAAATTCTCCTACCTCTGGTGGCCCCTTCTCTGTTTCTTTCTCTGAGTCATCATCCTCATGTCTAATGGTACACAGCTGAGCACGCTCTTCAATATTTGGTCCTCAGCTCTCTTCCCTCTCTAGGATCTCCTCCAAACATCCCCTCTCAACTTCCCTGTTTCCATTAATAGTATCATCACTTCCCCATCAAAACCTCATCTTTCCCACCACTCTGCCCCTAACCTCCCAAATTTAATTGGTCACCAAATGACACTTTTAAATTCTCTTGCTTCCCAATCCAAGTACAACCACTGGATTTCTGGCCTGCATCACTCCCATTCTGGCCTCCCAACTGGCTTCCCTCCCATCTCTAGTCCCTTCCTCTGTCTAATCTGTCCTAACCACATGCTAAAATAAACCATTTTCATCATGTCACACTCTTGCTCCAAAACTTTGTCTATAACAGTCATCCCCATTTAGAGGTCCATGCTAAAAATTCTCTAACATCACCCTAAGCCATAAATAAGAATATTATGAGTAACATATTAAAAGACCTGGGGGGTTCACATTTGTTATTGCTGTTGAATGCAGTTTTAGAAAAACAAAAAACTATTAGGAAGGATTATAAATCTGTATGTACAGACCTCTATCTAGGGGTAGCTAGGTGGCACAGTGGATAAAGTGCCTGGCCTGGAGTCAGGAAGATCTGAGTTCAAATCCAGCCTGAGATACATGCTAACTGTAGGACCCTGGGCAAGTCATTTAACCTGTTTGCCTCAGTTTCCTCATCTGTAAAATGAGCTGGGGATGGAAATGACAAACCACACCAGTATTTCTGCCAAGAAAACCCCAAATGGAATCACTGAGAGTCAGACACAACTGAATAACATATACATATGTATATCTGCATACAGGTATATGAATATATTTCTATAGATATGTGAAGTTGTTAGACCAGGTGGTCTCTATCTGAAAAGATCTAGATATCTGTATCTATGGAGATCCACACTTGGAAGGGTCTTCAGAGACCATGACACTCAACACCCTAATTTTCCACATGAGAAAACTGAGGCATCGATCTTACCCAAGGTCAAACAGGCAGTAAGTGTCAGAGGTAGAATTTGAACTCAGTTCCTCCGACTCTAGAATCAGCATTCTTTCCCCTCAGTATAAAATCCAAGCTCCTCAGGCTGGCATTTGAAGACTCTCCACAATCCTGACATTACTAATATTTCCAGCTTTACTTCTCACTGCTCCCCTTCCCCTCCAACCAAACTGGTCCATTTACCATCTTCTGGCCACGCCTTCTCTCCTCTCTATCTCTGTTCCTCCCATCCCTGACTCCAGGAAAGCCCACCTTTTCAACTCAACAAATGCATTTATTGAGTATTTGTTTATTATTTATTAAGTGATCCCTTTCTAACTGCGCTCCTCACTTCCAGACTTCACAACCATACCTCAGCCACTGTCCTCTTCCTTGGCAGCTGTCTGAAGGATGAATCAAAAGGGGAAAAGACCAAAAAAGCAGGTAGGAATTTATTGCAATGGCCTATGTAAGAATGTTTAGGAACCTGAACTAGAGTGGAGGCCATGTGAGTATAGAAAAGGGCCAGATGAGAGAGATGTTGCGGAGACAGAATCCATGAAATTTGGCAACTGGCTGGATATGAGGGTGATGGAGCCAAAGGTGATCCTGAGGTTTCAAACTTGGAAAGCTGGGAATAGGATGATAACACCAACAGAAGAAGGGGAGCTACAAGGAAGGTCAGTTTTTAGGGGAAAGGTGCTAAGTTCAAGAGGCAGCTTAGAAAGCTGGCCTCAGAGCCAGGGAGACCTGAGTTCAAGTCTTCCCTTTGATATGTGAGACCATGGGTAAGTCCCTTCATCTCTTAGTGCTCTAGGCAAAGCAAGTCAAATAGAATTAACAAGAATTTATTGTTAAGCTCAAGCAAAGGGACAGTCCCAGCCCTCAAAGAGCTTACATTCAGGAGATGAAAAGGGGGAAGGGGGGTAAACGAGAGTAACCTCCAAAATGAAATCCAGAAAATGAAGAAGGGCTATTCTGGGACCTTCCCCAGAATGGAGGTTCCAAGAAGAAATCACCAGGGGAAGAAGCCAGCAGGGACATGGTGATGGTCTGGGCCCTTCCTCAAAATAGAGTTTGCAAGAGGAAATCACCAGAGGGAGAAAAAGGCCATGGAGTGGAGGGAAGAAGAGCTGAAGCATGGTGGCAAAGTCTGGAGAGTGAAAGTCTAGGCTGGAAGTGGGGAACCTGGGGCCTCCAGACCACATGTGGCCTTCTAGGTCCTCAAGTGCGGCCCTTTGACTGAATCCAAACTTCACAGAACCTGCAGTCTGAGGCCACATGCGGCCTCAAGGTTGCAGGCTCCCCACCCCTGCTCTAGGTCTTCCCTCAAAGCTCTTTCAGACTATAAATTGCAACAACAACAAAAAAGGTGTAGACTTGCATTGGTATGGGGTATTTTCTCACCTGGGAGTTCCCAATACCAATGAAATCACAGGCCCAGCCCCTATCCTAATTCCTACCATGAATTCAGTTTTGAAGGTGCTGAGTTGAAGATAGTATTTAAATCTGACCCTTCTTCAAGACTCAGCTAAAGTCCCCAGCCTTTCCACACACATGACCCCAGCTCAAGGACAGCTCTCCATCTACTAAACTACCACAACACCTATTTTCTATAACATTTATTCAATACTCATATTAGAATGCCTAATGCCTCATCTCACTGAGGGGCGATGGGCAGGGCTGTCTGGACCTGTGGATTCCATTGCTATTGGGAGCTCCTCAGTGAGGAAACTTCTCCTACCAATATAACTCCACATCTTCTCTTCAACTGTGCAATACTTAGAGAATCACTAACGGCACTAAATGACACGGCAGGGTCACACAGTAGGTATGGATCTTAGGCTGCGCTTGAATCCAGAACATCTTATCTCAGGGCTTGGCTCTCTAGCCATGAAGCCACCCTGTCTTCCAACACTGCCTGATGCTGTCTGCTATGTTTTCATATGCATGTAGCTTGCCTCTCCTACTACCATACATTCTTTGAAGGTACCAACCACAGTATGTCTGTCCCTTGTATCCCTCGCAGCACCTAGCGCAGGCCTAGGCCCAGAGGAGGCCATGTCCTGCTGCTCGGTTAAGTGAGCTTACCAGCTGTTTGTTGAAGTTCTGGACGCACTGCTCGAACTGCTCATCCTTTGTCTCATCCGCCTTCCCTAACTTCTGTAGGACCTGGAAAGGGAAAGAGAAAAAGAATGTTACAAGAATAAAGACCGAACAAAAACTCTGAGGTCCAGACCCTGCCCTATAAAGTTAGAGAGAAGCCATTGCATTTATTTTCTCCTCCACCCTCTCCCTAATTCCCAACACAAGAAACATTTCCGAAGTGCAGCAGTTTCCCATGTGCCTTGTGATGCCAATCCTGGCCCAAGGGAGCCCCCCTCCATGGAAGACTGCTGGCTCACCCCCTGACCAACTAGCTCCCTTGGCAGAGAAGGTCTAAAGGCATCACAATCCATGGAGCTGGACCAGGACTTCTTCAGGTAGGGCCATACTATCACCTCCTCAGAGCTCCGTCCAGCCTATCTGAAGTGTTGGGCAAGAAAGCATTGAGAGGGACTGGGAGGGCAGCCCCAGCTCTCTTCACAAACTATCCACTTCCTTCAGTGGGACCTAAGAAGAAACATCCAGGGAGAATAGAAATCTGGATATTTGGGGTAATGAGGGTGCAGAAGAGGAGAAAGATGGGCTGGAACTTGCTCACATGGTCTATTCCTTTACCTTTAAGACTATGAGGACAGTTCCCAGACTCTAGTATTTGATTTTTTTTTTTTAGGTTCAACTAGCAACCTCTTCACTGTCCTTCTCCCCCATTCCCCAACATGCACATGCAAACACACACACACACACACACACACACACACACACACACACACACACACACACATACACCTCTCTCTCTCTCTCTCTTAGTCTCTCTGCTTCTCTTTCTCTCCTCTTTCTCTCTCTCCCTCTCTCTCTGTCTTTCTCTCTCTCTCTGTCTTTCTCTCTCTCTCTCCCTTTCTCCCTCTCTCTCTCCTCTCAGCCATCTGGCTCTCAGCTGTTTCTTGACCAAAGAAATAAAAAAAGGAGAGAAGAAGGAGATAGGAGAAAAATAAAACAAAGAGTAACAGAAGAACAAGGGCATTATGGGAGACAGGGAGGCAGAGAGCCATGGACTCTGCAATGCAGCGAATTTCTCTTGGGGGAAAATGAAAGAGCAACAAAGACATTTTCAAAGCAGCGCACAAGCAAAGGAAGTGGTTAAAAACAGCTCTGGAAGGCGGAGGGCTATGGGTATAGAAGACAGCATGTAATGTCAGGTATGGGTAAGGTGTTGGCTAGTTTTGTTGAACTGGATTTTTTTTTCCTGTCTTTTTTTGTTAAACAGGGATGGGGAACCTGCAGGCGCCAAGACCACATGTGGCCTTCTAGGTCCTCAAGTGCAGCCCTTTGACTGAATCTAAACTTTGGTTTCAGTCTGGATTCAGTAAAAGGACCACACTTGAGGGCCTAGGGGCCACATGTGGCTTCCAGGCTGCAGGTTCCACACCCAAGAGATGGTTCTCTGGAAAGGAAGAGAGAAGAGGTAGATACTGGGAAATGAAAATGATGTAAAAAGAAAAAAAGACATAAAAAATGTAAATTTACAAACTACTTCTGGAGAATGACCATGAAGACTTTTTTGATGTGTGGCCAATTCAGGGGTGAACACTGACAAAAGTTTCACAGAACAGCAGGTATCGATCTATCCACATCAGATGCAATCACAAATCCACTTCAATACCAGCGTCCCCTTCCCCCATCATCCTCCACAAATCAGAGAAATCTAGTGAGCCCCTCCAGCTGTCCTAGCACCTCGGCCCCACCTCCTGCCGGCAAGTGAAGAAGAACAATGAAGAGACTTCAGCAGGGTCTGTCCCGACACAGGAATAATGAGTGAGCGCAAAGGAGGCTAATAATAACTTCCAGATTATGAGGCTCAAATGAGATGCCAGACAGGAAAGCACCTTGAAGCATGCAAAACGGCTCTACAAATGCAAAAGATTATTAACAATTATTAATAAACCCATTTAAGAAGGTTAGGATGTTCCCTTGCTCCACATGAATCCAGTCTCTCCAAATGATACTTTCAGAAGTTCCAAGATTTTTATCTGGAGTAGGGAAATGTCTCTTGCCAAACTTGCAGGGATTTTTGGCTTGGAAGCCTTTTTTCTTCCTCTCCAGATCCCTCCTTCCTCCCTCCATAGATATGTCCCATTCAGAGGCCCTTTAGTCACACTTAGCTTTCAAAGCGGAACTGAATGTGTGTCGAGAGGGAACTCCAGATAACGAAGACCCGTGACACCTTTCCTGCCAGGACGTCTGTCTGAAAGGGCCGGCTGGGGCTTCGGGCCATAGCCTCGCTCTGACTCTCATACACAGGATTCAGTCACCCCTAATCACCCACTTGAACTCCCCTCAAAGAAGCAAACTTCTTCTCATTAGCCCCTCTTTGTCCTTGATTTCACTAAAGCAGTGTGTTCCTCTATTATCGCTACCAGTCCTCCACCACATGCCCCACATCCCCCAAAAAACTAAGATTTGAACATAATTTAAATTTGATGAATATAATGGGATAGTACTGACAAACAAAAACAATTCAGATAAGCACTGGAAACCCTATATCAACTGACCTAAGAGTGCAATAAGCAGAATCTGGATGTCATAGGCAGTCTGACCTCTGTGCCTTTGTTTCTGCCATTCCCCCTCCCCCCTACCCCTGTCCCCAATGTCATTCCTGCTTCCGTGGTGTGCCTACCCTTAAGATCCCAATTCAAGTTCTGCCTCCTCCATGATGCTGCCCTCGACTATTCTGACCCACAATGACGCTTCTGTCTTCTGAGCTGCTGTGGCACAGTCTGCACCATTTACTTGCACACAGCCAAAACACTCATCTATCTGTGTGCGTTCTGTCTCTACCCCACTGGAGCCTCTGCTCTTCCAGGGCAGCAAATGACAGATACACAGACAGAGGCTCAGACAGATGTACAGATAGGATATCGAGATATAGACAAACTGACAGGGCTAGATGTAGCTATACATGTATATATTTTTATTAAGAGATTGACAAGAGATGTAGACATGTGTATGTATCCAAATTGTTCAGGATATGCCTTATCTTTTAGCATTTCCGGCATTCAGCCCTTATTGGGACTTAACAGAGGTTTTTGATGAGATATGAAATTGAGGCCTAAAAAGGTCAATTAAGCAGCTTGCCTTAGGTCTCTAAGGCCCTTTTAGAATAAAGGCTAGCATTCCTAGTTCACTATTCTTTTCAACACATTAAACCCAAGTTTCCTATTTATGTATTATGTTTTGGGGAGCATGATGATTTCAGGTGATTTTCAATTTCCCAAATAATACCATGCGTCTACACAAGCCAGATCAAATTACCATCTCATTTTATCAGCCCAGATTGTTTCCTGAAGGAAGAAGAGAAAGCCTACATGGGCTTTCCATTTGATGTTCTCTGTCACTCGAGGGAAAAGGATATAGATGGATACTTATCACCTGTGTGTTATAGGTAGTGGAAATCGGAACCTAAGAAGCTGGGATGGCCCTTGTCTTATTTAAACTTTGTACCTGCCCCAGACCTAAACCCAGGCTTCTGAATTCAGCAAACACTTAATAAATGCTTGATGAACTGAATTGCAGAGGCCACCTTGAGACCAGAACTCATGTCTACTAAACTCCAGGTTTATTCTGTGTCTGTCTCTGTGTCTCTCTTTAAATGGCCTCTTTGTAGAGGCAGAACACAAGTGTAATGCTTGGCACATACCAGGTGCTTAATAAATGTTCACTGACTGACAGAGAGGACCGCTCGGTATTTTTGCTGCAGAATCCCTAAGCCAGACCTCAGATCTATGGGAAGTCTGTGGGAGGCTACCTTACCAGAGTATCTTTACCTAAGGTAAGGAGGGGCTCCTTCCTCAGGCCAGAAAATACTAGTCCATACTCACCGTCCATACTTGATGCATATTACTTTGTATTCTTACTTATCCTTTCAGGCCCAAGCTCCCCAACTTGACTGTTAGTCCCTTGAGGGACGTCATCTTATGCTCTATGTCCTAGCACAATGTCACAAACAGAGAAAACCATCCATGACCTTCATTAGGCCTCCTATGGCCTCTAACCCTTCTCTCAGGCTGCTAAATGAAAAGCAAACTTCTAAGCCATACTCTGTAAGCCCACCCACTCCCTCAGTGAGTCAGCTGAGGAAGGCTGCATTTGCTGCCCAAGCCACATTTCCTCCTCACCAGCCTGTAGCTCTTCCCTACCATCCCCCTAAATGGGCCTGTCAGGAGAGATCAGGGCTCGCTAGGATGGAACACGCTGCAGCAGCTGAAGGAACAAAGCCCAGCAAGCACATACACACAGGCCCAAGCAAACTCATATGTACAAACATGTAATCACACACTACATAAGTACACACAGACCAAACTGAGGGAAGAGGAAAACCCCAAACACAGAAACACCTATCCTCTCAAGCACGCTGGAAATGCCCCCGGCTATGAGTCAGGGGGCCTGCGCTCTAGTCCCAAGCTCTGCCCACAAGTAGCTAAATACCTCCCTCCACTCCTATGACTTGCTCTCTCTGGCCTTCAGCTTCTTCATCTGTAAAAGACTAACTGATCTCTTGAGGCTCCCCCCACTCATGAGTTATAGGCTTTGTGTGTCTTCCCAACCATATGGTAAACTCCTCAAGGGCAGGCACCGTGACTTCTCTTCTATTCCACACACTCCTTAGCTAAGAGACACTTAGTAAAAACCTGCTGATTTACTGGTCACAGGAGGAACAGATTGCAATGCATTTTGACAGAGATTGGAATGCTGAGACTCCTCCCCACCCACACACTTCATTTTGATAAATGACTTTATCTCCTTCTCTCCCTCACAAGAGGATTCTGGGACTTTGTTCCTCCTGTCTCCCCTCTGAGGTACATAACACAGTGCTCTGAATTCTGAAGGTACTCAAAAATGCTGGTTAATTTAATTCACAGGATTATCAATCCAGAGCTGAAACAGACTTCAGAAGGTAGCTAGGCCAAACCCTTCACTTTACAGGTAGGTCAAAAAACCACAGGTTTAGAGCCTGAAGGGACCATAGAAACCTATGAGTCCAACCCTCTCATTTACAGATAAGGAATCTGAGGACCAGAGAGGTCAAATGACTGGCCAAGGTCACACAGCTATTAAGTGTCTAATGTAGAATTTGAACTCAAATCATCTTAATTCTAGGACAGTTGGGGTGGCTAGGTGGCACAATGAATAGAGCACTAGCCCTGGAGTCAGGAGGACCTGAGTTCAAATCCGGCCTCAGACACTTAACACAAAACTAGCTGTGTGACCTTGGGCAAGTCATTTAACGCCAATTACCCAACCTTCCTCCTCCTCCAAAAAGCCAAAAAAACAAAAACAAAAAAATTTCTAGGGCAATGGATAGAGTGCTGAATCTGGAGTCAGAAAGACTCATCTTCCTGAGTTCAAATTTGGCTTCAGACACTTACTAGCTGTGTGACCCTGGGCAAGTCACTTAGCCCTGTGTACCACAGCTTCCTCATCTGTAAGACGATCCGCAAAAAGAAACAGCAAACCACTTCAATATATTTGCCAAGAAGATATTAAAAGATATTAAACCCACAACCCAAATGGGGTCACAAAGAATCAGACAGGGGCGGCTAGGTGGCGCAGTGCATAGAGCACCGGCCCTGGAGTCAGGAGTACCTGAGTTCAAATCCAGCCTCAGACACTTAACACAAAAAACTAGCCATGTGATCTTGGGCAAGTCACTTAACCCCAACTGCCCTCCAAAAAAGCAAAAAAAAAAAAAAAAAAAACCAAAGAATCAGACAGGACTCAACAACCATATCTTAATTCTATGTCCACTTCTAATCCAAACCACTTCCTGAACAGTTCCCCATCACAGCCCTACTCTCACCATCTTCACCTGGCAAAGCCCCTCTCAGAGCTCTCATTTGTAAGCTTTTGCCTTATTGTGGGGGGACCTCGGCCTCCAACTCTATTAGCCAGAAGTCTTTTCATTATCATCCTATAAATAACCTATTTTCCTTCCCCCTCCCACCAACCAGGTGATGTTTTTGTCTTCCCTCATTTCAATATAAGCTCCATGAGGTCAGGGCCTGTCTTGCTTATTTACACAGGGTATTTCCAAAGTATTTGCATCCCCAGGGTTTAACACTGTACCTGGCACATGGTAACCTCTTAATCAATGCCTTGTCAATATCTTATCTTCTTGATTCCAAGTCCAGGTAGTGCCCCATCTATTTCAATTAAGTTACCTGCCCAATGTCACACAGGAATCAAGACAGGATTTGAACTCAAATCATCTGTCTCTAAAAAGCAAGTGTTCCTTCCACAGTACCATTCATTTAATTCAATTCAATGGCATAAACATTTATGAAATGCCTACAATGTGCAAAGCATTGTTCTAAAATTACACAGGGGTAGGGAACCTTCGGCCTCAAGGCCATGTGTGGACCTCTGACTGAATCCAAACTTCACAGAACAAATGGTTCTGGAAGAGTTAGGAATACATATACAAAAACTAAACAGTCCCTGTCTTGAAGGAATATGCCTTAAATGGATTACATAGACACATAAGCAACTAACTGCTAAATAGTTTCTCCAATTCGCCAGTGCCCCATCCCTCCAAGACAGCATCCTTCTCATCAGCTACTGAAGAGGAAAAAAAAAATGCCTCAAGGGCCCAGTTCTCAGGAATGCAAAGAAGAAACAAAGGGACCTCAGCCTTCCATACTTAGTTATCTACTCCATACAAATACCAAAACCCCCACTCAGGGGCAAAAAGAAAGTTCATAAACATTCTTTCCCTATCTATCCCACTTCATAAACCTAGACACCCAGAAAACCAGACAATCCCTGAGGTCCCCAGAGAGAGCCACCAACCTTTAGCATCTTTCTCATCCCTTCTTCAAATGACTTTTGTCTGGAGACCATGGTCAACGCAGACAGCCCAACGCAGAATTCTGAGCTCACGCTAGCATCTACAGTTAAACAATTATCACTTCCCGGTCCCCAGGGGAAGGATGTCAGCTCGGCCAGGTCTGTGGTCTGAAGGGACCACAGAAACACAGTGGCGCATACTCAGAGACTGACAAAAAGACCAACCAACTTGCCCACACTCCACCCCCAACATACAAGGGGACATATGGGAGATATTCATTCAAAAGACATACTACTATGCACTATACGCCTACTATGTCCTAATCACTGTAATTTTAAAAGTCTGAGTTCTAGAGTCAGGTGACCTGGGTTCTAGTCTTATCTTTGTCACTAATTAAATGGGAGACAGACTTAGACGGAAGGATCTTAAGAGATCATCCTAATCCCTTCCATTTTTATATCTGAGGAGACTGAAGCCTAAAGAGTTTAAATGACTTGCCCAAGGTCACTTCCCACCAATTAAGTTAAGTGGCAGGATCAGGATTCTTGCCAAAATCCTCTGGCTCCACATCCAACGTGCTCTTCTTCATTCATGATACCACATCTAACCTTGGGCAAGCCACTTCAACATTAGAGAATCATTGCACCATAGAGTTGCAAGGTAGCTTAGAGATCATACAAATCAGGGTTTTTTAGCCTGGGATGGTCTTCAGGAGTCCATGAACTTGGATGAAAAAAAGAATTAAATGTTTATTTTCATTCATCTCTAAATCACTTCAGTTGTGAAGGTAGGCAGCAAACCACTATTCTGAGAAGAGGTCCATAGGCTTCACCTGGTTGCCAAAGGTTCTATGATACAAAAAAAGGTGAAGTACCCCTGCTCTAATCCAAACTTCTCCTTTTAAGAAGAAATCAATGCCTGCACAGATGAAGTGACACCCAGCATCCCACATCTCAAGTGCAGTAGAACTGCAATTTGAACTTGGGTTTCCTGTTTGCTTGGTTTAGTTTTAACATTCACTTTTAAATGATTGTGAGTTCCAAATTTTTCCCTCTCCTTCTCCTCCCCCTCCTCAAGATAGCATACAATCTGATATAGACTATACATGTACAATCATACTAACGAACTCCGGTTCCTTAACTTGCATTTTCTACTCTGCCTGAGATGTGTGTGTGCCCTCCACGTGCCTTACATCTCTGAACTCGTATCAGAGATTTGAGTTTTTGTGAGAGGCAGGGCTTATATAATACAGAAAAGTATATAAAAGTCAAGGCTAGTGTAATGGTAATGGGAATTTGAGGATCTTCTTTGCCCCTTAACAGGCCTAAGGGAATTTGAAGATGTTCTCTTCCCCTTAATAGGCAGAATGTAATCACATGGAGCCTGTTGGGGGAAGTGTTTGCTGAACAGGTAGAACAGGGAACAGTTAGAAAGGAGGCAGGAGAGGATGCAGACAATTAGACAGCCAAGTATGGTGTTGCTCTCTATGGTGATAAGGTGTACTATAACTTCTTTGTTGCTATGATGGATATGGCTTTCTGGTGTTGGGATTCAGTTTTCTGGTGTTGGGATTTGGCTTTCTGGTATTTGAATAAATATTTGGCTTTTGTCTTTTATATGGATAGTCTGTTATGTTTTGCAATTCAGAACTATGTTGGCACATTCATAGTCACTGTCGGTGCTGTGAATATTGTGTTGGCACTACAGGAAGGTATTGGTAAACCTAGGGTCTAGTCTTCCATCTGCCATTGCAATACCAGAGAGCCCTGTGCAAGAAACTTTCTGAATCTCTCTTTGCTCAGCTGGAAAACAAGCACAGTAATGGTACAGTAATAAACCCTGCCTGTCCACCTCCTAGGACTGTCATGAGGACCCAGTGAAATAATGTATGTGGAAACACTTTAAAGTACCAGACAAATGGAACTCAGTTTCTTCATCTATAAAATTATGAGACTCCCAAAGTCCTTTTCAACTTACATAGTTTTAAATTTCTGATTCTCTGCAAAGTCTCTGGTTTCTAAGGCTTGAAAACAGCCATGAAGTTTTATAAACACCACTAAATTTTCAGAGTCGGAAGATACTTTAGAAGTCATTGAGTCTAATTCCCGTAATTTTACAGATGAGGACACTGAGGCAGCCCTTGTTTGTCCTTAGAAAATCAGAGACTGAATACCTGGGGCCTGGGGAACTAGGCCCCACAACTTCATCCCTCCCCATACCCATCCTTCTGGTTTTTTTCATCCTATTTATTAGCTCAGAAGAAAAGAAGAGAGACAGTAAGAAGACTTACGATTCCTCGGCAGTTAGAGTAAATGACCAAGGATCAGAGGAAGAAAGTCTACTGAAGTACCAGTAACTTTCAATTATCCAGGTCCTTGTGCTCCTCACAACAAATCACTGAAGGTTCTTTATGACAAACCTGGAATCTGGCCAAGAGAATACTATACGAGAGAAAAGTCTCTCTGGAAAGGCTCAAAGGAGCCTAGTAGAAGGAATCAAGTAAGAAAGAGAAAAGACTGCTTTGCCGTGTACTGCTTATTTCATTATTTTTAAAAACTATCTCGTGTCCAAATTCTGCCTCTTTCACAGTCCACCCTACCCTTAATCACTGTCCTTCCTGTCTCTTGTGACTGAGGCCTGAATCTTCCATTCCTGAGTATCTTTTCCCAATGTCTTGTTTCACCCCCTGAGCCCTGCAGAGCCACATAAACCCTAGAAGGCTTGGTCCCCAGCAGAAATTTTAGCTCTCTGCAGTGTCATGTTGGTTAACAGACTAAGTTATCCCTGTCAACTGACAAATGACAAAAGAAGGCCTACAGAGATGAAGAGACTTGCTCAAAGTTACACAAGGGAATGCCTATCGCTTTGGAAAAGAATGTGCCTCTTGATTTCCAAGCTGGCATCTTTTAAAATCAGGCTCCCCACTACTTTGTCTGTGGAAATGAGCTAGGGCTTATCTGTCCTGAAAGATAAATATGCCCTCACGAGGGCTCTGGCAATCAAAACTTAAAGTCATTTATTAAGTGCCCACTACAATCCAAGCACTGTGTTGAGTAATGGAGATGCAAAGATAAAAATAAAGTAGTCCCTACCTTCAAGGAGCTTACATTCTATCGGTATACACCTGAGGATTCTGTGATTGTATAGCTAAATTGTAGCTGAAACAGGTTGGATCCACTCTGAAGACTATCATGTCATCCCTCTCAGGCAAATATTCTTAGGTTTATAATAAACCATCCTGTAGCATCCTTCCCCCAACATTGGGTGGTACGTCTGAGTGGCATGGCTGCTCCCTTTATTGTACACCTATGATGTACCCATGACAGAAAATAGTTTGTAATCTAATCAAGAAAAAAAGTCAAAGATCTCAGAAACAGATCAATATAAAACCATGGTATAGAAATTAAAGGCTGTATGAATTCAGAGAGAGGAAATAGCCATGGAAAATATAGTAGAACAAGAATGTGATAGAACATCTCATTACCGTGAGGAATGATGACTCTGAAGCCTACAGGGAACCAGGAATACTTTTACAAACCGGTGCTGAATATACAAAATTATCACAGCAATATGAATGGAAAGAATGATTTTTAAAATGCTGAACACTGTGTAATTATAATGATCAAGCTTGACCTTGAAAATAAGATAGGCTAAGGCACTTCCATACAAATGATGGTATGGGAATATAATGGAATATGATTGTGCTACAAGAAACAACGAAAGGTATGATTTCAAACAAACCAAATAAGACTTGTATGAATTGATATAGGGTAGTGAGTAAAAGCAAGAGAACAATTTATATGATAACAAATTATTGGAAAACTTAAGGACTGATCAATTCAATGACCCACCAAGATATCAGAGGGTTGGTGACGAAGCAAGCGTGTTACCCAAACTTCTGACAGAGAGGGAATGGCTTCAGGGTGCAGAACAAGCTGCACATTTTCAGATATGGACACGATATGAGAATGTTTTGTTTACAAGGGTTTTTCCTTTTTCTTGTTTTCTTTCAGTGGATGAGAGGTGGAAAGGAAACAAAATCTGAAAATTTTTTAAATTTTAAAAATCTGAAAAATTTTAAATTTTTAAGAGAAAATGTCCTCCCTCTTTTCTCTGCAGAGGGAGAAGACTATAGATATGGAATACTGCATAAGCTGTTATACTTGTTTGATGAGATGGTTTTGCTGAGCTGTTTTTTTCTTTTTTTGGTATGAAGGATAGCTCTCTGGACAGGAAAGGGGGAAGGGATGATTCTGAGAGGTTAAAGTGATATAAAAGCAAAAGTTATCAATAATTTTCAAAAATATAACTCAAGGGTGTTACTACCCCATGAATTTTTTATTTTATTTATTTTTGGAAAATTAAAAAATGCTTGATTTACTGATACCCTGGGAAGGTTTATGAGCAGGGAAGGGGGATTGTATTTTTTTTTTTTTTT
>CM053596.1:224213075-224251795 GCA_028646575.1 Pseudocheirus occidentalis | reverse complement strand
AGAGAGAGAGAGAGAGAGAGAGAGAGAGAGAGAGAGAGAGAGAGAGAGAGAGAGAGAGAAAGGGAGAAAAGGAGAAAGAGAGAAATACTTGGGTTCAAATCCTGCCTATGATACAAACGGGCCATATAAGTCTGGCAAATCACTTAACCTTTCAATGCCTCTAAACAGCTGTTTTTAAGCCTATAAATTGTAGAACAATTGTCTATCTGTGGTGGCAGAAAGAATTTCCTTATCAGGAGTTCCCTACATTAGTGAACTCATAGGCCCACGTTTGTGTAGTTCTGATTCTGCTAATCTCACAATATATCACTTTCTATAGTACTTTCCAGGTTTCCTTGATTACTCATGTTTATTGTTTTAATGGCTCTATGTTCCATTATGTTAACAGACCATGATTAATTCGATCTTCCTCCAAACCAATTTTTTTCTTTTAAAAATAAAACAGATATTAACAATCAACAAGAATTTCCTTTTAAAAATAGTATTTTTTCCAATTACATGCAAAGTCAATTTTTAACATTCTTTTTTTTTTTTTTTTTTTGCTTTTTTTGGAGGGCAGTTGGGGTTAAGTGACTTGCCCAAGGTCACAGGCTAGTTTTTTGTGTTAAGTGCCTGAGGCCGGATTTGAACTCAGGTACTCCTGACTCCAGGGCCTGTGCTCTATTCACTGCGCCACCTAGCCACCCCCTAACATTCATTTTTAAAATAAAATTTGGAGTTTCAGATTTTTTTTCTCTCCCTCACTTCCCTTCCCCCTCCCTAAGACAGTAAGCAATTTGACATAGGCCATATTTGCAATCCTGTAATTTTCATATTGGTCATATTGTGAAAGAAGAAACAGTTTGCAAAAGGAAAAAAAACACATACACAAAAAGTGAAAAATAATATGAACAAGCATTTCTTGAGTGTTTATTATATGCCAGGGATTGTGCTAATTGAGCCAAGGATACAGGGACAGGGAAACAATATTTCCTTTCCACAAGGTGCCTGTATTCTAGCAGAGGAGACAACATATTTTATATACAAGATACATACAGAACAGATGGAAGGTGAGCTTGTCAACACAGGTTCATCACCTCTGGGGGCCACAGAATTCCAATGGATCTGGATATGTTTCAGGGAATTTGTGAATTTGGATGGGGAGAAAATTACATTTTTATTTTCACTAACCTCTAACTGAAATTTATCATTTCCTTTAATTATTTAAAAACATGATTCTGAGAAAGGGGTCCTTGGCTTTCACCAGACTTCCAAAAGTATCGATGACACTAGAAAAAGGTTAAGAACCCTTGCCTTACATAGAGAATAGGTTGCAATGATTTATATCTGTGTATAGATAAGTTTTATTTAATTTTTAAATTTAATTTAATTTTTAATTTATTTAATATTTTTAGGATCAGGCTTTGACAATGGAATCACTGGGTCAAAAATTATCCCCAGTTGGGGCAGCTAGCTGGTGCAGTAAATAGTGCACTTGCCCTGGAGTCAGGAGGACCTGAGTTAAAATCCAGCCTCAGACAATTACTAGTTGTGTGACCTGGGGCAAGTCACTTAACCTTAATTGCCTTACCTTCCCCCCTCCAAGAAGACAAAAAAAACCAAACAAAAATTATCCCTAATTTTGTGACTCAATGTGTATTCCTGAATTGTTCTCCACTTGAATTGCTTTTTCATTAGTCCCAATAATCTTTATATTAAGTGCCTGTTTACCCGAAGCCCCTACTAACAATGAATTTTTACAGTTTTTTGCTTTTTGGTACCATTTTTTCCCATTCTGGTGGTTAAGGAAGAGCTATCTTAAGGTTGTCTTGCTTGTATTTTTGAGGGGATTATTGGGGAATTTAGGCACCTGTATCTGTGTTTATTAAGTTGCTGTTTTTAAATTCATGTACTTATTAAGTTAGTGTTTTCCTCTTTGAAATTCCTTCATGTAGAGGTTGAGTGCAGACTGTACTGCTGGACTTAATTGATGTGTGGTTCACTTTCCTGACTGGCTTTCCCTCCTTTTTTTCTATTTATTTATTTATCTATTTATCTATCTATCTATTTATTTTTTATTTATCTATTTATCTAGCTATTTATTTATTCATTCATTCATTCATTTATTTGTTTGTTTATTTATTTATTTAAAATAAAGGATGGCTCTCTGGGTAGTAGAGGAAAGAGGAGTATTTTAGGAAATGAAGGTGATATAAAAACATAAAAATGAAGGATATCAGTGGAATTTCTTTGGCCATTGATTCTTGGGGGGAAGGAGAGTACAGTAGTCTTATAGACATTACTAGCTTCTTGTATATTCTGTCTGTCAGACTTTATAATATTTTGTTTTGCTACAAAAAAAGAAAAATCTCCCCAGTGGTTGACTAATTTCAAGCAGTACTTTTTGCCCTAAATTCTACTAAAACAGAATAGAATGTTTAGAGGTTGACTGTTATGGGATTCTACATGTGTCCACATCTACACTTTCTCATGATTATGGAAGATGATGTCTGACCCTTTCCAATAAGAAAATTTTTTTTAACAATGAAAAAAAAATATTACTGGTAAAGAGTCCCTAAGAGTGAAAGTGCTATAAACTCTTAGGAAGGAGAGCCCTTTCGAAACTCAGACTGATATTTTTTACTACGATTTTGTTTTCATAACGTATGGACATAAGTTAACTAATAACTAATAAGTTAACAATAATAGGCCTGTTCCATTTGCATAGTACTTTTAACTTTATCAGACCGAATTTACATCTCTGATTTTTTATCTCAGAGGTCACCAGAATCAGTCTGATCTTCCAGGTTACTTGGTGTAAGGGTGTTAAACCACTTCCTCCTGATGGTCTTGAGTCCTAGATACTGTTACTGTACCTCAGAAGGGATCTAGGTGCAGTCATGTGGGCCAGGGTACACAGGCTGTTCCTCCATGCTTAGAATGTACTTTCTCCTCACTTTGGCCTGTTAGATTTTCTAGTTTTCTTCAAACCTCAGTTTAAAGCCAGGTTTCTCCTTCCTCTTTTCCCTTTGATTCCCCAAACTGTTAGTGGCTCTTCCTCCAGCCCCAGATGTATTTTGTATATGGTCAACAGCAAGACAACTTCATTCATTAATCATGAATGTACCAGCCATTACTATGTACCAACCATTTTGCTAAACATGGAGAACACAATAAAAGATAAAAACAGTCACTGTCCTCAAGAAATTTATTTTCCAATGGGGAAAGCTCTAGGACAACTGGGAAATAATTAGATGTATAAGGTATATACAGAATAAATAGAAGATCTGAGAGGGAAGTGATTAGTAGTTGGTAGGATCAGGGAAGGCCTCCTACAGATGAGATCTGAGCTATCTTGAAGGAAGTCAATTAAACCAAGAGGGAGAGGTGAGAGGACATTTCAGCTGTGGGGGGGACAGCCATTGTAAAGATGTGGAGTTGAGTGATGGAGGGTTATATTGGAAGAACTGCAAGTAGTCTCCACAGCCAGATCCTGAAGTGTTTGGAATATAAAGTTTATATATATTTATATATATATTTATAAATATTATATATTTATATAAAGAAGACTGAAAAGGTAGGAAAAGGCCAGGTGGTGAAGAGGATTTTATATTTGATCCTAGAGGTAATAGAGAACCAGTAGTGTTCCTTGAGCAAGAGGATGATATGGCCACACTTAACCCTTTTTTTTTCTTCAGACTTACTCTTTAGAAAAAATCATTTTGGGAACTGAGTCAAATATGAATTGGAATGGGAGAGATTTAAGGCAGGAAGACCAACGAGAAGACTACTCCAATAGTACAGATAAGAACTAGGGTTGTGATTGTGTAAGGGATGAGAGGAGAATATTTATGGAAGATGTTTTGAAGACAAAATATCTGAGAGGAGATTGGCTCTGTGGGGTGTGTTTGAGTGAGTAGCTGAGGATGCATGGCAAGAGCGATTCGAAGGAGGGTGCCATTCTTGGGAGAAATAGGAAAGTGTAGGAGAGAGGAGGTCTTGAGAAGTGTGGGGAGCCCAGGGCTCTGATAAAAGCTCCACAGCTAGCTCTGAAGGGATGCAGCTTTCAAAGCTAGCTCCTGGAAAATCCTTTTATGATGTGCTGTATTCAAAGAGATGTTACCTGAGTTTTGAGATCAAAGATTTTAGTCACCTGGGTGTTAAGTCCATATTAGATTAGAGATACTTTGTTACATCTAGGATATTGATACATTACCTGGACCTCCTGTTCTAACAGCAATAAGAAAACTAGAGTTACATTTTCTTTTGTCTCATTGCTCTATAAAAACCTTACTCAAAGAATCAATAAAGAAGAGTTCTTCCTTGAACTGTCCACATGGCCTGGTTCATTCTCATTCACATCTTAGTAATGGACATTGAGTGGCTCCCAGCAGAGAAGGAAGATAATGAGTTTTGTTTTGTATTTGTCTATTGGGCATCTGTAATGGGAATGGGAATTTGAAGATCTTCCCTGCCCCTTAATTGACCTAGGGGGGAGTTTGAAGACCCCCCCCCTTTGAAAGTAAACTCTGCCCCCTGATAGGCTGAATGTAATCACATGGAGCCTGTGAGGGAGGGGATTTGCTAAAGGGTGTAGCAGAGCCCACCGGAAGCTTTCCTGCTGTGAAGATAAACTCTGCCCCCTGATAGGCTAAATATAGTCATATGGAGCCTGTGGTGGGAGGAGTTTGCTGAAGGGAAGCAGAGCCCACAGGAAGCTGATCAGAGCTAGCCAGATGGTGGGGGAGAGAGAGCTGAGGCAGGGAGTCAGATAAGCTCCTGAGTAGATGTTGATCTTGTATTGGTTTGTGGGAAGACTGAAGGATGCTGTAGCTCTCAGCATTGTTATGGCTTCTGAATATCTTTGATACTTTGATGGAATTGGTTTACAGGTTTCGGGATTTGGTTTTCTGGTGTCTAAATAAATGCTTCAGTTCTGTCCTTTCTTTAGTGGATTTGGTATATTTTATGATCAAACATCATGTGATACTTATAGTCATGGTCTTTATCGTGATGGTGGGCACTGTAAATATTGCATTGGCACTACAGCATCCAATTAGGTATGTTCAAAAGCAAATAGTGATACATGTCTGTAGCCCAAGAGAGAGGTTATGCTGGATTATGGTTTCGGTGGTTATGGAGATCTGGGAATTATCTGTATAAAGATGGTAATTAAACCTGTGGGAGGTGATATGATCTTCCTGTGAGAGAATAGGGAAAAGAGAAGAGAGTCTAGGATAGAGTCTTGAGGGAGTTCTATATTTGGTGGGAGTTACATGGATGAAGAACCTAGTAAAGGAGACTAGGAAGAAGCATTTGGTTAGACACATATATGTGACGCATGTTGGTCAACCTACCTCTTACCTGTGAATGGCTGGAGTCAAACAGAGCAGGCTAGAGACAGGAGAGTCAGGGATCACACAGAAGCTTAATTTCAAAGAGAGGGAAGTGGCTTGCAAGCAAGGAGGGGGATCTAGACACATGCACCAGGGCCCTACCCCTAGTAAGGGGACCCACTTCAGTACAGGCAGATCTTAATGCTTATACCTATGTACCTATGCCCTATGGACAAATACCTATACCAGGTTTATATTTCTTTCAATAGAACAAATGTTCCTTGTGGGCTGTAACTCTCATTTTTGTCTTTATATTTTTGTGATGTAACACAGTGCATGGCACGAAGTTGGTACTCAATAAATGGGTATTGATTTATTTGTTGATTGTTCCAAAAAATAGCTAACAGTAACAGTTAACAGTAAGAGGCCAACGTATCACCTATAAGATGATAGAACTCTGGGAGGTTGGAATGAAGGGATCATCTTTAAGATGTAAGAATTCTGATGTGTATTAAGAGGTTCATTACTGAAGGCTTGTCTGAAAGAGCTGTATCACTGACTACATCCAGAGGGGAAGTCTAAGTTACCACATGATCTCCACAACAACAAAAGTTCCAAAAAATGCATTGAGGTATGCAAATAGGCACAGCACAAAACCTCCACCCTCATGGAGCTTATATTCTACTTAAAAAAACAGGATAGACACACTTGGAAACAAATTTAATAGGACAGCAGCATGGTAAGTGAACAGACTTGGGTCTAAGTTCTGGCTCAGGTGCCAGAATTCTAGCATCTTAAAGATGAACCCTTAGTCCCATCCTCCCACAGGAATACTTTGGAAACAGCAACAAATTTGGAGTAAGAGGATCTGGGTTCATAGAATGGGAGGATTTAGACCTAGAAGGATCCTGAAGGGTCATTTATTCAATGTGCAGCTTGATTCTCTATTTGCCCTCAGGTTGGTAGGATCAAAAACAATGTTTCTTTACCTGGTTCTTAGGGCTAGAATAGAGTACAATGTTAGAGATCACCGGCTTCAGTTTCTTTATTTTATAGAATTTATATTAAACTGAAAATGAATTAATTTGCTTAAAAGTCACATAGGAGGTTAAGTATTAGACCTCTGAGACCTTAAGTGAATCTCTTTACCTCTCCATGCCTCAGTTTCTTCTTTCATAAAATAAGAAAATCTGATTAGATAATTTCCATTCTAGCTTTAAATCTTACAGCTACTCTAAAACATTTTTTTTGGCTTAAACATCCCAGTGACAAGAAGCTTACCTCATAAGGCAACTAATTCCAATTGCTGGGTGATCTTGTAATAATCTTTTTTTAACCTTTGGGGTTCTCAGTTTACTCACCTTTCAAATGAATGGCACTTGATACAGAGGAGAGAATACTGTATTTGGAGTCAGATGATCTAGGGCTTTCCCATTTAGGAGTTTTTGTGACTTTGAGCAACAAATGCAAGGGCAGGAGAGGACTGAGAAAATCACTTAGGAACCTTGCTTACTTAAGTGACAGTATGCAAAGGTAATCAGAGGTGTGAACAAAGCCTTGGCATCTCTATTAATTCAATCAACAATAGACTGTGGGAAAAGTCTAGGCCGCCGTCAATTTAAAAGTCATGAAGGCCACTGGTTGAAGTGAAAAGATTACCTACAATTTGCTTGGATTGGTTTAGGAGCCTGGTAGCACTCTGTCTTGCTTATATAAGACCTTTGAGCTAGTTTGGAATTAGAAATTTCAACATCTAGCATGTTAAAAATTAGAAGCTTCCAGCAAAGCCCTTGAAAAGGAATCTTTTGGGGATATAGGAGAGTGCCTCTGACTACGTCTTCTCTCCTCCCTATCCATTTCCTGAAGAACAGGACCTTGTGAACTTTGGAGGGCAAGAGAAAATTCTCTGATGTAAGGCTATAAGCCCCTGGAGAGACCCAACTGGATTTTATACTGGTTCTCTCACCTCAGGAATCCTTATCTGGAGGCTTTATTTAGTTACCTCTTAGTAACAATGGTAATTCAATTTAATTCATTTTAAATTAAGTTCAATAAATGTTTATTTATTTTGCACTAAGTGGGTTATGCAAGGTACTAGGGCAGCCGTGGGGAACCTGAGTCCTTAAGGCCACATGTGGCCCTCTAGGTCCTCAAGTTTGGCCCTCTGACAGAGTTCTGAAGTTTGGATTCAGTCAAAGGGCCACACATGTGGCCTCCAGGTGGAAGGTTCTTAGGCTACAAAGACAAAAGCTAGGTAGGCTCCCTGCCCTCTAGGAGCTTAAATCATACTGGGGGTGGAGGAGGAAGATACAACTTGGATATAAATAACTAAATACAAAGTATATACAAAATAACGAAGTGTTTTCACTGGAGAAAAGAGCATTAACAACTGGGTAAGTGGGGAGATCAGGAAAGGTGGCAGGTGAACTAAGCTTGAAATGAAACAAGCAGTTCATAAGACAATCTGTGCCAATGCAAAGGAATATGGAAGGTGGTTTAGGGGAAACGGATCAATTTGGCTGGAATGGAAAAAGAGGAAGTATTTCAACAACAACAACAAAGTAAGACTAGAAAGACACTTGGGAGCTAGATTGCAGAAGGTTTACAGTGCAATGTCACCGACTTTCCCTGATCCTCTCCTGTTGTTAGCCCTCCCTTCCTCTTCCTGTTTCTTTATATTTTATTTAGCTGTTTACCTGTGGTCTCCTCTCTGCAGGGTGTAAACTCTCTGAGAGTAGGGACTGTTTATTTTTTTGTCTTTATCTCCCCGATTCTAGCACCGGGTCTTTCACGTGGTAGGCAGTGAATAAATGTTTTTGTGCATTAAATTAAATGCTTTCTGACTGATGCATTGGAATAGTCTGTGTCCTTTTGGCTCAGCAGGTTATGATAACTGCATCTTATGACCATTAACAATGGGCCATGGACTGTGATTTCAGAACTGTGATTTTAGTGGTGAAGAGGAGATCCACGTGAGAAAACCCTCTCCACTGGTGAAGATAGTCAAGTCTTTGAAAACTTAGAGTTGCCTGGACTCTGAGAGAGTAAATGACTTGCTTACAGTGACAGGAGAGCTTACATCAGGAGGAAAACTTGATCCCAGAATCTTCCTGACTCTAAGGTCGGAGCCTCTTCCTCCATTCCACTCTGCCTCTCACCAGCGACAAAACTGCACTATTATGTCCTCTTACCCTCAGGGTCCAGGGAAAGAAGGAGGGAGGGGAGGGCGTATAGATGCCCAGCACGCCAGTTTGTATCTAAAATCTCATAACATCTTCAGGGTTCTGGGTGTATTAAAAAGCCACATTTTCCCCTTTTCCTTAGTTTAAAAGCCACCGAATTTTGGCTTTTGGTTTCTTTTCGTGTGTGTGAGTGTGTGTGTGTGTGTGTAGGGGGTGAACATGATGACGTGGGAAAAAAAAGAAAGGAAGAAGCGAGTCGCGTGGGAAGAGAGATGATGACTTACAGTATGTATTTATTTATTCGCAACTCCCATTCCCGCCTCCACCCTCCACCATTTCACCCCTCCACCCTAGGGGGCCCGAGTCTCCAGAAACCTCTAGAGGGAGTCTCTCCTTTTTTTTCCCCCCCAGATCTCCACCCCCCCTTCCCAGTCCTAGCTCCTCCTCTTTCTCCACCTACCGCTCCTTACCTCCTTCCCTAGGGCTACGAGGAGGTGGCGGTGGCTCGGCTCCTTTAAGGCCGGCCCAGTGGCTGGCCTCCGGGGGCACTGTCTCTTTAAAAGGCTGTATCTTGTCCAGCAGCTGCTGGGGGGAGGGGGGCTGTCGATGACCATTGTTTCTGGCTGGGGTGGTTCTGCCCCCTCCCCTTCTCCTCCTTCTCCGCCCTTCCCCCTCCTCCCTCTTCCTCCTCTCCACCTCCCTCTCTCGCTCTCTCACCCTCTCTCGCTCTCTCCCTCTCCCTCTCCGGCTCTGAGGCTGCGAGAGAGCGCGCGGCGTCGGAGACGCGGAGCTCTATGTAGGCTCTAGCCGGCTGTATTAGTGCACCCGCCTCCCGGGCACACGCACACCTACCTAGATTTAATTGGCAATTAAGCTAGTGGTGGGGGAAAGAAAAGAAAGGCTGGAGGACAAGATGGCTGAGCTAGGCAGTAAGGGAGTGACCGCAGGGAAAATAGCCAGCAACGTGCAGAAGAAACTCACCCGAGCGCAGGAAAAGGTAAAGGATGCGCCGGGGTCTTGGGGGGGACTGGGGTCTGGAATCTCCAGCGAGTGGGGCGGGGACGGGCACTGTTCCTTAATGCTACTCATCATCTCAACTCCTTTGCACTAACCTAGCAACCTGGGCTGTCATTGAAGAGGGTGTGTGTGTGTTGGGTTGCTTTCGGGGGACGAAGGCTTGCTATCTTTCTTGTTACCGAAGCAGCGCCCGAGCTATGCTCAGTGTGTCTGTGTGTGTACACGCGTACCTGTCATTTCAGAAGAGTCCCCCGTGCATTCTCTGTCTGCCCTTCCATGTTACACCTTTTCCTAGCTCTATCTTGTCATTGTAGTAACGGAGGCTTTGGGGTACCTGCGCCCTCTGTCCCCTTGGCTCCGGGAGCCCTCTGGAGGGGGTGGGGCGAGGAGCTGGCCACCATATGGCCTGGCACTGGGGAGCTTTGGGCGCCGGACGGACCCAATCCGTCATCCTTGAGCTCTTCTCTCCAGGTGACTTCCCTAAATCTTGTGTCCTTTCCTTGTTCCTGGAGATTGCAGCTCTTTCCTCCTTCCAACCCCTGCACAGTGCCCCCCAAAACATTCTCTGTGAACATTTTAGCCTCATGTTGTCCTTGGGGGCTTTTCTCTCTAATTCCTTTTGGGGGAATCCCCGAAACCTCCACTGGGAGGGAGAGGCGAGAAGGGGAGGGAGCAGTGGTGAATGGTGACAAGCTATGTGTCCCCCACCCGGCTGAGGGCTGAAGGGTCTGGCACCAGGGTAAGCGGCTAGATTTCACGATAAAAAAGCTTCTGAGGTCGACACACCAGTTCTTTCAGCCTCAGAATAACATTTATTCACAATGGTGAGGTGGAGGAAGCCCTACAGCTCCCCGTTATAGTCCCCAATTACGGATTTCCGAACCACTCCTATTTATTTATAATAAATTTTCTGTGTCCAGAGAGGCTAGGTGGTACTGTAGCCTTCCACTCCCTAAATCTTTCCTTTTTTTTCTTTATACATCTTTAAAAGCTGCCGCTAAAAGAGGAATCTGGTGCTTCTTCAGCTGTGTCTGGGGCTTCCCGTTCTTCCCCTAGTTTTTTTGAGACGGGAGGATTGTGCAGCAGAGTATATGGGGGGAAATCCTGCATATTCCTCCCCACGTATTGTATGATCCCTTCATTAAATAAGGGATTTCTTCTAGGGATATTTACGCTAATTTAGTGAAGGATTGCCTTCTCCCCAACATCAACCGAGCTACCCAAATAGGAGATAGTTGGATGTTCCACACTTCAGGAAAAAGAAAAATTTGTCTTTGCACTGGCGGCATGGGGTTTGGAGATGCCTCTTGGGCGGAAGGATTCTAGGCTATCATTGAGAAGTTCTTGGGCATTAGATGTTAGGAATCAGCGGGAAGCAAGGGTGGTAAGGAACGGAAAAGTGGAAAGCTGTGCAGGCCCCTGAAAAATTGCTGACTCTTGGAAGTCCATGACACACCCTGACCCTATCCTCCTCTGAGCCCCTAGATTCTTACTGTTTGTGTCTGAGGGCCCTTGAAGAACCAGACACCCCTCTAGGGGGAAAGATGAGTTCTAGCAGGGGTGGGAGCTAAGGGCTTCCCCAGTGCCCTGACTTGAACCAAATTAAAATCCCATCTTCAGTCTGGGGCCATGCTCAGGGAGTGCAGGAAATTCAAGGATTGGTGGGTGGGTTTATGTACGTGTGTATGTGTGTTCCATTGCAGACTACCTCCTGGGTTTATAGAATTTGGATCACGGCTGCTGCTGACGCAACTTCCCATTGCCGGCTTTGACTCTGAAATCCTGAGAATGCAGAATCTGGCCCTATAATCTTTGGGAAGAGAGCTGGGTTGCCCCTCTCCCCTTCCCTCTCCTCCCCTCCCCCTCCTGAAAGGATATTTTCTCTCCTTTCCCACCCCCATTCCCATCACTCCGGTGGGGGGGATCTGCTAGCCTTCCTGTAAAGACTGAAGGCCTACTCTGAAACAACCCCCTTCACCATCTGGGGTCCCTTCTTTCCAGCCAATTGGTTGTTAAGGTTTATAAACGAATGGCTTTTGCAGCTGAGTCCTCTGTGGCTCCCCGACTTGCCTTGAAGCCGTTGCTCCCCAGGGATGTTCTTTAACCATGTGATTTAGGGTTGGGAATAGCATTTATCTCTGTTTATTTTCTTCTTTCCCTCTATGATTTGTTTCTGAGCATGAGCCCTTTTGAAAAGGGAGATCCCTGAGTGTGTTTTGGGGAAGGGTGAGAGATAGAAAGAGAGAGAGAGAGAGAGAGAGAGAGGAGAGAGAGAGGAGAGAGAGTGAGTGTGTATGTATTCTTTGCTGTGTTCAGAGCTCATCCAGACTGCAGATCTGTCCTCTAACTATCCCCTCCCCCAGCTGATGGGGGGGATTAATGTGTTTATAAAAAGCTATTGTTAGCCTGGAAGGCCTTGACTCATCCATCTCACTAGTGGGAGTGGGGTGTACATAGGACCTGTCTGAAGTGCTGGAACAGGCTGGCTTCTCTTTTTCCCCAGCCCAAATCCTAGGGTTGTACCTTTCAGATGCCACCATAAAGCAGATTATTGGGCATGTAAGTAGATGCACTGATAGTAGCTCTCCTTCTAAGCTATATCCCTCCTCTCCTGAGCTATGGCCAGAGGAATCTTCAGTTCTGTCCCTTCAGTTTGACCTCTGTCTCCATGTCTCTCCTTAGATGGGGCTGACTGTCCTTTGCCTTCATTAACAATCCTTTGCAGCATGTGTAACCTCTTTCTGTGGAAGTAAATACTGTGCTATATGCATAGGGATAATACATGTTATCACTCTTTACCCAACTCTTAACTCTTTTCCTTCCTTGTTCTGACCTTTTTTGACTTCCAGAGGCTGGACCCTCCACCAGCTGGCCAGTAGTAGTTAGATTGTCAGGAGGCTGGTAAGTGGGAATGTACCCCCTTCAAATCTTCTCTGCCAAAAAAAATCTGTTCAGAAGCATGAGATGGAACTAGGAGCTAAACTAAAAGAGAATGCTGGGACAATTCACCATTTTTGAGTTGGAGGTGATCTTCATTGAAAGGCTGAGGAGATGATGTTTCACCTGTCATTGCTTCCTTTCCAGTGGTAAAGAGGTGGAAGATAAGGAATAGTTGTGAGACATCTTCTCTACTCAACCTAAAAGACAGATTTAATAGAATCCCTGGGCAGTGTTCCAAGAATATAGTGTTCTTCCATCCTCATTCTCCTAGCCTTTCTGTTTGTCCAAAATTAATTCTTCTGTGATAGCTCCCCAGTTCAGTGACCTCCCCCTCTTCTAAATTTCTATAGCTATCTCTTACTTTTATGAGAGATAGTATGATAGACAAAATAAACAAACAAAAATAATTAAAAGAAAAAAACACTAGACCAGGGGGCAGAGTCTGTCTGTCTTTTTGTCTCTCTCCATATGTTAAATCTATATATCTATATCTATGCATATAAATGACATTCAGTGAATGTCAGAGAATCAGAATCATAGAAATTTTGAATTCAAAGAGACCTAAACCACCATTTATTTCAACTGGTATGTGAACAAAAATCCTTACTGCTGACAAGTGGTCATCCAGCTGTTTCTGAAAGACCTCTACTTAAGGGAACACAAACCTCCCAGGTTTTAGTGAGCATCAAATGAACTTAATGTATATAAAGCATCTTGCAAACCTTAAAATTCTGTGTTAATGGCAGCTACTATTATGGTCATTTTGGTTTTACTTTGGAAGGCAGACCTTTTCACTTCTAGATGTCTCTAATTGCTAGGAGACATGTGAGTATATGAATCGAGGCTGCTGGGTGGTACAGTGAATAGAGCTCTGGGTCTAGAGTCAGGAAGACCTGAGTTCAAATGTGACCTTAGATGCTTATTAGCTTTATGATCTTGAGCAAGTCAGGTAACCTCTGTTGCCTCAGTTTCCTCAGTTATGAAAAAAAAATTAAATTCTTAGCACAGTGCCTGGCATGTAGTACAGACTATATAAATTCACTCCCTTCCCTTCCTTCCTGAATGTATTAACAAAGGAACCTCGCCTTTTATCCTTACTCCTTCTTAACCTTCATCATCTACAGGGGTATGTACAAATTCAGATTGAAGCTGCAGAGTTCCAATTCCTTATGAGGTTCTTCACAAGATATACTTAAATGTGGAGGGCCCTGAATGATGGATTAAAGGACTTGATCCTGAAGATAGTGGCAACTATTCATGATTTTTTTGAGCATGGAAATTATTGAAAAATAAAGGAACAAAATATGTAGCAATAAAAATATTTTTGGACTTTACTCAAGGAGCTGAAAGTTGGGTGCTTAGAGTTCCATTTGAAATGAAAGTAAATGCAAAGAACTCTAGACTTTATGACATTGTAGCTCTGCCATATACTAGCCATATGACTGGTCAAATCACTTCACCCCTCTGGGCCTCTAGACCTTCATCTGTAAAATGGGGATAATCATACTTAAATTGTTTGCCTTCCAGATTTGTGGTAAAGAAAGTACCTTGGTAACTTGTAAAGTTTAATGTATCATTACAAATCACTCAGGACAAGCAGTGGTCTACTATGTGCTTTCATGTTTATTATGCTTCTTTTATGTTTACTGTTTTAAGAGACCACTTTGGAAGACAAAAGGATATATTTTTGTAATTGAATAAAAGTACTGTGATGTAAAACATCTTTTGGACAAATCTAGTATCTGCTGGAATGTTGAGATGATGTCTGTTTATTTCCTCCTGCTTCTCCCACACAGTTTTGATTTCTTCCCTTAGGTCTTTGTAGTCTGGGAATACTTAATATCACATAGTTCAGATATTCTGAGTATTGGGTATGTAAACATTTGTTTAAAATGCTATTCTTTATTTAAAAAGTAAAGGTACATGACCATGGTATAGTCACTCAGTAAACTTATTAAGTGCCTACTGTGTGCTGGGATACAAATGCAATAAATGATACAGGCCCTCCATATAGAATAATGAAGAAAATAAATGCAAAGAAGTACAAACCTGTGACTACAAGGTCATTTGAAAGGGAGGGCAGAATCACTTGTGGAGGTCAGAAAAGACTTCATGTCAAAGGCTTTGATTTGAAGGAAGACAGGAATCAAAGAGACAGAAGTGAGGAGGGAAGAGTACATTTAGGTGCAAGAAGCAGGGCCAAAGCAGAGGGAAAAAGGATGAAATATTATATGTAAAGAACCAAGAGAACACTTACGATAAATTGAAAAGTATTACATTATATTCACGTATATCATATTTTGCTTAGCTGTGATGGATGTCCACCTTCATTTCCAGGTTTTTTTTTTTTTTTTGCTATTACAAAAAGTGTTCCTGTGAATATTTTGGAACATGTTGAGTTTTTCTTTCTGTCTTTGACCTTCTTGGAAGTAGATGCCCAGTAATAGGTTTGCTAGGTCAAAGTGTGTGAATAATTTAGTGACTTTTCTTGAATAATTCCTAATTGTCTTCCCAGAATAGTTGAACCAACTGACAGTTGTTGGGTTAGTTTAAAAAAAATTAATTTAATTTTTAAAATTTTAATTTAATTAAATCCACTCCTTTCCCCTCCTTCCTGAATATATTAACAAAGGAACCTGACCTCTTATCCTTACTTGTTCTTAACCTGTATCATTTACGGGGATATATAAATCCAGATTGAAAGCTGCAGAGTTCTAGTTCCTTATAAGGTTCTTCACAAGATATGCTTAAATGTGTAGGGTCCTGAATGCCAAGTTAAAGGACTTGTTTCTGATTTAATTTAACTTAATTTAAATTTTAAATTTAATTTTAAATTTGATATCATCTATAATGATGCCTCTTCTGTTGTATCGCATTGATTTCTGAACATATTCCCCACCCCACCCCTGGCTCCCTTTACTATCTGGCAAGACTTCTCTTGCAAAAAAAAAAAAAAGCTGAAAAAAACCCACCCTGCTGATTGTATCTGGTAGCACATGTGACATTCTACATCTTAGGTTAGTTTTTGTGAAATATTTCCAGCTGCTGGTCAGATCTTTTCAGTTTGACCTTCTTGTGGCACCTTCAGCTCAACAAGTCCAAAGTATAACTTATCACCTTCTTCCCTAAATCTGTCTCTGCTCTGTCCCTCCCCTATGTCTGTGGAGGGTGCCAGCATCCTTTTGTTTATCCGAATTATAAACCTGGAGTTATACCTTGGCTCTTTCCTGTGCTTCCCACATATTTCAATTATTCCTAAGCCTTTTTGACTCTACCTTGACAGTCTTCTATCTGTCTCCTCTCCACTTATGTGGCTGTTCACTGCTTTAATTCAGGATCCCATTGCTTCTTATTTAGACAATTGTCATACCCTCCTAATTGACCCTCTATGCTTTCTCACTTCCCCTTCTTTGATTCATCCTTCCAGTAATTGTCAAATAATCTTCTGAGGCACAGACTGGATTATAGACCTCCCTGCTCAAAAACTTACCGAGACTTCCTGTTATCTCCAGGGTAAAATTTAAACATCTCAGCAAAATGCAGCTAGGTGGAGTGGTGGCTAGAGTAGCTGACTTAAAGTCAGGATGACCTGAGTTAAAATACTGCCTCTGACATTTATTAGCAGTATGTCCCTGGATAAGTCACTGCATCACTTGTGCCTCAGTTTCCACATCAGTAAAATGGGGATAATAATAGCACACACATCTAAGGTTTGTTTTGAGGATCAAATGAAATAACATGTGAAAAAACCCCCACCACTTTGCAAACCTTAAAAAAAAAAGTGAAAAGCTAGTTATTTTATGATGCTTAAAGGTTCTTTGTAATTTGGCACCAGTTTGTCTTTCTCACTTTATTTCACGTTTCTTCCCTTTGCACATTGTGTATTTCAGTTAGACTGCACTAGAGTCCTTAAATTCAATATACCATCTGCTGACTTGGTGAGTTGGCCAACTGCCATGTCTGTAATGCGTGCCTTCCTTACCTCCTTCTTATAAAACTTATCTTCTTTCCAGGCTTAGCTCAGTTGCCCCCTCAGCTAGGGCTTCCCTGAGTTCTCTGGCCTTCCTTCCTCCTTTGTTTGGGTTCTCTCCCTCATATTACACTTGTGTGTGGATGGACGTGTTCTGTCTTCCAGTGAAATGTAAACTCTTTGAAGACAGGGACTGACATGGTCTTGTATTTGTATCCCCAGAACTAAGTATAGAGATTGCAAATAGTAATAATACATTTGGTAACTTGAAGCCACATATTGTAGAGAAGGACGCTAGAACAGATTGCACACTGTTGAAATGTATGGTCTTCTGGTGTGGGGTGAGGTAGGGGATTGAGTTTCATCAAATGATTTCTTGCAGAGGAGCTGGTGAGCACAGAATAGAGATATTTATGTATCTTTTGAGGAGAGAGAAGAAAGAGGAAAGTGGTCCATAGGAATTTCAATTGACTCCTGGTTTGACTTGTCATAAGTGTGTACCGTGTGCTGTGATAGCCTTACTTGGATTCGATGTTTTCCACCAAAACTTGTGTTCACTTTTCTTTAAGATTTATCTATTTAATTAAAAATTCAATTTTATTTTATTTTCTGTTCCAGATTTCTCTCCCTTACCTTAACCCTCCCCCTACCCATTGAAAAGGTAAGAAATACAAAACCTATTATAAAGATAAAGTCATGCAAAATATGTTCACTTCTGAAAGCCCTCACTCCAGCCTATTCAGCCTGGCAGAGAAGGTAGAGAAAACTTGTACCTCAGGCAATTTCCTCTATAAACTGGTGGTATCAAATCTAGATTCTCCCCTTCTCTAGGTTTCTTTTCCCTATCTTCTCCATTTTGTTAACTCTCAGGTTCCTTAGTTTTCTTATTAAGGCACAGAACACTAAACTGGGAGGCAGGAGATCTGAATTCTCATCCCTTTCCTATCATTTATAGACATGTCACATCTGATTGACTCACTGAGCTATGTTTACTTATTTATTAAATGGAAAAGCTGGCCTTGAGGTTAGGAAGATCTCAATTTAAGCCTTGACTCTGACACATGCTAATTTTATGGCTGAGAGTAAGTTTCAGTGAGCAATGCAACTATCTAAGACTGTAAGTTGTAGATTGTAGATTTAGATTGGGAAAGAGAATGTCCATACCTGGAGTTCCTTTCAAAAACTATGAACCTGGAAGTTAGCCTAATACTTGTCCTTGAAGGAAGGGACTATTTCTTATATATTTATCAGTGTATCTATTATCTATTTGTTCATTTATTTTTTTTTCTCAATTCATAGAAGACTTTATTGCACATAAAAAGTCTAAATAAATGTTCATTGACTAGTTAGATAAAAGAATGAATGCTCTGCCAACATCATAGGATGTATTTGAGGATCACATGAATTGCCCAGGTGTTGGGAAGGATAGAAGTGTCTGCTGTCTCTGGGATTTCATTGACTTTAATCTCTACTTGAATGACACTCTTATCTTTCTCTTCATTTCCTATACTTTCTTTCCACCCAGTTATGGATCTCTGACCAACTTCAGAGCTGTTTTAATTGGGTCTCCTGCTGCCATTTCAGATCAGTGCTAAGTTCATCTTGGAACTGGAGCCTTCTTCCCCAGCCATGTGTAGCTTAGGTTTAGACCTCTTTCTACTACACCTGTATTACTTTGGACAAATCATTTCCCTCTGATGTTATTTTATCTTATGAATTTAGTCATCAGTTCAGTATGCTAGGAAGAACAAAATAAAGATTACATCTAAAACTGTAGATTTTGTTCCATTCAGTTTGCTTTTTTAAAGTGTGTATCAAATTTAGCAGTAAGAAACAAAATTGCCCTTTTGTTTTCTTCTGTATTGTTTATAAAAATATCATACATCTGATGCTCTTTTATTCCCTTTATTTGTATCTCTCTCACTACCCACTCACTAACTTACCTATCTCCCTCTTCCCTGAAGCTCTTTCTTCAAGCAAAAACAATTAAATACATTGCTGATATCTGAAAATCTATGTCTCATTCTATACCTTCTGGTCCTCTGTTGAGGAGTGGGAAGCATGCTTCATCATCAGTCTTCTGATACTGCAATGAAAAGAGTGCCATAGTCTTTCAGATTGTTTTCCTTTACATTATTATGGTCATTGTCTTATTTGTTCTCCTGGATTGGCTCATTTTACTCTGCATCAGTTCATACAAGTTTTTCTTGAATCCATCATTTTTCATGATGCAGTAATATTCCATTCCATTCATTTGTCACAGTTTATTTTCCCATTCCTCAGTTGATGGGTACCTACTTTGTTTCCAGTTCTTTGCTATGACAGAAAATGGTGCTATAAACATTTTGTACGCTTGGGCTTTTTCCTTCATCTTTTCTTTCTACAACCTTAGCACCTCTTCATCTATAAAATGAAGGGATTAGGAGAAATACAAATTGAATAAGAAGAGAAAGCAGATACAAATAGAAAAGTTCTCTATCATTGTGATTGAAACTGTGTTCTGACTTGGCCCCAACTAAATTGCCTTAGACAGATCAGACTTCTTCCTGGTTTGTGGAACTTTACAGCCTCCATCAATTTTCCTCTATTGTTGCTGGGTCCTTCCAGGTCTGGAGTAGTCTTCTTAGACCTGATTTCTTCCTGTTCATCTTTGGGCTGCTTCTTTATTTTGGCCCCCAGGAGAGATGGGGAACCATGATTACTCTGTCTTCTGTTTGGAATAGAGGGGAATTTTTCAGTTCAACCAATATATACTAAGTATTTACTGTCATCAGAAACTAGAACTGAGGTACTCTGATCAGAGCTTTCCTTTTCTCAAGGAAGGTTTAAAGAAGGGGTTTGAAATCATCATTACAATACAAGATAAAGGAATCCTAGTTAGAGTACAGTTCATCTGAAAAAAGATTTGGGGAGTTTTGGTGAATTGCAAGCTCAATATGAATTAATGATCTATGGTCACCAAAAAAGTTAATTCAGTTGTAGGCAACATTAAGAGGGGTACGGTGTCCACGTGGGAGAACATACTACTCGGTCAATCCCATTCTCTTCTGGCTGCCAATTTTAGGAAGGGCATTGATAATCAGCAAACATTTCTTAAGTGCTAGTAATGGGACTACAGAGACAAAAATGAGGCAGTCTTTACCCTCAGAAAGCTTATATTCTATCATAATAAGGTGAAGAGCATTCAGAGAAGGGCAGCTTAGATGATGAAGGCCCTCAGTTATTCCCAGAGGCTAGGTTGTTTAGCTTGGATAAGAACAAGATTTATGGCAAACATGGCTATTGTCTTCATTTAGTCCAAGAGTTCTAACCCTCTCTCCCCGCCCCCCTTTTTGTATCACAGACTTCTTTGGCAGTGAAATCTAGGGTCTGCTTTTCAGAATAATGTTTGTTACCTACATTCATAATTGAAGGAGAGGTTAAATTTCAGTTAAAGGTTAATTGAGGAATATAATTTTGTTCCCATCCAGGTTCACAGATCCCTTGGGAATCCATGAACCCCATATTAAGAGCACCTAATTTAGGTAGTTAAGTGGTGAGGATTCAAAGACAATTAAAAGCATAGTCTTAGCCCCAAGGGGCTCACTTTCTAGTATGTAGACAACGTGGAAACAGCTATGTGCAAGAGATATTTGAGGGGCTGGTAAGTGGAAGAGAACCCATAGAGAAGTGGAAGAAGGAAGTTGCATGGAAGCATATTTCAGTGAAAGGCAAAGGAAAATCTCCCTAACAAATAGCATTCTCTGAAAGTGAATGAAAGTTAGTTAATGCTATCTGAAAGGTTGCTGGCTGGCTGGAGGTAGGGGTTTCCCCCCTTACAAGAGGTCTCTGAGGGCTCTTCCAACTATGAGATTCTGCGATTCCCTGAGGATTTTTGTTTCTTTGAATGTCAGCATTTGTGCTTTGTGGTTGTTTTTCAAAAGCATACCTCCTGTCAGAATCTCCTTTCAGGATTAACAGTGTAAGGAAAAAGCCATTATAAAACACTAAATTAATAAAGAACCAGGCAGGAAGAACTCTGAAACTTAGTGAATGGAGTTGAACTGCTGGAGAAGTGAATTCAGTTCCCGGTTCAGGTTTTACATTTGACATGATGTATGACCTTGGGCCAATTTCCTCCCCTCCCAGGGTGGCCTCATCCCCCCCCCCCCCCATTTACATGGTGCTTGCAGAGCTTTGGGGCCCTTCAGTGAGCTGAGAATTAGGAAAGGATGTTGGGACTCAGGTAAAGGCAGTGTAATGATTGCCAAGGCCAAGGTTGTGAACTCCTAAGGGTCTCCAGAAGCCATCACCACCAACTCTATCCTTGTTGTGTTTCTAGGCTGGACCTCCCAGGGACTGCAGTGTTTATGCAGCTGGGACACTGGAGGAACTGGAAAGCAGCTTTGTGGTTTTCACTGTCTGACCTTCTGTCGTTTTTTTCCTTCTTTAACTCTTTCCTTCTCCTCTTACGCTTTCTCCTTCTCAACTCAGAGTAGGCTACAGTTTCCTTCTGGGTTCTAGGTGGGTGAGATATATTGCTGATATAAGGACTGTGGGAACACAGATCCGGCAGGTTTGGCCATGTGTGTAGGCAGGTTAGGTGGAATACTCTAGGGTGGAATTAAAGAGGCACCAAAAATACCTTCCCTACAATACTGCTACTGTGCCTCAATTCCACCATTAGTGCTTAACTCTTTGGGTCTTAAAGAGTCTCAGGGGTCTTCCAGAGTCCTCTTTTAATATGTATATATCTTTGGAAAGGTGAATTCCTTTTTAGCTCCTTGTTAGCTAGTTGATAGTAGTGCTTCTAGGAAAGAAGGAAGTCTTGCCCTGTCTAGAATTTGTCCCGAGGCTCTGAGACAAGGGTGAAACCATTAGAAGACCATATGTTTAGAGCTGGAAGGACTTCCAGAGGTCAACTAATACAACCCCTTCATTTCATTGATAAGAAACTGATTTGCCTAAGTAGACTGTGAATGGCAGAGATAGGTCCTTTGACTTTATTCTGTACTCACACTGTCTAAATGGTGGTGGAGAAAAAGGAAAGAGAGAGACCGAGGGAGAGGGAGAAGGAGAGGGAGAGGGAGGGGGAAGGGGAGAGAGAAAGAAAGTATCTGGCAAGGTGTCCCTTCCCATAGCCAGCACAAGGACTTTGGTCCTCCATGTTGACTGATTCCCCAACTAATACTGGTATAATTTTCATTCTCTAGGTTTCTTACATGTTAAAAAAGTAGCTTTGTGCTGGTGTAAAGATGTGGATATTAAGAAACCTAAGAGAATGTGATACACTCGGGACCTTGAGAGAGTCAAAACGATAGTCTGTAGAATAAGAAGGTTGGACAACATGGTTTTATGGCTCTTCCATTGCTTACATGCTATAATTCTAATGAAATAATAATTTGCGAATGAATGCTCTGAGATTCTGTGGCACAGGCTTATATCCTTCAGCAGAAGCATATGGAAATGATAGGCAGATATTCAGAGACGTATACAAGTGATGGAAAAATTCAGATGTGGATTCCTTTTTAGGTCCTTGGATGTAGCTCTCTGGGAAACCCCTAGAGGAGGCAGTGGTAAATTTCTGATGGTAGCAAGTGTATGATATAGTGTCATACAGTGTTCAGAACTTTGGAGTTTGGAGGACCCAGGTTCAAATCCTGGGTTTGCCACTTAGTAGCTTGTGTGACCTTGGATAAGTGACAGTACCTTTGGGTCTCAGTTTCCTCATCTGCTTTATGAAAGAGTTGGACTTCGTGGCTTCTGAGTTTTAGCTCTCAATCTCTGATCCTACAATCAGGGTTGTGACATCATCCCGTGGTATTTAGCATTTCTCTGCCTTCTGAATTTCTCCTGCCCACTCTCAAATAGGAATCCGAACTTCTTTCCCTTTCAGTGAGTCAATCAATATACATTTGTTAATCGCTTACTATGTGTGACAGGCAGTGTGTGTGCTGGAGCAGTGGTGATACTGGGCAAGGCAGAGCAATAAGCATTTATTAAGAGCTTACCTTGTGCCAGAAACTATGCTGAGTGCTTAGGAATGCAAATGCCATAAAGAAGAAAGATAGTTCCTGCCCTCAAGGGACTTAAATTCTAATAGGCAAAAAGTAGTACCAGCAGGGGAGACAAAATAGCCGAGTTTCTGCAAGGTATGTACAGAGTAGATGGAATATAATTTGGGAGAGGAAGATACTGGCAACTAGGGGGACCACAAAAGGCCTCCTAAAGAAGGTGAGGCTTGAGCTGAGCCTTGAAGGAAGTTGGAGAAACCAGAGGGTAGAAGTGAGGGGGAAAGGACACCAGACATGGGCAAACAGCCAGTAAGAATGTATGGAAATAGGAGAGGGCTTCATGCTCAAGGAACTGTGAACAGACCAATTTAGCAGGATCATAGAATTCTTAAAGGAGAGTAAAATATAAAAAGATTGGAAAGGTCGGAAGGGCCATATTACAAAGAGACTGAAAACCAAAGAGGATTTTATATATGATCCTGGAGGTAATAGGGAGCCGCTGGAGTTTATTGAGTCGGGGCGAGGGTAGCATGGGAAGAACTATGCTTTAAAAAAGATCACCTTGGCAACTGAGTGGAAGACGGTTCTGAATAGGAAGATAGGCAAGGAGACAAGTTAGAAGGCTATGCAATAGCTTAGGAAGGAGCAGATAATGAGGACCAGGATTTTTCTTAGGATACCTAAGCAGTAATGGGTAGGAATATTTTGATTCTAATTCTCTGAAGAATTTTTTCAGATTATTGGGGGTGGGGCTGGGAAGAAGCCCTCAAAGCCTGCAGGGGTAGCATGATAAGGGAGATGCTGTAGCTCACCACCAGGAATAAGATGTTGAGGAGAGGGTGGTTGGCTCACCAGAGACCGTATGACACTGGCCATGTGAATCAGTGATGCTGTTTGTACGTCATTACTGAATGGGAACCAAAGGCCTGCCCGCTGCCTTTCTGGATTTAACAGATGCTCGATGCAGATGACAGACTAAGACATTGATGTGAGGACTGTGGCGTTACAGACGGGAATAGCCTTCAGTGGCTTTTCCAGTGACCCGTGGGCTTTTGCCTACCCATAAGTCACTGGATACCAGCTCACAGAACTAGAGACTGTTAAGAGTTAGAAGGGCACCAGCGACCCAGAGAGGCCCGGCGAATTAGTCTTAGAGTCACGACTAGAAGTGAAGTTTTTCTGAAATCTCTCCTATTGCTTTGTTTCTTAATGGAATGTGTTAGTAATTCAGTTCAATAACCTGTGTACAGTAATGATAATAATACTCAGCATCGTACAGCACTTCAAGGTTTGCAAAGCAATTTTTAAAAGTTATGTCATCTTCACAGCAACCCTGAGAGGAAGACGCTCTTACCATCCCCAATCTGATACAAGTTAAGTGACTTGTCCAGGGTCACACAACTAGTAATTATTTGAAGCAGGATTTGAACTCAAGTCTTCTTGACTCCCAGTCCAGTGCTTTTAAAAACATTGCAACCGTAGCTGTTTTCTTGTTAGTGCTATGTGCCTTTGATTCATGAATGTCTTGTTCTCAAAAGAATCACAGGTTTAGGTGGCTTCCCAAAGCAGTAGAAAGATGAGTGGTGAGTATAAATAGGAGGTAGCCTATTGCCAAGGATGATGCATGAAAAGCAGACTAAAGCATCATTAAATACATGGATGGCCAGAAAAGGAGGTGGGACAGTCAGTAGTATAGTCTGAGTGAAAGAGGAGTGTTCCATTGGCATCTGTGAAATATGAAAAGAACCGGGGAGAGGCCAACAGCTTTTGGAGTGACCAAGGATTTATAGAAGGAGGGTTAGCAAGTGTTGTTAGGTTTCCATTTGTATCGATGGAGGGAATAATCATGACCACAAGATTGGCTTCTTTGAGATATAGTATGTTTTAAGCTATTAATAGTTTTTAATAACTAAATTATTTTAATAGCTTTAATTAAACAATTGTAATAAATATTAATAGCTTTAAACCATCCCTAAGACTTTTGGGACATTCTGTGTATGTGTGCAGTGTACCTTGCCAGGCACTGAGAAATCTATACAAATACAAGAAAAATACACAAGTCTATTAGGAGAGGTGGCATGTCCTTGTAGTGGGTAGAGAGCTGGCCTTGGTGTCTGAATGACCTGGCTTCCCTTCTGGCCTCTGACATAAAGGCTGTGTGACCCTGGGCAAGCAGCTAAACCCTTCCTCCTCATTCTAGACAAATCCTTAAGATTTTAATTTTCAGAATAATTGCTGATTTATATTGGTAGAGAGTTTTCCTTGGTGATTGCTTATCCTGATGAAATCATAGGTCTACTCTGAAGGAAATCTAATGGGGGCAGGAATAAGGTCTCTCCTTTTGGTTCTACCACACATTCCCATGGTGACAGTGGGTAACCGGCCAAACCTCTTTTGACCTCATTCTTCTCTCTACCCAGGGGAGGCAGACCCAGTCCCCTCTGATCTAGGAATCTATGATCTAGGTTGATCTTTAGAGAATACAGTGCTTATGGGGTAGGAGAAAGTTTGGAAGGTAGCTTTGAAGGGGCCATACCCAACAGTGAAAAAGAACTACCTGTAATGTGCAAGGCCATTTCTTTTTTAGCCCTTGGACAAGTTAATATTTGACCATGTTGCCCTTTGGGTCATCCATGTTTGAGCTTTCTCTGGTCTTTTCCTTCTGTCGCTCTTTCTCTATCAGTTCCACTGACCCAGAACCCCTGTGAATGGCAGATGAGGGAGGGAGAAAGAAGAAGCTGAAGCTAAGGGAAGGGGTGGGGGATGGGGAGAATACAGACTGTCGACCTTTGCTTTTCTCTATCAGGTGCCTTTGCTGGGATGTTGGACAATCAGACTCTCAGTAACCCCACTAGGAATTTCACGAGTAGTTTGGATGTGTGTATTTCCTACCCCAGCTTCTTTTCCCAACTCCTTCTAGCTCTCCTAGGTAAGGACTAACTGGCTCTGGGACTTGGGACTTCATTTCTCTGGCTGGGGCAGCACTCAGCTACTTGGAAGAGAAGCCACATTGCAGATATTTTTGTGTCTGCAATATGCGTGTTAGAAGCAAAGTTTGCTCTGCCAAAAGAAGCCAGAAAGTCCTAGTCAGTCAGGCAGGGGGCCGACTGGCTGCTGCCCCAAGGACTGAGAAAGGACACACTGATTGATGCTGGGTTTACAGGAAAGGGACATGGGGAGAGAATTGATTTGAAATTCAGCTGCAACCTGGGCTTTTTAACTGTTAAGGTTTTCTGGGTGGGTATGATGGTCTGGGCATTTTGTCTAGCTCCCACAGCCTAGTCAAATGGAGGTGTTTCTGTAGCCTTCTCTGGCCACACCAGCCTTAAGTGATCTCTCTCTTCTTTGAACTCTTTTAATGAGTATTGTTTATATTAGCTAGGTTCCAAAATAGATAGAGTGCTGCATCTGGAGTCAGGAAGACCTGAGTTCAGATCTTGCCTCAAACTCAAACACTGACTATAGCAATGGAAAGTTACTTAATTCTCAGCCTCAGTTTCCCCCTTTGTAAAGACGAGATGGATAGCTAGATGGCTCAGTGGAGAGAGCACTGGGCCTCATCTTCATGAGTTCAGATCTGGCTTTCACTTACCCTGTTTGCCTCAGTTTCCTCATCTGTAAAATGACCTGGAGAAGGAATTGGAGAAATACTCTGGTATCTTTGCTAAGAAAACCCCAAATGGGGTCACAAAGAGCTGGACACAACTAAAAACAACTGAACAGCAACAAAGAGGGGATAATAAGAGCACTCCCTCTCAGAATTGTTGTGAAGATCAAATGAGATGCTATATATGTAAAACTCTTTGCACACCTTACAGTAGTGTGTGTATGTATGTGTGTATGTATGTGTGTATATATATATGTGTGTATATATGTATATATACGCACATATATATATATTAACTGTCATTATTATTACCATTCATGATAAATTGGCAATGCAGAACTGGATATTTTCTCTCCTCAGTTAGGCTTTAAGTCTCATGGAAGGAGGGCACATGTTTTACATACTTCATTTATATCCCTCACAATTCTTAGCCTTAGCATAAGCCTGAGCCCTCAGGAGGTGTGAATATATTGGATGTATAATATTGGATGTAATATAATCTGACTTTTAACTTTGACTCTTATTCTTTTCCTTAGCCAATCCAAATAGTTAACATGTCCTCTGAATCCTTCCTTCCCAGGATCTTTTTACTCTGTTCCCTTTTCTTTCTGACCCAATGCCGCCATCTTGGTGCAGGATTACATCGCCATATGTTAGAACTATTGATGTAGCTTTGTGACTAGTTTTCCCATCTCTGTTCTCTAACAAATACATCTTTGTGACATTGTTGTCTTTGTTAGAGCGCAGATATAACCGGGTCACCCTCTCCCCTTCCCCCCTTCAGTAAACTTCAGTGGTTGGTTCCCTGTCACTGCCACTGCCTCTTTTTCCCCATTCACAGTCCTTCATTGTCTGTACTCACAGCCGCTCTGGTCTTCTTACACCTTACTCTACCCTGGGTAGAGTGATCTTTCTTCAGTGATTTTCCTTCTCCTGATTATCCATGCTTTCTCCCATGTAAACAACTTCTTTACAGTTGTTCGCTTGTCCCCTCATGAGCTCCATGTGAGCAGGGACTATTAGTGTGTGCTTAATAAAATAGGTGCTTAAAGTAGGCACATAGGAGGTGCTTAATAATTGCTTATTGCCTTGACTAACTCCACTTTTACTGGTTGCTGATGCACCTTTCATGCCACTACTAGACTATACTCTTTATTGTGGGCATTGTTCTCCTGTGTAAAACTCTTCCATAATAATAGCCAACATTTAAATAGTGTTTACTACGGTGCAGACACTCCGCTAAGCACTTTTACAATGATTGTCTCATTTGATACTCTCAACAACCTTGGGAGGTAGGGCCTGTTATTATTCCCATTTTACAGATGAGGAAACTGAGACAGAGGTTAAACTACTTACCGAGGGTTACACAACTAGTAAGTATTTGAAGCTAGATTTGAATTCAGGTCTTCTTCAGTTGTCTAGACTCTCCCTATTGCCTTCTGAATAAGGTTAAAAAATATTTAGCCTGCCATTCAATTCAAGATCTTCTACTCTCTGAAAGCAACCTGCCTTTATTCTAAGATGCTCTCTGAGCTCTCTATCATTCCTCCTGTCCCCAGTGGAGAGATCAAGAACAACAAAGTCCCTGTTACAAACATGCACAGTCAAACAAAACATTCCTGTATTGTATATGTCAAAAAAAGTCTGTCTGTACTCTGAGTGCATCACCTCTGCCAGAAGACAAATAGTATATTGAGTCCTTCGGAATTGTTGTTGGTCGTTGATTTTCACCTGTTCTTAAATCCTTGCCTCTTTCCCAGAAATCATCCCTGTTACTGCTCTCTTCCTCACTTCACATAGCTCTTTCGCATCTTCTGCATTTTTAAAAACTGTAAGTATTTGTGTCTCTTTCCCTCCTAGGCTTTCGGGACATCAGAACAGGAATCTTATCTTCTCTAATCTTGTTGTGCTCTCTCTTCTCCCCTCCCACTAAAGTACATGGTGCTCTGCACAGAGAAGGTGTTTAATAAATATTTATTAAATTAAATATAACTAGAGGCACGTAACGATTTCGCATCAATGAACAGCAGCTCCTGATCTTCAAGGAGGGAGATTGCCGTTTTTTGTTAGCCACTTAGTCCTCTTTGCTGTTCCAGAGTGTTTCCTCCTGTCTTTTCGGCCACAGCTTATCCAGCAGTGCCCTCTTATCCTGTGCCCACAGCACCACAAAAACACTGTATAATCTAGAAAGAAGTTTGAAGGGCTCTCTGATCTTGGTCAGCTCTTTCACTTTATAGATGAGGGAATAGAGAGTGGAATGACTTGCTCAAAGACACACAGTCAATGAGTGGCATCTCAGTCTTGCCACACTGAAGTGGAGAGGGACCATTTTACAACTTTCCTTCCTGTTAAATAAGTTGTTTGAAAAAGTTGTATTGGTAGCTTTTACTTTTACTTCCTCTCAATTTCCAAATATGTTCCTCTCCCCTTCCCTCCTTAGGGCACCCCATCATAAAGAATAAAAAAGAATAAAGAAAAAGCAGTTTATCTGAACTAACACATCAACTTAGTTTGACAACATATGCAACATTCCATACCCGTGGGATCCCCCTCAATTTTTGCAAAGGATAGAGAGAGGTTTATCTTTTTTTTCTCTCATCTCTTTGAGGCTGACCTTGGTCAATAATTACATGCCAATTTTAGTTTCTGTTGTTTTCTTCTTCTTCTTCTTCTTCTTCTTCTTCTTCTTCTTCTTCTTCTTCTTCTTCTTCTGCTGCTGCTGCTGCTTCTCCTGCTTCTCCTTCTCCTTCTTCTCCTTCTTCCTCCTCCTCCTCCTTGGAGGGAAATTGGGGTTAAGTGACTTGCCCAAAGTCACATGGCTGGTTAGTGTGTCAAGTGTCTGAGGCCGGATTTGAGCTCAGGTCCTCCTGACTCCAGGGCTGATGTTCTAGTCACTGTGCCACCTAGCTGCCCCACGGAAAATCTCCAGGAAGCCTTTCCTAACCCTTCCCAGGTCTAGTGTTTTCTGCCTTGTAGTTATTTCCTTGTTATTTTTATTTAGCTTGTTTGTAAATACTCGCTTGCTGTATCTGATGTTAGATTGTGAGCTCTTCGAGGGTAGAAATTGTCTTTTGCCTCTTTTTGTATTGCCAGCACTTAGCACAGTGTCTGGTGATACATAGTAGGCCCTTAATAAATGCTTATTGACTGATTTACTTTTACATTATTGTGATTGTATACATTGTTTTCCTGTTTCTATTTACTTCCCTTTGTATCAGTTTATATAAATCTTTCTAGACTTCTCTGAACTCTTCATATTCAACATTTCTCATGAGGCAGTCACACATCCCATTCATGTAACACAGTTTGTTAGCTATTCCCCAATCAAAGGACATCTACTTTGTTTCATTTCCTATTACTGCAGAAAATGATATAATTTTATTTCTAAGAGGGACAGAGGGTTAAAGTGAGTTACACTGATTGTACATGTACCTACACATGTTTATCTGGCCTCATCCAGTGTAACCAGAAGCCTGGATCAGGAGGTTAACCCACAGCCACATATGGAAATAGCTTTGTGCCCATGAAAAGTAATCAGAGACTTATTTCTATTCTGCCTCCAGCTATGGAAGGAAATAGAATCCTACTTGGCAGCTAGTACTTAAAATAGGCTCCAGGGCAGGGAGGTGAGAGTTGAATATTTCTGAGCAAAGGATACATAGATGTGCCTTTAAGGAAAGGCAGTTTCCAATTTGGAGCGAACCTGTTGTCTATGGGATGGGGGAGACAATGGACCATGAAGAAAATGATACCCACAGTCATAAAGCTAATAAGCGTGTAAGGCAAAATTTGAATTCAAAACTTCCTGACTGCAAGTTCATCACTTCCACTCAAAAGTGGAAATAATATTACCTGCTTGCAACTTTTTCAGCCTTACTAAATGAGTGACCTTTTTGCAAGTAAATGAAACCTTGGGCAAGTTACTTTTTGGGGTGCTGAGAGTACCATAAATGAAAATCAAGAAAAATCATTCAGATTCTTGATGGTTCAGGTAGTACTTAACATTCTCAGTCATATTAGCCTTTTTGAATTCGAAACAATTCTACAGTGGGTTCTTTTAAGTTTTACCCTAGTACAGTTAGAAAACTAGGTGAGGTTTAGAAATGTCTATAGTCTGGAGTGGTACTCTTCTCTTTCCTTAAAGTGGCTAGACAGCTTCAGACCGATGTTGGTTTCCAGCACTTGGACTTTGTTTATGATGATTAGAGATGATCCTAGACTCCCTTCAGGGAACCCCCAGGTAGCAGAGCCCAAGATAAGCCATCCATCTATCCATGGGGAGGGATGAAGGAGAAGGGGAAGAAAAGCTCCTTTTGTTACCTTGGGGAAATACTAGGTAACTTGGTTATGTGCCATGGGAAAAGGTTGTAAGTCAGGTTTTTGTCAAGACACTACTAGATGTGTGACCTTTGGCAAATGACTGCCCCTCTGAAGTAAAGTCACAAATGACTTTAATGGGGATGACAGAATTGCTTCCATTACATTTTCTCATCCATACAATGAAGAGGTTGGAGAAAAATTCTTTTTAGTTTTAAGATCCTATCATCCTAAACATCTAAAGAAATTCTGTGGTGAATTTAATCATGGCTCCATAATTGATCTGCTTGGTAAATTTAATCCACTGGGATTTACTTCAAATCCTCCCTCTCCCACCTTCCCTCCTGTGATTGATGCCCTCTGAGTGGTATTGGTCCTGGAATTTCTGTGTGTGTGTGTGTGTGTGTGGGGGGGGGGGGGGGGGGAAGGGGGATGGTGAAGAGAGTGGGCTACGGTACAGTAAACAAGATTTGGGGTCACAATAAAAAGGGACCCGGAAAGCAGATCTAGACGAAAAATAACAGAAATAGGAATTATGAATATTTCTCTGAATTTCTTAAATTATAATAATAATATTCTCCATTTATTTCCTTTCTCAGTGAAGTCTTCCTCTGACTACCTCCAGTCTACATCAATAACTGGTCTTCCATTTCTTATGGCACTTTATTTTCAATACTTAGCGCTTAGTTATTTGTTCTTCAATTTGTTTGAAAGCAGGAAACTTACCTTATTCTTTTCTGTTTTACAGTTTGCTTAGTATAGGGTTAGTCACACAGTTAGATCTCAAATAAAGATTGTGGATTGATTGCTACTCTAAGAGAACCCACAATGACATATTCTTTTTTCCAAAGTCTCATGAAGGTAGACAAACAAAAGTGATTCCCGCCCCCCTACTTTTTTTTTTTTTTTTTACAGAAGAGGAAACTGAGACCCAGGGAGGTGAACTCACTGAAGCTAATTTGAGGTTAGCCTTTTGACCAGGGAGTAGGAGTCATGGCCTAAGGCAGATTTGGGGAGGCTAATTGGTGGGGGAATTTGGCCCTGTGGATCAGGGTGGGGCAGGTCTGACCATGCCCAGATTTTAGCTCAGCATTTTCTTTCTCCCTTTCCACCCCTTGCTATCCCTCCCTGCTGCTTGCCCGCCCTCACTTGACAGCTGCTCCTGCTTTCTTTGGGGGTTTGCTTGCTTGGCCCTCTTACCTGGGTTCTGGCCAAGATTCCTAAGCTGGGAGGGGGAGCTGGACCCTGGGGACTGAGGCCCAGGGAATCTGCCTTGGCATGAAGACTTCTGCTTGCTCCCTACAAAATTTTCCCCCTGCTTCTCTTGCCTGGGGAGGGACCAGCTCTTTTAGACTAATATTCTTTTTTCTCCTTTGCTAGTTTACCTTAGGGCTCAGTAAAATCTTTAGCCCTGAAGGTCCTTGGGAAGTGTTGACATTGCCTTGGCCTTGAAACACCTGGGGAGGATAGAGAAAAGAAGGAGGATATTAGTGATATTTGTATGATGGATTTTCCTCTGTAATCTCTACTGTACTATTAATAATGACTATGATGCTGTCATTTGTATAGTGCTGTAAGGTTTCGAAAGCACTTAATATACTTGAATAAATGAAATATCATTTTAATGCTTACAACAACCTTGTTGTAAGTGCAAATATTTATTGTTCCCATTGTATAGAGCAGTAAACTGAGGCCTAAGACTTAAGTGATTTGCCGATGTTCACACAGATAGTGTCAGAGATGATATCTGAACACAGATAACCTTCTGAGTTCAAATATCTTTTCACTATTGTAGACTGTTTTTTATGTTAGTGTTTTCTTTCTTGGATGTCCTAAAGCACTTAAGTACCACGAAACTTCACCCTTAATTGAATTAAAGGGAAAAAGAAAAGGAGAAGTGGAAGGGAAGAGAGAAAAAAGCCTTTGAGTAATTTACTGATTGATTGACTTTCCCTTTTTTGGAGACACACAATTTTCCTTCTTGGATGAATGGTTGAGTAGGATGCTCTTGGTTACCCAAGTTTGCTGAATTCTTAAGGGTTCAGGTTCTCCTAGGTAATGGAAAATCAGTTATTGGGGATAAGAGGAGCTTCTGTGTAATATGTAGTGAATACCTCCTCTATGGTGGACATCAGGTAAGATAGTATGCCTTGAGAAGTTGAAAATACCATTTTGATTTGTCACTTTATTAATAGTTATGTTTCTTCCTTTGTCACGACTTCTTAATACTGGGTAAGGTAGGGTTGCTGTGGAGCCTCTTAAGGTAGAGTGTGCTTGTCTTTGCCACAAAAGGTAGCACTAGATTGAGGGAAGGATCTAATTAAGAAGCATTTAGATAAGACTGGAGTTCAGAGAGTAGAGGGAACTGTATGGAGAGACCACTGGATTAATTCCCATTGTGATAATTTCCGTATGTCCTTTGGTAAATCACTTAACATTTCTGGACCTTAGTTGCCACATTCTTGAAATGAGGGGATTGAACTAAGTTTTTTTTTTTTTAAACTTTTTCTATGTCATGGATCTCCTTGGTAGTCTGTTAAAACTTATGGATCCCTTCTCAGAATAAGTTTTTATATGCATAAAATAAAATACATAGGATTAAGAGGGAAACTGGTTACTTTGAAATATAGTTATCAATATATATTTAAATAATAGTTTATTTTTTCCTAATTATGTGTAATGACAACTTTTAACACTCATTTAAAAAAATTTTTGTTCCAAATTTTCTCCCTCCCTTTTTCACTTCCACCTTTCCCCAGGACATTAAGCAATTTGTTACAGGTTACATACATGCAATTGTGTAAAACACTTCCATATTAGTCATATTATAAAAGAAGAAGTGAACCAAAATGGGAAAAAAATCCCATGAAAAAATAAAGTGAAAAATAATATGATTTGATCTGCATTCAGATTCCATCAATTCCTTTTCTGGATGTGGATAGCATTTTTCATCATGAGTCCTTTGGGATTGTCTTGAATCATTGTATTGCTAAAGATAGCTAAGTCACAGTGGATCATCAAACAGCGTTGCTGTCATTGTGTATAGTGGTTCTGCTCACTTCACTACTTCACTTTGTATCAGTTTGTATTAGACTTTCCAGGTTTTTCTAAAATCTACTTGCTCACTATCCTTGTAACACAATAGTATACAATAGTATACCACAAGTTACCAAAATTTATTTTTAAAAAATCAGTTCACAGACCCAAGGCTAAGAATCTCTGGGGTTCTAAGAGCTGAATGAGCTCAAAAGACCTTCTTCCATTCTATGATCCTATGAACCTCAGTTGGTCTGTACTCAAGAAAAAGGAATAGAAGAGAATGTGAGGGATCATTGAGTCAAAGCCTCTCATTTTACAAATGAAGAAACTGAGTTTTAGAGGGAGAAATGACTTTGCTCAGGTCTTCTAGCTAGCTATTGACAGATCTGCATCCTAGTGCAATTCCACCCCACTCCCCACCCCATTTTCATCATGGATAGGTAATAAGTAATAGGATATGGTTGGAATTATTTTACTCCTTTCACTTGATGGTGTTCTTGGACAGATAGATTTTTTTTCTTTTGAAAATGAGGATATTTAAATGGGAAGTAGTGGAGCTATCTTGCCCTTGTATTCAGGATGGAAAGAAATTCAGTTAATCTGCTGAGCTCTTAGTCCAACTCTTTGTTGGAAAAATAGTTCCTTATGACAGCCCATTAAGCAAAGGTAGAGACTCTGAGAAGCAACAATGATGTTTAGGAAATTTCCAAGGAAATATTCCAGTATTCCAATGCAGGGGTGGGTTGATTTTCAGATGATGTAAGTTTAAGGGTCTGGGCTGTGGAATCCTGGCTCAGGGACTGATTGCTGTGGAACATTGCAAGGAATCGCTAAATTTCTCTGTCTCAGTCTTCATTACAGCTCTATCTAGTAGCCAGAAACTAATGCTGCTGTGTAGACTATAGTAGCCCATATGTTTAAAAAGTATACAATACTAAATAATGATCTCCGTGACTGTGAGGTATTGATCAGCAAGGCATATGTTGTTTCCATGAGTTAATGTGATTCATCAGGGCTTTACAATGAAAAAATATAATATAATGAAACCCTATATTTATAGAGCACCCTTCTTTCCAAGTGTGTTCATAATGGATGTGTGCTCTCTCACTTTTGACTCATTTCACCTCCTAACTCATCCTATATATAGAATTTTCTTTTACAGTAGCTGTTGTCCATAAGGGAGCAGTTAAATGGCACAGTGGATAGAGCACCTTGCCTGGAGTCAGGAAGACCTGAGTTCAGATCCAACCTCAGACACTTACTAGCTGTGTGACCCTGGACAAGTCACTTAACCCTGTCTGCTTCAGTTTTCCTCTGTAAAATGAGCTGGAGTAAGAAATGGTAAACAAACCACTCCAGTATCATTGCCAAGAAAACCTCAAATGAGGTCAGAGATTCACATGACTAAGCAACAACAACAAATTCTCTTCAAAGGTGGGCGAGTATTTCAAAGTAGTCCCCGCTTTCCAGGGTACTTGCATGGTAAATTTGAATAACCTTTGCTCCTGCCTGGTGATCCTTAGATCTTGAGCCTTGTCTTTTTTTGCATTCCATGCTTGTTTTATGGTAGCATATGGGACTATTGAAAGGTGATATTAATTTTGTATACATTTGAATGTATGGAAGGCCAGTCAGGCTGGCTTCCTCTTAGAATTGTCACTGGCAGAAAAAGGCTGGTCTAGGTGACCGCCCTCATGCCCACTGCCTCTCACTTGGCAAACTTGTTGACCTCTCTTTTGGACTCCAAAGAAAGCACCCATGTTAGCTTGCAGAGCCCTTGAGACTTCTAGATTTCTTTCCGTTTCTGGATACTATTCACTTTCCTTTTTCTCATTAATTTTTGAGTGGTTTTCTAGGGACTTTCCCAAGGACTCTGGTTGCTAAAGCCTCAGACTCAAGCCTTTGAGTTTAGGTCGGAGGCCTAGGTTGGTCTGGTTGACTGCAGTTGGCCTGTGGGTGTTCAGATGGCTCTGTGGGTGGTGGCAGTGTCCCAGAGCTCTTCCTTTATGTTTTCTGCTGGTATTCCCCCATGCTGAGAACACACGCCCTCCCCAGCTCAGACTTTTGAAATTCTCAATTCTTTTCAAGGTTCAGCTCAAGTGCTACCTTCTGTGAGGGACCTTTCCTGATTTTCCTGGTTGTTGGTACCCCTTCTCATTACTTTGTATTTATTTTCTGTCATTTAAAATCTGTACACTAGTTGATTCTCCCCAGTAGAATGTAAGTTTCTCAAAGGCAAGAATTGTTTCTTTTTTTTTTTGTCCACATATACTCAATGCCTAGCAATAGTAGATACTTAATAAATACTTGTGAAAATATGTGAAGCCTCTGCAGGAGGTCTGTTTTATGATTCTCAAGTTCAGAGTACTAAAAGGAAGGCACTAGGCTTTGAAGAGACCAGGAGGAGAAAAGGACCTGTATATACACACATTTATAGCAACTCATTTTGTGGCTTTAAAGAACAGGAAGGTCAGGGTGTGTGTGTGGGGGTACTCATTAATTGGGAAACAGCTGAGCAAATTATGCTATAGGAATGTAATAGATTGTGCTATGAGAAATGATGAAAGGGGTGGTTTTAGAGAAACTCAGACTTGTGTGAACTGAGGGACATGAGCAGAACTAGAACAGTTTATTCACTTACAACATTGTAAAGATATCTTTGAAAGACTAAAGTATTCTGATCAATGCTGTGTGACCCTGGGCAAGTCAGTTTGATCCTCTTTGCCTCAGTTTCCTCATCTGTAAAATGATCTGGGGAAGGAAGTGGCAAACCGCTCCAGTATCTTTGTTGAGAAAACCCCAGATGTAGGCATGAAGAGTTCAACAGGACTGAAAATGACCAGATTACAACTGATGTTGAAGCATATTACTTAGATCTGGACAGATAGGTGATACACTTGAGGTGTAAAATAAGGTACATGTTTTCATTTATTTTACTTGACTATGCTGGTTTACTGACAAAGATTCTGTTTTTCTGCTTCCCCTCCCCTCCCAGAATAGATTTTTGTTAATTGTAAAAGCAAAAAAAAACAAAAGGAAGGCAGAAAGGAATAAATGTGACCATCAAGAACTATACACTATGATGTGATTGTGAAGCTGACTTATTGTAAAATGTCCTTTGTGTCAACAATAAACAAAGTGCCAGGGGCTGACTGGAGGGTAGGAGATGAGCTGATGTGTATGTCTAATGACCCAAGCTTGAGGGGCAGGAGGCAGAACAGCTGATACTGAAGTGATAGTTATTTCTACCTCCTTCGCTTCAGTTTGGAATTTGAATGACCTTGGGGATGGAGCTGGGAATCTGGAGCTGAAATTGGAAATGAATTTGCTGAGCTGATTTCTAACTAAAGTGATCTTTAAGCCCTTAAAGAGTCTATATCCCAAATCAGTCTTAGGCTCGAAGCCTTATCTATATCGAGAGAAGTTTTAGGAGTAGTTACTCTAGAGTTGTTAAGAAGACACGAGTTCAAATCCGCCCTTAGACACTTGCTAGCTTTGTGATCCCAGGTGCGTCCTGGAACCTGTATCTGCCTCAGTTTCTGAACTGTAAAATGGGGAAAATAGTAGCACTTTATCTCCCAGAAGGATCAAATGAGACAATTGTAAAGTGCTTAAGACAGTGCCCAGCACATAGTAAGTGCCATAAAAATGGTAGCCGTTTTCATCATCATTGTAGGTATGCTTAAAAGGCAACATTCTCTAGTTTTAAGGCCAAGAGAAAAAAATTGTTATTTTGTAATTGGACCAGGGCCAGTGGACTGAAAGGATGAGTGAGACAAAGAATGGAGACTTTGAAATATACTGAAATATATGGAATATTTGTGTTTATAATATCTTGAAGAGATCAAAAGAATAATTCACCCTTGATGATTGGGGAATATAAGAAAAAATCCATTGGCTGATTTGCACATAAAAATATCATGCTTGATATACTTAGAAGTATAACAACTGAGGGGAAAAATCTCATAAAATTTAGTGAGAAATATCTCAATCTTTATTCTTTTGTTGTTTTTTTTTTTAAATCATAGACTCTCAGAGCTGGAAGAAAACTCAGATATGTAGTCAAACCATACCTGATGAAGAATCCTCTTAATAGCATCACTGGCAAGCTCACTCTCTGCTTAAAACACCTTCAATGAGTGTTTTAGGCTTTAGGCTTACCTCCTAAGCCAACCCATTCTATTTTTGGACAGCTTAATTGTTAGAAAGGTTTTCTTTATATTGAATTGAAACCTGCCTCTATAGTTTTCATTCCCTCTGCTTCTAGTTCTGCCTTCTGGGATAAAGCAGAACATATCTAATCTTCCACAAGATAATCTTTCACTAGTGGAAGGCAGCCCTGACAGTTATTACCCTCCATACCACCCTCTCTAAGTCTTCTCTAGGAAAAATATCATTGGTTCCTTTTATCCTTATATGGCATGGTTTGGAGTTCTTACCATCCTGGTCACTCTTTTCTGGAACCAGTCCCACGTATCTCTCATTTCTCAAATGTGGTCTGACCATAGTAAAGTACAGAAGTTTAACTTGCTTCATTTTAGATACTGTTCTTCTATTAATATAGCCTAAAACAGAATTTTTTTTGTCCTATCTCTCTCTGCTTCTGTTCATTCATTCATTCATTCACTCATTCATTCATTCATTCATTCATTCATTCATTCATTCATTCATTCATTCATTTGGCTAAGGCCAATGGATGGAAATTGGCTGATAGCAGGTTTTAGTTCAGTGCCGGGAAGGACTTCTAGATGATTAGAATTTCTAATAATTAGAACTGCCCAAAAGTGGAATAAGCTGCTACCTTGGAAGGTAGTGAGTTCTTCAAGAAAGGCTGGATGGCTATTTCTTGGGTCTGCCTTAGTTTAGAAAATGAGAGAGTTAACCTGTAAGGAAGGGACCCTTTTAAAATCCATAATTACCATGATGCCTGTTTTGGGTAGAACTAGATGGGAGGGAACCAATCTGTGGCTAAATTATTGTCCTTCTCTGCCTTTCCCCCTTAGTCAATTAGTCAATGAACATTTATTTAGCACTTACATGTGCCAATTATTGTGCTGAATGCTGGGAATACAAAGAACAATTCCAAACCGCCCCTGCCCTCCAAGAATTCACATTTTGTTGGGGGAGACATAGCTAGCATTTTTCTCGGCTTTAAAGTTTGCAAAGTGCCTGCAATATGTATGATATCTCATTTTCTGAAGTTCCTAGGAATTCTTTGATCCCTTGAACATCTTCGTATTAGCAGAATTTGGAAGTTAGAGATAAAACTGGATAATGTCAGGAGCCTGGAAAAACTAGGAAAGGGGCTGTGACTTTTGAGTCTTTACCATTTTTTTTTTT
>CM053596.1:224174406-224212575 GCA_028646575.1 Pseudocheirus occidentalis | reverse complement strand
AATGAAAAAATAGAAAGCAATGTGAAATATCTCCTTGAAAAAACCACTGACCTGGAAAATAGATCCAGGAGAGACAATTTGAAAATTATTGGTCTACCTGAAACCCACGACCAGAAAAAGAACTTGGAAAGCATGAATAGAACTGGGAACAATGGGCAACTGAATCAATATAACTTTCAGCACATGGCACACAATTAGTGCTTAATAAATGGTCTATCTATGACCAGCAGTTCTCAACTTTCCTAATGCCACAACCCTGTCATACTCCTATGTGGGTATATCTGCATGTGGGTGGACCCACCTGGAGATGGGTAGAGGAGCGGTGTCTCGGTTCCTTAGATCATCGGAAATATGTTTTCCGCTGGTCTTAGGCGACCCCTGTGACCCCCATGAAAGGATCATTAGACCCTCAAAGGGGTCGTGACCCACAGGTTGAGAACCACTGCTATAGACAGACGGGTCCTAGAGGAGGAAGCCTGAAAAAAGCCATTGGCTTTTGTGTTTAGGAGGACATTGATGATTTTTGAAAGAGCAGTTGGTCCTTGCCTTTGCCTGTCTGATCTTCTAAAATCTGCTGCCTGCCAGTGCTCATCCTTGGGAAAGCATCATCATCAGCTCCCTCCTTTCTTAGTCTCCACCTGCTGAGAAAGTTGTGAACTCTGGCGGCTATAAATTCATTGTGAGAAACCCCAACTGTACCCTTGCTGCTACTCCACAATCTGTGTTGATTCCTTACCTCATTTCCCAGAGAGAATATTCCAAGCCTTGTCCTCTTTTTCCAAGTCCCTTAAACACTCCATAGTCCATGAGCAGAAGGCTCAGTCTCCTTCTTCTCTGAAAAGACTGAGGCCATTTGAAATCCCTTCTATTCCCCTACTCCATTACTGAAAACTTTAGAGGGAAAGGCACCAACCTTACTCCTGTCTAACACTGCTGAAGTCACTAAGGAAACAGAGAGTGTGACCAGGAGATTCAAATATGAGAAGAGCTAGTGAGGGGGAGAGAAGGGCGGAAACGGGTCAAATGAGAAAATGTATATCAAGTACTTTGTAACTTTTTAATTTTTCTTTATAATACTGAAAATCTGGGATACCATTGAAATCCTTGTGATGAGGATGTTTCTGCCCTTCACTCGTTATCCAGCTCCTCTCCACCCAACTTTACACAAAGAAAGCACCTTCCACGGGGAACAGTCCATTCAAAGGAAAGCAAGGTAGGGGACAAGGCCTGAGGAGGCCTACTGAAAAAGGCAGAAGAAGACAATAAGTGAATTGCTTTCCATTTACCTCTGATGCTTTCAGCCATAAAAGCAACAGGAGCTACAGGCACAGCAGGCTTAAGTACCCGGCCCCATGCCTGAGTTCAAGCAGCTTCCAGTGGCTAAGAACAGGTTGGCAGCTCTCTATTAAGGTAAATTTAAAAGGATAAGAAGGGAGAAACTGTGGAAGTTTAGTGGCTTCTTAAGATGCTCAGAAAATTGTTTTTTCTTTCATTTGCCTAAAGAATCAAAAGTTTGATTAGTATGCATGCTGATTATTTGGAGTAGAATTCATTTTGCTTACAGAACAAAACTAGCTGCATTGAGTGGACATGTCCCTAATCTCTTCACCCCTAAAACCTGGAGAGAGGATGGGACCACTTGGCTATGATAACTCATGTGACAACATTGCCATCTAGTGATGACTGCCCCAAATTAAAGTCATAGAGTGGCTTTGAGAGTGACCCAGAGATTCATTAGTCTCACTGGGACAGTATGACTAGAAAATTTCTCTATAGAGACAGTAGAATCCTCTGACACAAATACCTGTAAACCAGGGAGAGTAAAATCACAGAGAGGGGTCAGAAGTAATAAACACATTTATTTATTTATCTGCCAAATACCTAGTGAACATCTACAGTGGGCAAGGTGCTCTACTATTATCTTGTTGGCACTGGTCTCTTTGCTATTTCATGAACAAAACACACTCTCTCTATCTGCTCAGAGCATTTTCTCGGGTTGTCTTCTCTACCTGGAATGCTCTCCCTCTTCATCGTTAATTCCTTCAGATTCCAACTAAAATCCCACTTTGTACTTTCCCAAGTCTAGTGCCTTGCTTCTGTTAATTATTTCCTATTTTTCCTTGAACACATCTTTTTGGATATATTTGTTTCCCCATTAAATTATGAGCTCCTTGAGGACAAAGTCTATCTTTCACATTTCTTTGTATTTCTAGCATTTACACCATGTCTGGGACATAGAAGGGCCTTAATAAAGGCCTATGGAATAACTGATTGTCTATATGTCCTATCTTCCTACTAAACTAGAAGCTCAATGAGGGTAGGCACTATATTATGTCTTGAGTGCATTTAGTACCTCACCTCCCGCCTGATACAGTTCTCTCTGTACATAGCAGTAACTTAATAATCATTTTGGTTGAATTGAATCTGTTGAAAATAGGGACACTGCCATATAACCACCATCAAAAGCTCTCCTTTGCCCTAATTGAAAACTATTTGGTTGCCCTGAGGCACTCCCAAAGCTCAGAGGAAAAAGAATGCTCCAAGCATATTAGCTAAATATTTACCCACTGAAACAATCCCTTTCCTTCCTGAGTGTTAGACTCTTCAAATACTCTATTTCTCGGTATTTGCTCAGCCAAATTAATATTTCCTCTCCACCTGTCCCCTTGGCTCCTTAAGCCCTTCTGTAGCTCTACTCTGAAGTCCCTCCTGCTCTGTTCTCCTTCCTAAACTATGCACAAAGGATCAGTGGAGGAATTCCAGGTGTTTCCCATTCAAACCAAAAACTCCCCTGGCCACCGATCCTCCAACCCCCTTCCTCCAGGGAGGGTTGGTACTGAGCATTCCCAACAAGCTAAGCAAATGCTACTAGTCAGTATCTATCTCTAGATAAGAAGATTTCTGGTGGGTTTTTAGTTTAGACCAAACTACTTTTGCACCCAGGACAGGTGGAGGTACATGCAGATAGAAGCAACTAGAGTGACCAGTGACTATTCAGAATGCAGCCCCTAATTTAAAAAAAGTTCTACCCACCTTTTTGTTTAACCTCAGCTAACCCACTCATGATTGGCACACTTGTAAGAAAATCCATTCTAGCATCTCACTAAACATAAAACTACATAGTTTGATGCTATTTATCTACAAATAGATACCCAGTTTTGCCATTTTGTCCCTGAAACTCTGACATCACTTATTTTCCTAGCCATGATTGGCCCTTGCCAGTCTTACAAAATTCACTACCAGCCAATACTCATCCTTGGGAAACCACCACCATCTGATCCTTCTCTTCCTGCTCTCCAGCTGGCATCTACAAGCCACAAAGTAGTAAAGCTATCAATGCCTGGGTATCACTGCCAACCTCCCAGGAACAGTCGCATATAGAACATTGCTTCCCTAGGCCAAAGACGGGCTAAGGAATACCGCAGGAATATTAATGATAAGGAATATCAACCTCTAAACAAAAAGTTCGCAGGAAGCCTAGAAACTCCTACAAGGGAAACTAACTCACCCTATCAGAATAAGACCAGAAGCAGAAGGCCCAAGGTCCCCTTTTCCTCTGCTGGAAGTCTGAATTTTGCTGTCATTGTTCAATCATGGCTGACTCCCCATTTGGGGTTTTCTTGGCAAAGATACTAGAGTGGTTTGCCATTTCCTCCTCCAGCTCATTTTACAGATGAGGAAACTGAGGCAAACAGGGTTAAACGACTTGCCCAGGGTAACACAGTTAGTAAGTGCTAAGGCTGGATTTGAACTCGGGTCTTCCTGATTCCTGGGTTGACACAGAGAAATGACCAATTCCTCAGGAGCCTTCCCTCCACTAGCATGAACTAGCACCAGTCCCCAGGTCCAGTTTCCTCCCTCCCTGTCCCCAATGCCTGGTCCTCCTAGACTCAGATAAGAACCCTATAAAAACCCACTAGACTTCAATGGTTTGGGAGATGGTTCCCCTTTGCATGAGGGAAAGGAGGGCACCAAGTGAGTGCCCGGTTCCTCCAGGGGTCCAGCACACCTGTTTCTATCATTCTCCCTGACTACCATTTGATTTGTTTCTTCCCCTAATAAAGCTGGCTTTTTTTACTCTCTTCTTTTGAGCGCCACATTTCCTTGTACTGGGCCTTTGGTATGTTCAACCTTCCTAAGTCTGTGTTAAGACAGATGGGTGCTCAGTGGGTGGGAGCCAAACGGACCAAAGATGTGTATGTGTCTTCTCATACCCCTGTTGTATGAATGAGAAGTCCGTGTGGTTTGTCCAATAAACCCTGTAGTTAGATTGATTTAATGTGAGGCTTTGTATGTGTTCCTTGATATAATGAACCTGACTAGCACAGATATTTACAAATGGAACTTATCTCATAGTCCTTAGAAATGGTCTGCTGGGAAAAAAGAGTAATTTGCAAATGCCTACACCATGCAACTTTCATTTAGATTCCTTTTCTCAAGACTAATTGGTTATATGAGCTCTGTACTGATTAGCTCAGGAAAATGTATTTGCATGCCTCTGGCTTCATGCAGGTGCCTCATTTTAAGTAATACTGATAGGTAGATGCCCAGATTTATAGGTGGGAGGGGAAGATAGATTGGAAAATTTTAATTTTTAAAAAATTCTTCCTTAATGACCTACTAAACGCTCGGTGAAGAGCTCCCTCTACCAATGTTAATTGGCACCTGCTTGGAAACTAGTTTTGAAGACTTGCCAGGGGCACTGAGCTTAAGTGACTTGTCAAGCGTCAAAACAGCCAGGATGTGTCAAAAGACAAACTTGAACACAACTCCTCCTGGCTCGGAGGCTAGCTCTCTAACCACAGCGGCTTAAAATGACTAGAATTGAAAAGGCCCCAAGTATATTCAAAATATAATTTGATCTCTCAAAACTTGATTTGCAAACAGCCTTTCAGGAACACTGAACAAAGTGAAAGATAGTTACATTTCATTTCAGGAAGTCAGGTTCAAGAACTTGGTTAAATCAACCATTTCTAATGGATCATTGGGATAATTAGCCCCACTGCTGCCCCAGGTGTCTGGTTCAATTCTTTTTCCCTGTAGGTAGGATTCTATTCATCAAAGTCAGTTTATTACTCAGAGGAAATAACTTTAGTTATTATCTTAGTCAGGACCTACTTTCTAACTTGATCACCTACCTAATTCATTAGATGACTTTGCTTGTTTCCAGAAATAAAATCCACCCTAAAGAATGAAAATGTTCTATCACTGACAGTATTAAGCCAAAATCCTGCACCAGTGGCCCTGAAGGTAACTGCAAAAGTTCAGCCTCCTAAGGTGACTACTTTGGGAAGATAAGGCTTTCATTTGGATCTTTAAGTTCTGGTGTATTTACTTTCTAAAGTCTCATGATCTGACAGTCACCTCAACAAATAGGGTCCTGGTCCTTAATAATAGGAAACTGTGTGATAGGAAATAGCACTTAACACTGCGGACCTGGAATCAAAACCTACTACCATCCCTTGTGATCTTGGGCGAGTTGCTAAACCTTTGGAAGCCTCAGTTTCTTCATCAGTAACATGAGGGAGGTTTGTCTTAATGAACTCTAAGGGCCCTTTCAGCTCTAGAGATGAGATTCTATGATCTGAGGCTATATTTCCCGAAGACCTAAAGAAAAAGATGTCATAGATGCAGTCATTAGTTGGGGAGAGAAGATAATCACGTGTGAATTTGTCAAATTTCTCATTTTTTTTTCCTTTGGCCTTTCACTGGTTAGTCCATTTACTAGGCCCTGAGATATAGAGATAAACAAAGTATAGTCCCTGCCCTCACAGAGCTTATTTTCTACCGGGAGGATCCAAAATATAGGCAAGTAAGTAAATGCAAAACAGATACCCATTAATACAAAGTAATTTTGAGAGCAAGTGCTAAGAACTGTGGAGAATAAGGAAAGGTCTCACATAGAAAGTAGCACCTGAACTTTGCTTTGACAACCAAGCTCACACAGCTGGCATTCAATTAAAACCCACTGAAAGAATCAACAACTATAAGAAAAAAATGTAAATGTTCCAAATCACTAATAATTAGAGAAATGCAAATCAGCACCTCCATAAAGTTTTTGCCTCACCCTCAAAGTGCCAAAGACTATAAAAGATGGAAATAGCCAGTGTTAAAGTAGCTATGGGAAGAAAAGTATCCCCATATACGGTTGGTAGAACTGTGAATTGGTTCAGTCTTTCCAGAGGATAATTGGGGAACTATGCAGAAAACCCTGGGAGCCATTGATCCCACTACTGGGTATATGTTAGGTGTCAACAATACAAAGAAAGGTCCCATATATGCCAAAATATTCTTAGGAGCATTTTCGTAATAGTCAAAACTGGAAACCAAGTGGGTGCCCATTGAGAAAGAAATGACTAAACAAAATGAGGTATGAGAATATCACTGAATCCTACTGTACCAAAGGATAAGGACTGGATTTACGATCTCATTAATATAATGTACCCTCAGGTAAGGGGACACCCACCACCAATGAATGTCAAGCACCTTCTCTGCCACTTAGTGTCTTAGAGAATTGCCTAGAACACTAATAGGTTAAATGACATGCCCAAGGTCACACAGCTAGCATGTGTCAGAGGCAAGATTTAAACACAGGTCATCCTAGATGGATTGCTATCTGTTATACCAAACTGCCTCTCTTATGCAATAAGAAAAAGATACATATAAAGAATTTAGAGAAACAAGGGAGACAACCTGTATGAACTTATGCAAAGCAAAAACAAGCAGAACTGGAGTATAGTGTTCATGATGACTGTGTAAGAGTGGATGGGGAGAGGGGCTGGTGATGTTAGGGATTGCTCTCCCACCCCACTCAAAGTGATAAGATGATATGCCCTGATGCCTCTAGCAGGTGAGAACACAGCCCAAACTTTAGACTAAGTTCAGAAATTACTTGAAAGTCATCAAATAAATGAGAACAAATGATGACAAGAAGTCTGTTCCAAATTGGTGAAGGCCTTATTTGTTCAGGACTTGGGAGTCTTGGATAAAACCAAGAGCTAGTTCCAAACCCAAGGCTTTTGACAGATTGGTCAGCCAGGAGAAAATAGTCTTGACCAAGACCCTAAGAAGCAATTGTTTGTGTAAGGGGAAAAGGAGAGCGCCTCAGGCTTGGCTTTGGTCTCCTCCCCCCTCAGCAAGAGAAGGGCCTCCTGAACTACAGAAGACTGGAGAATTTTGACTTTTTCATCACTATTCTAGTCCTATTAGTACCCCCAGTACAACTGAGAAAGCCTCAGCCTTAGGAGCCCAGAGCAAACTGGACTTGATAAGAAAGGTAGACTCAAGATTCCTCAAGGAGCCCAGCAAAGAAATTACACTATTCCTTAAGGTGTGAGAGGTCTTAAGAACCCCTCACAGGGAGGGAGAAAGAGGAAGTCCAAGAGAAAGAGGAAGAAAAAAGAACATCCAAACACTGTAATTTAGACCTTTGTCACACATGGGTTGTTCCCTAAACCTGAATCCTCTTTCCTTAGGACTCCACATTCTTGTGGGAGAGTATGCTCCCAATCTGGAATGAAGCTTTATACCAACTATATTGTAATAGCAAACACGCATTTCTAAGAGCTAATGAAGTCTAGCTGACTGCAATGGCAACCACACTGGGCATACCCAGGATGGCTGCAAGCACAGGTTCTTAGATTTGCTTTACTAGGAAAGAGAACTGTTCAAGGGGTCAGTAGTCTTTTATTATTATTATTATTACATTCATTAGTTCAGGGGGAAAGTCGGCACCCTGAACTTCAGAGAAAATACAAGTGGAGAAATAAAGACCAACAGGGCTCCTAACTGTCTGAGAAATTGCACAGATTAACAGATAGATCCTGACCAAGGCAATACATACATAGTTACCAAAGAGAGAAACACCAACCATCTGAATTTTCAAAGCTGGGAGTCTCTTTAACGACTACCCAGAGTCTTATCTGGTCAAATCACAAGAACACTCTTCCAATGAGTGAGTCCCAAGGCAAAATGCTAACCTCAGAATATATATACACTTCTTCAGGGTCAGAGGGCATTACAACCCTTGTGACCCAGTGCCTAATTAGAAATTAAGAAAAGTTGTTAAAGCCTTCCTACAAGCAAGCCTCCCCTAAGTAAGCAAGCATCCCTTAATGGCACCACCTGAGGTCTATTAATGGGCAGGGAGGATCTTATATCTCATTAACATTACACTAAGTGATAACAACTGATAATCATGGGTGAAGGGCAGAGGGGGTCCTGAGCTACAATGTTACAACATTATAGAAAGACACTACTCAGTCCCTCAAGGCTAGCCCTAGACCCCCAAGGAACAAATAATCCCTGAGTTCTGGAGACCTAACCTGCTAGTGAGAGTGGGTGTTAGGAAGGTAAATCCAGGGTTTATGTGTGTAACAACCATAATAATAAAATTGAAAATCACCTTAAAAGATATCAAAATTCAGATAAATGCAGTTGACAATGATGACTCCAGGGAATTAGTGATAAAACACACATCTATTAAGTGGAGATGTAAGGTACAAAATGTTTTGAATGCACTCACATGGTTTTACTTGATTCATTTTCTTTGTACTAAAGAAGGGTTTTATTTGGGGAGAGGAATGATTAGAAAATGACTGGTGTAAAAAATAAGAGGCATGAATAAAACTTTATTTTTAAATACTGAACTGCTGATTGATTATCTAGGTGTGAAAATCTTTAAAAAATGGAAGTAAGAAATAAAAGGAGTTTTAATGATTTTGGGGTGGGCAGACAAGACTAGAACTAAGGAAATTAATAGATTCTTTCAGAAACAAGGAAAAAGGATGTATCTGGGGGGGAGGGTGAGCAAAGGCCCTAAACCAAGGAAATAAATGGATTTCTACCCTTCCTTCTTGGACTCTCCATGAAGACAGAGACAGAGATGCACAGAGAAAAGCAAACACACCGAAAAGGACATAGCGAGTGACGTATCCAAAGAAACATGCAGAGACCCAATCTAAATGAAACTCCCTCTCTTCTCCTCTCCCTCTCCTTCACTTTAGCTCCCTCTCTCCCTCTCTCTCTCTCTCTCTCTCTCTCTCTCTCTCTCTCTCTCTCTCTCTCTCTCTCTCCTCTCCTTTCCCCCACCTCTCTCTCTCCCCCTCCCCCTTCTTTCCTTTTCTCACTCTGTCTCTGTCTCCCTCTGTCTCTCTCTCTGTTTCTCCCTCCTCCTTCTCTCTCTCTCTCTTCCTCTCCTTCTCTCTCTCTCTCTCCTCCCCTCCTCTCCTCTCCCTCTCCTTTGCGCTCTCTCTCTCTCACACTCTCTCTCACACACACACATACACACACACACACATTCATATGCATCTTCATGAAAGAAACATCTTGTGGACATTTAAAATTTGATGCCAAAAAACTTTTAAAGTCATCTGTGATAATTTTCCAAATGCAAGCATAAATGTCGACATCACCATCTTGTGATACTTTTCCCACAACCTGCAGAAGATGAAAGTAAGGGCTAGATTTGGCCCAGGAGCCAGAGAGTTTCTGTGGTTGTTCATTTCAGTCATGTCCGAATCCTCACGACCCCATTTAGGGTTTATTTGGTAAAGATATAGAAGTGGTTTGCTATTCCCTTCTCCAGTTCATTTTACAGATATGAAAACTGAGGCAAAGAGGGTTAGGTGATACCCAGGGTCACAAAGCTAGTCAATGTTTGAGGCTGGATTGGAACTCAGGAAGAGGAGTCTTCCTGATTCTAGATCCAGCCCTTTATCCACCACACCACCAACCTGCCCTTCTAACCTTCTTGGAAACTGTGTATGAAGTCAGATAAAAGTGTTTACCATGAGGGCCCATCCCGAATGTTTCCTGAAGTCAGATAGCTTGGTGTGATAAGAGAACTGGTGGTGGTGGTGGTGGTGGTGGTGGTGGTGTTCTTTGTCCTTCACTCACACAGAGGACCAATGACATCATAAGAGTGTCTGTTGCCTTGACTTTTGAGTGAACCGTATTGGAGTGAGGCAGAGCTGTGCCGAGTCATCAGCCTCACTCTTTCTTCCAGAGTTATCAGAGTTCAGCTGTAAGACAGGAGTCAAGACAACTGGCGACAGCCCCAGTAGAACTAATGTCTCCTTGGCAGAAGAAGACCTAAGGTGTTCCGCCCAGCTCTGCCACTTGCTGGCTATGTGCTCTTGGATAAATGATTTGGTTTCCCTGAGTTTCTGCTTTCTCATCTGTAAAATGAGCCGGTCACATTATGAAATTGTTATTACAGCTGGCCTTCACGGAGCCCTTAATGTTTATGAAGCATTTTATGCTGCTGTTATGCCACTGTCTCATCTGATCCTTACTGGGAGGTAGGAGATAACATTATCCCCATTTCAGAGAAGAGGACATAGAGGCTGATAGACATTAAGTAACTTGCCTAGGTCACAGTAATCAATTAGCATGTGTCTGAAGCAAGGTTCCGAATTCAAGACTTTTAAGTCCACTGAACTCTAAAGTTCCCTGAGCCAGTTAGGTGGTACAGTGGATAGAGCCCTGGGCCTGGAGTCAGAAAGGCCTGAGCTCAAATCTAGCCTCAGACACTTGCTAGCTGTGTGACCCTGAGCAAGTCACTTAACCTCTATCTATCTGTCTCGGTTTCCTCCACTGTAAAGTGGTGATAACAACAACACCTACCTTCCAGGGTGGTTGTGAGTACAAAGTGATCGTATTTGGTGAGTTCTTAGTACAGTGTTTAATAAAAACTTGCTTCCTTGCTTCCTGCTCTGATATCCGACAGACCTCTTGGTGCCTAAGACTGAACTACCATAACAGCGTTAGGCTGAATTTGAGCCAGAGACCCAGGGAATGAGGAGCAACTTTCTATGCACAGTGGTCCCTGTAACCTGCTGGCTGCACATACGATCTCCTCCATGGAGGAGGCAGCACAGGGGATGAAGTACTGGGCCTGGAGCCCAGAAGAACAGAGTACAAACCCCGTGTCAGACACTTACTGTGTGACCTGGAACACTTAGCCTCTGTTTGTCTTAGTTTCTTCCACTGTAAAAAGGGGATAATAATGGTGTGATTGTTAGAAAAAATCAAGATAATATTTGTAGAGTGCTTAGAACGGTGACCAGCGCATAATAGGTCCTATATAAATGCTAGCTATTATTATTAATAATTATCATCATTGTAATTATTATCTTCTATCTAGATTGACTAGTTTAGCCCCGTGGTGTGACTGGAGATGCCCTGTTCCCTCTTCACAGTACCAAGTTATAATATCTCTCCCTCAGTTCCTGACTGTGTAGGAGAAAGGACGGGAAGTGTGCTTTGGAAAGTATGGAACTATGTACTGGGGATCTCTAGCTCCTGGAATGTAGAAGCTTTACATTTTAAATTTCTAGTCTCTTACATACTAACTGAGCTGATGGAAGTCACAGAAAAAATCAAATAGCTTAAAGACTGAGGATGGACTTTATTTTTTTAAGGATTTGTAATCCAGTTATTAAATTGCTCTATGATTGTGTATGTGTTCATTGATGTATAAAAACCAAAAGATGATGTTTTAAAATATAAATAACTGCATAGCTTTTTTACAGGATCGTATAATTTTAGGACCAAAAGATTTATCTAACCCGATGATGGAAGTCCATTCTACTGGTTCTAAATTTATTCAATCTCAGTATTAATTATTATAATGAGCCGTGTGACCTTGGGCAAGTCGCTTAACCCCAACTGCCCTCCAAAAAAAGCAAAAAAAAAAAAAGAAAAATTATTATAATGATTATTCTGCATGGAGGAAGGAAATAGGGAGGGAGCAGAAAGTGAAGGTGAGAATTCCCAACAGAAATTATTTGAGAAGACAGGACGCCCTCTGCTGGGCCATTTGAGCATGGTAACTACAAACCCAGATGCAGAGAATGGACAAAAGTGAAAAAAGTATGGAACAAGGAGAAAAATCTCTTCAAAATGGAAAAAAAAAAAAGTATGTAGATACACCATGAAAAACAACACTGATTATAAAGCACACTCGGGTGTTTTTTGTTTTGTTTTATTTTGCTTTTGTACAAGAGACTTAGTACAACGTATACTCAGACTTTGCTTAATTAAAGGGATTTGGGTACTTACTTTGCCTAATTAAAGGAATTGTCTTTCTTTCAGCTTCTCAGCGATGTTTCATGCTAAAGCAACGCCTGAATTTGTCAATGGTGCTGTAAATCCAGTATGAGTAAAAGTTCCTGCGGTACCTTACCCGGGTTGACCCTGCCTAAAAACCACTAGCTCCAGGCCTTTACTGCCTTTTTCTATATCAAAACATAACCGTTTGTTGGCTTGTTCCCTTAGGATATTATTGCTAGATGTCCAAGTAATTTGATTGTCTAATTGTCAATAATGAGTTAAAAGCATACCTCCAAAGGATATTTGTCTTTTAACAAAGGATTGGAAATGCAGTGTCTTAACCTATACTGTAAGTAGGTAGAAGAGATCTCTTTGAGCTGAGGAACTTAGAAACATGTCACAGGAGCGGCCACTTTCTCTGTTTATTCAAGGACCGTCTCACCTCAACCACATACAAAGACATTCATATCCTTGATCTTGCTACCATTCACAAATGTGGCACTTTTATGTTTTACCTTTTCCTCCACCTTCCCTTACAAAAACCCCACTCTCCATCCCCACCAGAACCTCCAATCCTTCAATCCCTCAATTCTCTCACATGCCTCGTCCCCTGCACTAACCACTCTTTTCTCTTCATCTTGACCTCTTTGTGGGTCAATTCAGCTCTACACTGTTTTCCTCTCTTGAATCCCTCGGCCCTTTATCACATCACAGATTATGCCCAGCCAAGTCTCAATCTTGGATCACTTCCATCATTCACCTGCTCTCCACATGTGTACTGTTGAACAGTCATTTTGATTAAATCCACTACAAATTTATGTCCCACAACCTCAACTGGGCCCTCACTGCTGTTTAGGCAATCCTACTATCCCTCCCTTATCACTATCCCGCTCTCCACAGTGACTCTTCCAAACTTTTCCATCCTTTCTCAAGTTTCCCATGGCCACCCCTTACCCCACACTCTCAGCCGAGATCCTTGCCTCACATTTTACAAGAAAAAAATAATGAGGCCATTCACCATAAGTTCCCCCTTCCTCCCTCTTCTATCACTCAGATGGCTTCTAATACTATCACCTTCTTCATCCATCTCACATGATGAAGTGACCTTATTCCTTACCAAGCCTCCCTCTACCAATTCAAACAATCTCATTCTATCCCATTTCCTCCAAGAGATTGCCCCCTCCGTCATCCCCAGGCTTCCATTTATTCTCAATCTCTTCTTCTCTACAGCCTGGAAAGAGGCCCATGTCCCTCACCTTACCCCATCCTCAAAAAACCCTCCCTTGATCCTTCCATCTCTATTATCATCCTCCCTCTGCAGCTAAACTGCACAAAAAGGCCACATACAATAAGTGTCTCTACATTTTCTCCCCTCACTCTCTTCTTAACCCTTTAGGATATAGCTTCCAACTTTATCATTCTACTGAAACTGCTGTCTGCAAAGTTACTAATAATCTCTTGGCTACCGAACCTAAAGGCCTTCTTTCGATGCTCATTTTCCTTGACCTCTCTGCAGCTGTTGACCCTTGATCACCCTCCAGTCCTTAAGCTCCTTTGCTGAATCCTCTTCCAGATCATACCTTCTAACCATAGGTGATCCTCAGGGATCTTCCCTGGCCCTTCTCTTCTCCCTCTATGTTACATCATTTGGCCATCTCATCAGCTCCCATTGATTTAATTACTATATTATGCTGATGATTTTCAAATCTACCTTTCCTACCCCAGTCTCTCTCCTGACCTTCATTTTCACATCTCCGACTGCCTTTTAGCCATCTAGAACTGAATGTCCAGCAGATGTCTTAAATTCAATATATTCAAAACAGAATTCATTATTTTTTCCCTTAAACCCTTCCGACGTCCTACCTTCCCTGTAACTGTAGACAGAAACACCATCACTCCCTTCAGGCTCACAACCTGGGAGTCACCCTGGATTCCTCACCATCTCTCATCCCCCATAGCCAATCCGTAGCCAAAGCCCATCAGTTTTATCTTTGCAAGATCTATTGTAAAAGACCCTTTCTGTCCTTTGACACCGACATCCCTCTAGTGCAGGCTCTCATCACTTCATGTCTTGACTATTGCAACAGCCTGCTGATGGGACTGCTGCCTCAAGTGTCTCCCTGCCCCAATCATCCTCCATTCAGCCACTAAAGTGAATTTCCTAAAGCTCTGATCATGACATACCTGCTTCTCAATAAACTCCAGTGGCTTCTGATTGGCTCCATGATCAGAAACAAAATGCTCTTTTTTGGAATTCAAAGCCCTTCTTAACCTATCCCTTCTCCTACCTTTCCAGCCCTCTTACACCTCACTCTCTGATACATTCTCTTAGATTCAGTGACACAGGCTTTCTGACTGTTTGCCAAACGAGACACTTTATCTCTTGACTCGGCATCTTCTGTCTGTCCCCCATGTCTGGAACACTCTCCCCCTCCTCCACTCCAACTAATGACCTCTGACTTCCTCTTTTGTTATTGTTGTTTAGCTGTGAAGTGATCCAACCATTCTGGAGAGAAATTTGGAACTATGCCCAAAGGTCTATAAAATGTGTATATCCTTTGACCCAGCAACACCACTTCTAGGGTTGTATTCCAAAGAGATCGTACAAATGGGAAAAGGATCCACATGTACAAAAATATTTATAGCAGCTTTTTGTGGTAGCAAAGAATTGGAAATAGAGGGGATGCCCATCAATTGGGGAATAGCTGAACAAGTTGTGTTATAGGAATGTAACAGAATACTATTGCGCTATAAGAAATGATGAGCAGGAGGACTTCAGAAAAACGTGGAAAGACTTATATGAACTGATGCTGAGAGGAACAGAACCAGGAGAGCATTGTACACAGTTACAGCCACATTGTGCAATGACTAACTTTGAGAGACTTGGCTCTTCTCAGCAATGCAAGGTTCTAAGACAACTCCAAAATGCTCAGAATGGAAAATGCTATCCATGGCAAGAGAAAGAATTATAGAGTCTGAATGTAGATTGAAGCATACTATTTGCTCCCTCTTTTTTGTTCTGTTTCTTTCTTGTGGTTCATTTTATTGGCTATAATTCTTCCTTACAACATGACTAATGTAAAAATATGTTTAATATGAATGTATATGTAGAGTCTATATCAGATTGCACACTGCCTTAGGGAGGGGAGAGGGAAGAAAACTTAAAACTCAAAAGCTTGTGGAACTGAATGTTATAAACTAAAAATAAATATTTTTTAAAAGAATGTCATAGAAAGAGTAGAGGTAATGTCATGATGAGATCTTTTCTTTATGTCCATTAAAAATGTCTTCATCAAGGGTCACAAGACATGTAAGACAAAGGGCACCTAAGTTCTTAGAGACCTTAGACTTTGGATCAGGAGAGATCCCACTTTGTCCTACTATTGTATGACAACTAGCAAGTCATACATGAGTCTATAGAAACACCAGCTTTTAATATTTTCTCCAAAAGAATACCCAGAATGAAGATCAATATGACATTGCAATAGGTGGGTCAATTCCAAACCACTTTGGGACACTTACCCAAATACAAACACATAGATGCTTGCTTACACATTGCCAAATATAGTCACAATCGTGCTAAGATTCTAGAGACATACATTGGCCCTTTTCTGCCCCCAATCTTTGCTTCATGTCCAGCCCCAGAAAGTCTCCCCGATCTCTTCCCCTCCCCCCACCAATTACCCAACCTGCTTAGGGACTGGAAGCCAAAGTCAATGGAGTCCAAGAGCTGGACCCACAGAACTAAAACTCACTAATATGAACGGCTCAGTTCTGAAGTCAACAATTCCCTTGTAGGGCGCTATGGGAAGTTATCTGTCCTTTCTTTCTGCCAATACAGAGCAGGGTGAATCCCAGGAGGAAGAAAGGAGACTTAAGTGTGTTTCTTAGTATACACAGGCATGTTTGTATACATATACTTGTACAAGCACTTGTGTGTAAAGGTTTGTGTGAACATGTGTAGTTTGCCGGAGTGTTTCTTGCCCGTTGATGAAAATGGGTGTGAGAGGAGAACTAGGCCTTTGGAAAATATATTCTTGAGTACAATAACAGAAAATAGAGGAGCAAAGGATCTGGGGAACATAGCACGTGGAAATGTACCTGAGGGGCCACAGGCAGGCCACAATACGGTAGCTTCTAAACCTTTTTAGGCTGACATCTGTCATGGTTTGACTATTACAAGGCTTCACTATACGACCCACTCCTTTGAGCCTGGGCCTGTTTCCCCTTCCATCAACATATATATAGTTTGGTTGGTTTCAAGCAGCCAGACAGAGTAACTTTCCCTCAGTTCCAGGTACAATGGAGAAAACTGAACTAAAAGAAATAACTGGGGGTACATCAAGGAGGACCAGTTCTCACTAAAGTTCTTTGACCTTTCTCTTAGGGGGAAGATTAATTATATTACATCATATTATCTGATCTCTTTATCTGGGAGCAGCTAGGTGGCACATTGGATAGAGTGCTGGACCTGAAGTCAGAAACACTCATCTTCCTAAGTTCAAATCTGGCCTCAGATACTTACTAGTTTATGTGACCCTGGGCAAGTCACTTAACCCTGCTTGCCTCAGCTTCCTCATTGGTAAAATAAAGACGTGGGATGTGACTGAATAACCTGTCAATCTATTGTCATTCATGATGCAGCCCTTACCCATTGGCTACCCCTTCCAGTGGTGTTGTCAGGGCCAGCTTTGGAGAAGTGAATAATGGCGTTTATAGCCCTTGGAAAAGAAATATCTCTGTGCCCTATTGGGTTTAACAGGTTATCTTTGGAATGTAAACTCTATCAGGAGGTTACAGTTCTCTGCCTTCGAGCCAAATGTGGTACAATGGAAAGAGCTCTGCTTCTGCAGGCACAGGACGTAGGTTCAAATCCTGCTTCTGATCCTTCCTGCTTTGTGTGACTTTTGGACAGCTGGTGAATTTCCTGGGTCTCAATCTCCTCCTCTGTAAAGGGAGAGAGGGTTGGAAGAGATGGCCACTTTAGTCTCTTACAGGTCTAGATCTATGTTCTCAGGTCATGTGAGTAAATTTAGGAGTCTAAGCTAAGGACAGGAAAAGGGGATGAAAGGGATACACTGTCCTCTAAAATCCCTAATGAGAAGATGGGGCTAGAAAAGTCTTGATTGGTCTATAATGGGAATCGGAAGATCTTTCCTGCCTCTAGACCTTTTCATAGGCTTAAGTGGCTCTGAGAATGTTCCCCAATTTGAAGGTATACTCCGCCCCCTAATAGGCTGAATGTGGTCACATGGAGCCTATGGCAGGAGGCTTGTTTTTTGGGAATGCCCACGCCTTGTTACTTTGTAACGGAACAGTGGGTCAAGACGGCTGTGACATTCTCCAATCCAGAAGGTTATATATACGCCCTGATGTGAGGCTCTGCTTTGGGGTTCACTTTGAGAAGAGTTGTGTGATTTGGCCAGATAAGGCTCTGGGAAGCCACTGAGATCCTGGCTTTGAAAACCCAGATGTTGATGCTTCCCTCTCTGGTAACTTGAATAGGTAATGGATGTGGTCAGATGGTTGGAAGCCCGTCTGCTGATCTGTTTCTTGGTTCTGCTTGTAACTTCTGTTTGTATTCTCTGCAGTTCAGGGTGCTTTTTCCCCTGAACTAATTTGTTTGATTAAAGAAAGATTGTTAACCCATTTTGAGTTGCTTTCCTTTAGAAAAGCAGATCTAAGAACCTGTGCTAGCAGCTGCCCTAGGTATGCTAGGGGGCTTGCTGATACATGGCCTCAGTCATCGATGGTGGGTTATTCGAAGGCTTTGTCCTGACCCCCTCCCTCCTCACAACCTCCAAAGCTAGGGGAATACATGTGAACTCTAGGAAAAATTTTTAAAATGTTTACTTGTTACTCTCCCCACTTACAAGACATGTAACTTAACACAAAATAGTCACATGCCAACAAAACAGCATTTTCTGGAACCAAAACTATGTGCATTTATATTAAGTAATATTAAGATGTCCTTTGTGCCCCTTCAGTCTTGGCCTTGGGGCTTCTGCTCTTGGATGAGACTGTCTTCTGAGGAGAGATTTGCTACCCTGAGAACTATTAATCCCTTAGGTCAGGTCTAAAACAGACCTGACTTTATAATGAATTCCCTAACACAGGGAAGAGTGTTGAAGACAAAAAAGCAACAGTGTATCCACAGGAAGACAACAGCTATGGTTTCCCCCTTAAACTAAGGAGAGCCATCCTCGGCTAAACAGAGCTTCTTGTTGGGCTTTGAGGGCAGAGGCCATCTCACATTTTGTGACTGTGATAAGCACACAGTAGGTGCTTAATGTTTGTTGAATTGCATTATCAGGATAACCTGAACATTAGGCTTTCATTCACCCTTCTTGGGCCAAGTTCTCCATCACCACCACCACCACCACCCCCCTCCCAAACCACCATCTTGACCAGGAAAGCTTGACCCAGCTTTCTGGGATCAGCATTTACTTTCTATCTAGGTTTCTTTTAAACTGCTGCTAGTAGATTGGATTAGAATAGAATTTGAGTGGAAGAGGCCTCAGAAACCAAATCCTTCAACTCCTCATCTTTACAGATGAGGAAACCGAAGTTCAAAGAAGGCAAATGACTCGCCCAGGGTCTCATAGAGTTGGGCTTTGTTCCACTGGCAGCTCTTAGGAGTGAGGATATGATCCAGCAGGAAATGGTATAAAGGGGGAAATAGTTTCCCTTTTTACAGACCCAATGACCCATAGCACTGAAGGGAAAGCCCAGTGGGAAGCGACGTCTCCCACTTTTCAGCTCCTACCTCGATTCCTCAGTAACTCACCCATGGTGCTTTGTGCTGCTCATAGTCCCCCTACTAGGCCTTAAGCTCTTTCTGAGAGAGGCCAGATTTTATCTTTTATATCCACCACAGCGCCAGGCACAGAAGAGGAACTCAATGTTTATTGAATGAAAGAAATCTGATTATTCAGTTTCCATTCTGGAGATAACTTAAAATTAAAAAAAAAAAAATTTCCCCCACCCCACTCCCCAACAAGGGTGTCTGTTTGACTGTCTACAGCCATGTGAACTACACAAAGATTTGCTGAAGTGCCAACCAAACAACCCCAGGAGACAACTCAGAGGATGAAACTATAATCCTGCTGCCTTTAAAAAAAAAAAAAAGGCCACAAGTTTTGCATAAAAATAAACAAATTTAAGCTAAGATTCTGGCATTAATCCAATTCACTTGCTTTTACTCTGTTATAGATTTATGTAGATATATATTTTAAAACATTGCTCTGAGAAGATTCAACCAGGTTTACAAACGCATAAAAATAGAGTTTCACATGGATCAATCTTTACATTGTTCAGATTTTCCAAAAGAGAAACCAACATCACTACTTTTTTTTTCAACTAACAAGGCAGTCAAACACACTGTAACATTCTTAAGGAATGACCATCATATATCTAAGTCAGCCTTGCAGATAAAGTACCCAAACCAGCCGCCCACAGAGTTTTCCCAGCCCACCCTCCCTGAGAAGAACCCTGGGGAACATCACCCAAAGAAGTTGCTTCCACAAGCCTGACTGTTTGCTGGCCTTTGTCCCTGGGCAAGTTGGGGGGAGGGAGGGGTGGCTATTTGCAAGGCTGCCTTACTGCTGGATACTAGAATCACGACAAGCTGTTCCAGCAAGAGGCAAGCTATGACGGCCATCCACGAACAGGTAGAAAAGAAAAATGAGACATACACACGCACGCGCACACACACACGCACACACACAACAATGGAGTACAGGTTTCTTTTTTCACTGTGTTTTGCTTTGTTTTTCATTTTAAAAATAAAACACTGACCAAAATGCAGAAGATGATCCTTTCAAGTGAAATCAACCTACGCTAGAACACAAAGCTGGCTCCTGGATCTCCCCCTCCCACCCCAACACCCCAATTTACCATTCGAGCAATGGTAACAGCTACACCAGCAGCCCCTGGGAGCCGCTTCTGCCCGTGTAGGCAAACTTTGTTCAGACTGGCTGAAGCCTGAGCATGGAGGCCCTACCTGTTCTAAATGGAGTTTTCCCAAGAGAAGAGTATGCATCAAGAGGAAAGAGAATGAGGGGGAGAGAAGGAGAGGAAAACTAGGAGATAACAGGAGGGAGAGGTGGTATTGGTTAGCTGGCATCTGTGTTCAAGTATCCTTAGTTTTGACCAACACAACCTCCTTCCCTCCTGTAGAAGCCAAAGCAAAGCCATGGAGAAATGGGAATGCCTGAATTTTCACACCTTTCACCTCTTCCCAGAGTCACTCTCCCCTTCTCAGACCTCTCCCCCCAACTAACCAGTTTAAGAATGTCATGCACCAATATTAAATAGGGTTTAAAAGAGTTCATACAACTCTGACCCTAGCCAATAAGAGGGCCAGGAAGGCTTCTAATATGGGCCAGTCTGCAGAATTCTCCATGGGAAAAACCTCAACCCTATTCAAGAACAACAAAGGGCAGATCTGTGTTCCCAAAGGGCTGTACTCTCCTACTAATAAAAGGTACAATTTTGAAAGGCTATAATGTTAAGAAAACAGGCTGCCTCCATCTCCAGTTTTGCCTCTTTTTCCTCAGCACATTTTCTCCTCCTTTTCTTGAACCACTGACCAGTGGTCACTTTCACATTAATTTGTCCCCACTCAGAGGGAAAAGGTTGAGGTGTCAAGCTTCAGATGGGAGGAATGAGGTTCCCCTCTAATTAAATGCAGGTTCTAACTCAGCTTGCTTTAGTTCTTCCTTCATCACAGTATAAAAACCCAAATCACAGTCAGCTTATACTTACTGGGGGAGGTGGGGGGGGAGAGGAGAAAAAAGAAACACACAATTTGTTTTGGGTTTAGTTGGTTTGATTTTTTTCTTGTAGTTTTATGATGGCATTTTTGTTTTGTTTTGTTTTCGTTTAACACTTTACACTAGGTTTATTGTCAAAGAGCAGAACAGATGTCCTGGTCAGTAGGGTTGGAGAAGGATCTTTGGAGCCAAGATTAGAGGAGGGGCTGCCTTTAAACACCCATGCCAACATCAGCTGCTGGGGAAATGGGTGCATGGTGTTCAGCCTTGGATGGGCCACAGTGGCTGGTAAGCATAATGGTTTGGGCATCACCCTGTTGTTTGTCTCCAACAAGGTTACTCTCCCATCCAGGTGGGTGTTCCCTGATGGAGGTTCACATGCTACTGAGAACTGAGCAGGGGTGTCTCAGCCCTGGAACTCAACTACAGGGATACATCAGCTGCAAAGTAACACTTTTAAAACATCATTCTGACAAATTCAAATTTTGGCTGTCATCCATTATGTTTTGTGGCTTCTGTTCTTCCTCTTCTTTCTCCTTGTTTTTCTTTCTATTTTTTTCCCAAACAGAAAAAAAAAAGAAAAAAAAACAGAAAGATACATTTTTTTTGGAGGGGGTGGAGGGAAAGGTGGTTTCACTCCCCTTAAAAGAAGAGTGATGGCTCCAGCTCTCACTGGACTTTCTCCGTGAAGTTCTCAGGAAAAACACCTCGGCATTTCTCCAGCTCCTTATGCTGATGCCAGTCACTCTCCTTCACACCCATCAGCCAGCCTTCATCCTGGAAGGGAAGCAAGTGTAAGTGCTTTGGGTCCCAGGGCAGGCAGCCCAGAGATTCTCCCCAGCTCTAATTCCTTTTCTGGGAAAACTTGGGAAGACTTCACTCCTTCTACCACCACTACTTAGGCAAATCTTACCTATTTTTCAAGGTCTAATTCAAATCTCACCATTTCCAGGAAGATTTCCCTGTTTTATCCCCAGATGATGTCTTCTTCCAACTAATTGTGTTTCTGTCTTTGTATAAACGTGGCTAACAGCACATGATAAGGTACTTACTCACAGCTCTGTTCTGTGGCTCTTATCATATATAGTTTATAATATACTTCTTTTGTTCTATTGAACTGTTACTCTTATATTCATATTATTATTAACATTTACTCTTCTCTTGAGCAGCAAACCTGAGGTCTATAAAGAAACTACTACTATAATACAATTACAAAATAATTTTCACACAAAAGAAGTCAGATCTAAACAATTGGAGAAATATTAACTGCTCATGGGCAGGCCAAACCAATATAACAAAAATGACAATTCTACCTAAATTAATTTACTCATTCAGTGCCATACCAATCAAACTACCAAAAATAATTATTTTGCTGAGAAAAGAAATAACAATAACAAAATTCATATGGAAGAAAAAAAGGTCAAGAATATCAAGGGAATGAATAAAAAAAAAGGTGAAGGAAGGTAGTATCAAATCTCAAACACAGCAGAGTAATCATCAGAATAATCCAGTACTGGCTAAGAAACAGAGTAGTAAATCAGCAGAATAAATTAAGTACACAATAAACAGTAGTAAACGACAACAGAATTTTGTGTTTAATAAATGCAAAATCCATGCTTTTGGGCCAAAAACTCACTATCTGACAAAAAAATGCTGGGAAAAGTAGAAAGCAGTTTGGCAAAAATTAGGTATAGCCCAATTATCTCATACTTTATACTGAGATAAAGTCAAAATGGGTACATGATTTAGGCATAAAAGGTGATATCATAAGCAAATTAGGGGATTTTTGTGGAATATTTTACCTGTCAGATCTATGGATAAGGGAAGAATTTATGACCAAACAAGAGATAGAGGGCACTGCTACTTTTGATTACATTAAATTTAAAAAGATTTTGCACAAACAAAACCAATGTAGCCAAGGAAAGTAGTATAAGGAAAGCAGGAAATTGGAAGAAAAAATTTACAGCAAGTTTCTCTGATAAAGGCCTTGTTTCTCAAATATGTAGAGAACTGAGTCAAATTTATAAGAATGCAAGTCATTACCCAATTGATAAAAGACCGAAGGATATGAACAGATAGTTTTCAGATAAAGAATATCAAGCCATCTATAGTCATATGGAAAAAAATGCTCTAAATCACTTTTCGTTATAGAAATGCAAATTAAAACAACTCAAGAGGTACAACTCATATCTAGCAGATTGACTAATATGACAAAAAAAATGACAAAAGCTAGAGGCTTGGTGGAAAAATTGGTACACTAATGCAGTTGGTAAAGTGGTAAATTGATCTAACCCTTCTGGAGAGTGATTTGGAATTATGCCCAAAGCGTTATAAAACTGTGCATACCCTTTGACCCAGAAATACCACTATTAGGTCTATAGCCCAAAGAGATCAACAAAAAAGGAAAAGGACTTTATATATACAAAAATATTTGTAGCAGCTCTTTTTGTGGTGAAAAAGAATTAGAAATTGAAGGTATGCCAAATTGGCAAATGGCTGAACAAGTTGTGGTTTATGACTGTGATGGAATACTATTGTGCTATAAGAAATGACGAGCAGGATGCCGTCAGAAAAACCTAGAAGACTCACATGAACTGAAACAAAGTGAAGTGAGCAGAACCAGAAGAACACTGTATAGAGTAACAGTAATATAGTACAATGATCAACTATGAATGACTTAGCTATTCTCAGCAATACAATGAACCAAGACAATTCCAAATACTATCCACCTCCAGAGAAAGAACTGGTAAAGTCTAACTTCAGATCAAAGCATAGTTTTTTTCACTTTATTTTTCTTCATTTTTTGGTCTGTTTTCTTTTGCAATATGGTTAATATGAAAAAATGTTTTGTGTGATTGCACATGCATAATTCAAAGCAAATTGCTTTGGAACTCAAAAAATTTTTTAAATGAATGTGAAAAATTGTTTTTAACATGTAATTGAGAAAAATAAACAAAATTACTAAAAAGAGACTATGTCTTGTACCTTTTTGTATCCCCCAGGAACCTTGCAAAATGATACATGCTCAACAACGACTTCTTCATTTTATCCCAGCAGGACCAGCTTCTAGCAAGTTTCTCCTAGTGTCCTCAGCACCCAATGTTCGCCTCAGACCTTGACCCAAATATCTCACTAAAACACTATATTCTAATTGGTTTTCTCATACACCACCACCGTGCCCCAACCACCTCCAACCAGCACACTAGAAAAGACTACCGTGACTTCATACTGTTAACAATTAACTTCACAGTTAATAACTGATCACTGTTTTATACTGTTGCCCCTCCCTCCAAGAGGCAGATGTACTTTTTTGTTTTGTTTTGTTTGTTTTTTGGAGGGCAGTTGGGGTTAAGTGACTTGCCCAAGGTCACACGGCTAGTTTTTGTGTTAAGTGTCTGAGGCCGGATTTGAACTCAGGTACTCCTGACTCCAGGGCCGGTGCTCTATTCACTGCGCCACCTAGCCGCCCCAAGGCAGATGTACTCTTAACAGTAGAAAGAATAAACTCTAAATCCTGGTCTTTAAAACACTTCATCTGACCAGAGGGAGAGATTTTTAAGTTGGTGTTGCCTCAAATTATACCACAAAGGGAGCTAATTGTCCACTTGCCCACAATCGAGTTCCTTTGCTTCTCAGAAGCAAAGCATTTTGGAGTTGGAAGGTACCTCAGTGGTCATCTGATCTAACCCACACCTGAAAAAGAATCCCCACTACAAGATGGCTAAACGGCCACACAGTCTTTGCCTCAACTTGCTCCCTTCTAGGCAGCTAGCTCTAATAGTTAAGTCTAAATTACTATTATGCAATTTTCACCCATTATCCTGGTTCTGCCTTCTGAGACCAAGCAGGAAAAAAAAATCTAATCCAAATTCTGCATGGTAGCCCTTTAAGTACCTGAAGAAAGCTATCATCCTTCCCACCTAGCTCCCTAACCCATGCTCACGTGGCAGAGACTGAAGATTATTCACCATTCCATTTGATCGGCTCTGGACAGTTTCCCACCAAGCCATATTCTTCCCATGATGCAGCCAGAATTGAACACAAGTAGCACACTGCATACAGGGTTCCACACCCACATTCCTCCAAGTCTCCAATGCAGAGTGGGAGAGGGGGACATCACATTTTAAGACAGACCCTGATAAAAAGGATTTGTCCAGAGACAGATAGGTATGCTAGGATGTACTTTAAAGGGAAACCAAGATTGAAGGGTCCCCAGCCTCACCTCATTAGGAAATGATGATTTTGTTCAAAGAAGAAGTTAAGGAGGGAGGGTGGGTGTGATAGGATAGAGAGGAAGAAGATGCTTTTACTGGTACAGAGAATTTCTGGATAAGGAAACTCACTACCAATGCAAGCTGGCACCTTCTTCTCTCTCTTTTCTCTGTCTCTCTGTCCCTGTCCCTCTGTTTCTCTCCCTTTGTCTGTCTGTCTCTCTCTCTCTCTGCAATATCCTCTTCTTTCTCTTTTACCCCAAATTCTCATTCTAGGTAAATGAAATTTATTTGACAACCTTACATCAGACCACCCACTACCAAATTTGGTTGCCACCAGGACCTGTGAAAGGAGAAAATAAAGAAGGGAGCAGGAATACCCTAGGATGCACCGGGCACTGTGCAAAACACTGGAGATATGAAGAAAGGCAAGAAGAAAGTGGGGACAGAAAAGGAAGGGAGGGAAGGAAGGGCAAAGAAGTAGAAAGGACACTTTCTTTCTGCGGCCTCTGCTGCCCTCTTGTGGTCAGTGCCGCTCCAGAGCAGCAGCCTCCTGAATCCCTGAGCATCTCACCTGCTCCTCTGGGTTCTCAAACGGAATCACCAGCACCACATCCCCAGCCTTCAGCTGTAGTTCGTCACTGTCAGTGGCTGTGTAGTCATGTTGTGCCTGGACCTGCCATGGGGAGAAAGACCATGGGTGAACTTTGCAGACTATAGCGTGGTACAGGCAAACAGAGGGGTTTGAGTTTGGGGCACTTTTAATTTTTTTTTTAATCACTTCAAAACCAAACACTTGCTTACACATTCTCTCGTGTTGTGTTAAAATTATTTCTTGTTCTTTCTTCTTCTTCCTTTCATAAAACAGTAGCAGTAAGGGGACTTGTACTTGGATTTGAAAAAGTGACTCTAGATAACAGGGCAGGACTTTCTCAGTTCAAAACCAACCCATCAAAATGCTATCCACATCCAGAGGAAGAACTATGGAATCTGAATGCTGATTGAAGCACATTCCTGGTTTTTCCTTTTTGTTCTGCTTCTTCCATTACAGCATGACTAATGGGGATATATGCTCACTATGATTGTACATGTATAGCTTATAGCAGATTGGGAAGCAGGGAAGGGAAAGAAGGGAGGAAAATGTGGAACTCAAAATCTTATAAAAGTGGGAACTACCTTTACATGTCATTGAAAAAATAAAAATATCATTAGGTAGAAAAAGAAAAATGACCCAACCCATTTTAAAGAGAGTACCTCCTGGGGGCAGATAGGTGGCGCAATGAATAGAGCACCAGCCTTGGAGTCAGGAGGACCTGAGTTCAAAGCCAGCCTTAGACACTTAACACAAAAACTAGCTGTGTGACCTTGGGCAAGTCACTTAACCCCAATTGCCCTACCTTCCCTCTTCCTCCAAAAAAGCAAAAGAAAAAAAGCAAAAAAAAAAAAAAAAGGAGAGATAGAGTACCTCCTAAAATAGTCAGGTCTAGAGCTTGGAAAATAGAGAATATGAGATGTGTGTGTATGTTTTTGGTCCAACACTCAAGAGTCTCTCTTAGGAGAGGGCAGTACTCTAAAAAAGATGCCCATTTCAATGGCTGTGTACCAGAATCTGCATGTCTCTACCTCCTTGCCACATACACAACTATGTGGTAAGCTCACTGCGGCCCCAGGAGACAGGCTTCATAATCCACAGGCTTTAGAGCTAAGCAAGAAGGAAACTTGCAGACTGTCCAGTCTTTTGGTTAATGATCTAATTCATTCTTTATGCAGGAATATACCTGTGTCCATACATTTAAATTTGCTGAAAATTATCTCAATTTATTGAAGTCATTTCTTAAAAACAGATTTGCACGTTGATATTGAAAAAGAAATTTCCTTGAAAGGCATGGGCTTACAAGGTCTCACCAAACATTAACCCCTTTATGGTTCACTGAACCTGAGTCATAATCATGCCTCCCCTTGGCTTAAAGGTGCGAACTAAAATACCATCTTCTATGGGAAGGAAGCCGTTTCCAACCCCTCTTAATTCTAGGGACTTCCTTCAGTTATTCCTTGTATACAGTTGGCTTTGTCATAGGTGTCTGCACGTTGTCTCCCCCACCTGACTGGAAGCTTCTTGAGGACAGGTACTGCCTTTTCTTGTCCCTTTTGAAGCCACAGCACTTAACCGTGTCAGGCACACAGGAGACACTTAAGAAATGTTTACTGATTGATGGATTCTTTTGTTAAGTGAGATTCAATCCAGTACAAGGCTCTATTGGCTATTTACTAATAGGTTCCAAGAGTTTTTTCGCTGGGAAGGTAATCCCTTCCTGGGGAACTAGTGGAGAATGTGGAGTGCCATCAATAATGCCAGATGTTCTTTTAACTACCCTCTTCACCCAAGTGGAGAGGCTTTCCTATGAAAAGCTGCTCCCTTCCTACAAGAAGCAGTGAGAAAAGAAAGTGGCTTCTTCCTCCCTCCCTCTCTTACCTTGAACAGGAATCCTGGGGGCAAATCAGCCCTCTTGGAGGGAGCACTGCCCTCCACAGTTCCATTCACAGTGGCTGGGAAGGTCTCGACCACCACAGCAGGCAGGGAGCTCTAAGAAAGGAAGAGATGACAGGGTCAGGGAGTTGTTGTAGAAGGCTGGCTGGTATGCTGGGGCAAGGGTAACAGAAGACAGTTGCCCCACAGCCCCAGAATCCACCTTGGCGGTCAGTGAGGGTCACAGGCCGGCCCATCCAGGATCCTCACTGGCACTGGTGTGTGGGTCCAGCTTATGGGGCAAAGGGATCAAAGCGCTGGACTGGGGTTAAGCCTTAAATATTCACACACCAGGGTGGGGTTGGGAAAAGAAAGACAGAGACAGAAGCAAAGAGAAAAAGACAGAAATAGACAGAAAAAGTCTGTCTTCCCTGTGGTCTTACAGAGGCCCCGTCACTTGCCGCCGTCTCATTGGCTTCTTCAGCTACTGCCACTGGTTTCGTCCCGCCAGCCTCTGTCACATCTCCTGGCTGCAACATAAATCCCAGAGCCAGGTCAGATCCTGGCTTGGCCCCCAAGTGTAGGAATAGGCATCCTCTTCTCCCCACCCAAAGAAAAACAGATCAGGCCAGAATCAGCAGATAATTCCCTTTCACCAGCAATACCCCCCCAAAAGGGCAGTCATCTCCCCCGTTCTTTACCACAGTGTGTAGCCTCTGGACAAATCATGCCTCTTAGAACCTTCTAACTCTCCCTTCTTCCTTGATTCCCCTAATCCCTCCAGAATTCACACTTTAAAACCATAGGCTACAGGGATGACTCCTCTACCGTGTAAAGAGCATAGACCAAGAGCCAAGGACTGGCTCAATCAGTCTCTCCACGTGATCCCCGGCAAAGTCACCTAATAAACTCAATAGATCTTAGTTTCTTCATTCATCAAAAGGTAATTTTAGCCTTGGTCAACCTACCTCAGAGTCATACAGAATCAAATGAAATTATGGATGTCAAAGTGCTTTGAAAAACATCAGGCAACATGCAGGTGAAAAATACGCTACTACAGAACTCAAGAGCTCCTCTTGTGCCCTCCATCTGCAGACCACTTCATGGTCTATCTCCTGCTGCCCCATTCCCCTGCTCCTTTGGATAAGGCCCTAGAAGGATGGTTAGGAAGTAATTCATACCTACCAGAAACAGAAGGTGAGTAAGGGCACCATTAATGGCATTAAACAAGCTGGGGGGAGAGGTGTCTACCATCAGAACTAGAGAACCACCAAGCTCCCACAGGCCCCTGCCTCCAGGTGGGTCTCCACCTAACCTAGGATAATGGCGAAGGAGTGCCTTTTGGGAAGTCCTTCCATCTCCTTAATTCAAATGTTCCAGCTTCTCCTTCCCCCTGGAGGGCAGGGACAACTTGGGAAATGGGGTAGGGCACTTACTTGGGCTGGCCCAGGCTCTGCGGTCTGGCTGGGCCAGACCACGGGAAATGCGCCCTCTTCGGTGGCGCTATCAGCAGGGCCCTGCTCCACAGACTGCAGGCTGCCAGCTTGACTCTCTGCAGCCTAGGGATAGGCGTGGGCAGAAGGGGAGGAAGAAGAGAAAAGGGAATAGGAGAGGCGAGGGAAGGAAGTAGTGGTTAGGGCATAAGAAAAAGATAAAAGAGACATGAGCAAGGCCTAGAGAGACAGCGTGGGAGGAGGAACACAGGGGCACACGGAATCCAGGAGTCAGCATCTGGATGGACCTACAGCCAAGCCTGGTGGAAGGACAAAGCTGAAGACTGTTTGGGCCATTTTTTTCTTCCCAGGACCTGACACACAACAAAAGCTTGATAAACATTTGCTGACTATCTACCCTACACACTCCCCAAAGTCAGAGCTACATAAGGACAGTTCACTGACTGAGGCTCACTGTCCATGGTCTGTGTCCAAAGCTATCTATCATCTCAGCAAATCTGTCTCTAAATTAGAAATCCAATGAGTTAATTCCAGGGAGCCAGGAGTGAGATTAGAGGGGGAACACCATTGTGCTGACTATTGAATGTGTGGAACCCTCCCACCACCTTGTGATGGGTTACTTCAGCAAAATCTTGTAGATAAGTCATCTGTCTTCTTTTTCCCTTTAACAGGCCATCCGATTTCCTCATTTGGCCCACTGAAGTGATGCCTAACCCTCCTACTACCTTTTCTTCCACAGAGTCCTGCTGAGATCCTGAAATGTCCTTCTTAAAAGGACCCAGCTAAAGCATTATCTCAAGAGGTATTACTTTCTGTTCCATGGTTTCTCTTTTAAAAAATAATAATAATAAAGTATTACCAATGACCACAAAGACCTGGAGCACTTAATGATAAGGTATCACCCTGTCAAGAGGAGGAACTACTCAGAGCTGAGTTCCAACTAGGATCCAGTACCACCGTCCTGTCTCCTGTGGTCTAAGGAGCAGTAATTATTCTTCAGGGCAAACCTCCTACTCTGACCATTCCAGAAAACTCACTGTTACTGCCCTTCCTCCCCAGCTATGTTGACAAGCACATTTCTGGCCCCATGCTTTCTCACAGACCTTTCCAGAATACCTTTCCCTGGGCTGAAAGACTATTATTCAAGGCCCAGCTCTAATCCCTTTCTCTACGAGGGCCTCCTTAACCATGCCAACTCCCATGATCGTTCTAGTCTCTGAATGCCAATTACACACGTTTTAAACCATGGCCTACTTTTTCTCTGTTTGCAAAAAGCATACTTCCCTACATTCCCACAGGCACCCCTATCTCAACCTAACCTTTCAGAATTCTTCAAGACTTAGGCACTACCCTGTCCATTTAACCTAGCCTGATTACCCCTGGATAAAATGATCTCCCCTCTCTTCCTCTCAAATTTCCCTAGAGCACTTTGCCTAGAATCTCCTTTGCTCCCATCACTCCCTACCTCATAGTGTGCTGATTGGTTTACATGCTGTATTTCCCTTCAAAGATTATAAACTCTTTAAGGATAGGGACTATGTTGTTTTTCATCTTTGTATCTCTGGTCTTGCACAAAGTAAGGACTTAATAAATGTTTGGGAGGTAGCTATGTTGCACAGTGAATAGAGCACTGGCCTTGGAGTCAGGAGGACCTGAGTTCAAATGTGGCCTCAAACACTTAACACTTACTGGCTGTGTGACCTTGGGCAAGTCACTTAACCCCAATTGCCCTGCCTTCCCCCCTCCAAAAAGCAAAAAAAAAAGGGGGGGGGCGGCTTGGTGGCGCAGTGAACAGAGCACCGGCCCCAGACTCAGGAGGACCTGAGTTCAAATCCTGCCTCAGACACTTAACACAAAAAACTAGCCGTGTGACCTTGGGCAAGTCCCTTAACCCCAATTGCCCTCAAAAAAAAGAGGCAAAAAGCAAAAAAAAACCCAAAACTGTTTTGTTGACCCAATGCCAACCAGCTGACATGGATCAAGCATTCTCCTGCGTTCCCCGTGGCATCTACTATCCATCTGGGTCATTCACAGATAAGGTTCTTGGTGAATAACTTATTGACAGCCTCACTGTCCCCTTTGACTCCCGAGGTAGATTTGAATAATTGTTAAAACAGGGCTCGGCTTTGCTTGTGACACTATTGCTTTTTTTAAGATAGAAGCCCAGAAATGAACGCAGGAAGAGCTACTTTTCAGCTTGCTCTGTCTTGGCTCTGTCCTCTGCCTTCACAAAAGGACACGGAGGAAAACAGCTAGGGTGTGCGCGTGCGTGCGTGCGTCTGTCTGTCTGTGTCTGTGTGTCTAGGAGTAAAGACACAGACAGTAAAGGGAAGCTAATTCATGGGACCACCCAGTTGGGGGGGGGGGGGGGGGAAGAGACTGGAAACAAAGTAGAATGAAGAGAAAATTAAGCCATGTGTGAGAGGACTGAGCTCCCCTGCCTTTTGACTAGCTGGCTCCTTCAGCATATCACCTCCCTGGCTGGACCTCAGTTTCCCTATCTGTAAAATGAAGTAGCTGGACTGAATGATCATTTACATATCTAACAATCTATGATTCAACCATTTTGTGTTTTATAGACCCCTTTAGCATTCTGATAAAGTCTTACTGAATCCTTCTCAGAACGTTTTTAAATATGAAATGAGATACAAAGGATGACAAAGGTTAGTAAAAATAAAGATACAATTTATTTTTCCTATCTAAGTTCCCAGATTGCCTGAAATCTCTCCATGGACCCCAAAGGGAACCTAACGTTAAGAACCCCTGCCTTAGAATGATATACACATTCTACCTATCAGGATAGAAACCAGTGTACATAGCGACATATACCCAGAGGGTACCCCAGGCACTCTTTCAGTGACACCAGAAAGGGTGAGCCCTCAGGAGAACTGGATCCAGGGGACAGACACACTAGGCAGGAATCAGAAACGACAGAAAGACAAGAAAGAGTTTGCAATGAAAACCTACTACAGCCAACGGGCAGGAAAATGGCACCAACATGGAGAAAGCATGATGAGGGGACTGAGTTCATGCCAAGGAAAAGGGAAAAATGAGACATCAGAAAAGGGGGAAAACAAAGCTTACCTCCCAGAGATCCCATGGAATTGACTAAGCATGTCAAAGGGTGACAAAGAGAGAGTTAGATTTAGCAAGACAGCAAACACAGTTAATTAGTTACACCCAGATGAGCCTCTCCCCCCATGACAACTTCAACAGTACTGTGCCTACAACTGAGCTAGCCTGGGCTCAAAGGCAGAATCGTCAAAGGGCTTGAGGCATTGGGACCCATGGATCTTCAATAAGATCTGGGACCTTGCTCCACATTCAAGGAGATGGCCTCTTACTGACTCTGACCACTTATATGATCAAGTCACCCAATTCAGAGGTCTCCCCTAGGACATCCCTTAAGGCCTTATCACCTAGTAAACTATGGCTGCATAAAATCTATTTGCATTCAACTACATAAACTAGGATGCCTAATTGTGGATAATGAGACAAATTACTAACAATTTTTTTCAATTTCTGGCAAAATTATTTTAAATAAAATTTTTCAATGAACAAAAATCCTCCTCTCCCCTCTATTCCTCATCCTCACCCTGAAAAAGAAAGAAAAAAAATCTCTTGTAACAAATACACAGTAAAAAAAAAATTACCAAACTGGCTGGGTCTATAAAATATCTTAAGCATCATGTACCCAAGGCTATCACCCAAATATCATGCAGCGGCTAGGACATTTCCTCATGAGTACTCTGGAATCACGCTAACAGCAAATTTCAAAGTAAAAACTTGCTTGCCTTCATGCCACCCTGGGTATTCATTCCTTCAGAGCCCTCCACCAGATGGCTAACAAAGGGAAACATGGTGCCAAGTAAAGGCAGAAGAGCAGCCCTGAGGGTTCTGCTGGGAGGAATTCCACAATCCCTAGACAAGGATTCTAGGAGGCACAACGGCCAAGAGACAAACCAACCTGACCAGAGGGCGTGGGTGCCTTCACAGGGCTTGCAACTGGTGGGATGGGATCAAAGTCCAGATCCAACAGGCTGGCATTTTCCTGGAAAGGCCCAGGGGCATCAAACTTGGCAGCAGGAAAGGAGGAAGCAGTTTACGTGTTAGACATATGTGAGAAGAGGTGAATACAGGGGGACACATGCATATTTCTCTGACCATCTACATGTATGTGTGCACACAGGCACACACTTGTGCAGACAACACAGACTGAAAAGGTCTGACCAGCCATTGCTTCCAAGATGATAATGGCAAATGTTAAGTAGCACTTTAAGGTAGTGTCCTTAAAGTATCCTCAAATGTGAAGAGATGCCACCACATCCTTTCTGCGCCCTCCCTCTCTTTACCACAAAGTTGCCTTCCCTTCCACTCTTTGACAAGGCCTCCACATCTCCCAAAATACCCTCTCCCCATCTCACAGCCATTGCCCACAGGATCGCCACATTATCCGATGGGGGAATCTGTCTCTGATGGAGGAAATAAGGGAGCTTTTGTGGAATGGAGAGGCAGCTTGGTGGTGCAGTGGATAAAGCACTGAACTTGGAATCAGAAAGACTCGTCTTCGTGGATTTAAATCTGGTCTCAGTTGCTTACTAGCTGTGTGACCCTGGACAAGTCATTTAACCCTGCTTGCCTGTTTCCTCATCTGTAAAATGAGCTGGAAAATGAAATGACAAACCATCCCAGTATCTTTGCCAAGAAAACCCCAAATGTAGGGTCATGAATAGTCAGACACAACTGAAAAATGACTGAACAACATTGCAGGAATAGATGTGATGAACTCCAAAAGCTAGGGACGGGAGTCAAATTTCCTCCAAATAAGTTTGCCATCCATCGATGAAAGCTAGGCAGCCTGCTCAGAAAATATCACCACCTAAACTTAAGTCATTTCATTTTGTCACAAAGCATAAAATTCCACATAGGTAAGAGATTTCTTTAGGCTAGTATCATCGTTTGCTTTTCAAATTGCAAATATCTATAATTAGTATGAGTCACTTTACACACTAGTACGAGTAAGTGCACACACCCCCATTCTTCTCCTCCCAACACCTCGCTGAGATAACCAGATGAGGTGAGAGAAGGAAGGGTGGCATTTTGGATGGCAGAGCACTTTAAGAGGTTGGGCATGCACAGGAAGAGGCAGGAGAATGCTGTACCAAGGGGCTCAGGGCAACATTTTGTTGTTATTTGGTCACTTCAGTCACATCTGACTCTTCGTGATCCCATTTGGGGTTTTCTTGGCAAAGATACTAGAGTGGTTTGCCATCTCCTTCTCCAGCTATTTTTACAGATAGGGAAACTGAGGCAAACAGGATTAAGGGACTTGCCCAGGGTCACACAGCTAGTAAGCATCTGAGGCCATATTTGAACTCGGATGAGTGAGTCTTCCTGACTCTAGGCCCAACACTCTATCCACTATGCCCTAGATGGCATATGAGCCTAGAAAAAAGGTGAATAAGAGTCAGGAGGATGGCTAAAATAAATCAGATAGCCTAACTACTGATTCAGAATGTCAATAAATCTAATACAAAGAGTTGTTTAAAAACAAAAAAAACCTGACAAATATACCAAGGAGGGGACCCCTGAGAAGTCATTTCTCCCCTTACCTTGAAGCTGGCAAATTTTACCCTATGAGTAGGCCTTTCCCAGAATCCCTTGTTCTGCCAGAAGTCTTTCCTCTGCTTTGCCAATGACAATGATGACATCTCAGTGGCAGTCCGGTGAGGCTAGACCTTCCCTCTCCCCCAGTCCCAGAAGCCCCAGAGGCCCCTCTCCCTTCTGTGCACCAAGGGTTAGAATGCTCTGGATGGAAACCATGCTTGGTCCTCAGGCCAGGTTCCATGAACAGGGGATTCCCCCAATCATACACACAACACATAAGACATGCAATAGATAAAAGGAAGAATGAGAGAGAGAAAAGACATGCAGTGAATTATGGAAAGAAGCAAGCATGGATGGAGCACAGAAGATAAATGGGGAGGAAGGTGAAAGCCATCTGTGAGCCTGGGGCTTTTGGCAGCTTCCTTTCTCCTAGTGAAGTAGGAAAACAGGTACTGCAGGTCCTCTAAGGGGACGAGTCTCTCCCATTAAGTCGCACTCAAAATGTCAATTAATCTAAGACAAGCTTAAGGGGCAGCTACATGGAACAGTGGATAGAGCACGGGCCCTGGAGATATGAGGACCTGAGTTCAGATCTGGCCTCAGACACTTAACTAGCTGTGTGATCTTGGGCAAGTCATTTAACCTCCCCCCCCAAAAAAAACCCATCTAGCTGAAATATTAGACTTCCTAGGGAGGATTTCCCAATGCATTCTAAGGTACTAAGAATAAACCACAAGAGGATCACAGAATGCCAGTCATAGCAGCACACACCTACAATCCCAGCAGGATGGATTGCCTGGGTCCTGAAGCTCTGAGCTGTTTATGCTGTCAATCCACTGTCCACAGAAAATCTGACACCAATATGGTGATCTCCCAAGATTGAGCACAATGGAAGGGGAGAAGGACTACCAGACTGCCTAAAGACAGGTAAACCAACTCAGGCGGGAAATGGAACAGGTCAAAGCTACCCCATGATTAGCATGGGGATCAGGACCTCTAGCCTGGATGTGATAGACTCAGTATCAAAAAAGGGGAAAAAAGGAGGGAGAGTCCATAGAATAATAGATTCTTAGAACTGGGAAGAATTTTATGAATCATACAGTCCAATCGATAGCCAAATCACAAATTCCATCTCTATAATCTCCAGCAGATGGTCACTGAGCCTCCACTTAACTCCAATTACAGGGGAGGCATTGCCTCTGAAGGCAGCCTGTCCCCAGTAGAATATAAAGTTGAGGGTTGTGCAATTTTTCATCCTTGTATTTCCAAGGATTCCATTCTACATAGGTCAACATGCCAAGGACCTGTGATATCATCACTGCGGGAACCTCTCTCCACCAATGCAGAAGCAATCCATCTCTAATTCATAGTCTTGGAGAGTTTGTTGAGGCTCATAGCAGGTAACTTGCCCTAGCTATGTGGTAACACAGCTAGTCAGGATTTCAACCCAGATCTTCCAGGGTTAGCTAGGTGGTACAGGAGATTAGAGCTGGGCCAGGAGTCAGGAAGACCCGAGTTCAAATTTGGCCTCGGACACATAATAGCTGTGTGACCTTGACACTTAACCTGTCTGCCTCAGTTTTCTCATCTGTAAAATGGAGGTAATAACAGCACCTTCCTGTCAGGGTTGTTTTGAGGATAAAATGAGCTATCTGTAAAGTGCTTGGCACACAGAAGCAGGCACTATGCAATATTAGCTATTATAACTATTTCTAACTCCAAAGCCAGCATTCTAGCCATTATACTACAAGGTCTCTCTGCCTTCCACATAGTAAATGCTTAATAATAGCTCACATCTCTATAGTGTTTTAAGGTTGATAAAGAGTCTGAGAAAGGTAACACAGACACTAATTGCAGGTAAGGAAACTGAGGCTTAGCAGGTCGAATGAATCATACCCAGGGCCACACAGCCAGGATTCAAGCCCAAGTCTCTCTGGACCCCAAACTCAGTGCTCTGTTCACCAAGTTCCTTACAATGAAGAGAAAGGCTCTCCTAACTCTATTCCTCAAGCCACAGAATCCAAACTGCATCATACCCATCTGCCTCCAGCAGCAAGACAGGCAGATAAAACAGGGCAGAATAGCATCGTCAGCTGAGAACAAGAAGACACGAGCTCTAGTCTCCATTCTGCCACTAACTAGTCAGATGGACTTGGCCAAGAACCCTCACTGGTTCCACTCCATAGTGCCATGATTCTCTTTAAGACTCAGCTTCGTCACCTGTAAAAGGAAGGGACCAGACTAGATAATCTGTAAAGTCTCTTCCAGCCCACAGTCTGTGGTTCAACAATCAAATGAGATAATTATCTGTAGAGTGTTTAGCACAGAGGGGGCATTATATAAACATTTATCTTCTTCCCCCAATAAGCAATATATATAAAGTGTTACTTAAATAAAGGAGTGCATACTTTGGTGGGACAGAGGATACAAAACTTGAAAAGTGGAAACATAAGGGAGCATGACCACTTAACCCCTGAGGACCTCATTTTGTGAAAATGGGCTTTTCTTTTCCATATGATACAGATGGTAAATGTGCATAATTCCCAACTCAGATTCATTTCCACACCTTTCTCCCCCCAAGCTGCCAGCTCATGCTCTGAACCCCTCCTGTTTCTTCCTCATTTCTCCTGGAAAGGAACAGGAGAAAAGGATGGCATATGATAAATGAAGAAAGAAAGGCAGAGAGAATGAATGAGGATGGCCATGGCTGACCTGTGAGGGGGTGGTCACGCTGATCTCAGGGACAAAATTGTCATCAAACAAGCTGATAATGTGCTCCTGCTTGATTTCCTTGGACGGAGTGTGTTTGGGAGGCGGTGGGACTGGTGGGCCTTTTCGAAGCTGCAGGCGGATAAGGGTGGGGTGCGACCGACGACAGGGGGCAGGGGATCACGCGGCAAAACATGTCGGGGCAGAGAGATGTGGACAGAGACAAAGACAAAGCTCCAGTTAGTCGAATCACAGACCGCGGACAAGGAGTACGGGGCAGGAGACGCTGGCCTCGGTCAGGAAAATGGGAGCAAGTGGGTCCACCTCCCATCCTGGTGGCTCCTGTGCTGGAGAAGGGGAAGCAAGATGCAAAATGATCGTTACGTCTCAACACAGACACCAGAAACGCCAGTTCAATGGCAAGGAAGAAAAGATAAGCCTCAAAACATGGCCCTGGAGAGAGAAAGTAAAAGCAAATCCACCTAACACCAACCCTGTTCCATCCCCAAGGAAGGGACCTACCTGCTCATGAGAGGAAAAACAGCAGCTGAGACACTCAGACCCTAAGGACGTCTCAGTTCAGGATTCTGTCTCCTTCCGTCCAGCTTTCCCCTGCCTACTCTCTGACGGTGAGAGCTACACCTTCCATCTCCAACTCCTACCCCATCCTGTAAGACCCAGCTCATCTTTCCCATGGAAACTTCCCAGATCACAGCACATCATGGCGTCCCGCCCCCAGCACCAACCAAGTATGAATAAGTCTCTACCATGCAACCTGTCTCTTAGTCAGAAACTCTCCTGCATGGTCTCTTTATTGTTTCATGTGTCTAGGTCTGGGGTGCCCAACTGGACCAGAAACCCCTTCAGGAAAGGGGGGACTCCTATGCTGGAGA
>CM053596.1:224152372-224173906 GCA_028646575.1 Pseudocheirus occidentalis | reverse complement strand
TAAGTGACTTGCCCAAGGTCACATGGCTAGTAAGTGTTAAGTGTCTGAGGTCAAATTTGAACTCAGGTCCTTCTGATTCCAGGCTCTATTCACTGTGCCACTTAGCTGCCCCCTGGAATGATATTCTGTGAGAGTTGTTATTGAGGTGACCCCCAGCTCTTTTTAGCCTTGGTCCCTGTTTGTCTCAGTGGGACCTTGACTTTTGAAGAGCACCCGTGGGAGAAATATTGAAAATTTTTCTGCTCTCATACAGATGTAACCTGTGGTTCAAGGTCTCCTCAAGGTCTTGAGGCTCACATCTGACCTCTAGAGGACTGACCCTAAGAGGGCTGCTTTCTCTCTGGTTTATTCCATGCACCTCAAAGTTTTACTTTGGAGAAGCTTCCAAAATAAAACTTATGTATAGCTTGTGTCTAGGTTCTCCATGGTAGATAGAGCGCTGGATTTGGAGTCAGGAAGACCTGAATTCAAATCCTGCCTCAGATATTTATTAGCTATGTGACCTAATGCCAAATCACTTAGTCTGTTTTCTTATGATAAAATGAGTAGGTTGGACTAAGTGATCTCCTGATGTCCCTTTACCCTTTAAATCTGTGATCTCAACATCCTATAAGGCATTAGATATTCAATATGGGTATTGAGTCTGGGATAACTTTTGTTTCTCTCTCTGAAAATTCATGAACTGCAAGGAACTCCCAGGATCTCATGAACAGATACAAAAGCATAAAGCACACCAGCAGTCCAATAGACTCCCCCTCCAGGGTTTTTTAGGATGAAGAATAAGCACTTCTCTTCACCTTGTATCTATACTGTCTAAGGAACTCATAGTAACAGCAGGGAAGGTTGGGCTAGTTTCCCATTAACGTAACAGGGGAGTCATTATTGGGATTTGGTTGGTTTAGGGCTTGAAGTATTTATTGATGTGGCTTCTTTGTCACCGAAGGCATAAAAAGTCCAATCTGTGGGGAGTTACAGACTTGGAGATTTATTGGAATTCCCACTACCCTACTGGATATCTTTTTGACTCAACCTTGCCATGCCTGAACTCTTGAAATTAAGAATTCTCAAATTTGGATTCTTACAAGGTAACTTTGAAAACTGGTGCTACTTGGGAAATCTCCTTTTCTGCCTGGAAGCCTAGCTTCTGGGATCATTTTGCCTAGGTAATTCAAAACACTCTACCCTGCTGCCTCCTCTACACAGTAGGCTGAGGTTCAAGAACAATGTCCTTTCAACTTCCTTCTCAGGCTGTAGCAAAGCACACTCATCACTTACTCTGTATTTCTTTCCTAGTCACTATGATGGTTTTTGGCTTGAGTGAGGGGGGAAAGGGAAAAATCTACCTTCACTACCTAGACCTAAATTCTGCTAAACTATATTCCATTCTCAAAGTCCAAGGAAGTATGAGAGAGTCTGTTTTTATAGAGAACATATGGGAAGGGTGACTATTTCCACAAAAGTCCCATCCCTCCAGGCTCTTAGTCACAAATCATCCACAGTCACTGGGAACCAACTGGAGAGATTGCCGGTGTCCTCTTGGCAAGGCACCAGGTTATATACCTAGCTCCATGAGGGATGCCCTTCAGATGATCAGGGACCTCATCAAATTGATTAACGTCTCCCCTGATGAAACCTCCTTACACTAATTATATTCATGTCATATTAGTGTGGTGTAGTAGGTTGGGTCTAGCATTTGGGAACTGGCTCTACCATTTACTAGTTATGTAACCCTAGAAGGTAATTTTACCTCTTTGAGCCTCTACCTCCTCATTTGTAAAATGGAGATAATTATGTTTATATTTGGTGATTCTGTAGCAGCCATTCATTTAATGGGCTGAAAGTGCTTTGGAAACCTTAAGGTGCAATGTAAATGTCAGCCACTATTTTTTTTGTTTTTCTTCATCCTCATGCTCATCCTTAACCTTGGTGAATGGGAATCCACCTTACTAGAATTCACATCAAGCATTTCTTAAGTCCAGAACTTAGGCTAGTGAGAACTAGGTCCTGTACAAATTCTCTTGTAGCTAATTGGATGGGAAAGGAATCATCTCTCTCAGTTGCTGGTGTAATCTTCCTCCTCAAATTAGCTTGTACCCATTTGCATTCTACAAGAGAATTAAAGCTCAAGGCGGGTAGGTTATTTCGTTTTTGTCTACATTTGTGTGCACTAAGCACAGTACCTTGTAGAAATGCTTAATATGCTTTTAATAGAAATGCTTAATAAATGTTTACCAAATTGTATTTGTTTATAGAAGCACCCTTTTCATTCTCTTAGGAACATACTTTAAAGGAAAGAAGGAAAATGACAAAAAAAAGAGTACTAAAAAAAAGCAGCTGCTATGCAATGGAATAAATTCAGGCGGCATCCAGCCTAGTCTGTGCTTCTCCATCTTTATCCAGTGGCCCAGAAGAAAATGGCCACTGACATTCACAATGATTACCCTGGAGGTTCTGCAAGATTTTCTATCAGCAAAGAGTAAGTAAGCTATGTTCATTAGACTAGACTGGGTTAGGCAGAAAAAAAGATACCATCCTGCACGTGACTGTCATTTCGTGTTTCTAAGACACTGGTGCATTGGATTTCTTGCCTCAAAAAATGTCTGGTTGCTTTCCACTACCTATAGAATAAAGTCCATACTTTCTGGCTTAACATTCATTGCCCTGAAAAATAATGGTCCCGATGGACTTTTCGAGTGTAATCTCCTCCTTCTCCTGTGCTTGTGTCTCCTCATTACTGTCTTTCTGCTTTAGCAGGCTCTTCCCCTTTCCTTGCCTTCACTGCATTCTTGCTTTCCTACTTTTGCTCACATTGTTACTATTCTAATCACTCGGAATGTACTCATTTTATTTCTTGGCTTATTTAAGAGTTTTCTATCAATGTGGTATAGTAGACAGCATGGTGATGTTGGAAGGAGAAAGACCAGGGTTGGGTCCTTCCTCTGACACATACTCACTATGTGCCTGTGGATAAATCACTTAACCTCTCAGTATTCCAGAAGTTCCTCTAAGACTACCAGTTATTGTACCAGAGTTGGAACTACCAGAGTTGCCAATCTGCATTGCTGGAGGGAATTTCCAAATAGAGAATTCCCAACACCATTGAAAGCACAGGTCTGGACCAAAATATAAAATCCTGTCTTTTAAGGCCAAGCTCGTATTTCTCCATTGTGAAGAGCTTCTAGCCCAGGAGAATGTTTCTCAGAATGAGGCTAAGGGAGGCTTCAGACCATGAGTCATATACTCACCCATTTGTTTTGGAGACTGGATCTCATCAAGAGTTTGCTTTCTTTGTGCTCTGCTTAGTTCAGGCTGTTGCCCTGGTTCCTATACTTTATGTACAAATAAACACAGATCAGTGGACTTTATTCAGAGCTCTGCATTAGACATAGAACAAACCTTCTGGGGCACTGATTTCATGGGTGCGAACCTCAGGGAGATCCATAAGCTCATCCATTGGGGATCAAAGGGACAAAAACTCCCTACACTGTAATTCCTGGAGGCCCATGTCTTGCCCGTATCTTCCACACATGCTTTATGCTGCAATAGTATTATATAAAAAATATATATATATAATAACTCAGTCCTTGCTCGTGCTGGCACAAGTGACCAGTTTCAACAGATCACAAGCTTCAGGACAACTTCTCTTTCTTGTTTTTATGTCTCCTTTAGACGCTTTCCTAGAGGCAGAGCTCTCAGCTGCTCTGAATGTTGGTGCTATTTGCATGTGCACTCTTTGTCTTGACATGACAGCTCCTTACCTTGTTGTGATTATACAAGATTGTGGCTTTTGCTGATTCCTCCAGGGCTTGGTTTACCCGAGGTGCTGACATCCTGGAAGCTTTCTCTCACCTTCCCAGCTCACAACAGTTCCTCCCTCCCCTAAACTCCAGCAGTAGTTACTATGTGCATTATTCATTTTGCATTTTGCCAGTTAGTATTTTGTTTTGTATTGCTAACTTTCTTCTTGTGTATTTTTTTTTCTGATTCCTCAACTAAACTGAAAGTTTTCAAAAACTGTTAGAAATTATGAGAGATTTTTAGCAACTGAGGATGAAGCAAAAGAAAAAGGGGGGGGAGGAGGCTCCAATTCACCATAACCTTAGATACCCTAAACATTATGGTTAGTGAAAATTTTATTCTAACAGAAATAGATCAACAAAATCTGTGCCTATTTAGGTAGGCCTTCTGTCAGTTGTTACAGTCGTGTGTCCAACTGTTTGTGAGCCCACATGGGATTTTCCTGGCAAAGAAGTCGTTTGCCATTTTCTTCTCCAGTTCATTTTACAGTTGAGGAAATTGGGACAAACAGGGTCAAGGGACTTGCCCAGGGTCACACAACTAGTAGGTTTCTGAGACCAGATCTGAACTCAGGAAGATGAGTTTTCTACCTCTATCCACTGTACCACCTAGATACCTTCATTAAGCCTCCTACTCTCTGATGAAGAAGATAGATGAATGTCTTGCTCTTTCTCAGGGAATATCCTGCATGTGTAGGAAGAAGATACCATAGGGAAACATGGTGTCATATGGTGGCAAAAGCACTAATTCTTGAGTTAGAAGACCAGTATTCAAATCACTCCTTGGCAGCTGAGAGAAAGGTGTTTTATTATGTATTGCTTTTGGTTCTTACTATGCATTGTTTTGTTGCTTTTACTGATTCTGCTCAAAGAGTAAAACACTGAAAGCATATTCCATCATGACTGTTCATTCCTGGGAGAGTTAACTTCATTATGGCCATATCATACAACTAGAGCAAGTTCAAGGAAGAGGGGAAGTTTGCCAGAAGCAGGGGCTTGGGAGCTGCTTCAGATCAGATAAATGCATGTTAATCTGCAGTCCCCAGTAAGAGAACAAATTAATATGGACAACAAGAAAAGTGGGTTTGGTCTCTGAGAACCATAGAGAGATTGGTGCTTCCCCAGCATTTCTTGATAGAATAGAGTGTTGGAAGTGCTGGGACAAATGTGGGTTTTACCCAAGCCCTGATCCTCCCTGGTGAGTCAGGTTATTGGCTACTAGTGCTACTTTGTGGTTAAACCTGGTATTTTGAGTTGACTTTTCTAGTCGAAGCCCCTTAATGGGTTCCTTCCCTCCATCTTGAGGAGACTTAGGTTTCCCTCACTTCCTGGAAAGCCTAAGGTTCTTTCTACCTCTGAGATGAAATCTGGGCCTTTAGGAAACCATACAGGGCAGCTAGGTGGTGCAGTGAATAGAGCACCAGCCCTGGAGTCAGGAGGACCTGAGTTCAAATCTGGTCTTAGACACTTAACACTTACTAGCTGTGTGACCTTGGGCAAGTCACTTAACCCCAGTTTCCCTGCCTTCTGCCCTCCAAAAAGACAAAAAAGAAGAAGAAACCATACTCTTAGTGCTAGTTATTTTATTAGTGAGACGTTGCATTTGGCTAGGGTTCTGAGTTTATTACCTGTTGTGATAGGACCAGCATTTTCCTGATATGGTTTCTTCCCCTCCTTACCCCCTTAACATGGGGAGGCCTAATCCCTTCCTTTTTTTCCCCTGAAGTTGAGGGATTAATTTTCCCTAAAAGGCAACAAAATTGTCCTTGGGGATCTGATTGTACCAGGGCCTCCCAATTCAGCTTCCTGGTCACCTAAAAGCATAAAAAGTCCAGTTATGGGATTGGTGGATGTCTGAAGACCACACTTGTCACCATGTACCATGTACCAGGAGATACATTTCCATATGGAGACAAGAGGGGCCACATCAAGAGAAACTAAGTGCCACAGTCTCTTTGCTGTGTTTTGGTCAAAGGGAACTTCCTTTTGGCAACAGTTCATTGACTTTTGAATGCCTTATTTTGTCCCAACTTCAAGCCTGAACTAAGAGAGTTATTAGAGCTGTTTCCAACACCTGTACCTTCTTGGTTTCTTCATCCCATTCCCTGGTAGAAGGCTAGGTCCTTAACCCCAGTCACATGGGGGACTCTTTCTTTCCTGACTGTTGGTGTCACCTAACAAAGGACACACTCATCCACTATTTTAGCTAGTTTTTTAAGTGCTCCCTTTTGGAGATGATTCAGATTCACTTGCCTTTGATTGTTAATTCATGCTTTATGGTCTATTCCCATTTGCTTTACTCCTGAATTTCCATTTCATTTTGAGTTAATGTCATAGTGTTTTATCCATTCCTGCTTTATTGCTGGCACTGATGTTTTTTGGAAGGTGGACAAAGCTCTGGACCTTACCTAGAAGAGATATTGTCTTATGATCATAGAATCTCAGGAGAAAGAGACCTCAGAAATCAATTGGTCCAGACCTCTTACTGAACAGGGGCCATCTATAATGTCCTTGACCCCTGTTTAGCCTCTAGATTAAAACCTTTAGAGACACAGCACTGCCTCTTTTAAGGCAGCCCAGCCCTTTGTTGGATAGCTCAGTTGTTAAGCTTTTCTTTTACTGAGTAGGAATCTGACCCTTTGTAGCTTTCATTCAGTGACCATGGGACCAAAGAAGAACAAATTTAATTCCTATGCAATATGACAACCTTTCAAATATTTGAATATAGTTTTGTTGCACTTTTTAAACCTTTAATTGTGTTCAGACATTTAACAGTCTGCATAAATATAGTATTATTCCATGCGTATCCACAACATAGCTGAAATACATAGTTTGTTTTATATTTGTTTAGAGGATCATAGCCTTAGAGCTGGAAGGAACTTTTAAGGTAATTTATTCATCATTTAACAGATAAAGAAATTAAGGGTCAGAGAGGCCTTGTTCATACGAGTGGGAGAACCTAAGTCCAGGTTCCCTGGTTTCAAATTCTTTCCACTGCATCACACTGCTTCCTATATAATTTGTCCCTATGTTTTCTTTTCTCCTGGCTAACCATACCTTAATCATCTTCTGGCATGGTTTGGCATCACCCTACTATCATATGTTATGCCCTCTAAACAGATTTAAGGATAGAGTCACACCCTGAGGTACTGTATCTGACAAAATAAGTTGCTTTATCTTACAGAGACTTTCTAGAACAGAAGAGAAAGGTAGAGAAGGGAATAGGTATGCTTGCTTACTTGAAATGGACCTGCGCCTAGACTGATATTTAACACAAATGTATACAAGAATGATAAGATTTTAAAGTCGGAATGAATCTTAGAGGTCGTCAACCTAATTTTAATAGGTGAAGAGAAAGAGTCTCAAAGAGGCAAAGTAATTTGCCAAAGGTCAGACAACTACCAAGTGGCAGAGCCAAAAATAAAAATCAAGTCTCTTGATTTCCAGTCCAGGGCTCTTTTGACACTGCGAATTTGAACTGTTTTCATGATTATGTTTCATGAGTGCATGTGGCTCTTTGAGATACTTAAGATGGAAATAGTAGGTGCTAGCACTTGTGACATCCACACAGCTTTTAGACCTTTCTTTTTGTAATTCAGGTCTTAAAAATTTATTTGCATAAAACTCTTCTCACTGATGGAGACTGATTACTCAATTCTCCATGATTGTAGGAGGTACAGAGTCTCAAAGGCTTGGGAGAAGAAAAATTCTGGTCTTTTGGCTTCTAATTTTGGGGAAAAAGACAGGTCCCTGAAGGGAGAAAAAGACTCTTGGAAGAAGCTGACATGTGGAGGAATTGGCAACTCAATCATGTCCTTCTACTTGAGTAAGATATGGGACTCTCTGCCTCTTGATTGAAGTGAGATATCTCCCAATGGGAGAGCTCATTCATTCTTTACATTCTTTGGTATATATTTTCATCTATATACTTTCTCTGATTTTCACTTGCTATCTGCTTAGATAAATGGATTTATTTGCTATTCAATACAACTGTTCTTTGTAGAACTGGCATTTGGTGGGAAGGGAATCAAGCCTTTGAGATTATATATAGGTATAGCTTAGGGGTATTTCTTCTGAATTAAGGGATAGTGATCAGGAGCTAACTTAAAAAATTATTTCCCCATACACTAACAATATTGTAGGGAACAAATAGACCTAATTCTAGCCTTGTACAACTTATCTCTGAGGAGAACAGAGTGACTTGTATCTAGCTCAACTTCCTACTCCCCTCCTGGCTGGAATCAAAGTCTCCTTTGGAGAAAGTTGAGCTGAGAGGATTCTTGAGATATCCTTTATTTATACTTCCTTGGGAGCCACATCTAGGCAGACCCATATGAACAACAAAACCTAAATGGACAATAAAGGCACCACCTCTTACACTTTCAATTAATGGGACCTGATTACTCTTGTAATACTTTTGGCTGTAATATTCCATGTGGATTAGTCATATTTTCCCAGCTAAATATAGGTAAGTTTTTTGAGGGCAGGAATTATGTTTTGTATTTCTCTTGAGTTTCCCACTGTGCCTAGTATTGGGTCGGGCAGGTAAACAATAGAGACTTACTGAATGCAAAAATGAAACTCACAGTCAACATATTGTCCCTTATATCTCTCCTAGATTCATCTATCTCTCCCTCCCTTCCCCATACCAGTTAAGATACAACTCTTTTTCTTCTCCTTTGTCCTTTGTGGATAAGGAGAAGAGCTGGTCACAATCCTCTATTTAATGGTCCGTTTTCTTGACACTCAGCTTACAGACTCCATTTTTCAATTCCTTTCTTTCACTCTTAATGGGGCCCTTTCAATCAGGGAAAATAATTTCTTTTCTTCTTTGTTGAAGTCCCATTTTGAAAAACCGACCTGTCAATTGTTCACGTGTCTCCTTAGACATCATTCAAGTCAGCTCTTCAGCCTCCAATCTCTTTAGTGTTCAAGATACACAGGTCCTAAAGTGTGGGTGCTCGCTCCTCTTTTTTTTTTTTTTTTTTGCTTTTTGGAGGGCAGTTGCGGTTGACTTGCCCAAGGTCACCTGGCTAGTTTTTGGGTGCTCCTCTTTCAGAAGAGACAAGCATGATATACAGAAAATAATCTTGGATTTGGAGCCAGGGGAGCTGTGTTCTGGTCCTTGCTCTGTTACTAACTTCCTGTTTGGTCTCCAACAAGTCATTGCTATTCTCCTATTCCCAGGGTTATTTTTTGTTTGTTTTTTTGTTTGTTTTGTTTTATGAGAGTAAAATGAGGGTAGATGGTCTCTGAGATCCCTCCTAACACTCACATTGGTAAGTCTGGTAGCTGAGCTGTCTAGTTTATCTACAAACCTTATTCTCCATTTCTCTAGAGACATTGGCCTCCCCAAGCAAGGAGAGGAGGCCTTTAGGGAGTCCCACATTCCTTGATTTTGTAGATTCTGGTCCACTTTAGTGTCAGGAATCTTACTGGTTCTTATTTACTGCTGGAATTTTTGAACAGGCAGCTCGGTGGATACACAAATGGGCCTGGAGTCAGGAGGACCTCTGTTCAAATCTGGCTTCAGACAATTGCTGTTTGACCCTGGACAAATCATTTAACTTCTTTTTGTCACACTTTCCTCTTGTGTCAAATAGTAATGATAGTAGCACCTACCCCTGCTAGGACAGCTAAGTGGTAGAGTAGATAGAGTTCTGGGCCTGAAGTCAGAAAGACACATTTTCCTGAGTTCAAATCTGACCTCAGATACTACCTATGTGACCTTGAGCAAATCACCTGACTGTTTGCTTCTGTTTTCTCATTTGTAAAATGAGCTGGAGAAAGAAATATCAAACCACTCTAGTTTTGTTTTTTTTTTGCCAAAAAAATCCCAAATTGGGTCAGAAAGATTCAGACACAACTGAAAATGACCGGACAACTGCTGTCAGGATTGAATGAAATACTACTTGTGAAGCACTTAGCACAGTGCTGGACGCAGAGTAGTGACTTACTTAATAAATGCTTCTTCCTCCCCACCTTGGGTATGACTTGGTTTCCCATGTTTTTTTCACTGTGTGCCCAAGTTTGGCCAATTCTCCCTATTAAATCCCATTCCCTTGATATAAACTCTGATTTACAATATTCTTTGGGCTATTGTTATTGTTTTGGGGAGGCCATGAATTTGCTTTTAAGACAGTGAGGCAGCTTAGTGGCAATTTCTGAATCAACCACCAATGCAGTTATTTCCATAAAGTCCATTTTCAGATGGTTTCCTTAGCCTTTCTAGGTTCCCACCTTAAAATGCTTTCACATAGTGTGTCCACTTCAGCAAGATCCTCTAGACTTGCAGAGGGTCCCTACTAGTTTAAGCAGATTGTTGGCTTGTTAGAGAGTTACTTACTTTCAGAGCTCTAGTATGCCTGGGGCAAAAGCCAAAGGCTTTGAAGAGAAAGCGAGATTGGGACTCGGGGAGATGAGCCCTTACCCTTGACTAAAATCCCTTTTTCTCTTTCCTTGACACTATCCAAGAAGCACCTGCAGGCGTTCTGAGACGCACGGAAGGAGGGCCATCATCTCTGTTGAGAATCAATTGTACAACTGACAAAGGGAAATGAGATCTTTTTCTGAGAAGGTTTTCTTAGGGGGTCAGGGCTTAAACTTACAACAGTGATGGATAGCAATAGCCAGGCAGCTGGCCACACATTAGCTTCTAAAGCTGTGCCTCTATTCAGGGGCCACCACCAGGTCTATCCCAGTGACATATTGGATGGATGTTGGTGAGACTGTTTTCTGCTTGCCAAGCTTCCTCCTTTGTTATTTTCAATTAAGGCAGACTTAAAGTTTGAGTTCTTTCCCTCCCCATCCTCTCAAAGTCATCTTTCACACTGATGTGTCCTTCTCCAGTCATTCCTGGGCTTGTTTCCTCTCCTGTAGCCCCTGATTTATTAGGAAAAGTTCCCCCAGCTATGCTGTGGAATCCCTTTGGCAACAATTAACTTGCTCCAGTCTTTGGCTGCCCTTACCTTTTTCTCAGCATTAGCTGATGCAGCAATAAACACTTGCTGGCTCTTGCTTCCATGCCCAATGTGAATTTCTTTTCCCTTTTTGCCATTCAGTATTTCAATGGCATCTACATCTTTCAGTTCTCTGTAGTAAGAAGGAATTAGGCTAGAAAGGGGTTTAATCTTCTCTCTTCCCTGACTTCTTTTCACTGAACTGAATCCTACCCATCTCAAGTTCTTCCTCTTACATGAAACATTCCCAGATCACCTAGAGTCCAGAGTGCTTTTGCCTTCCCTCTGAACTCCAAGAGTGCTACCAATTGGTAATCAGTATGTGCTTTTCTCATAGCAATACTATATAGTTAACAGTTTGTTATTATTTTGTATGTACGTCTTGTGTTCTTGTCTAGACTGTCAACTCCTTGAGGATGGGAACTGCGGATTACATTTCTTTGTATCCTACCTTTGTGCCTAGCCCAGAGCTGGTCAGGTTGTTGTTGTTCAATTGTTTCAGTTGTATCTGACTCTTTGTTACCCCATGTTTTCTTGGCAAAGATACTGATGTGGTTTGCTATTTCCTTCTCCAGCTCATTTTACAGATGAGGAAACTGAGATTAACAGGATTAGGTGACTTGCCTAAGGTCATGTAGCTAGTAAGTATCTGAGGCCAGACTGGAACTCAAGAAGATGTGTCTTTCTGAATCCAGTCCCAGCACTCCATCCACTGCGCCACTTAGCTGCCCAGCTGGGTAGGTAGGAAGATTTCAGCATTCATTCATTAATTCAAAAACTATTTACAGATCTCCTTATATGTGCAAGGCGCAATGATGAATACTTTGAGGGGAATATAACATGACCCTGATATTGTGAGACAGTATGACTAAGGGTGTGTTTTATAAGAATAGACAGCTTCTAATATGCCCCATATGGTTCCATGCACTACCCCTTGGTATGCTCTTGGTAAAGGCTTTCTAATTTTAGTGGTAATGATCACTTATATATGTAGAGTGCTCTGCAGCTTAGAAAGTGCTTCCAAATATATTCCCTCATTTAATTCTCTCAACATCTTTGTGAGGTAGGCAGGGGTTGGAATTATCACCCACATTTTACAGATCAACCAACTTAGAATCATTGACTAATAACTGATGCCTGTATAGAGGTTTTTAAGGTTTTCAAAGTCATCTCTTGAATCATGCAACAAGTCTGTGAAATAGTTATCCCCATTTTATAGGGGAGGAAATTGAGGATAAGTTTATTGTACGTAGTAGGTGCTTTACATACATATCACACACACACACACACACATATAATTGAATAGTCCAACATTCTTATTTTGCCAATGAGGAAATTAGAGCTCAAAGACACCAGAGGATCATAAATCTAGAGCTGAAAGGGACTTTAGAGGTTATTAAGTTTAACTTCCTTATTTTACAAGTAAGGAAACTGAGGCCCACTCAGAGAATTGAGATGACTCTCTCCAGTTCAGAGGAATTTAGTGGTAGAGGCAGTATTAGAACTCAGGTCTCCTGGAAAAAGAATTTCAAAGCTGTGATATGAACCTATGTTTTCAGATTCAAAGTCTGGTGCTTTTCCTATTGAGGACAGGTAGAACCAGAGAATTTGGGGAGGAGGAGGGGGTTGGTTTGGCAAGGCATATAGCAGTAAGAAGCCCAAAGTTAATTGGGGTGACCTAATATGTTCCCTCCTGGGACTGAGAAGGAATGGAAGCTAACAAGTTTGCATTTATATAGTGCTGTAAGGGTTGCAAAGAACTTTAATATATTATCTCAGTTGAGCTTTCAGCACCAAGGCCAGGGGGGTATGGGATAAGGGGAGGAGTGACCATGGAAGAAGGCATTGTGGACTTTGCAGCTTTTCCCTCTTCAACCTCCTGCCCTAACCCCAACTCTGCCTTTGGTCCCTTGATCCTTTGTTTTGCCCATTGTTCCATTTCCCAGAAGACTTTTTCTCAACTTTTGTTATTGAATCTGGGGGAAAAGGGATAGACTTTTACCTTGTTTCAGTGTTTTGGATTCAGACTCTCTCTCTCTCTCTCTCTCTCTCTCTCTCTCTCTCTCTCTCTCTCTCTATCTCTCTCTCCTCCTCCTCCTCCTCCCTCCCTCCCTCTCTCCTTTGTCTCTCTGTATCTCTCTGACTTCTATCTTGTTCTCTGACTTTTCCTTAAATAATGGTTTTTTTTTTTACCATGATGATGATTATCTGGTGATGTCTGGTCAAAGCTGGTGAGGTTCGGTGATCAATAGATTCTCAGTTTCTTTTGCCTTCACTACTCCATTGACTACCAACTTTTGGAACAGCCTGTCTACAGATTCACAAAGTCAAGGAGCTCCTTCCCTTCATGCTGGCAGGTGTTGATAAACTGGACATAAACTCACTTCACTATATAGTCACTTCTCCACCAAACTAAATTCCCTTTCAATTAGAGGTTGAATTGGAGTACACTGCCATGGAGTGTTGGTCTGCATTCTGGTCACTTCCAGGAAAAAGCTCAGAATTGAAGGCCTCTATCAATTTGGAATGATGAAACAGTCTCTTTATTGGCTATTTAGCAGCAAAAGAGCCTGTGACACAGGATCTCAAACCTCTTCAATTCAAAAGACTACTTCCAAAGCTAGAAATATACATTTCAGGATCACTATTCTATTCCCTATGTTCAGGAAAGAAACACAAAGCAGAAAAGGCATCTAGGATTCCAAAGTTGAGAGTCAGCAGCATCAAGAAAGTTTCTTGAGGAAAGAGTGACATGGTTAGATATGTATTTTAGGATTATCAGATTGGTAGCTGTATGGAAGATGAACTGGAGAGGGGAGAGACTTGTGATGGTGAGACCAATTAGGAAGCTATAGCAAGAGGTGAAGTGAGCCTGAACTAGGGCTCTGGTCAAGATAAGCAAAATGCCATGTTGCTGTCAGTCAGGATCTCAGAGCAGCAGGTTGCCAACCACTCTTTAACTCAGCCCCTCAGTAGGTGGGCCAGGTTCTTTCATCTCTTTCTGGCAGTTATATCTCTATGTGGATGCATCCAAAAATCAAATCATTTCACTCATCTGCTCCAACCCACTAGAAATGTCCTTTCAGTTTCATTTTTACCTTGCCTCTGCTTCATCGATCCACTTCTCCCAATATTATTACTTTTTAGAAAAATAAAGTTTTATGTTTATTTTTAGTTTACAACATTCGTTTTCACAAGATTTTGCGTTACACATTTTCTCCCTATCTGTCCCCTGCCCATCTCCCCCAAACAGCGATCCCACTGAATAGCCCTTCCCCCAATCTGCTCTCTCCTATATCCTCCCCCATGCCCCATCCAATTTTCCAGTAAGATGGATCTCCACACCCCAGTGCTTGTATATCTTATTTCACAGTTATACATAAATGATAATAATAATTTTTTTAAACATTAAACTTTGAATTCCAGATTCTTTCCCTTCTTCCCTCATCACCTACCCTTACAGAAGCAATTCAATATAGGTTGTGCATTTGTAGTCATGCAAAACATTTCCAGAGTGGATATATTGTGAAAGACTGACTATATTTCTCTCCATCCTATCTTGCCCCCCACTTGTTCTATTTTCTACTTTGACCCTGTCCCTTTTCAAAGTGTGTGCTTCTAACTACCCTTTCCCCAATCTGCCCTCCCTTCTATTATTCCCTCTCTTATCCCCTTTCCCCCTACTTTCCTGTAGGGTAAGATACCCAATTGAGTGTGTATGTTATTCCCTCCTTAAGCCAAATTCAATGAGAGTAAGGTTGACCCATTCCCTTTTGCCTTCCTGTTCTTCCCCTCCATTGTAACAATTTTCTCTTGCTTCCTTTATATGAGATAATTTAGCCTATTCTGTCTCTCCCTATCTCCTTTCGTATTCCTCTCTCACTTCTTAATTTTATTTTAAAATTATCATCCCATCCTATTCAATTGATCCTGTGCCCTCTGTCATATACCTGTACACATATATACACACACTCACATGTGTATTCATATGCACATATACCCTCCTATATAGACATCTATGTATATATTTATACATACATACATATATATGTATATATACACACACACACACATTTATATTCCCTTCACCTATCCTCATACTGAGAAAAGTTTCCTCAGTTATAATTATCGTTTTTCCATGTTGGCATGTAAAAAGTTCAACTTTGATAAGTTCCTTATGATTTCTTTTCCATATTTACCTTCTCATGCTTCTCTTGCTTCTTGTATTTGAATGTCAAATTTTCTATTCAACTCTGGTTTTTTCATCAAGAATTCTTGAAAGTCCTCTATTTCCCAATGTTATTACTTTTGAAGAGCTTTTGGGGACAGCTAGGTAGTAAAATGGTTAGAGCATTGGGCCTGGAGTTGGGAAAACCTGAGTCTAAGACACTTACTAACTGTTTTATTGTGGGTGAGTGTAGCAGCAAGCACCCTAGCATACCCAAGGTGGCTGCTAGCACAGGTTCTTAGATCTGCTTTTCTAAAGGAAAGCAACTCAAAATGGGTTTACAGTCTAACTTCAATCAATCAAACATATATCATTTACCTAGTTCAGGGGAAAAAGTCAGCACCCTGAACTTCAGAGAATACAAACAAATTACAATGAGAAGTTACAAGCAAACAGAGAAACAGATCAGCAGACAGGCTTTCAACCATCTGACCATTACATCCATACGTAGTCAGTTAGCAGAGAGGGAAGCACCAACATCTGGGTTTTTGAAAGCGGGGGTGGGTGGTGGGTGAGGGGGTGCTCAACGGTTTCCCAGAATCTCATCTGGCCAAATCACACAACTCTTCTCAAAGTGAGCCCCAAAGCAAAATCTCACATCAGGGTGTTTATATACCCTTCTCCTGGGTCAGAGAATGTCACACTGTCCGATTACAAAGTAACAAGGTGTGGCCATTCCCAAAAAAGCCTCCTGCCACAGGCTCCATGTGACCACATTCAGACTATTAGGGGGCAGAATATACTTTCAAATCAGGGAAGGTTCTCAGAGCTACCCAAGCCACTTATGCAAAGGGTCTAAGGGCAGGGAAGATCTTCAGATTCCCATAACAGTGAGTCACTTAACCTCTGTCTGCCTGAGTTTCCTCGTCTGTAAAGTTGGGATAATAATGGGGCCTGCCTCCTCAAGGGTTGTTGTGAGGAACAAATAAGGTAATAATTGTAAAACACTTAGCACAGTGCCCAGCACATAGTAGACTCTATAGAAATAGTATTATTAGTCAAAGCTACTATTATTATTTAATAAAAAATGCAAAGGATGTTATTGTCAATGAAAAGGTGTTCTGCTAAGAAATCCAAACTTCATAGAATAAATCTCCTTAATAAGAGGATTTGTTCTGTAAAACCTGGACTCAATCCGAAGGCTGCACCTGAGATCCTAGAGGGCCACATGTGGCCTCAAGGCTGCAGGTCCCCACTCCTGAATAGCTTTTCTTTCCTTTCTGGGCTGGCCCCTCCCAAAGGCAGAAGCCTCTTTTGGGCTGACCTCCATTTCTTCCAACCCCATCTTAGCAGAAACCTTTTCTTGCTGGCAGGATGATGGCTTTTCTGGAGTCATCGTGTCATTCCTCATTCCTTTCATGTTTAAAGGCTTGTGCCACGTAATGTCTGATTTCACTGTTTTCCCTCTATCAATGCTCTGGATGCTATGACTCTCGGGAGACAAGCCAGGCAAATGAGCCTACATCAGAACATTAATGTACTGGCAAGCTCTCCTACATCTGGTACCCCAAAGATGCTAAGAGAACAAGGCTGTTGGGATGGTTCTCTAGGGAAGGTCTATGTGAAAACATAGGCAAGAACCACTCAGGGGAGAACGTACAGAAGGGCTGTGATCTGCCTGGGTAGAAAGAGAAGCCATATGGATGAAATCATGGATAGACAGCATTGGCAGTGGTGGTGGGTGTATGGGCATGGAGGGAAGATGGAGGAGGAAGGCACCAGGCCTGGGAGGTAGGCCAAAGACCAATTTAGGAACATCCTCTGGTTTTATTGAGGCCCTGTTCTTTCTCCCATCTTTCCTCCATTTTTTTTCTTACAAATCCTGCAGAGATACAAGGCTGTGTTAGGGGAATCTCACCAGTTGTCTTGTTCTGTTTACTTTGTGGCTGTTTCTGGTCTGACAAACTGCTGCTGAGGTGGGAATGAGAGGAGACTCTGTGCTCATTAATCCCCCAGGAGGCATGAGAAGAAAGAAGGGCTGAGTAGATAGAGTAATTGAAATATATCACTGGGCCTTTAATGGGTTATAGCAACAATATCTGTAATAATCTCTCGTTTGTATAGAACTTCGAAAAGCGTTTCCCTGTCCAGGGGAAGAACTAAGATCAGCCTTGGGTCTTCAGGCTCTAAATCTCTTTTTCTTTTTGCTGTACATTTCTACCTCACAGAAAGCATAATTTTCTGCCAGGTTGGGTTTCTGACCAATCATGAGTTAGTAAAAAGTTGAGGTACCAGGGGTGGGGGGCATGGGATGGGGAAGGGGCAGTTAGATGGCTCAGTGAATAGAGTCCAGAAGAGATGCATCTTTCCAAGTTCAAATCTGACCTCAGACACTACTGTGTGATGCTGGGTAGTCACTTAACCTTGTTTATTTCAGTTTCCTCATCCATAAAATAACTGGAGAAGGAAATGGCACACCGTTTTGCCAAGAAAATGCCAAATTTTCCCAAGAAAACCCCAAATGGGGTCACAAAGAGTTAGGCACAACTGAAAATCACTGAACAACAACAATGAAAAGCCTCATGGGAATTTGTTTTGCTTGACTCTCCATACTTGTTATGAGGGTTTTTTTTTTTTTTGCTTTGTCTTTTGTTTTTATTGTTTTTCAAAGTGATGGGTTTGGCGTGGGGTAGGAGAGAGAAAATAGATTTTGCAGAGTTACAAAAAATTAAAAAAGCCGATCTATTAAAAAGAGGTCTGGTCTAGACTTGGACTTGAGTCTCAGCTGTGTGTCCCACTATTTGACTGAGAAAATTCATTTCTGATGAATTCAATCAGCACTTATTAAGAACCATCAATGTGACAGGAACTATGATATTCAATAGAGATATGAAGAAAAATATGAAATAATCCTGGGGGGAAAAAGAAGAGCATCCATATGGAAAACTAAATATAAAATGTATACAAAGTATTTTCTTGGAGAAGGATCCAAGTTTTATATGTTTGTTGGCAACAGAATTGGGATTTCAGAAGGTCCAATGAAAGAATAGGGTAGAATGATGTAGGTACTGAGAAGGAGTGGGACTGACATGGCGGCAGAAAGACCTTTGGCCTAGAAAGGCTCCATCTCAGAGTCACAGAGGCTCTCAGAAGAGGCAAATCTAAATTCTGGACTACTCCCACTGTCTGCTTCTTTAGCTCTGACTCAAGGTCTCCTGGACCAAACATGCCGGCTGGGCACTTTATTTATTTTTTTAAAGTATTATTTATTTTTAACATTCTTTTAAAATTTTGAGTTTCAAATTCTCTCCCTTCCTCCCACCCACCCACTAAGAAGGTAAGCAATATGATAACAATTATACATGCAAAACATATTTCCGTATTGGCCATATTGCAAAAAAAGTGATAAAATCATACTTCAAATTGCACTGAGTTTATCAGTACTCTCCCTGGAGGTGGATAGCACTTTTTCATCATGAATCCTTTGGAATTGTCTTGGGTCATCGTATTAATCAGAGTAGCCAAATTTTTCACAGTTGATCATCATTGCAACATTGCTGTTACTATGCACAACGATCTCCTGGTTCTTTTCACTTCATTTTGCACCAATTCATTTAGTTCTCATATTTTTTCTGAAATTACCTTCCTGGTCATTTCTTATAGTTCAACAGTATTCTATTCCCATCATATGCCACAACTTGTTTAGCTATTCCTTGGCTGATGTGTATCCCCTTAATTTCTAATTCTTTACTACTAGAAAAAGAGTTGCTCTTAATATTTTTGTACGTATAGTTCCTTTTTCTTTTTCTTTAATCTTTTGGGGGCATAAACCTAGTAGTCATATTGATGGACCAAAAATATGCAAACTGTTATAGTCCTTTGGACATAGTTCCAAATTGTTCTTCAGAATGATTGGACTAGTTCCTAACTCCACCAAAAGTTTATTTGTTTATCTGTTTTCCCTCAACCACTCCTGCATTTGTAATTTCTAATAGTTGTGAGGTGGTACCTCAGGGTTGTTTTAATGTGCATTTATCTAATCAATAATGATTTAGAGGGACAGCTAGGTGGCACAGTGAATAGAGCACCATACTTAAATCAAGAGAACTTGAGTTCAAATCCAGCCTCAGACACTTGACACACTTACTAGCTGTGTGACCCTGGGCAAGTCACTTAACCCCAATAGCCTTGTCTTCCCCCCTCCAAACAAAAATAATGACTTGGAGTATTTTTTTTTCATATAACTATAGATAGTTTTGATTTCTTCTTCTGAAAGCTGCCTCTTCATATCCTTTGACCATTTATCAATTGGGGACTGGCTCTTATTTTTATAAATTTGACTCATTTCTCTTTCTATATTTAAGAAATGAGGCCTTTATCAGAGAAACTTGCTATAAAAATTTTGAGATTACTTCAATGTCTATGGTACCTTTTAGCGAAATGTAGTTTCTCTGATTATCTTTTAAAATTAGGTCTATTTTTGTTTTTGATTTGTCTGAGATCATGATTACTACCATTATCTTTCTTTACTTCAGCAGAAGTATTCAATTATGCTCTAGTCCTTTATTTTAACTCTATGTGTTTCTTTCTATATCAAGTGTGTGTCTTATGTAGAACATATTGTTGGATTCTGGTTTCTAGTCCATTCTGCTATCTGCTTTTGTTTCTTTGGATGAGCTCATCTGATTTACATTCATAGTTATGATTACTACTGTGTATTTCCCACCATTTTATTTTCTTATGTTTATTCTTCTCTCTTTTTTTTATTTTACCTTTCCTCAAAAGTCTGTTTTGCTTCTGACCTTTGAGTCCTTTCATCTGCCCTACCTTTTGTTACTCCCCTTATATCTCTTATTTCCCTATAGAGGAATTTGAGTCCCTCCGATTTCCCTATAGAGTCAGATAGATTTCTATACCCAGCTGAATGGGTATGTACATTCTTCCTTATTTGAACCAATTTAGATGAGAGTAAAGTTCATGCATTGCCTATCACCCTCTCCTATTTTCCCTTCCACTATAAAAGCTCTTCCTTGCTTGTTTCTTTTATGTGAATGAAATTTCCCCATTCTTTCTCTCCCTTCTCCCAGTGTATCCTTCTATCCCACTCTAATTTTTTTTTACATCTTCCCAAGAGAATTGACTCATATTCATGCTCTCTATGTAGACTCTTTGTAATTGCCTTAATAATGATAAATTCATCTTCCTGTATAAAGATATCAACAGTCTAACTTTATTGAGTCCTTTATGATTATTCTTTCATGTTTACCTTTTTATTCTTCCTTTGAGTCTTCTGTTTGAAAGTCAAATTTTTTTGTTCAGCTCTGGTCTTTTCATCAGGAATGCTTGAAACTGAATGGAATGCTATTTCATTGAATATCCATTTTTCTTCCCTGAAGATTTATACTCAATTTTGTTGGATATGTTGAGATATGTTTTGGTTGTGATCCTTTGTTTTCTAGAGTTCATTTTCCAAACCCTCTTCTAATGTGGGAACCACTAAATCTTGTGCTGGCCTGACTGTGGCTCTATGATGTTTGAATTGTTTCTTCATGGTTGCTTGCAATATTTTTTCCTTGACATGAGAGCTCAGGAATTTGGCTATAATATTCCTAGGAATTTCTATTTTACCCTCTAGATAAAATATATTGGGGTAATTTTTCTTTATAATTTCTTGCAAAATGATGTTTAAGAACCTTTCTTTTGGTGCATGGCTTTCAGATAGTTCAGTGATTCTTAAATTGTCTCTTCTCAATCTTTTTTCCAGGTCAGTTGTTTTTATTATAAGAGATTTCACATTTTCTTTTAGTCTTTCATTCTTTTGACTTTGTTTTATTGTTCATCTTTTTTTCTTTTTTTTTTTTCTTTTTGGAGGGCAAGGCAATTGGGGTTAAGTGACTTGCCCAAGGTCACATGGCTAGAAAGTGTTAAGTGTCTGAGGCCAGATTTGAACTCAGGTTCTCCTGACTTCAGGGCTGGTGCTCTATTCACTGCGCCACCTAGCCACCCCTTATTGTTTATCTTGATGTCTCATGGAATCATTAGCTTCTACTTGCCCAATTCTAACTTTTAAGGAATTATTTTCTTCAGTGAACTTTTGTGCTTCCTTTTCCATTTGATCTATTCTGCTTTTTAGGGAGTTCTTTTCTTCAGTAATTGTTTTATGTCTCTTAGGCCAACTCTGTTTTCTAAAGTGTTATTTTTTTGTGCCTCTTTTACAAAGAAGTTAATTGTCTTATCATGTTTTTTGTTGCTCAGACTCATTCCTCCTCCTCCCCCCTCAATTTTCCTTTACTACTCTTATCACTTTCCTTAATGCTTCCAGGAATTCTTGTTGGGCTTGGGTCCAATTAGTGTTTTTCTTCAAGGCTTTGGTTGTAGCTGTTTTCATATTGTGTCTTCTTTTGAATTTGTGTCTTCAATGTTCCTGCCAATGTAGTAGCTTTTTATGGTGGCATTCTTTTTTTTATGGGTTAACACTCTTTCTTTAATCAAACAAATATATCATTTACCTAGTTCAGGGGAAAAAGTCAGCACCCTGAACTCCAGAGAACACAAGCACAAGTTACAAGCAGACCAAGAAACAGATCAGCAGATGGGTTTCCAACCATCT
>CM053596.1:224138673-224152272 GCA_028646575.1 Pseudocheirus occidentalis | reverse complement strand
AGCAGATGGGTTTCCAACCATCTGACCATCACATCCATTACCTATTCAAGTTACCAGAGAGGGAAGCATCAACATCTGGGTTTTCAAAGCTAGGGGGCTCAATGGCTTCCCAGAGTCTCATCTGGCCAAATCACACAATTCTTCTCAAAGTGAGCCCCAAAGGAAACCTCGCATCAAGGTGTATATATAGGCTTCTCTTGGGTCAGAGAATGGCCCAGCCATCTTGACCCACTGTCCAATTACAAAGTAACAAGGTGTGGCCATTCCCAAAAAACAAGCCTCCCACCACAGGCTCCATGTGACCACATTCAGCCTATTAGAGGGCAGAGTATACTTTCAAATCTGGGAACATTCTCAGAGCCACTTAAGCCTATCAAAGGGTCTAGGGGCAGGAAAGATCTTCAGATTCTCATTACATTTGGCCCCCAAATCTTTCATGCCCATTACATAGTCAACTTAAATCTGAATTAGCATTAACATCTCTTAAGTACAATATAATCCCCACAAAATAGAGACATCACATTGGCAAGATACATAACATAGCAAGTCATTACCAGCAATCTAAAACAAAAATGTCCAAATAAAGTTCTCATGGTCAGGCAGAGGGTGTCTTTCCCCCCACACTGCTCTTGCAGGCTTCCTCCTGGCACTTTCATGTGCTGGCTCTAATGATACTAGTTCGAGTCTTAACGCTGCTCCAGCCCCTGCTTCCAAGTGCTGAGGGGTGACTGGGCAACAAAACCAACATGGTGGGGTCCTTGGGGGTCCATAGCACTTCACCCCACCCACCATAGACACAATTCCATCCTCTCCCTGGGTCTTAAACTGTGGGGCACAGAAGGAAAACACATTCAGCGTTCCTGCTTTGGGGCACAGTCCTTATCTGAATTCTGAACTCCTGGGTTCCTCTTCCTCCCGCAGGAGACAGCCATTCCTGGCTTCTGTCCCGGTCCCGATGCAGATAGCTCACCATTCCTGTTCTCACCTCAGCAAAGTCGACATGCAGGCAGTTCTGCATTCCGATTCCATGGCTCAGTCACTGCTACTACAACTATTCAAGTTACCAGAGAGGGAAGCATCAACATCTGGGTTTTCAAAGCCGGGGGACTCAACGGCTTCCCAGAGGTTGCTTGTAATCTCTTTCTGACCAGTTACCCAACCCCATTACATTACATTACATTTCAGACTCTGGTCTGAAAGCTCTTGAAGCTGTTGCTGCTGCTATTGCTGCCGTGTGCGCGTGTGTCTGCGTGTGCGTGTGTGCACGCTCTCCAGATAGGCCTTCACCCTGGTCTAGGCACTTCAGTTAAGCCCTCACCGCAGTGAAGCAAATCCTTTTATTTCTGTGTAATTGATTCTCCATCTTGCTCCTCGGAGGAGCAACTCCAGACCTTCTCTTCTCTTTTTGTGCCTCTTACACCTTCCCCTTCCCTCTCCCATGAGGATTTTGACTCTTTCTTTACTGAGTAAATCAAGGTTATTTGAAGAGAGCTCTCTCTTGTCTCTTCTCTTCATTCTAAAACCCTTTGACATCATCTCCCACTCTGAAGAAGAGGTGGTCCTCTTCCTTGCCAACATTAACCCCTTGATGTATATTTTTGATCCCATTTCCCTCCAGTCTTTATCAGCATCTCCATAATCTCTTGAGAAAGCTCCTTGAGAAAAAGACTCCTTGAGAAAGCTGTCTACACTCATCGTTTCTACTTTCTCTCCTCTTGCTCTTTTCTAAACCATTTGCAATCTGGTTTCTAACCTCATTACTCAACTGCAACTGCTCTAGTTAAAGTTGCCAATGCTCTTGTACTTGCTAAATATGATAATCTTTTCTCAGTCCTCATTTTGTCCCACTTACCTGCTGCATTTGACTCTGTTGACCATGCTCTCCTACTCTCTCCTGCTTCTTTAACTTGTCTGACTGCTCCTTGTCATTTTCCTTTGCTGGCTCACCTTTATGGTATTTCATAACCTAACAGTAGATGCTCCCCAGTGGTCCTAGACCCTCTTATCTCCTTTTATGCTCTCGGCAACCTCATTCGATGCACATAAGTTTAACTATCATCTCTATGATTATGATTAAGATGGAGAATCATAATCTCTAAGATTATGAGCTCCTTGAATGAAGGGAGAGCCCTTTGTCTCTTTTTGTATCTCTGACACTTAACACAGTGCCTGGTACATAAATACTTAATAAATAGTTATTGACAGACTGATATTTATATATCCAATTCCAGTCCCTCTCTTGAGCTTCAGTCCTATTTTTCCAATTGCTTATTGGGTATTTTAAATTCAATGTCCTAGAGACATCTTAAATTCAACATGTCCCCAAAAGAACTGATTATCTGTGCTCCTTCCCAACCTTCCCCTCTTCCAAACTTCCCTATTGCTGGTTTAAGACAATGCCATCCTTTAGGTTCATGACCTCAGCATTATCCTTGACCATCCTTTAGGTTCATGACCTCAGCATTATCCTTGACTCCTCCCTCTCCTTCACTTTACCTATTCAATTGGTGGTTGCCAAACCACCATTTTTTACTTCCATAACATCTCTTAGATTTGACCCCTTTCCTATACTCATCTAGCTACCACCTTAGTTCTGAACCTCATCCCTTTTGCCTAGATTATCACAACTGCTTCCTTCATGGTCTCTCTGATTTAAGTCTCTCCCCACTCCATTCCATCCAACTGCCAAAGTGATTTTTCCTAAAACATAGATCTGACTGTGCCACTTCCTTACCCATTAAACTCTAGTTGCTTCCTATAGCTTCTAAGATCATATCTTTTTAGTTTTTAAAGTTTTTCACAGTCTAGACCCAACCAACCTGTCCAGCTTTATAGGACATTACTCACTCTCCCATACTCTACAATCCAGCTAGACTGTCCTTCTCTCTGTTCTCCACACACCATGTTCCATTTCCCATTTGTTATATGTTCCCTTCTCTCCCTCTGCCCTGTAGAATCCCTCTATTCTTTCAAGATGCAGCTTAAGAACTACCTTCTACAATCTACATGAAGCTCTTCCTGATATCTCCAAGTGCATATATCTTTCCTTCTAAACTACCTTGAATTTCATGATTTTGTATTTATTTATAGTTATTCTGCTTATGTTTATTCTATGTATGTAATTGTTGTCTTCCCCATTAGCATGTAAGCTCTTTGTGAATAAGCATTGTTTTGTTTTTTGTACTTGTGTCTTCAGCTCCTAGCACAGAGCATGGTGCTTAATAAATGCTGTTGTTTGGGGTGGCTAGGGGGTGCAGTGAATAGAGCACTGGCCCTGAAGTCAGGAGGACCTGAGTTCAAGTCTGACCTCAGACACTTGACATACTTACTAACCGTGTGACTTTGGGCAAGTCACTTAACCCCAATTGCCCTCCAAAAAAAAAGCAAAAAAATAAAATAGAAAAAATAAATACTGTTGATTGATTGAACCATACATAGGACAATAAATTGTTACAGCTTTTCCAGTAGTAATGGAAACATTGATCTGTTTATTAGTTCTTGAACAAGGGGTGGAAAAGTATGTTGGCATTGGGAGAAAGCTGAGAGAGAGGTAGAAGGGTAGATGAGGAGTTTCTGGTCCTGCCTGATGATCAAAGTGGAGGACAGTAGACTCCATGAGCTTGACTGGTTATAGAGAGATGAGGCATTTTTGAGATACCCACCTTCTAATCCTCAGTCAATCAGCTCTGCCTCAGAGTTCTTTCAATGCTGAACAACAGTTTATTTTTGCCAAAGTTGGGGGAGATTTCTAGAGGGTCTGTAGTTTTAGCCTATTGGCTACTATGGATGGGGAAGGGTACCAGGGAAGATGACAAATCACTAGTCTTATCTGATAGTCAAGATGGGGGTTGGGGGAGTCCTGGTGCCTTACTGGTTCAAACTTCTGGGCCTGTTTCCTCCCCTGTAAAGTGGGGGTGTTGGAACAGACTATCTCCATGGTCCTTTCCAACATTAAAGAATTATGACCCTACAATTCCATTGGACTAAAGCTTATTTGACAGTATCCTGGGTACATCTACTGTCCCTCCTAAGAACTACTTATGAAAGAATAGTTCTTCAAATATATGGAAATCAAGTAGAGCCATACCCTATAGTCCCTTCTTCCCTAAGGACCCTGTGCTCAGAAAGAACAATAAACAATCCCCTCCTCTCTGCCTAATTCTGCTAAGCCTAGAGAATTAGAATTGTCCTATTTTAGTTAGCTTTGGTACAAATGCTTATTACAAGGGACAAGATTGGTATTCAGGGAAAGTAGAAATGCCAATCTCTAGAGCAACTGGATAACAGGGATTTTACTGAATTATATTTAAAGATCAAGTCTATTTTGCTTCCCAGTGAAGGTTTTCTCACGCTGAAATGCCAACACGAATGTTTAAAAAAAGGGAAAGTAATGGAAAAATACTTTGTGTATATGTGAATGCCAGGTTGCTTCTATACTCAAAAGCTGTCAAATTGCATCAGAATTTGGAGAGCCTCTGCAATTTGACCCTAGCCTTGCTTACTTTCCCAATCTAATGTCCTACTACTCAATGCCAATTTTCCATTCTAGTCAGGGAAGTCTCCTTACTGTCCATCCTCATCAGAGGATACAACATAGAAGAGAAACTTTATAAATGTAATCAGGGTAAAAAAGAATTCAAACATCATTCAAGTCTTTTTAAACATAAGAGGATTCACAGAGAGAAGAAAACATGTAAGAGTGATTAGTGTTGGGGTAAATGTAGGATACCCATATGGCAAAGTCAACTCACAATTCCTAGTACTGAAGGGTTGGGAAGTCCTTTCTTTCTTCATAGCATCCTCCCACTGGTTTCCCAGGAAATCTCCTCTCGCCGACCCACCTAACAACTGCCAAGACATACAGCATTTGAAGATGCTTCCTCCCTTGGATGACTATATCCGTGCATCTTTATCTTTGTGGAGTGTGTTATCTTTGCCTTGCTGAATGCAGCATCTCCTATTGGTCTAGTAGTTCTGATGGCAAAACCAGTGGGTGGAAAGTAGGAGAGAAAATCCCTACTCTCTGGTAGACTCAAAGATCTTTCTCCAGTTTGGATGCTTCCTAGTTTTATATTCTGAAACTCATTCAGGTTCCCAGCCATTTTAAGCCCTAAGAGGTGTGACTCACCTGCTGTCAAAATGGTACCTTTTTAACTTCACTGCAGAAGTGTTCTGATCTCATAAAAGAATCAGGGTGTAGACATATCTTGTCTACATATTGAAAATTTATCAATGACTACATTCTATACACCAGGAAGTTGGAGAGAAAGAAGAAGAAGAAGGGAAAAAAAGCATCCTGTCCTCCCTAAAGGGAACAGTAGGCCAAGATAGGTCTTGTGTGTTTGTTGTGGTTGTTTAGTGATTTCAGTTGTATCTGACTCTCCGTGACTCCATTTTGGGGGTTTTCTTAGCAAAGGTTCTGGAGTGGTTCGTCATTTCCTTCTCCAATGAGGAACTGAGGCAAGCAGTGTTAAGTGACTTGCCCAGGGTCACATAACTAGTGAGTGTCTGAAGCCAGATTTGAATTCAGAAAAAAGAGAGTTCCTGACTCCAGGCCTAACAATTTATCCACGGTGCTACTTAGTTATGTAGGGAAGGGCTCAAGCCCAATTAATTAGAGAAGCTTTCAATTTTTGAGAGTAAGTTTTGCATAGAGTTCTGTAACAAATGATAATTTATTCAAGGTTCTCCACTTTTTTCCTTCTTTCAATAAAATCTTCTCTAGTTAATATTGTAAACTAGGGGCTTGTGAATAAGGAGTAGGTCTTAGTTCATTAAGGGCATCATTAGTACTTTTTTTTGGTATCTAGGGTAGGAGCTACAATGAATGATTGCATCAATGAATGAAAAATTGTCTATTAAAAGTTTACTATGTACAAAATTATTGTGCTAAGTGCTGGGGATAAAAACAGAAAATGAGTTAGTCCTTATTCTTAGGAAACTCATATTCTAATAGGGGATGATACCACATATAGAAGGCTTTAGCTGCAGATCAAATGAAAAGGCCCAATAGTCCTTGGAGTTCAGTGGCAAATAGATTGTAATATATCTTCTTTAATGTATTAATTGTAATACACCCAACAATTGGGACCAGACCAAACCCTACTTGGTCATTGTTTGGGTTCTGACTGACTCAAAGTGAATATAAATTGGAATTATTTCTGTTTTGGCCAGAAACCTGAGGATCTTCCTCTCCCTGTTTGATTTTTTTTCTGGACTAGGTTAAAGAGGCCATTCTTTGTCTAATTTTTTTACCTAGCCTAAATCACTGAGACCTGCTAAAGCTTAAAAGGCCAAGGTCTTCCACTATATTTGCGGCTATCTCCAGTCTTTCAGATATTTATGTATCTGAGCACTGGACCCAGATGGCTCAGGAGGAGAAAGTGAGGCTGGTGGCTTTGCACAGCCCTGCCTCACTTAAATCCAATTTACTTACATGTCACAACATCATCTCTATGATATAATGATCCTCTTCCAGAAGACAAACAACAACAATGCATTAACTGTATCTCTTTCTGATGTTGAAATGACAGGACCAAAGATTTTGGTGGTTGAGAACTTTCATTACCAGGTCTTCAGTAGCTATGCCTTGGATAGATGGGTTGAGAAAGACTTTTAAAACCAGAGGTCTAAGGGACCACTGGCGTGTTTTTTGAGTAGGGCAGTAGCATAGTCAGATCTATACTTAAAAATTTTTTTCAGTTAAAAAATCTATTTTTTCTCCCTCTTTTTTCCTCTTTCCGTAAAAAAAAGAAGATCAAAACTCTTGTAACAAATACGCATAGTTAAGCAAATTCCTGTATTGGTCATATCCAAATAAAGAATGTCTTATTCTGAGTTTACCCTCTTTCTGCCAGTAGATGAGTAGGAGGTTTCATTATTAGTTTTGTAGCATAATAGGTGATAATCATATTGATCAGAATTCCTAAATCTTTGAAAATTGTTTGTCTTTTTTTTTCTTTTTGGAGGGGGTAAGGTAGGGCAATTGGGGTTAAATGACTTGCCCAAGGTCACATGGCTAGTTTTTGTGCTAAGTGTTTGAGGTCAAATTTGAACTCAGGTCCTCCTGACTCCAGGGCTGGTGCTCTATTCACTGAGTTCACCTAGCCGCCTTCCAAAATTATTTGTCTTTATAATGAAATCTTTGTTTAAGGAAAATTCCTTAAGCTGTAGTATGTAGAATGGACTGGAATACAGAGAGATTTGAAGTAGGGAGATCTATTGAGAGACTGTTGCAGTAGTCTAAGTGAGGGGTGAACTAGAGTGGTGTCTGTGAGAGAGATGGTGGGATATGAAAGATGTTGTGGTGTCTTTAACTGGAAAGCATTTGCATTTGCCTGGAAATGTGGGGTGAGGGAGAGTGAGGAGTGATCTAAGGAGGAGAGGCTAGGAAATGGGTCCTTGGGTGTTTGTGATAGAGCATGCTGAGAAGTATTTCGTAGCTTAGTGCTGTGTTTGTAGGGTTAGGAGCAGTTATCCTTATTGAGTGCATACAGAAGACAGGAATAAAAAAAGTCATTGTGAGAACTGGGGGAGGAGAAAGTGACCATGTAGAAGCTGAGAGTCAGTAGGGGTGATGTGTGGGTGAATTTGGGAGTGGATCCTTGGAAGTGAGAAATAGTGAGCCTGTTTCTAGGGTGAACCTTGATTTATAGAGTATGGGGAATGTGAGGATTGGGTCACATCTTGGAGACACCAGTACCCCCTCTGCCCCATTCTGTGTAGCTAGCTGGTCAGACTTAATGCATGCTAGTTCTTAGGGCCCTCCCCATAAAGTGATTCTGGCACTCTGGGGACATAATGAAAGAAACTTCTTTGAATAAATGGTGAAGATAGTAAATCAAATGTTAAATAGAGGAAGCATGGGGTAGTGGCTAAGGAGCTAGAATTGGAGTGAGGAAGACCAGGGTTTGAATTCTACTGAAGACTTTTATTAGTTGTGTGACTCTGGGAAAGTCACTTAACCTATCTATAGCCTGGTTTCATCATCTGTAATACAAAGGCATTGATTTAGTGGGTAGCTAGGTGATGTAGTAGAATGAGGGCTGAGTTCACCTGAGTTCAGATACTTACTAGCTGTGTGAACCTGAGAAAATCACCTAAATGCTGTCTGCCTCAGTTTCCTTATCTATAAAATGGGGATAATAATAACATCTGCATCACAAAATTGTTATGATGATGAAATCAGTTAATACATTTAGACGTGACTACGTATTTGGCAAATCTTCATGGGGCATTACAGATACTTGATCTCAGACTCACATTTGTAAGGTAATGATACAGTCTGGAATTGCTGGGAGTCCTGAAATGTCAAGGTACACGGCAGCTTCTGCCTGGAAAGAATTTAAACACTCAAACCATCTTCCAGTCAAAAAGTGGCAGGGGTCATTGTAATGCCAATAGTGTGGTGAGATTCCTAGTGACTCTACAGCTTAATGGGGGTAAGACTGATATTTATATTCAAAAAAATTCAGTGAAAAGATCTGGATGAGATTAAGTAAGTAGAGGTAACTAGCTTGGGGGTGGACCAGTACAATAGTGAAAGGAGTAAAATAGCCTGGGGTGACTATGAATGGATTGCCAAGAATCTAGGTGGGCTGGGATGCATCAGATGCCAGTGATCTGGGCTGCTGAAATGTGTGGGAGAATTCAGGGATTGGGTTGCTTTCAAAGACATGGTCTTTTCCTTGTAGGGGTCCAGGTTCCATCACCCAATCATTAACTTAGAACTCAAATACTTCAACCCTCTCATTTTGCATATGAGGTAATAAGTGACTTTCCCAAAGTCACACAGTTAATGAAGAGCCAATTTGGAATTTAGGTTCAGGTCCTCTGCCTTCAGATCCTGTGCTTTCCCCGATGTATTCTCCTTTTTTTTTTTTTATTCAACGGCACCTTCCACTTCCCCTTTCAGAGCTTCTTCTTCTATAAGTCAGTGTCTCAAGATATCCTGGGATATCTTTCCATGGGAGAGGAAATGAAGTTAAGAAACTTATTCCCACTTAGGTCTTAGGGACTTAATATACCTTCTCCCAGGAAATGTTCATTTTTAAAAGAGAAACCTAAACAGAATAATACTTAACTCAGTGGAATGAATCTCTATTAATGTTACCCTCCACTCCCCCCCATCACTTTCAATTTACCCTGTGTATGTTTTGCATTTTTATAGTTGTTAATATGTTGTCTCTCCCATTAGACTCCCTGAAGGCTGTTAGTACAATGCCTGGCACATAGAAAGCACTTAAATGCTTTTTGATTTGAATGGTGGAATTATAGGCACAGTGACAGGTAAATTAGGAGAGATAAATGAATATATTCATATATATGTATATACACACATATATGTAGATACATATATGTGCGTGTATGTGCATGTGCACACACACACATAAACACACCTACTTTTGATTGGAGGGAGCCTCCTCAGTATCCTTCAGGCCAGTCCTCCTAGGTGGCTTAAGATTTAGCTCAGTGTAAAACTAACCCTGACTATCTCCTGCACCTTTTTTCCTACTGTAGCAATGCTCCTTTATGTCCTTCATCAAGGAGAGAGGACGATTTACCAGCCTCAAGAACTTTCCCCTCTTCCTAGACCTGGAGTGAAGACGGTCTAGAAATGCCCAGCAGAGCAGGGACCTTTTCAGAGTCTAGATACAACAGTTATCGAGTTGACTCGATGCATCCTGGGGTCCAGTGCTGGTCTTGGTGTCGTTCTCTCACTCCCACCCCAGGATTTTGGAGGAGCTCTCTGGAAACTGGCCTCCAAAGCAGCCCCTTGAATAAGAAGGGATCACAGTTTGAGGGAGCAGAATTAGTAACAGTATCCAAAAGGCCTGACCTATTTATAGCAGGCTGTTTGGCAGCCAGAAAGCAATTAGAAAGAATTTTTAGCAGGTACAACTTCAGCACTGAAAAACTTAAATTTAGCTGGCTGATTATTATTTATTTTTTAAGTTTGTTTGCCATGCTACAAAATCTCTTCTCTCCATTCTGTCTCCTTTTTCAAGAAGTGGGCAAAAACAAAAAAGCAAAAAACCAAACCCCAAACCTTTCAAGCTTTGCTTCCAGCAAGGTGATTGACCGATACATCAATTCACTTTCATTCAACAAACTTCACTGGGTACTTACTGTGTTTGTGTTTATTGATGAGTAGTTTCAGTGTGTCTGACTCTTCTTGAACCTGTCTGGGGTTTTCTTGGCAAAGATAACTGGAGTAATTTGCCATTTCCTTCTCCAGCTTGTTTTACAGATGAGGAAACTGAGGCAAACAGGGTTAAGTGACTTGCCCAGGGCCACACAGCTAGTAAGTGTCTGAGGCTGGATTTGAACTCATGAGGATGTCTTCCTAATCCCAAGCTCAGCACTCTATACACTGTGCCACTTAACTGCCCCAATTTAATGAGTACCCAGCCTTTTGATAAGGATATAGGAGATGGAAGAGAAGGCGAGGCACACATCTTTGCCCTCAGGAAGCTCACATGAGGCAGTGAGAAGATATTAAGAAATTTCCATGGGAGAGGAAATGAAGTTGAGAAACTTACTCACATTGAGGTCTTAGGGACTTAATGTTTCTTCTCCCAGGAAATGTCAGTTTAAAAAGAGAAGCCTAAATAGAGTAATACTGTCTTTCATACTATGTGAGATGAAAAGAGTCCAGAGTCTGAATCTAAGGTCCAAAAAGGTCTTTATTCTTTCTTGTGAGAAAGGACCCTGACCCGCCACCCACATGGTAGCAGGCAGAGAGCAACAGGTAGGAGCTGGCCCACAATTTTTATAGTAAACCCCCCTCCCCCAACTGGTCTTCACTCTCATTGGCCAGGTGGGGCCAACCCACGACCCAAGTGTGGGAATCTTTCTGAGACAAAGGACCCGGAAACATGTGGGTGTCCAATGAGAGCAATCTAAACCTTATTTGGCACATCTTCTGCTGAGCTGGCTCTGGGGGAGGGTCTCCATTGCTCTAAACCTCAGGTTACTTGAAGATTAGGTGACCTAAACTTAGGCCTAGTGAATACTGAAGCCATTCTAGATTCGATTTTTCAGAATAGGGAAACTTCACTATAAATTATCCCTCACAATACTGTGCTTATGTTTTCACCTGCATGCACCTTCAAAGGACTGTGTATTTTATGGGAGACCTTTGGACTAGAGTTTTTCATTTTGTTTTTTAGAGGGGGGGAAGGCAGGGCAATTGGGGTTAAGTGACTTGCCCAAGGTCACACAGCTAGTAAGTGTGTCACGCGTCTGAGGCTGGATTTGAGGTCAGGTCTTCCTGATTCCAGGGCCAGTGCTCTATTCCCTATGCCACCTAGCCTCCCCTGGGCTAGAATTTTTCAACTTGAATTTATAGTAGGCATAAAACCCTGGGATTATTGTTTTTCATCATTTCTGCTGTGCTGGCAGCAAAGCCCTGAAGTTTGGTTGGATGGCTCTCCCTCTCTGTTTCTCATGGTGACCACCTGGCTTTGTCCACTGTCACTGCTTTCTCAGCTTTGCCCCAGGCATCACTACTTTCTCCCTTGTCCTGCTCCCTGAAAACATTTCATAGCTCTTCATAAGTAGTGGAAAACTGAGGCTGGCAAGGCCAAATCTTGGGGTCAGTCTATTTATGGTCAGTCAGCAAAACTTGTAAGGGGAGTGAGGTTTATAAAGTCCACCAAAACCCAGAAGAAGAGGAAGAAAGAGGGAAGCTCTTCTTACCTCCTTCTCCACTCCAAGATTTCTCAGACTTAGGGGAGGGATATAGATAAAAACCAGGGCTCTAGTGGTCAAGGTTAGGAACTGATCCTTATTGGAGCTACTTAGCTTTGATCACTTCTCCTACGACCCCAAAGAGACTGTGAGCAGATCTCTCAGTGCAGGTTCAGTTTCATCTGGAGAGACATTAATTCAAACACAAGACTTGACTAAAGTCATGAACCAGTAATGCCACGATTGTGTAACCTGTGATCCAAGACCCCTTCAAAGTCAGGACTTAGATAGAGAAAGTTTGATTTGGGGGGACTGTCCTCCAAAAGCCATATTCTCATTTGTCTTGTTTCTTCTACCCAGAATATGCATAGGGAAAATATCCCCAAATAACTTATGCATAGCTCATGTTTAGATTTCCATAAATGTGGATAATAAGGTTCCCCAGCTTCTGTAAAACTGTTTTGGTAACAAATGTACATTGGGTAGAAGATAGTCCTTATTTCACCCATCAGAAAATGCAGGAGGTGCAAATGATTCATAGAAGCTTCTACGTACATACAGAAAAGATACTAAGCACTCATGGTGGCTCATAAACTATTCTTTGAAGGGAACTGAACTTCTATAGGCATTTATTAAGTGCCTACTATCTGCCAGGTATGGTGCTAAGCACTGGGGAGATAAAAAGAGACAAAAGACAATCCTTGCCCTCAAGGAGCTTACAGTCTAGTGGGACACCTTTTTATTCTGTGGAAATCTCCTTTTCCCACGGGATTCTTCTCCAACCCTTTCAGACTCACAGCTGCAACCTATGGCTTGGAAGGGAGACACAAGTTGGGGCTGCTGTACAAGCAGCCTTTTCCCCCTCCCTTCCTATCAGCCCTGTACTGTCCAAATAATTCACAGTACAGTGACTCACAGTGATGGTGGCAGATAAAACACAGACCTTCTCCATTTGTTTACTTTCACTGTGCTGAATCTTGTATGGGCAAATATGGAGGTTATTCTCTTTCTTCAAGAGCCAAATTGCTCTGGATTTTTCCTGTTGGCTGTCAAAAAGTTTGCTTAATTAATTGCTTGCTATTGTCCTCATTTGGTTCTGTTAACAGGTGCTATTAACTTTTTAGTCAACCATTATTCTTAAGAATTAAAGAAAAAATCATAAATACAAAATAATAGGTTAAACACATACTATTTAATATTCTAATAGGCTCTAATGACTAGTTAAGTTAAAAATTGGGAACAGAATGACCAAAAAAGTCAAACTAGTAATTTGCTGATCTCGTTAACCATAATGAGAGGCGTGGAGAATAGCGGGGAGAGAATTCTCTTCAGAACCAGGTCTACTGACCTGGGTTCTGATTCCATCTCTGACATATACTGGCTACAGGGAGCCTGGGTAAAGTCACCTCACTTGCCAAAAAGGTGCCAACATGCATTGGTAGAGAGAGTTTCTTTTCCTGGACATTTCTTAGATAAAAAAAATCAGGTTCAGGTCCTATTCCTATTGTTTTCACCATTATAGTTTCCCCAAATCAGTTAAAAATCTATTTGGACCATGCTTTTATTTTCTAATATTTCCCACTCCCCAGTCCAAATCTATAGCTTCTCCCCCTTCTTATGCCCCTGCCCCAATTATATTCTTTTTCATACCTACAGCTTCACTACATTCAATCAACCAAAGAGAAGCATCTGTCTAAAAAAGATACCCGGTATGGGGTTTCAAGGTATGCACGCTTCAGGATGGAAGGGCTCTGCAGAAGTCCTTTGAGACATCTCCTGGCCCCTAGGCAGGACTGTTTCTAAGCCAGCTGAATTCTCCAAGGCTCCTTTGCTACCACTGACCAGTGCACTTTGCCCAATTCTCATTGTTAGATCAGTTTTTTGAGACTCAGCAACAAGATGAATTAG
>CM053596.1:224117782-224129203 GCA_028646575.1 Pseudocheirus occidentalis | reverse complement strand
ACTGAGAAGGCCAGGAAAATACAAAAGTGTGTGTGTGTGTGTGTGTGTGTGTGTGTGTGTGTGTGTGTGTGTGTGTGTGTGTGGTGTGAAGACAGCCAAGCCTGTCTTTAGGGAGGCCTCCCCCCCATATTGTTGTGCATTTGAAATGGCAAAAATAAACATCAAGAGATCAAGAGTTTACTTTGTCTGTGGTTTCCCTCCTAGGGTATTTATACTCCCCAGAAATATAAGAAAATCATAAAGAGAACAGGCAATATTTGGTAAATAACAATATTATCCTATTAAAATATTCCAAAAGCAATAGTAGTAAAAGGAAAAAAAAGTGTGGATTATAGAGAGAACAGCCTTATGATACTAAAATATTATTAACAGAGTAGTTTTCATTAGGAAAACTAATTATTCTTTTATTTAATTTCTTATGCGCATGTACATGGTAAATTCTAGAATTTATTTTATTTTATATTATATACAGAGAAGATGAGGAAGTGTACTGAAAGTCCATAGGTATGGGGTTTCCCCCTAAGTTGAGAACCCCTGTTAAAGTGAAAAGTAGTTTTAAAAAATGGCAGTCTGGAGCATGGGGTAGGACCAGGAGGGGTGCTAGTGGCAGTTTTGTCTCTCTGCCTCGGTGGCAATGGGAGATTAATGGGATGAATTGTATGTTTATCAGCCTGCAGTCTTTTCCTGGACCAGCTGTCAGAGACACTTCCTTCTCCCCACCCACTGGTCTTCTTGAATCACAGACCAGCTGCCATTGGAATGCCTTACTGGGTCCCTTCTCTCCCAAGCACCAGACCCAGGGCAATTGCCCCAATTACAGGACCCTAAGGATGACTCTGGGCACAGCACACTGATATTGCTTGCTGGGTCAGCTGCACAATTCTTATTCAGCCACATTCAATTTCTTATGGAAATGATTTCCATGTGTGACCCTGTGTTGCACTGGAATTCAATAAGCAGGATTTACCATTTTTACTCAAGAAATCATCTTTTTTTCCCTGTCCTTTCCTCTCTTGACAAGCCAGCTCTTCGCACATAGACAGATGTACATGTAATGGCGAATGGATATGAAATTAGGCCATGTCTGAAAGGGAGAGCTAGAAGAGACCTTATAGACTAGCTGCCAATCATTTGTTTTTATAGATGGGGCAGCTTACTCCAGGGAGATGAAGGGACTTTTCCAAGGTCACACAGGTTGTGTCAGAGATGAGATTTGTACCCAGGTCTTCTGAAATTTAAGAAGATACACAAAATACTGTTCTCATAATAATCCCATGAAGCTATGATGAAAGTATTATTGTACCCATACTATCCCTCGCAGAGGAGGAAGCTGGAGTGAAATGGAGTGACTGCAGTTATATAGTGCTATGCAGTTTATGAGATAAATTCTTTACAATAGTCCTATGAGACAATAATAGCTGGCCTGTATATATATATATATAAAGTGCGTATACGTATGTATGTCTGTATACTTATGCAATGTATACAGACCTTTACATATATGTACATACACATGCATTGTATATTTATAGATACAGGCATTTCTAAGTTTCTAAACATTTTCTGTGTCATCTACTGGTCTTTTCATGTCATTTGCAGCTTTCACAAAACTCCCCCAAAATTTCCATTTAATTTCTTATGCTGACTCATGATATATATCAAAACTGCAATGGGGAAAGTAGAGAAGTGGAATGGATGATTATATACCATATTCGATCCTTACATCAACCTGTAGGATATTTGCAATTTTTATCCCCATTTTGCAGATGAGGAATCTGAGACCCAGAGAGGTTTATATCTGTCTGTCTCACTCTCTTCCTCCCCTCTCTCTCTCTCCCTCCCTCTCTCTCCCTCTCTGTCTGTCTCTGTCTCCCTCCCTCTCACCCTCTCTGTCTCTCTCTCCCTCCCTCCCTCCCCCCTCTTTCCCTCCTCTCTCCTCTCTCTTCTGTCTCTGTCTCTCTCTCTCTCTGTCTCTCTCCCTCCCCCCTCTCTCTGTCTCTCCCTCCCTCCTTTTCTCCCTCCCTTCCTCTCTCTCTCTGTCTCTCTCTGTCTCTGTTTCTGTCTGTCTGTCTCTCTCTCTCTATATATATCACGTGTGTGTATATATACACATATGTATAAATGAGGGAGGGGAAGGGAATAAGCATATAGTGCCTACTATGTGCCAGGCTCTATGCTAAGTACTTTACAAACATCTCATTTGATCCTCACAGCAGCCCTAGGAGGTGGGTGCTGTTACCCCTTTATATAGTTGAGGAATCCAGGCAAACAGAGGTCTTGTGCAGTGTCGCACACTAGAAAGCGTCTGAGGCTGCATTTGACCTGGAGTCTTCCTGACTCTAGGGCCGGTGCTCTATCTACTCTGCCACCTAGCCACTAACACACACACGTACATATACGTACACATGCATGCACACACAAATGTGTGCACATACATTTAACATAAACACAGAAATACTGTGTTAGGTACATATACACATATATACATACATGTATGTATATATATGGTGTTTTAATGTTTACAAAACCATCCATTATTTCATTTGAACCTCACAATAATCCTTTGAAGACATTATTATAAGCATTTTGTCCCCTTTTTTGTTAATGGAAAGAAACTGAGATTGAGAGGTTAAGCGGCTTAGTCAAATGACTAATAAATGTCAAAGGTAGGTTCTGAATTCTGGGAATTAGTGACAGAAAAATAAGGGGAATGTTTTGGGTCTAAAAATATGAAATTTGGTGGGATGGGAGCTGTACTGACAAACAAGTGGGTAGGTATAATGGGGGAGAACAGGCAGAGAAAGGACAAATCCCAGACCCCAGAGCTGCTTCACCAAGACTTCTCAGGGACAGACAGCTGATGACGCTCTGCTAGCCGGGCCAACCCTGCCTTTGCTCTCAGGCTGAGGGGCTGGGAGCTGGGGACTGGGGACTAGGGCATTAGGTGATTGTGGTGATCAGTAAAGAATTGACACACGTAGAGATTACTTATCACAGGTACACCACCTCATCTTCCTGGACATGTCTGCTTCCTTCAAGGAATCCTCCCCATTCCTCAGTATCATACCAATGGTGCAAGGGATGCTAGAGAATGTCCAGGTCTTCTAGAAAAGTTCATGATGATAATAATAATGATGACAGCAATTTATATAGCTTTAAGCTTTGCAAAGAACTCTACAAACGATCTCATTTGGTTCTTACAAATTCTCTGTTAGGCATTTAGTGGATTGAGTACTTGGCTTTGGATTCTGCAAGACCTGAGCTTGAGTCCTGCCCAAACACTTACTAGCTCTCTGGTCTTAGGCAGGGCATTTGACCTCTCTGGGTCTCAGATTTCTCATCTGAAAAATGGGGATAAAAATAAATATCTTATGGGTTGATTGAAGGATCAAATGTGATATATAGTTATCCCTTCTACTTCTCAACTTTCCCCATTGCAGTTTCAATATATATCATGGGTCGGCATAAGAAATTAAATGGGAATTTTTTTTGGGAATTTTGTGGAAGCTACAGATGATATGTGAAGACCAGCAGACAACCCAGAAAAAGTTTAGAAACTTAGAAATACGTAAAATATATGCATAGTATTGTATAATATCAAGCCACATTTTACAATAAGATAAACAGCCCATAAAAGAAAAAGAAAAAATTCAGCCTTCTCCAGTATTAAGGGAAGGCCAAAAAATTTTGCACAGATTTTACAGATTGTGGGGGCACATGATATGGAGGGAATGACTGTACATGTAAAGTACTATGCAAACCTTAAAGGGCTACATAAATTACATTATCTCATCACACTATCATTGTTAATCATGTTACTCTCCCCATTTTACAGATGAGTAAAGCAAGGCTGAGAAAAGTTAAGGGATCTATCTGGCATCACACAGCTAGTTAGTGTCATAGGTGAGATTCAAGCTTAGATCTTCATTCAAAGCTGATCACTCTATCCACAGCCCTACTTAGTTGCCTTCTTTCTACAGGACTGTCCAGACAAAGATGGTTCTAATATTTTCTTTGTACCTCCAGAGGGTAGAGCTAGAGACGTTAGGTGGAAATTACAGTGGTAGATTTCAGTTCAACATGAAGAGAAGTTCATTAATAATTAGAGCCTCTGAACAATAGAATTGGCTGTCTTATGAAATTGTCATCTCCTTGAAGTATCTATTCACTGAATTATTAAAATTATTTATCACTAATTTCTTTTTTATCTTTTAAAAATTTTATTTTTAACCTATGGAATAGAACAAGCATCTCTATAACATAGTACAATAAAAAGATGATGACATATGAAACTGTAAATCTACTATGTACAACTTGCTATTCCTTTCAAATATACCATAAAATTATCCTAGAAATTTCTTTTTTTCCCCTTCCCTTCCCCTCTCCAGAGATGGCTACTATTAGATCTAAATAGGTATATGTATGTAAAATTATTCTAGACATACTTCTATTTATTAGTTCTTTCTCTGGATGCAGATCGCATCTTTCTTCATATGGCCTTTAGAGTTAATTTGGATATTTATAATGATCAAAATAACTTATTTACTCAAAGTCGTTTAAAAACATTATTGCTGTCACTGTATACAATGTTCTCTTTGCTCCGCTCATTTCACTCTTCATTATTTCATGCGAGTCTTTCCATGTTTTTCTAAGCTCATTGAGCTCATCATTTCTTATAGCATAGTAGTATTCCATTATAATCATATACCAAAACTTGTTCAGCCATTCCCCAACTGATGAACATTTCTGCAGTTTCCATTTCTTTCCTACCACAAAGAGAGATGCTGTAAACAGTTTAGAACATATAGGCTCTTTTCCTTTTTCCTTAATTATTTTTGGGAATATACTAAGTAAGTGGTGGTTTTGCTGGGTCAGAGGGTATAGGTAGTTTCCTAACTTTTTGGGCATTATTATTAATTTTTACAAAGATTCCTCTCCCTAACCCCATGTCCTCTCCAAGGTTGCCACTATCTTAACCAAAAGTCGGTGGGCGAAGTTATCTTTTTCCTCATGGAAACTCTTCTCCAGTTTCATAATGTGAACATAGACCTTGCTATACAAGAGTTTTCTTTAGGGCCAACTTTGTGGAAGTATATAATTGGCAGAGCAAGGAATAATCTGTCCCATCAAATAGCCTTTGGAAAAGCATGATTAATTTATTTCTAGCTGCTTTCTCTGAGGATTGCAACTCAATTCGCTTCACATTCCATCATGTCCCTTAGAGATGGAACAGAGGCAGATTGGAAGTGATTCTAAAAAGGAAAAAAATAGGGGGCTCTGCTGAGGGTGTGTAATGGAGCTGAGGAGAAAAAGCAAGGTAACAAAAGAACTTGGAATGTGAGCTCGGGTCCTCAGACTCCTTGGCTCATACAGAAGACATCCTGGTCTCTGCAAAGAGCATTGCATTTGGAGTTGGATCTGGGTTAGATTGTTGGCTCTGCCATTTACTGTGTGACCTTAGGCAGTTCCCTGGGTCTGGGTTTCCTCATCTATAAAATTAAGGCCTTGAACTAGATGACCTCCCAAGTCCCTTTTGGTTGTTAAGGCCTTGAACTAGATGACCTCCCAAGTCCCTTCTGGTTCTAAATCTATGATTATTTTTGTCACCAGATTTCTGATTCTGTTCTTCAGTTCTTTTATGCTCCTCCTTTAAGAGGAAAGGAGGACTTTCATACACACATATGCACATGCACACATATGAATATAAATTTATAATACAATATATACACATACAACTACACAGGAAAAGGCCTATCATATATACATGTATAATATATTTTTACGTATATATATTTATACACATACATATGTTTATGTCTGTATATATACTTTCCCCCATATGTAGCAGGAAGATGTCATTGTGTGACTAAAAGGCTTCTTTTCTCCCTAACCTTCTCCATTTAATTGCAGTTGGGCATGGGGTGGGGTGGGTGTGGGTGGGAAGAATGAAATTGGGTCTGGAGGCCACAGTTCTCAGAGAGAGAGGGTATGAGGTTGAAATTATATCACTCTGCTACCTTAAATAGTATAAGTCTAGGGGATGTGATCAGGTTCAACTAACTTCTTCTTGCTGTTCCATTACTGGGGGGGAAGCAGGACCCTGAGCTTTATATTCCAGGCTTGATCCCTTTCCCACCAAATTATCAGTTCTGCAATGAACATATACATAGCAATTAGCCAATAAACTCATTAATCCAAATGGTAGCAATACAGAAGTCAGAGAAAATATTCTGAGAATATATGCATACATATATGTATATACACATACATACATATACATACGCATATATTCATATATGTTTATACCAGACAATACAAAGTGAAAGAGTTCTCTCAATGAGACTGCAGTCACTTAGTTCAACTGAGAGTCCATGATCTCACCCAAGGAGAGGATCTCCCAAAGTCTCTGCTGTAGCAAGCTGGGGATGGGGACTTGAGGGAGACTGCCAGCTCCTCTCATGGCATTTCTTCCCAGAGTCTTTTCCTTCAGCACCCTCAAGTGGGGTTGGCCTAGTCTATCTTCTCTCTCAAAGCTGGATGCCAGAAGCACCTGGAGCAGCTACCAGGCCCTAAAGCTGGAGGAGAATTTGAAGAAGATTAAAGGGATCTCCTCGTCTGGCCTTTGTCAAGTCTGCCTTGTCCTTCATGCATGGCAATGCATTGATCTCTACCAGTAAGGAGAGAATCCTATAGCAATGAGTCTTAGGACTGGGTTTATATTCACATGCACACACACATATACACACATACGTGCTTACATGCATGTGTGTTTACGTATGTGTATATATATACATACACACACTCATATTCATTATCAGCAAACATTTATTGTGTAGCACTAGGGTTATAAAGACAAGGACTCCGTTCTTTAGGGATACGTTTGGAGAGCAAGAACACATGAAAATATAAATAGCGATGCATGAAAGCTATGGAGGGTGGTGAGTGAGTACTAGAGACAGGAAGTTCTGAGAAGGAGAGAGAGGGCTTGGGGATAGTCAGGAAGACTGCGTGGAGGAGGTGGAATCTGGGAGGTGGAATCTGGAAGGTTGGATCTGGAAGAGAGGAAGAAGAAATCTCTTCTAGGTACCAGGTCTGGTCATGTGATCTAAAGTGTGTAGGCATTTTAGAGGTCATTCTAATTCAGAGAAACTCATTTAAAAGGCAGGAAATTGGAATCCAAAGAGATAAAGTCATGCTTGTAACAAATAGCAAAGGTGGAACTTAAATCCCAAGTTCATTCCTCTTTCCACTGAATCCCTTTGCCTTCCTGATATGTGCCAGGGGCCCCTCACAGCTGGAGAAAGAAGTTGCCAAATTGATTTGTAACCCAGAAGACAGGAAGGTAAAGCACTTTCATCTCCCTAGATGTGGTCAGAATTTTCCAAAGCCTAGTAAGAGACCAAGGGAGATCTTTTTATGTGTCTGAGATGCATGCATTATTGAGCATGGAGGTCTTTGAAGATAAGTGGGGGAGATAAACAATCAAACTTTGATGATTATGGTTTTCTGGGGAAGACTCTTCCTGGTCCAATAATCAGGCTTTAGAAGAGAAACTTCTGTAGCAGGGGAATGAGGTGCCAGGGCTACAAAGTCCATGAAAATGAAAGACAAGAGAGGAGAGTACAGTAGGAGGACAAGCTTCTTCAAAAAGTCCTTGTTATGGTGGGTCCTTAAGGAATAGTTCAATCAGATGCAAAGGACTTGCCTTTTAATTCTGGGCTTTTTGAGGCAGAGTTCTGATGGTGCCAGTTTAGGAGACAAATTTTTTTTTTTAAAACTCAACCAAAAATTTTTTTAAAATGTCTTTCCAGAATTCCTTTTTCTCTTTGTTTCTGTAGCAGTACATCGACTGCAAGGCATGGATCACTCTAAGACCAAAACGACCAGATTGGTCTTATACATAGGCAGAGTAATTGGCTGCCTTCTGGTATGAAGTGTGTAGTACAGGAAGACCATGTCTTAAATACTCCAATTAATTGCCTACTAATGACACTGAAATTTCATCATTTGATCTTTGCTCTTCTGGAAAAGGGGGTCACAAAACTGTGACCAAAGGAGGCTTGGGATAAAGTTCACCATTTTAAGCATACTCTGGTGGTCAGTGTGGGTGGATAGAGACATGATCTATGAGTGTGGTAGGAAGAGCATTGGACTTGGGGTCAGGAGACTTAAGCTGGCATTCTAGCTCATATGTATGACACAGGGAAGGTCACCTAACTTATCTGAACCTCATTTTCTTCATCTTTAAAATGGGGAGTTTGGATCTGATATTTTAGACATGTTAAGTTTCAGTTCTAGATGGGACATTCTCATATTAATTGGTCAGTATACTATAAGGATTACTTTTTTGCCTTTTTTTTTGTTTTCACTACTAAAATCAACTGAGGTATCCTCTTTTTGTCTCCAATCATAACTTCATAGACAAGTATCCACTTGGGCCTGAATGGTCTCATAACAACTAGAGCCATAGATAAGACTCTCTACATTCCCCTGTTAGCCAACCTTGAAAAAATTGGGAAACATTGCAATCTACTACTTTCATTCCCCACAATCCCCTTAAAGATCCCAAAGCATATATCTAAAAACAGTGAATGAAGATAGCACCTGACCCTCCATCATCCTAGAGCTCTCATAAGAAGGGAACTTTGGTAACACGCCTCAAAGATGGCCCTTTTCTTCTACAAAAAGGGAAAGCTGGGAAGCAGTCTTTGGAGCTGTCAGATCATCAGCCTGATCTGGTGATCTGCTTCACAAACATGGACATCTGGGTGCAGAGATGAAAGGCCACAGCATTATACTACCGTCTCAGGTCAGCTATAAAGAATATCCTTTAATAAATCCCTTCTGGACTGGAAATCTTGTCCTTGGGTGTCCTTTTTCTTTTCCCTAGTGTGAATATCAAGTTTCTGCATAATTACTCATTTGGAAAGGCATTTGCTATTAAATGAAGGAACTAAAATAGAAAGGAGAAACTGATCAGATTTCCTCCTTTTTAAACACATTGAATGTAGAGATCTCCCATTCTACTTGTTAGAGTGATGGTGCTGGTTTAATGACGCATATTTCTTTTGCTGGTGTCAGGGAGCAGGTATGTCTATTCATAAAGTACAGAGAAGAGAAGGTGAAAGGGTTGGAGGAATGTCTCTTAATTCTCTACGTTATCAGAGAGGATGAAGTGTTCCTTGAAAGAATGGAAGAAATCTCTCAAAGGGAAAATGAAGAAAACCATGAAGGGGCTATTGAAAAAGAATCTGGCTATACACTAATGACAATAATGCAAAGACAAGCAACTTTGAAAAGCATAAGAATTCTGCTAGTGACTGATCACAAACCCAGAGGACCAGTGATGAAGCACACTACCCACTCCTGATAGAAGGAAGATGGATTTAGGGCGCATTTTACCTTGTGTATGGATATCTACCTACCAATGAAAGTCAGCACCTGTCTTTCAACTAATAGTCTTGAGAGTTGGTTAGAAGCTGAGAGACTTGCTCAGGGTCACACAACCATCATGTGTGAGAAGTAAGGGTGTATAGGGAGTTCAGGGAGAATGAACACATCTGATGTGAGGGCTTGCTGTGCCCTTTTCAGGGCTGCTCGTCCACTTTTGGTGTCCACCTGTCACCCAGTTCCCACCCATGGCTCCAAGACACTGCAGCATGTGCTGCAGCCACACTTTAGTAAAACCATCTCAGCAGATCGGCTAAATCAGGTTGAGAGTAACCTATCAATGAGTTAGGGGAAATGTCCACCCCAATGATGTGAAGACTTCCTTCACTTGAATGGGTGGATGAGAACAATTTGTTCCAACAAACTGAAGAGCATTGAATCAGGCCATGTTGAGTGCTTAGAGCTTGGTCTGACATTGAAGATGTCAAGGTCACCTACTGCATCTTGGGCGATCACCAATCAGTTGTTCGGACTTTTGTCTTGCTGCTGGACTCTGATGACTCTAGAAAAGAGAACATGACTGATAACTTTGTGCGCCTCTGCCTCCCTTGGAGTCAATTTACTTGCAAGTCATTACCTCATGATGTCATTGGTCCTCTGAGAAAACAAAGGAAGGACAACAATGAAAGGGAAGACTTGAACCCAGGTCTTGCTGGCTCTGTGTTCCTCCCTCTAATCACTCTGCCATTGTGCCCTTCTATTTGTTTTACATAGTTTGTGTTTGCTTATCCTTGCACACAATATTTTTCCCTTGGTGATTGTAAGGTTTTAGTAGGTAGGCATTTTTTCTTTTTTCTTTCTCTCTTTTAAAAAAAAAATCTCCATATTTATCAAAATGCCAAGGTCCTAATATATGCTTGTTGAATGAATGGATGGATGGATGGATGGATGGATGGATAATGGATCAATGGAGACAGAGATGGGCACAGAATCCATTTCTAGGAAATTTAACTGAATTGAGAGTGAGGATCAGAAGGAAGAGATCCAGGGGTTTACAGCTGCCAGACCTGATGCTCCGGCTGGCTCTTTCCCTCGACAGCAGGGTCAGCATGCATCAGCAGGGCATGGGCTTACTATCATTTCTTCTTTGCCTAATGCTCTGTCTCTGGCTCATGCCTGATTTGACAGCTGGCCTCATAAGAAGGCAGCTACCAACATAGGGTAATTTATGGGGGGAAATTTTACTGTGCCTGGAATTTCTCCATCAGACACTCATTCCTTTGCTTCCTGAAGGTTTCTTCAGGATTCTGTTGATTTGCATTGTTAGAACACAAAACCCCAAACCAACAAAACCAACCTGTTTTCAGGTAGCACTTAACAAGAGTAACCTGATGCCCCCTTGATCAGAAGGCTCTGTGGAAGTGTTGCACATGACAGGCAGATGAGGTGGTGGGATCTCAATCAGGAATTGGGGACATAGGAAAGGACAGTGATTTGGAGGCTGGCTTTTCAATTTCACTGATCAAGTGCCAACTTTGGGGAAAGAGAGAGTGAAACAAAGGGGGTAAAGAGGGGAAATGGGAGAGAGTATGAAGAAGTAAAGAAGAAAGAAGAGAAAAAATCATGTTCTTAGACCATAACTTTTCTTCTTTTGCTGTGAGAGGGGAGCCAGGGGGAGGAGACAAAGGACGATTCAGGATTCTATCAGCTTGAAGAAGATGGGGGTACTGGTGGTCTCTGGCTCCCTTTCCCCATTCACAGCAACTGGTGCCATGGGAGAAGTGGGAGAGAGTTCAGGGGAAATATGAGGACACATGTCAGTGCCTCCATCAGGCATGAGAGAAGCTGTAGGGTTCCTTTTCTGTATGGTTTTGGTTCAATCTTTGATTGGGGACAAAACAAAACTGCTTGGCTCCCCATGTAGGCTGATGCCAGCATAGCCACGGAGCAGAAATTAATTGAAAGGGGAATGAAGGGAAAGGTAATTAACACAGAACCATAAAATGCCCTTGGTGGGCCCAGGAGCTGTCC
>CM053596.1:224102192-224117282 GCA_028646575.1 Pseudocheirus occidentalis | reverse complement strand
GACTCCCCAAAGACTGGAGCCCCCAGACCTGGGGCATAATACATTGTTTTCGAATTGTATAAAGTAGGTGAATGTCCATTATTCCAGTGATCTCTAAAATTCAAAGTAAAATCCAAATTAACAACAGTTAAATCAACAGTTCCAGACACTGGGGATATTTTCATTGAAGGTATTTTTCTTGAAGTCCTCTTGTATTTGAAGGTACTTTACATGTCCTCTCTCCCCATCTCCCAGTGCTTTTATTTGGTCTCATGAGTTATAGCTGATCTCTGTCCTGGCTAGATCTTCTAGGGAAGCTGGGGGCAGAGGTGTGTGTGTGTGTGTGTGTGTGTGTGTGTGTGTGTGTGTGTGTGTGTGTGTGTGTGTGTGTGTGTTAGTTAGGGGTAAGAGAGGCTAGAAGATGATTTTCTAATGGAGGGAAGCTGAAACCTCAGTTGCCTTTATTGCTCCAAACATTTCAGTCCAACTGGGATCCTTCCCCTTTTCAAAGCTGTTTTTGAGTTCTCCCTGGGAAACATTGACTCTGGACCTCTCTAGCTTCATTGGTCAGATACTTGCTGGATCTGCTTCATGGGGAGTGGGAGCTTGTGTGGATTAAATGATGTATAAATGAAAGTATGGATGTAATTGTCCTCTATAAAGGTCTGTCCTCTGGACAGATGTGAGCCCCACTCGAGATGTTCATATGTGCCTGACATTTGTGCCTGACCTGTGGTAGAGCCTTCTGAGCTTGTATTGGTCTGATCAGTCACAGTAGGACACGCTGTACTTTGACACCGACATAGTGATGTCATTATGGTCCTCTTGGACAATAAAGGACACCACTATCAGTATCACAGTTCATAGACCATCTCCTGTAGATGGGACCTTAGGGATGATTTAGTCCTACCCCACATTTGACAGGCAAGGAAGCTGAAATTTTAGATAGAAACATTTTAGCCAGTGATTGGGACTCAAACCTAGGCCTCCTGATTCTCAGGCCAGCTCTTTTTTCACCAAAGAAAGAAGTATTCTGTTGAACTTCATTACGTAAATCGGAAGGGAAATATCAACTCAAAGGGATTTGATTTTTTTACTCTGACTTAAAGTCATAGAAAAAAGACAGTTTAGTACAGTAGAGAGAGACTTCAAGCCCTGTCTCTAGCACATATTGACTATGTGATTCTGGATAAGTCACACAGCTTCTCAGACAACTCACCCTGAGATCTGGACAAGCATAAAAGCATTCTAGAATCTTGGGGTCAGAAAGCACTGCAGAGGTTACCCTGGTCCAATCTCCCATTCAGTACAGTAATCCTTCCTACAGAAACCTGGCGACTGGTGATCTCATCCTTGACAAAGGCCCCTAGGAATGGGAAATGTGACTTTCAAAAAGAGTCCCTTCCATTATCTGATAATCTCCTTTAGCTAGCATTTACATAGCACCTGCTGTCTTGCAGTCACTGTGCTAAGCATTTTACTAGTGTTGCTTTATTTGATCCTCTTAATCACCTGGGAGGTAGGTAATATTATCTACATTTTACAGTTGAGGAAACTGAGGCAGACAGAAGTTAAGTGACTTGTCTTTGGTCCCAAAGCTAGTAAGTGTCTGGAGCTAGATTTGAATTCAGGTCTTCTCAACTCCAGCCCAACATCCTAACCACTGAGCCACCCACTGCCTTCCTTAGGGATGTCAGAGCTCTTTATAGGGATCTTGAAGAGGCCTTTCTTTGGAATGTCTAGTTTGTAATCAGTTCCTGATGTAGAAATTGCTTTTGGTCAAATCTGTTTTAGAAAAACTACTGGAATAGCCAAGGGAAGTTCAAAATATCCCAACCTTCCTAAGTTCACTAGGTCATACTCTGGACAAGTAGGGAAGAGGCAGAGGCTTTTTATCATCCTTCTCCTCCTGCTTCTCCTGCTCTTCCTCCTCCTCCTCTTCTACCTCTTCATCCACCACTTCTTCCACCTCCTCCTCCACCTCCACAAACCGTCTCAGGGGCTTGGCTGGACTGCTTTTCTATTAGGCTTGGCTGTCACTCAAATGCTTTGACCCACACTACTTCTCTTCAGCCAATATTAATATACTACCTGTGTAGCATTCTTTCATTTGATCTAATAGCTTTTGTTCCTTCCAAACTGATTAAGAATTTAATGCCTCTGGTTGATAATTCAAAAGAGGTGGTTTTCATCTGATAAAGGTATCAGCATCTTTTCAGATACTTTAAAGGTGGTGGGGTCCTGCATTTATTGGTTCAGTCCACCTTGTCCTTGCATTGTATATATCTTATATATAACTACAGATGCACACGTCATGCTTCCTTTGTTATAGTATCTCCCAGCACTTGGCACAGTGCCTAGTGAATAGTAGGTGCTTAATAAATGCTGAAGGATTGCTTGAGATATTTGTTTTTTGTGGATAGTTAGGTTACACGGACAGTTTAGGCTAAACTCTTGAATGATTATGGAAATCACTTAGGAGTTGTTCTGGGGCTTAGTTAATAAGCACACCACCCACAAACAGGAGTATCTGGAGTCTCATCACAGATAGGAAATTGCTCTCCCATTTGGAATCTGTACTGGACATCCTCATGATGGCAGCAAATCCTTTTGGTGAACAGACATCTCCCAAGCTTTTGCCTCATTTGATATTGCTAATAAGAGGGTTGTCAAACAAAGTAGTCTCTATTGTTGTATTTTCAAGGAATTGTTCATTATTTTGACATATGCACAGGAGTTTTCTTGTTGGAATAGAACCTAGGGTGGTATTTTGTTCTACTGAATCAAATGCTTTCGTGTGTTCACCAAATGATAAACACAGTGTTGTCTTTATTCCTTTCAGTCACTCATAAGCCTATACAGATGTTGTCTTGTTAGAGAATCATTTGAGAAAATCTGCCTTTTATCTTCTTAGACCTTCATCAAGGATGCCTTCTGTGCAAATGCGCATCACGCTTCTAAAATTTTTGTAGTGATTGGAAAGCAGGCATAATGTGTTGGTAGTTGTTAATACGCTCTCTATCATTTTTTGATAATGACAAAGTCTGAGATTTATACAAACCTTTGTTTTCCTGCTTTCCTTAAGGTACCTTGATCCATCAATGTCCTCAAAAATCTTATCTCCAGCACGAGTCCCTCTGTGTATATATTCGATCCAGTTTAACTGCTCTTCCCATCTTGGTTTCTTTAGTGGTATTTTAGCTTACTCATGTAGCTTATCAGGATGCTAGATTCCAAATGTGTGTGTGATTGATGTTGAATGTTTGTTTTTAAAAAACCAACTTCACACATATTTTCCATATTTTGTGTTTGTTGATGTAGCAAATATGTGCTGGTGAACTCTCCCATAGGCAAATTCTCTACATTAACCCCTCAGGGCTCTGGGCTACTCTGCAAGGTTGATGGGAGTTTCTTTACTCATTATCATCTACTCAAGACCCCAACAGCAATATTCTCTCCATTGTTAGATGCCAGCAACTTATGTCTCAATTCTATTTAACCTCACCTAGCTTTTCCTTTTTGGAAATATTATTTTATTTTTCCCATCACATGTAAAGATCATTTTGACATTCATTTTTATAAGATTTTGAGTTCCGAATTTTTCCCTCCCTCTTCTTCTCCTCACTCCTCCCTAAGACAGTTAGCAATCTGATATAGGTTATATGCGTGCAATCATGTTAAATAGATTTCCACATTAGGGATATTGTGAAAGAAGAAACAGAACAAAATTGAAAAAACCACAAAACCAAAAATAAAGTGAAAATAGTATGTCTCGATCTGCATTCAGACTCCATAGTTCTTTCTTTGGATTCAACTAGTTTTTAGACAAGGATATTTGCTTCAAAGATATAGCAAGAATAAATCATATGTGTCCCCCCAGAACTTTGTGGGCATACGCTTCCTTATTCTACCTCCATCTTTGGAGGAGTAGGTTCAAAACTTAGCTCAGTTCCTACATAGCATGGGTTCTGCCAAGTTCACATATAGATGCAGTATGATTGCCAGATGAGTCTTCATCTCAGCTTCTGTTGGCCGGGTCTAGAAGGTCACTCTTGAAGACTGATCCTTATTCCTTGTGACATTGATGGTAGGTTGCCTGCAAAACTCAGTCTAGACTCTGACTTCCATATTTCTGTGGTTCATTCTCCTGACCTTTTGATGGATACACAGCAGAACCAACTTTGCCTCTTTTTTTGGTTCTCTACAGAGAACCAGTGAGCCATTTTCCCTTCCATTTTGCTGCAACTTCCTTTTGTCTTCTGTTGCCATTTACAGAGAAAATGTCGGGATTGATATGACTTTGTTCCTTCAGGAATATGTTCAAAGGACAAATAGCTTCCATCTAGAGTGTTAACAGCTAAGTTAAGGTTTTGTAGATGGTTTAAATACAATGATTCTTAGAACCCGTTATGCTTTATTCTGTTACTCTGCTGCCATCATTGAAGAGGTGGCAGGAGGCCATATAGAACTGAAGGCCCTCTTATATTTTTCTTTGTTTTATGTGTTTCCAAAGAATTTATCACCAAGTGGGTAGCCTCTTCAGGATGTTTGCCATACTTAGCCTGGCTAATGCTTGGAAAATAGAAATAGTCTTGAAACCTTTCTAAGACAGTAGAAACTTTCAGTGCTTACATTCCACTGGCATGGACTTTGAAAACCTGGGGTTATATCTGTAGTATGAAGAGACTTTATAGTAGGGCTTTGTGCATGAATTAACTGAACCATCTCTATTAAATTTCACCAAGGATTGATCACTCCAGCTTATAGGGAACCATTAGATCCCGGTTTCATCGTCCGTTATATTCACTGTTCCGTACTACTTTCTGTCATCCGCAAATTGATAAGAGTATCATTAATATTTTCATCCACATGGATCCTTTTGCCAAGTGTATTGGTATGAAGCTGAGGCAAGTCAATAAACACATTGTATTGGGCACCAAATAGTATGAAAGTGCTGGGGATCCAACAAAAGGCAAAGAGAGTCCTTGTTTTGGGGGAGCTCACAAAGGGGAGAGACAACGTGCAAGCACCCATGTGCAACAAAATATAGACAGGACAAACTGGGAATAACCAGCAGAAGGAAGGCACTAGTGTGAAGGGGGCTTGAGAAAGGCTTTCTGTAGAAGGTTAATTTTTTGTGAAACCTGAAGGAATCCAGGAAAGCCAAGAGGTGGAGATGAGAAAGGAGAGCATTGCAGACATGGGAGGCAGCCAGTGAATGCACTTGGAATTGAGAGATGGGGTGTTTTGTGTGAGGAAGAGCAAGGAGACCAGTGTCACTGGAATGTAGAGTATGCAGAAGGAAGTGAGGTGTAAGAAGACTGGAAAAGTAGGATGGGGACAAGTTATGGGGGGTTTTAAAAGCCAAGCAGGATTTTATATTTGATCCTGGAGATAATAGGGAGCTGCTAGAGTTTCTTGAATGGGGGGAAGGAAGATGACAGAGTCAGAGCCCTGTTTCAGGAAGATCAGAACAATAGCTGAGTGGAGAATGAGAACAAACAGGGAGACCAACCAGAAGGCTACTGCAGGCGTCCAAGTATGAGGTGATGAGGTTCTGGACTGAGGGTCTGACAGTGTCTGAGGACAGAAGCAGGCCATATACAAGAGATATTGTGAGGGTAGAATCAACAGGCCTCGGCATGTGATGGGACATTGGGGGAATTGAGAGAAGGTGAAGAATTGGTGAGCTTGGGCAACTGAGAGAATGGTTGTACTCTTGACAGAAGATGGAAAATTAGCAAGAGAGGAAGGTTTAGGAGAAAAAAAAACAAGTTCAATTTGGGAATGTTGAGGTTAAGATGTGTAAAGGATATCCATTTCAGGATGTCTAACAGGCAGTTGGATATGGGAGACTTAGGCTCGAAAGAAAGGTAAGGCTTGGCTCCAACTCCCCCTCCTACCCCCAAACCAAACCAAACCAACAACAAAAAAACCCCAAACAAAACAAAACTGAGAATCTTCTGCAGAGAGATTAATAATTGAATCTATGATAGAAGACGATCTATGACAGACACTTAGGGGGTACCTCTGGTTAGCAGACACAACTTGGATGAAGATTCAGCAAAGGAGATTGAGAAGGTCAGAGAGGTAGGTGGAGAACCAGTCACATTTCTCTTGTTTGAATATATCCCTCCATCCCCATTCTCACCCACCTTCCCAGAAACCTAAGGACATCTTTTGCCTGGGTCTGTCTCGGAGTCATAACAACTCCCAAATTCAAGCATGCTGGTCAAAATATAAGAAAGTTTTATGGAAAGCATCATTCTGTATACTCTAGAGTCTTACTGGTTCTTAATTGAATGTTAAAGTCACAAGTGTGTCCCTTGCCACCCTGGAATCTATTGTACGGCAGAAACTGACAGAAGATGGCATCTTCTACGGCCATTCGAAGTCCCCACTGACACTGCAGCAGTTGCTACTGTCTTATCATCTGTTGTCCCCAGCGGGTGAATTCATAGCTCTCTTTCCCTCTTGACTATATATCACCTCCACCTTATTCCTTTCTGCTTTCAACCATTGTGTGCTGTCCTCTCCTGACTATTAGAGAAATGGACTCTATTGGTATCAGGGGAATCTGAGAGCTCCAGCTTCCCTGCAGAGCTCAGAAGTCTAGAAAATGACTTGGATAAAGGCATAAAAGGTATGAATCTGAAAGGCACAGCCAGCACTATGGAGAGCAGATTTTTGACCCCAAGAGGAACAATGTCATGAATCTAATCCAGTGAAATTTAACGAGGATAAAAGTAGTCTAACACCTGGGTTCCAGAACTAAGTTGTAGGGGTGGAATCAAGATGGCGGAGTAAAAGCAGGGACTTGCTTGAACTCTCCCCCAGACCCCTCCAAATACCTGTAAAAAATGACTCTAAATAAAATCTAGAGCTTCAGAACCCACAAAATGACAGAATGAAACAACTCTACCCCAACAACCTAGAAGACTAACAGCAGGGGTATATGGCCCTGGGCTGGCAGCAGAGTGCAGTTTGGCATGGGTTGCTGGTGCCACAAGGCAGGAGTAGGTCTCAGGGCACTAGATCATTGGCAGTTGTGGCAATTTCCAGACTTCTCAACCCACAAACTTGGAGAACAGCATGGAAGGTCAGTGGGGGAACTGTGTGGGACCTGGGTGAATGAGCAGAGTGAGGTTGGCCCCAGCCCCAGGGCTTCGGAGATGGCTTTGGCAGGGAGTGGCAGCAGCAGCAGCAGTGGCAACTGTGGCTGCGGCTGCTCCAGTGCTCTGGGCCCACAGATAGTGGGGGATCCCGTGGCTGACGCAAAATCCCAGATGTCTGGAACAGTACACCCACCCCCACCTCCACTGGAAGCAGAGTCCAGCCTTGCCAGGGAGTTAGAAAATCAAGTATTTGGCTGGGAAGATGAATAAACAGCGTAAAAAAAGTCAGACAGAACAAGTTGCACAAATAAAGGATAGCTGAGGTGTGATGAGACCACATTTTTTATGTGTATATGAATTAGACCTGGAGGTTTTAGTAAACTGCAAGTTCAATATGAGTCAATGGTGTGGCATCTGACAAAAGACATTGCAACCATAAGCTGCGTTATGAGAGGCAAAAGGTGGAGAATGGAAGTGCAGAGTGTTGAGGATGAGACCATGCCATGTAAGAATCATCTGAAGGAGTCGGGATGTCCATATTGGAGAAGAGAAGGCTGAGGAGGTATGTGACAATTGCTTTCAAGTATCTGAAGGATTGTTCTTTGTAGGAGTGGTTAAATGAGTTATGTTTGGTCCTAGAGAGCAGAGCTTAGAGCAATGATGTTAACTGTCAAGGACAGATTTCTGTTCTGTATGAAGAAAAACTTCCTGACAAGTATCTAGCCAGTAGTTGCCTTGTGAGATTATGAGTTCCCCATTATTGGAAATATCCAGGCATTGGCTGAATGACCTCTTATAAGGGTCAATGTTGAGAAGATTCCTGCTCAAGGTATGGACTACACTAGATGGCCTTTGAGGTTCCTTTCAATTAGAATACTCTTTGATTTTATGATTACCAAACCTTCCCTGAAATTTGGGAGGGGCAAGGATGTTAATTTTAATTTATTTTAGCCTTTACTTTCAGTGATTCTATTCCTCCTACTTCATGTTGAAAACCATAAACCTGGAGTGCAGAGACCTAGAATCCCATTTCCCAGTCAAATAAATCCTATTGAATTGCAGCGACTGATTTAACAACTAATTAAGGATTTATTATGGCCTGCATCCCTCCCACATGGCTTTCTTTACTTCTATCCTTCAGTGACAGGACCAGCTGTAAGAGAAGGAAAGAGACAGAATTTCTAAAAATAAAGAAACTCTGCAACTTTGTTCTTAATAAATTCACAGCCTTCCCCTGTGAGTTCTAACTGAAACATAAAGTATAAGGGGCAAGAGTTGCCCATATGGCATTGAATCTGGTGTGATGATATTGAGAAGGCCCTATTGGCTGGTTCTTTCCAAAGCTAGCAGACTCTTCAGAAGGACCCGGAACCCATCTTTAAGGTTGTTTCTTGAAGGTTAAGAACTATTACAGAGCAGCTACCCATTGGAGAGAAGCAGAAATGACCCTTTACTAGATTTCTTTATTTTCCAGAATATGACCAAGTCAGACCAGGGAATGCTTAGTCCTTCTGTGCTATCATGTATGTTACTCTTCCTAACTATGACTCTCCTTCGAGGCTCTGTGCTGGCCCCTATTTTTTTCTTTATGTTCTTTTTCTCTCTTGATGACATCATCAGCTCCCATGGGTAGCATCTTTATGCATATGACTCACGGATCTTCAAATCCAATTGGAGTTTCTTTCCTGAGCTTGAGTCCTGAATCACGAACTACCTATTGGACATTACAAACTGAATGTCCCAGTGCAATCTAGTGTGCAACAGCTCAGAATAGAATCTATGATTTCTGCCTCCATGCCCACCCATCTTTCAAACTTCCCTATTCTGTTGAAGGCACCATCATCCTTCTAATCTTACATTTGATTACCTTGGCCTCATCAACTCCTTACTCTTACTCAGTCAACATGTTCAGTTGGTTGCCTTATCTTGCCATTTCTGTCTCCACAACATTTCTTGCACTTGATCCCTTAACTCTACTCATACAGCCACAGTCCTTATCACTTTATCCAGATTCTTGCAACAGCCTCCTAACTAGTGTCTCTTCCTCGAGTCCCTAGTGGTACCAGCCTATTCTCTATACAGCTGCCAAAATGATTTTATTTAAACTCAGATCTTACCGTGTCATTCCCTACTCAATAAACTCCAATGGAGTCTTATTGCTTCTAAGATCAAAAATAAATTCTTCTGTTTAGCTATTAAAGCTCTTCACAATCTGGTCTCAATCCATCTTTTCAGCCTCATTGTACATTATATACCCTCAAATATCCTGCAATTCAGCCAAACTTCTCCCTAAGCAACTCCCTCCCCTCCCAATTCAGACTTACACTTGCAGTCTGGGTCCCTCAGGGGAATGACTATCCCAGTTACAGGGTACTCTGTGGTACTATACTCCTAAAACTATAACTCACAAGCCCACTCAGGCACATTCACTTTTAAGAGTTAGGCATTTCACACAATTAATTAAGGACAAAAGCATTTGTTGAAGGAATAACATGAAAGTCTTCTCAAAAACCTGGGAGCACACTCTTGAATAAATTCCTGCAGCATCAATGGGAAAAGTGGACAAAGATATAAAGCACACATATTAGAGAAGGACACATATAGGGAACAAGTATTCAAGGTTAGTTACACCTCTGGCACTGCATGAGCCCACTGTCCCTCTTAGGTAAGGAGTCTTTGATGGGTAAGTTGCTCATCTGAGCTATGTGGATTTATGATACCTTTCTGTAGGTATCATGCCCATTTGCCAGCAATGATTCTCTCTAGACTTGAATCTGCTCTCCATGGCCTCTTCTCGGGTAAGTTGCTGTGGGTAGTGGGTGATCAAAGATGTAGATCTTGAGCTTAAGGAGAGTTTAAGACATTTCCCTCTCTGACTCTGCATTTGACCCTGAGGCTTGTGCTTTGACTTCACTAATAAATATTTGCTCTTGACTGTAGAGGGGCTAAGATATTACACCTTGCCTGGCTGATTCTAGCTGCTTGAATAGAATAGAGAAGGTCAAAAATAAGTAAAGAGTCAGAGGTCGGGGAGAATGCGGAAGATGGGATTTAGAGATCATAGAGTCATGGAATGCTAGAACTGAAAGATATATTATGGATCATGTAATCCAGTCTTTTCATTTTTCAGATGAAGTTTACTGAGGTTTAGCTACTGAGTCAAGGTTCCACCTGAGTGTGTAACATAGGCATGAAAAGAAATGGGCTAGAAATGTCAGGATGGGAGATTAAGGTTTGGGGATCATCTGTGTAGGGGCAAGAGAAGAAACTTGGGAAGTCAAGGGGGAGAGTATAGAGGGATATGGGAAGTGGATTGGGGACAGAACTTTGGAGAATATCTGCATTAAGGGTGGGTACCTTAAAGGGTGAGGATGAGGATAAGGAAATGGTGAAGGAGGAAGAGAAAAAGTGGTCAGAGAGGTGGGAGGAGACCTAGGAAATTCTGTGTGAGTAGAGTGAGTAGAGAGCACCCAGAAGGAGAATAGTCCACAGTAATCAATGTTTCAGAGAGACTGAAGTTGATGATGAAAAGAATTTCTAGTGGCTGAATTTGGTGACTAGGGATGCTATGCTAGGTGCAGGGAAGGATACAAGGAAATATGACAATTTCTGCCCTTAGGGAGCTTAAGACATGCTAGAGAGAAAGGGCGTGTTCCCATGAAATAATGACTGAGAAGTGAACTGGTGCCTTGGCCAGTGAACCCAGTCCTTATGAGTGTCTTCAGCATGCTTTGATGGTTTTTCTCATTTCTACCATGTGAAGAGCAGTCATTTGATTGGCTGCTGAATCAGAATGAAGACCCATTCAAAAGGCTCTGACTGGCCCAGGTGATTCTTCTTTCCTCCCTGGATGCAGGAAAACAGGAATGTGGTGTAAGACTCTGGATAGGGAGAAGCCTCAGACTTGGCCCACCTGGGGCTAATATGTGGCTGATGACAAGATACTTCCATAGCTTTTTTTTGCCTCTTTATGATTATATTTTCTTGATTTTAGGTGAAGGAGTATCAGACTAGCCTGTCAGCTTGTGAGCTTTGGAAAGCTGTGGGAGTGAGACTCCACAGGTCTGGGAGCCAGAGCCCAGGCCAGAGTTTTTGGTTGGTTAGTGCAGCCCCAAGGAATGACCGGATCCCATCTCAGCAGCCACCATGATACCTGGAGTGACTTTACCTGTCAGTTCCTTTTCAGTGAGAAGTAACCTGGTGGGATGAATGCTTTGTAGCAGCTGCGTCAAGCTGAAACCCACTCGATGCTTCTGATACTGTCTTATATGTCTTAGAAACTCTGAGGCATCTTTATCCCATTCCCATTAGCAGTGATGAGTTAGTTCTCTTAGAACAAGGTTACACTCCTCCCTTGCTATTCTAGGGACACTCCCTAAGGGATTCAGGATGTCTTTCAAATGCTATCAACTCAAACTCCCCTTCTGGTGGGTTTTCCTCGATATAAACTGCCAACGATAAGTGCCCCAGTATAATTTAACCAAATGCTATCAATTAGCTTTTACAAAGGAATATTTACTAAGAAGACAAAGTGAAAACAGAGGTATAAGCATTTCCCTCCATACCCGGGGACACTATTCCTTGTACTACTTAGGCCCTTGTTCCACATGACTCAATTGGATTTCTGACTTCATAAATGTGAATATTTCTTGCAGTGATTCAATTAGAAATCATGCATGCAGCCTGGTTCTGTGGGATTCTTGTATTTCCTGTTAGGGAAGAGAGGGGGTCTATCTTGCTTTTACCTAATACTGCAAAAATACCAGCAGACCCCTCAGGCTTCCCACCTAGTTGTGCCATTGGTATCACCACATGACCAGCCCTTTCTTTTTCACCCATAATTTCTCATGTGACAATATTTACTCCATTTCTCCTACAAACTTCTTATATGTTGCAGCCTGTTCACACCCACCATCTGCTTCTTCATTGCCTTCTATATGGTAATTATTTTTAATTCCTCTGAAATTGTAGTGTTCTATGACTCACAACCCTACAGCAACCCTGATAGAACATGGATATTAAAAAGAGAGGTCTTTGTTCCCAGTAGAACTTTGGGGTCCTTAAAAGTTTTACAGTTCTCTGGAGGCAATCCAGTCCTCTCTCCTCCTCTTCCTCTTTAATTTTGGGCCCAATTCATTGTCCATTTGTACTGTCTGTACCTAAACACACACACACACATATATATATATATATATGTACACATGTATATGTACATATGCGTGTGTGTACACCCATGCATGTACATATATACTGATGAATCAGGTCTATAAATTGTCAATTTAATTGCATTTGACAATTCTGGGCAATCGATATTCTTCATCCAATTGGCTTTTCCTGTGTAGACAATTGCTTGTATATTGGATGATTGATTGATTGGATGGTCACATCAGCCCTCAGTTTTCTCAACTGTAAAATGGGGAATAATAAAAGCACTTGCTCCACAGTTGTTCTAAGGACTAAATGAGATAATATGTGTAAGGGCACTTTAAAAAATATTTAAATATGTTATTGTTGTCCTTCTCCTCCTCATTATCATTAATTTCTATTTTGTTGGGTCCTTCTTAAAATGTGGTGCCCCAAAGTGAACACAGTCCTCTCATTTTACAGAAGAGGAAGATAAGAACAAGAGACATTCAGTGATTGGCTCAAGCGCTGAATGCTTGGTGAGCATTGACAATGGGCCTGGCTCTATGTCAGGGGGCGAGAGTTACAAGGAGGTGTTCAGATCCAGCTGTAACCCCAGGTCATTTTATGGAGCATAGCTTTGCCCAGGCATATTATGCCTAAATGGAGAAAAAGAACAGCAGATCAGTGAGCAAATAAATGGTGTCACAACTATTACCAACTCCACTGAGAAACCATCTGGGCTCCTGTAGACTCCCTGGCGTTTGCTGACCCCCTGTGGATGCTGAGCCCCAGTTTGATTCCCTGGTGAACAATTTGTGATAATTTCCCCAGCGATTTCTAACCCTGACTTCCTTTGGGAAAAAAACAAAAACAAAAACAATGCTCCCTTCCCCACTCCCCCAAAGCAAAACACACTCTGAATGGAACTATCCCTTCACTCTTTTCAAAGCTTGTCTGCTTGCTGTGGCTGTATGATCTGACCCCTTCTCTACTCTTTTTTCTCTCCCTTTTAATTGTTTTTAATCATTCATTTCTTTTTTTATATCATCACTTTCCAATCTTTGCTCCCACAGAACCCTCACTCAGTGTAGTCAAGCGAAAAAAAATCCCACAGTCATATCTGAAAATAGCGTGTCTTGTTCTAGACCTATAAGCCACTGCCACTGTAGTGAGATTGGGAAATCTATGTGTCAGAGGTGTGACTCTAATGCCATTGTCCTATTGAAGATCCATATTCAGTGTCAATATGAAATGAAGCATTTCCAAGTCATTGGACATTTGAGAAAAAGATTGCCCCAACATAGCAAATGTAATAGACTGGTGGTGCATCAGTTCCCCTCTTCTCCATCTGGAAAGGCACTGACTAGGTGAGCAGGGTATAGTGACTTACTTGGTCTTACATATCTTGCATATCTTATAAATATGAGAGGCATAGACTATGTGATTAGGACTTTTTCCATCCCTAGATGATCAGAATGCTTGTCAGGGAAATCAGTGCAAATCAGATACGGGGGTAACTTTGTCCTGAGCCTATCCCACATTGACTTGGGAGTTGGAGAGCAGAAAAGGATGTTGTATTGGCGAAGTTGGAGTCAATTGGTTCCCAGGAGAAGTTTTGTCTTTCTGTATGTGGGTGGGAAGAATCAAGTTGTGTCAGGGAAACACTTTTCTTATTAGAGTATGATTCACCATTGGTTCTCTGAAATCACAAGTAGATGCTGCGTGATCAGAGTTCTGAAATCTTTCAATGTTGTTTACATTGTTGTAGTCGTCATGTGCCTTATTTTCCTGATTCTGTTTGTTTATTTATTTTTGCATTATTTCCTGCAAATCTTTACATTTTTCTCTAAATTCCTCATGTCTATTATTCCTCTAAAACAATAATATTATATTAAATTGATATATAATAATTTGTTTATCCATTCCCCAATTGATGGGAACCTATTTTCCTTCTAGTTCTTTGCTAACACAAATGTGATGTTATAAATATTTTTGCATGTAGATGATCTTTGTCTTCAACATTCTTGGGAAATATGTCTATGGTGGTATTGCTAGGTCAAAATATGAGTATAGTTTGGTGACTTTTAAAAAAAAAGTATATTTCTGGGGGCGGAGCCAGGATGGCAGTGTAGAAGCAGCAAAGTTTCGCAGTTCCCACACAACCACCCTAAATACCCATAAAATACGATTGTAAACAAATTTTAGGGCTTCCAAACTCACAAAAACACAGAAAATACATCTCTCGCTGAAGGCAGCTCGGCAGGAGGGGCTCATCATGGCAGACTGGGAGCCAAGGCCAGCCCAGCCCCAAACTGAAACTGCGGCCAGGCCCCAGGGTGATCAGGAGGAGCCAAGCCGCAGCTTGAGACTACCAGAGAGTAGATCTACAGCACCTGGAGCAATTTCCACATCTATCAAACCAGGAAAAAGAAGAATTAGGGAAAGGTCAGTGAAAGTGAAGCTTTCAAGCTAAATTTGGGGGAGGAAAAGCAGATCAGCCAATCTGCCCCCAGGGTAAGGAAGAGGGGTAGGGGGAAGGGCAGGATCTGCTGCAACCAGCAGCTGCATCCACTGGGCTGCTTCAGAGCTCCTGGCCTGCAGACCCCACGGGGGGGGGGGCTGAGATAATTGATCAGGGCCAAGGGCTCTTGTGTTGAGTGGCCTGGATCCAGATCATGGTCTTGGGTGGTGGTCCTGGGGTGCACTTTCAGCAAGCCAAAGCTGGTGGGGATTGCAGCACCCCCCTAATAGCTCCGGCAGCTGTGAAAACCCCAGCAATTTGGGACAGAGCTTTCCCCCCTCGGAAACAGAGTTCCACAGACCTAAAATAATCAACCAATTAATTGACTGGCTAACACGAGGAAAAGGA
>CM053596.1:224083553-224101692 GCA_028646575.1 Pseudocheirus occidentalis | reverse complement strand
AACTTTTGGGAGCCATGGGTAAAGCGTCTCCCTTTCTCCATAAAGGAAGGTTTGAGAATAAGCCTCGAAAAACAGACAAAACAAAACAGGACAAAAAACCTACAAAAAAATACCTTGAGTTTTTCCAGTTCCCTAGCGCTGAGAGAATTGTAAGAATCTGTAACTTAAGCCAAAATGACTACTGAAAATAACCACAGCTTGTACAGTAAAATCCTTTGCAGAGAAGGTAGAGAAGTTTTAAAAAGTACTCTATAAAACACCGCAAGTTAAATAAAAAAAATTTGAAAACTCAATGACTTTAATACAAAAGTGGGTATTGAGAGGATTATGAAAACACCATCCATGATTTTTAAAATCATGTCCTTCATTATTTCTTGCAATATAGTAGCATTCCATTGTATTATCTACCATAACTTATTTATCCATTTCCCTGTTGATGAGAATCCTCTCAATTTCCAATTCTTTGCCACCACAAAAAAGAGCTTCTATAAATATTTGTTTTCACATATGAATCATTTTCCTCATTCTTTGATCTCTTTGAATTATAGATCTTGCAACAGTATTGTTGAACCAAAGAGTAGAAACAATTTCGTAGCTTTTTGGGTGTAGTTCCACATTGCTCTCCAGAATGGTTGGACTAGTTCACAGCTCCATCAACAGAGCATTGGTGTATTTTCTCTCACATCCCCAACAGCGTTTTTCATTTTCCATTTTTGTCATTTCAGTCAATCTGATGGGTGTGAGGTGATACCTAAAAGTTGTTTTAATTAGCAGTTTGCTAATTATTACTGATCTATAGAATTTTTTTCATATAGTACTCTGAAAACCCAGGCATACCTTGAATTGGTGATCCTTTGATTACTATCATTAAAGGAATTTGCCACTGTAATTAAAGATGTCTAGTGCAGATAGATCCACATGGAAGACTGAATGCCTTTTAAGAGTGAAATCCTTCAGATTATCCTGTTTGTGGATGACTTAGTGGCAATTGTATAAAGCCCTAGAATACCACAGAGTCTTCTAAAAGGGATTCGCCACCTCCCAAGAGTTTGATCTAATAATCCATGTAGGCAAAACCTAGGTGGTGCAATGGAGAGAGTACTAGCATTAGGAAGACCTGAATTCAAATTCAAATCCAGTCTTTTTTTTCCTTTTTTTTTTTTGCTTAATGCTACATTCTTATAGAGCATACGAGTCAAATGATTTTTTTTTTCCTTTGTGGGGGCCAGGACCTTTTTCTTTCTGAACATGACACACCATAGTTTGAACACGAAAGAATATTTTAAAAATACAGTTACATACTAGTTTCTTTAATGGCTAACTATTTATCAGCTGCAAAAGGATAAGGACTTTGAACTAGCAAGAGCTCCGTTTATCAGAATCTCTCTCTCCTCTCCTTACTCTTTTCCTCTCTTCTCTCCTTCCTCTTCTCTTTCTTTCTCTCCTCCTCTCTCTCTTTTCCCTCCTCTCTTTTTTCTTTTTCTCTCTTGCCTCCTTTCTTCCTTCTATTTCCCTTTTCTTTCTTTCTATCTCCTCTCTTTTTCAAATCCAGTCTTATACACTTATCATATCTCTGTGATCCTTGGTAACTCACTTAACTTCTTTATCTGCCTCAGTTTGCACATTTGTAAAATGAAGAAAATAATAGCACATTAACTCCAAAGATTGTTTTGAGGATAAAATGAGATAATATTTATAAACTGCTTCGCAAACCTTGATATGCTGCATAGAAATAAGCTTAATGCCTAGACCAGTGGTGTCAAACTCAAAGAGAAACAGTGGCCACTAACTCATTCATAAGGATCCCTGTGGACCACATAATGACTTAATTTTGAAATATAATATTTTTTATGTTTTATTTAATTTTTAGTTTGGTAAATATTTAGCAGTTATTTTTTTTCCGCTTTTTATTTTTGGAGGGGAAAGGGCAGGGTAATTGGAGTTAAGTGACTTGCCCAAGGTCACATGGCCAGTAAGTCACACAGCTAGATTTGAACTCAGGCCCTCCTGATTCCAAGACCAATGCTCTATTCACTGCACCACTTAGCCACCCCTAGTTATATTTTAATCTTGTTTGGGCCAGTTTGGAGTATTGTGATCTATAGACTGTGTGTTTGATACCTCTGCTCTAGACAATACTATACATTTGGAATGATGGTAAATTTTGAGTTCGTTCATCAATACATATGTCTTGGCTAGATTCTTGAGGTGGACAAAGAGAGAGACCCAGAATTAAGTGGGGGGAAAAGAATAGGCTAGATTGAATTTGAGGGATTGCACAAGGCTTTCAATGATCCCAAACTTCCCCATGAAAAGAGAAATCTTGTAACACCAGCATTTTTCTAACAACAGCATATAGATGTGAATGAGATTCCCAAGAAAGTTGGAATAAAGAGAGTAGCATTTTAGTAGACATCCATTTTTTAATAGTGTAGAAGGGGATGATGAGATAATGTGTAAAGAATACTAGATTTGGGGGCTGAGGGTCTGGGTGTGAATTCCACCCTCTATACTGTGTTACTCTGGGAACCCTTTCTTCAAGCATTGTAAGCTGGTAAAAGTAGGAGGAGAAACTCCCTTCCTCAGAATTAAAGAGACAAAAAAGGTTCAAAATGAAAGCAAATTTAGTCATTATGGAGTAGGCATCCCTGAGAGCATAGTAGGAATGGGAAGATCTGGTGTGGAATGTTTGGGGAGTTGCGGGAGAAGGATGTGAGTAAGGGAGAGGGCAGTTAGAAATGGGGAATGGGTTTGTATTTCCATATTTAGAGGCCTAGAATCACTGGGATGGAGAAAATATGAGAGGAAAAAGTATGCAAATCATTGAGAAATGCATGATATTAATGACTAGAGAGAAGTCTTTTGAGGGAGACAGGTGATTAGACTATTGAAAACTCTCATGAGGGCAAGCCTTGAGGCAAGTAATGATGTATCCTACTAGGCCCAAGAGACCCACTTCACAGTAGTCAAGAGCTAGAGAATGGAAAGCCTGGGAGTCTAGTCTAGCTTAGGAGGCAGGAACAGACAGTTCAAGGTGGGTCAGGTACTGGAAAGGCCTTCGGAACACTGAAGAAGTCTGGAGCAAAAAGGTCAGAGGCAGGTGGCCTGGAATAGGGCTGATACAAAGGTTCCTGGAAAGATTCTAGAGTGAAGAAGCTAGAGGCAGGTGGTCAGGATCTGCTAGGGGGTGAGGAGTGGGGAATAATTGAGATGTTTTGTGTTGAGTTTTTATAGGCATGAATAAATATGTCATTCATATGGGTGAATGACTTGACAAGTCTGTATTTAAATATTTCACAGCTGGTGCAGCATATCCATACTAGAGCCCTAGCATGAATTAAGTATTAATTAAGAGCACTATTTATGGAAAGGTCCTTTCCTAAAGGAAATTGTAGGTTTAGGATGCTGGTAACATTTTCCTGTGGACATATCTATGTATGCCTACTCTTGGAATGAGAAGGCGCATCAGAAAATTTGTCTGATATTACTAATTTTATCAAGAGATGGAACCATAATAGGTCTTGGTGATAATCTCATCACTTTTCTAGATGATAATTAAAACATCTAGAAATACATTTTAGGTGATTAGTCTAGAATTTTGCCAGAGAAAAACTAAGTCAAACTGACTGGTCTACAGTTTTCAGAATCTCTCTCTCTCTCTCTCTCTCTCTCTCTCTCTCTCTCTCTCTCTCTCTCACTCTCTCTCTCTCTTTCTCTCTCTCTGTCCCTCTTTCTCTCTCTCTCTCTCACTCTTTCTCTCTCTTTCTCTCTCTCTGTCTCTCTTTCTCTCTCTCTCTGTCTCTCTCTTTCTCTCTCTGTCTCTCTCCCTCCCTCTCTCTCTTACACACACACACACACACACACACACACACACGCACACACTTATCCTTCCCCAATTCTGCATTTCCTCTCCCTTAACTCATTTTCCATGATCTTTCAAAAACCATTGTCAATGGTTCCCACCTATTCTTTCTCTGAACCCTTCTAAATTTTCCTTCCCCAGTTTAAGGCACACATAAGACTATTCTTGGCTTTGCCTTTCTTATTTTTCACAAATTCCAACAGAGTGGTCACTTCCCTCCAAAGTTCCCATAATTTCTGCTTTAGTAAAGAGATCTCCTGTATTGGTGAGAAACAACTTTAGAATGGAATTATTTATGTTGGTTTCTCCACTTTTTGAATGATGAAATTATCATCAAAGTGAATTAAGAAACTATTTCTTGCTTGGCTTAAGGCAGAGAAAATTCCAGCATATACTTTGATAATGGAAATTTCTACTTTCTGCTGTACTGTACCTCATATCAGGTTTGAGATGTTTCCTGAATTCCTCATCTATTTCCTCTTTGGATGTGACGATAAGTATCTGGGGAGTTATTTGTAGGCAAAGGGGAGTCAATGTAGACATTTGATCAGAGGAAGTTCTGAAGTTTTTGAGATGTGACTAAAGTACCATTTAGGAAAATTTGTATGGCAGAGTTGTGTATGATTTAGAGAAGGAAGAGACTGGAGGTAGAGACACAATTGTATACTTTTGGACTCCCCTCTTTGAAAACAAAATAATCAAAAAGTATTTATTGATTGACAATCTTTGCTGAATATTTCTATTTTCTAAACGACTTCCTAGGTCCCCAACTTTGGCTACACTTACTGTTCAGGGTCAAGTGTATTTTTCATGATATGTCCATAGGTTGTTTACACATGGTTTCTTGATCCTCAAATTTTTCAGTTACCATTTCTCCCTTTATGAGTATTATGGTTTCCAAATCCTTAACAATCTGTAAAATATCTCCCAGTTGCTTACTGTAGATAATCAAGGGTGAAACGTCATTTGTTCTTTATGATGTTTGCTGGTAAAATTTAATCTCCCAAGGCTTGAGAACTTAAAATCATCTGCTATGGGGGAATCTGGAAGAATTCTTTGAACACATTGACAAATGATTCACTCTTTAAAGGGGCCTTGGAAAAAGACACACAATAAATACGTAATTCAGGCTAGGGCTCAAGCATTACTATGTGCTACAACAGCTGTGAAATATTTAAATGTCCGATTGTCAAGGCACTCACCCATGTGAATGACATATTTACTCATGCCTATAAAAACTCAGCACAAAACACCTCAAATCGCTTGTTTATCTGAGCACAGAAGATTGAAGACAGTTGATCAAAACCTATCTTCCTTCCAGAATTGTCCCTAAAGATGTGTGAAAGAGATACATATCAAGCTGTCATCTTATATAGTCTGGTTGTTTAGAGGGAAGCTGTGAATGACAGATTTGGAAACTTTGCATTATGGGGGAAGTCACAGTTATATTCCAATATCCTGGCCAATTTAATTCAGATAATTTTGGCCTGAACTTTATCCTATCTTGTCCTTAATCATTAGTCTCTTTTGATATTACAAGCTGCTTATTATAGAAGAGGTGCAGTATTTTTGCTATTTATGAAATGTCCCTTTAATATTCAGTTTTTATGTTCATTCATTTGAGAATATATGAACTCAGCAGGTCATTACCAAACATCTATTAGGCCCAGCTCTGTGTTAGATACTGTGGGTCACAGAGACAAAGTCATTGAGGAACTACCAGATTAGTTGGTAATACTATATTACATTAGTACAGTGCATGGTATCTTTTCAATGTTCTCTCACTACAATGATATTGTTCAACTTTCATAACAGTCCTTTAAATTAAATTGATATGGATTATTATCTTTATTAGATGAGGAAATAAAGAACAAAAGAGCCTAAGTGACTTGACCAAGGTCATAACTCATTAGCAACATTCCCAGAACTAGAACTCAGGTCATCTCACACTTACCTGAGTATACAATGAACTTGCTTTATTGTTATAAATGATTCTTGTACTCATGGGAAGTGGCTTGACAGGGAAGATCACAGACCATGAGATCATAGAATCTCAGAGGTTACCTTGTACAATCATACCACCAGTTCTTGAACAGGTGATTCCTTTTCCAAACGCTATGTAGCCTAACTGAAGACTTTCAGATTCCCATGGAGTTACCTCCTGAGGCAGTTCATTCTAAGTCCCAGTCTTCTCATACATTACCACATGCTTTGTGGTCCAGCCACTGTACTGCTTGCCATTCTTTTTACTTGGTGCTACATATCTCCTCTCTGTGCCTCTTTACTGACTGACACTGGAGCTTGTAATTTTCTCCCTCTTCTCTCTTTTAGAAGTTCTAGTTTGCTACAAATCTTAGTTCTAGTGCCACCCCCCCACCTATTAGTTCCATCTCCTCTAAGATTCCTATTTGTACATTTGTCATCTTACCTTAATTTGGCTATAATGAATGTAACCTCCTTGAGGGCAGGGACTGTTTTTTCTTTGTATCTCTCAGTGTTCAGCATATAGTTAATAAGCTGCCAATTTCTAAATAAATCAAGTATTTATTGCTTATCTTTGCCCAAGAATCGTTGGTCAGCATGTTTGAAGAATTCTTCCAGATTCCCCATAGCAGATAATTTTAAGTTCTCAAGCCTTGGGAGATTAAAGTTTACTAGTAAACATTGTAAATAGGAAGCCATTTTTCTTTATATCAAACTTAAATTTGCCTCTTCAATTTTTATTCATTGCTCCTATTGATGTTCCCTCAGGCAAAAAAGGGACAAATCAAGCCCCTTTTGGTATGGAAGCCTTTTGCATAGTTGAAGATGGAAGATGGGTCTTGTTTCCTTCTGTTTTCCAGCCTAAATATCTTCAGTTACCTCAGTTGATTTTCTTTATTTGGCACAGTCTTTTTTTTTAAATTTTATTGACTTGTTTGTTTACTTTTAGGCTACAATATTCAGTTCCAGATTTGGTACAGTCTTGAATGTTAACATAAATCCAATAACTGTTTTCTGGATGCACTCTAATGCAGTGGTGTCAAGCCCAAGCAGAAATGAAGGCCATTATACCATGCATAAAGATCTCCGTTGGTCCTGCATTGACTTAAAAACCTTAAATTAATATTATCTATATTCTATTGTATTTTTTATTTATTTTGTTAAATATTTATCAATTACATTTTAATCTGGTTTGGACCACACCAGGAAGTGTTATGGGCTGCATGGAGCCTATGGTCTGTGTTTGACACCTCTGCATAATTTATCAGTATCTTTACTAAAATGTGATCATTACATAGGTCTCTCATCATCTTCATTCTTATCCTGAGGCCTCTCTCAATGTAGCCTAAATTGGGTATACAGTTCACTAAGACTTCCAGATCTTTTTTTTTCCCCAGGGTGGAAGGCAGGGCAAGTGGGACTAAGTGACTTGCCCAAGGTCACACAGCTAGTAAGTGCGATCAAGTGTCTGAGGCTGAATTTGAACTCTGGTCCTCCTGACTCCGGGGCTGGTGCTCTATTCACTACACTACCTAACTGCCTCCAGATCTTTTTTTTTTTCACACAAATTATTATCTATTCATTTCCTTCCTATGTTATGTTTGTAAAGTTTATTTTTTGAAATAAACTATAAAAGTGAACATTTATTACTAAACTATAAAAGTGAACATTTATTCTTTTAAACTTTGATCTTATTAGATTATGCTCATCATTCTAGTTTGTCAAAATTATTGTGAATCTTGTTTATTATCCAACCTACTGGCAACCTGTTGGAACTTTGTGTCTACTGCAAATTTGATAAAGATGCCTTTTGAAACTTTATCCACATTACTGATAAAACTGCTTAAGAGTACAGGGTCAAGGATAGAGCCTTGGCTAGAAAAATCCCCCCATTGCAGTATTGCTATATTGACAAATACTCTTTGGGCTGCTTCATTTAACCAGTTCTCCATTCACTTAAGTGCACTGTCATCTAGACCTTATCTTTCTATTTTGTCTACAAGGACACTTTGAAAGACTCTGTTGAAACCCAGGGGTACAATGTCTACAGATGGCAAAGACCTGCCAGTCTAGGAACTCAGCCAGAAAAGGAAATGAAGTTGACGTGACTTGTTCTTGAGGAAGCCAAATTAGGGGCTTTTTTAGTGATAGCCTTTTGCCTTGCTAAATGTTAAGAAACCATGTTTTAAAAATACGTTCTAGAAGTCTGCCAGAAATAGTCAAGCTTGTTAATCTCTAGTCAGCAGCATCCATTTTCTTTCCTTGAAAAAACTGGGACAATACTTGCCTTTCTCCAGTCCTGCGGCATCGTTCCTAATCAATCAAAAATCAACATGTTTATTAAACAGCTACTATATCCAGGCAATGTGCTATGTGCTTGGGAAACAGAGACAAAAACCAAAACTGCCCTTGACTAGAAAGAATTCTATTTGAATGGGGAAACAGCACGAAGGTATATAAAACATAAACAGAATAAGATACCAGATAACTTTGGGAAGGAGAAGGAACTAGCAGATTGGATGACCAGAAAGACCTCATAGGGCACTTGAGCTGAGTCTTGAAGAAACCCAGGGGTTGTAAGAGGTAGAGGTGAGGAGAGAATGAATTCCAGGTATGGGGCATAGCTAGTACCAAGCTCAAAGTGCATGAAGGGGAATAATCTATAATAAGACAGGGAAGGTGTAGAGATGTCCATGATTTTTCAAAGATCAGTGAAAATTGCTCTGTAATTTTGCTTGATAATTCTTTTGGTACCTTACAATGTAGTTCATTCGAAGTTGGGAAATTGAAGTAATTGAGGGCAACTCTGTGCTTTCTTCTTACTTCATCTTGGATTTCAACGTCCTTTTAATGATTCTGTTTCATTCCTTCCAATCAAAAGATAAGTCTCCTTGGAAGAGAAAATAGAACTGAAATAAGATTCAAGGAATTCTACCATTTTGATATATGTCTGTCATCATCACGTTTTCCACCCTAAACCATAGTTTGGTATCTTTTGTTTAATCCTTCTTAATTCTAACACAGTGAAAAGATGAGCAACCAGTTCTTCTTTGTGTCATAGTCATCACCTATTGTATATGTTCATGATTATATCATCATTGTTTCTTTCTTCATTGATGCTCATTATGGATCTGGAGAGAATGACTTCTACCAGATATTCAATAAATATTTTAAAATATTGTATATGCATATATTTAAAAATTATATATATATATATATATATATATATACACACACAATTTCTTATTGACCCTGTTTGCTTTTATATCAATTAAATTTCTCCTGGTATCCCACTTCCTTCTTATCCCAGAGAACCATCCCTTATAGTAATGAAATTTATTTTTAAAGAAAAAGGAAGAAGATAAAAAAATTCAGCAAAATGAATCAATATACTGGAAAAAATGTGACACATTATATGTGTTGTTTTAGAATCATGGACCTCCTCCCATCTTCCATCTCTGAAAGGAGCTGGGAGAAGGATCTTCTCATCTTTGCTCTTTCAGACCAAGCTCATTCTTTGTAATTACTTTTCTGGCTCTTCTTACTTTATTTTGCATCAATTCATGTGCATTTTTTCATGCCTCTCTGTATTTATTATGTTCCTTGAAGTAGAATAATTTTCCATTGCAATCACATATCATGATTTGTTTAGGAATTCTCCAGTTGATTTGCATCTATTTTATTATTTCTAGTACTTGGCTATTGCAAAAAATTCTGCCATAAATATTTGGGCATATATTAGACCTTTATTTTTGTTAACAACCTCCTTGAAGTACTTAACTAGCAATGTAATCTCTTGGCCAAATGGTATGGACATTACTTTATCTGTTTTCCCACAGTTTCTTCAACACAACTCGTTCTCTGTTTTTTGTCATCTTTGACAGTTTCCTGCAATTTACACGATTTACCTGTAGAGGTAAAATCTCAGGTTTGTTTTGATCTGCATTTTTCTTAGTAGTAGTAATTCAGAGTATTCTTTCACATGGTGGCTAATAGTTTGCAATCCTTTTTTTGAGAATTGTTTGTTCATATCCTTTTACAGTTATCTATTGGGCATGACTTTTGATCTTTTTCTTGGGAACCTTTCCCTTGCTGAAAGTCTCTCTTTTCTACATGCAACGAACAGGGTTATTGGGAGGATTAAATTTGGAACCATTTGTGAAGTACTTAGCATGGTATCTGGCACATAGTAGGTACTCTATATAAATGCTATTTTAATTGTCCTTTATCCCTACATTTCCACACAAATGCTCATGACTTAAGTTCCTTGTCCCTCTTGTTAGGTGGAAAAGGGGGCTCATAGAATCATGTTCTCATTTATAAAGCATATTAAAGATTGAAAGGTACTTTACTCATTTGATTCTTACAATGACCCTGTGCTATTTTACATATACAGAAACTGAGGCTGAGAGAGGTTAAATGACTTCCCAGGGGTCATTTAGTTAATAAGTGAAGAAGAATTTGCACTCAACTCTTCCTGACACCAAGTTCCAGTGCTCTATTCACTACATCGCCTGATTGCTACAGTCTTAAGACGTAAAGGAGCACAATGAATATCTATTCTAACATCTTCATGGAATAGGAATCTTGTCTATAACATCTTGCTCTCTCTGTCTCTCTTTTTTCTCCATACACACATGACACATACATGTATATATGAATATACATATATACATATTATAACACACATAAACACACATTGTATGTATGCACATCTATACATGTATACCCTTTGCAACAGAGGGATGATCCCAAATACTACCACAAGACTCTAGATACCTGGGGAAAGGATGAATAGACACACCCATCCCAGCTTGCCTCCCCTGTTTTCCTGTGGTTTAGTGGCACACTAGTGAAGAAATATGACACCCTCACTTCTGGGAAGCTCCTCTTTGAGAAAAAAGATGACAAAACAGATTGTGTTCTCACTCCCCAGTTCACTTGGATCTTACTCTCACTTTATGAATAACAAGGTCGATTGAAGACAAACATAGGTTAACCAACTAAATGTATTGGCTCTGGTAACAACCCTTCCTTCTTTGTAAATATTCCTAGGAAAGTTATGTGTGTCCTTGTCTTGCAACAGGAACTTAGATACATGCAACACCAGCAAGTTACCAGTAGAACCTTCCTTTGCTTTATTGTTTCATCTTGCCACAATTGTTGGCCATATTTTTTAACCCTTAAAACATAGGCATGCAAACTCCAATTAACCACCTTCAGCTTTGGGGAACTCAGCATCTCACAGAGAAATGGATACCATTAAGAGAACTTTAATTATTAAGAAACTCTTTCAAAAATTAAATAGAAATTTCTTCCTCTAAACTTCCACCCATTGATCTTCACACTGCCCTCAGGGAACAAGCAGAATAAATTTAACCCCTCCCCAATGTGACAGCACTTTGGAGGCACTGATGATGTTCATCTTTTCTCTTTCTATCTGGTGTTGTCAACCTGAGTCTGAAACATCTGGGTGGTATAGGGCCAGAGAGTTTACAGATCCAATAAAAGTGAAATTTCAGAAGATTGCATAGTTTTGCATTAAAAAAGATATCTTTTGGGTTTTGATCACCTTCCTTTCCTACTATGCCTCTCCCTTCTCCCAGAGACATATTCCTCATAACAAAGAATAAGGCTTAAAAAAGTACAACAAAATTAGCCAACACATCATTGAAGTTCAACATTATAAAATCTCTCTCTTCCTTTAATACACAGCTCAAGTGTCATTCTATATGTGAAGTCATTCCTGATCTCAATGGCTACTGTTCTCCCTCTTAAACTAGATTTTAACTACTTCATATTTATTTTGTGTGTATATATACATATATAACATATTGATTAGCTAGATTTGTATATATATACATATATGTATCTATGTACCCAATGTATATGTGCACACATGCACACATAAATGTTTATGCATGTGTTTGCATATACACATACATATACATATGTATGTATATATATATATATATATTTCAATATATCTCCTTGTCTACCCTGATGATATGGAAGTTCCTTGTAACAGGGATTGTTTCATTTATTTTGTTTGTATCCCCAGCACCTACTTCAGTGCCTGGTGCATGGTAAGTAAATAACAAATGCTTCCTGGCTTGATTCCACACCCATGATCCCATTACCTCAGCGAAGAAGGGAAGCAAGAACATTTTCACTTATCTTCTTTGGGAAGAAAATGAGTCATTACAATTTCACAGCATTCAGTGTCAGATTTTGTTGTTCTTTTCATTTGCATTTTTATAGTCACTGTGCATATTGTCTTCCTGGTGCTGCTGACTTAAATATGCACAGTTTTGTGTTTTCCCATGCTTCTCTGTATTCTTCATATTCATCATTTCTTACAGTGCAGTAAAATTCCATTACAGTCATGTACCACAATTTGTTTAGCTATTCCCCATTCAATAGATGTTTATTTTGTTTCTATAATGTCTTTGCTACTATAAGAACCAAATGCAGCTATGTTTAAGATTGCATTTTGTGAAGGATAAATATTTAGATGAGCATAAAGACTAGTACCTACAATGAAAACATTACATAATTAGTTATTTTCCAACTATTACTTCCTGATTGATACATTTTCATAATAAAATATCTTTGAGGGATATTCCATAGAAGTCAGGCAGACCTGAATTCAAATCTGGCCTCACATTTACTGGATATGTGATCTTGTTTGCCTCAGTTCCCTCATCTGCAAAATAAGCTAGAGAAAGAAAAGGCAGACCACTCCAGTATCTTTGCCAAAAAAGCCCCAAAAGGGGTCACAAAAAATTGGAATGACTGAAAAACATTTAAACAACCACAATCTAGCATCCAAGAACCCTCTTCCTTCTTCATGTCTCTCAGGAAATGATCAAAGGGTTGATAAAAAAAATCCAATGATCTTTGCTCTTCACTTTAGACTCTACACCCCACAAATGCTCTGACCATTGACTAATTTATTGAGCATTGTTATCAGTATTATGCTAGGAATAGTGGGAAATATAAGAGAAACTGTCTTTTTTTTCTGAAAAATCTATTTGAATGGGTGAGAAATGTATGAAAAGCTCAAAGATAATCCAAGACAATATCAAGTGAGAAGAGTAGTTGCATAAAAAGACTAGTGGATTTTGAGACAGATTTGGGTTCAAATTCTAGAGTTGCCCCTTACTATCCATGTGACTGAGCAAGTTGCCTAAATTCTCTGTCTAAATTTCCTCATCTACAAAATAGGGGGAGGGCATTGGATGTGAAGACATCCTATATTTCTTCCAGCTTTAATTCCTACTTGGAGAAGGCCCATTATGAGACATTGGTCTTGTGATCCAGAAATGGTATTTGAAGACTATTAATTCACCCTAGTCCCTTTCTCTTCATTTGAAGCAATGTTAACACATAGAATCTTACAATCTTAGAGCCGGAAGGGATGTTAACAATTAGTTAGTCAAAAACCCTAATTTTACATATGACAGAATATCCTCAGTGGTAATGTAGCTTGTTCAAGGTCATGGCTAATCAGTGGTAGAGCTAGATTGGTGGAACCCAGGGGTCCTAACTCCTGTGATCAATTTCTTTGTCCTTGTTCATCCTCACTCTTCCCCAGTAACTATCAAATTATTTCAGACCATGGCAGTGTTTCTTTTTATGAGAATTTTTTTTTTATTGAATTCCTTCCCCCTCAGTCTCAGTTTGGAAAATCCCCAGAGAGATTCATTTTGAGGACAGCTGAACTAATCATGAATATTCTGCTGAGTCAGCTCGAGAGAAATCACTCACTCTGTGAAGCTCCTCTCCCTCACCCCTCCTCAAATCCCCCAGTCCCTGGCCTACACATAATTAGGCAGTCAATACCCCAGAGAGGAAATGCAATGGCATATCCTCTTTTTTCTCTTTTTGAGGAACGGAAGACTAATTTGCCTGTGTCAATTCCAGATTTATTCTTGTTTGGTCCTATTGGCCTTGTTGTACTGGCTCAGTACATTTATACCTGTTTATCCTTGGCTCAATCCTACTGTGTAGGGAAGCTTAGCTTTATTTTTAGTGGCTGCCAAGAGCCCAAATGCAAATGCCTTCCCTTCTTCTGGATAACAGATAATAACATTCCCATATGTCCATTCAGTCAATAAGCTTTTATTAAACACTATGTGCCAGGCACTCTGCTAAACTCTAGAGATACAAGCAAAGGCTAAAACATAATCTCTGTCCCTAATGATCTCACATCCTGATGGGGAAGACAGGATTAGAAAACAAGGTATGCACAAGATCCATACAGTATAAATGGAAGATAATATCAGAGGGCACATTCTAGAATTGGGGACAGGGGACCGGGAAAGACCTCTTGAAATTAGCGGGATTTGAAGAGTCTCAAAGGAAGCCAGGGAATTAAGAAACCAGAGACGAGGTGGGGAGAGCAGTTGAGGCATGAGTGGTGCATGAGAGGGACAGAGCAAGCAGATGCAGGGAAGTAAATTATGAAGAAAGGCTATTAAGAAGGGCTTTGAAAGCCAGACCAGAGGATTGTATAGATGATCTCAGAGGTAAGAGGGAGAAACAGGAATTGACCAGAGATGGTGACAGAGAGGTTTGGGTGGTGTGTATGTGTGACATGGTGAGGTTCGGACTTTAGGAAGCTGAGTATAAGAAGGAATGGGGTGGGGAGATGTGAGGGAGGGAAATCAGTTAGAAGGCTATTATCATAGTACAGTAGGGTGACTATAAGCAATGCAGCAGTTCTGTGAGTGGAGAAGAAGGGACATAAAAGGGATGGGGAGCTAGAAAAGACAAAACTTGCCAACCGATTGGACATGTGGAGTGAGTGGAATGTAGGAGATGAGAATGACAGTGAGGTTGCCAGTCTGAGTGACTGGGAGGACCTTCCCTCGGTAGTTATAAGGATGTTCAGAAGTAGGGAAGGGTTTTGTCCTCTTTCAGAAAGATGGTAACCTTGAGGCAGACACATTAAAAAACAAACAAACCTCAAACCAAAAGCTCTATTCCCCATCTCCATCTGAACTCTCTAGCACAGACCATGCACAAAGAAATCTAATAACACTGTCAAATCTAATAATCACATCAAGCCAAAGAGGATCAAAAACAACATATGCCTGATCGTATTGGAATGAAAACAGAGTTGAAGAGACAGGGTCTGAGGCAACCAAATTCAAAAGGAGAGGGGAGAAAACTATTCCTCCATGGCTAGGCATTTTGGAGGGTTTTGAAAACTGTTTTGAAAACTGAAGGGATTTATTATTTGTTTTTTTCTCCCGGAGGAATGATCAGGAGCCCAGAAGAATAGTCATTCTTTCCATGGCACAGAAGTATAAGATGATTTCTTTACAAAACACTCCCCTCTGGAGCTGAAACATGGTATTATTAAGGTATAAACAAGTGCAAGGTAAATGGGGGACACCAAGTTTACATGCGGTGTCCTCAACTCCTGAACCTAAAGTTGAATCCAAATTGTGCTGAGTAGACCAGATCGTAAGCAAATATGTATTATAAACCATGGAAAAGTATGTGTATTCTAAAGGGGACTGGGGGTCAAGAGACCTGGGAAACTTGCCACTGCCCAGCTGCGTGGCCATGGGTAAATCTAGGTCTCAGTTACTTCATCTGGAAAATGAGGTAAAACCAATTTTCTTTCTTTCATTTTTTTAAATACAAATTGTGCCACAGAGGCCCAGAGAGGTAAAATGACTTAAGGTGGCAGAGTTTTTCAGTGGCTGAATTGGGACTATAACCTGTATTTGGGTCCTAAATCCAATTCCTTTTCCATTATGTGAAAGCATTTATTGCCCCTCTCACAGGATTTCTGAGAAGGTCGCTTTTGTTGTTGCTCAGTCATTTGCAGTCATATCCTGCTCTTTGTTACTCCATTTGGGATTTTCTTGCCAAAGATACTGGGAAGGTTTGCCATTCCCTTCTCCAGTTTATTTGACAGATGAAGAAACTGAGGCAAACAGGGTTAAGTGACTTGCCCTGGGTCACATAACCAGTGTCTGAGGTCATAGACCCAGCACTCAAAGGAGATCTTAAATGTACTCATTGTTCTGCTCTTCAGAGTCATGCAGAACAAAACAAATAATCCCTCCTCTAACATGACAATCTTTCAGATGCTTGAAGACAGTTATTTCAAGCTTATTCAATAGACTATGTGGGTTAGAAGCAACCTTAGAGAAGATCTAGTCACAGATTCTCTGAGTTGGGAGGAAAATTAATGATCACTTTGTTTAAATTTTAGAGGAGTACCCTCAGCAATATCCTCAGTAAATGGTCATGAAGCTTTTACTTGAAGACCTCTAAGGAAGGAGAACCTCCCCCCTCCCAAGGTAGTCCACTTCTAGACAACTCTAGCTGTTAGGACACTCCTTCTTATATCAAACTGAAACTTCTCTCTGGGCAGCTTCTATTGACTGCTCCTTCTTCTGCCCGCTGGAGCCAAGCAGAGCAAATCGAATCTCTTGTCCACATGATGGCCCTTCCAATACTTGAAGACAACTATCATACCTCCAACTTCTCCCCAGAAGGCTTCTCTTCGATAGACTAAACATCCCCCAATTCTTCAACTGATCCTTCCATGGCACAGTATTGGCCTCTCTCACCACAGTTTTTCATTTTACAGATGAGGAAACTGAGGCTGGGAGAAGTGAATTGATCTACCTGAGGAGATTAATCTAGGTCATGACTCATTTGATACTTTAATGAGTCTTTGGCCTCTAAGTCTAATTTCTTTTTCATTCTATCACAATGCCCTCTTTACTTCCCTTACAGGGTTGCTTGTGAGTCAGTGAGGTCATAAATGTGGAAGTTCTTTGACAAACAATGATTGTATTGTAGGATGAGCCTAGACTTTCAATTTTAGTAGTATAAGAAACCCTCAGGTAAGGAAACTTCATCTGCCAATGCAAATCAGACCTTCTTTGCCACAGAGAGCCTTAAGGCAGTCTTTCTCAATTAAAAAAAAATTTTCAGCACCTTTTTACACTATTACAAATTATTCAGGATCCTGGAAAGATCTTTTGCTTATGTGGGTTCAATCTATTGATATTTACCATATTAGAAATTTAAATGTCAGTAGCATTAGGAAAATAATTTTAACCCCTCCAGGTTCCCCTGAGAGATGTTGGGTACCCCAGAGATTCCCTAGGCCATACTCGACCAACCACTGTCTTACGGACTTGCCTGGGCCACTGAGAGGTTAAGTGACTTGGGACGAGCCACTCAGTCAGTTTGTACTAGTTAGGACTTGAATACAGGATTTCACTCTGAGGCCAGCTTTGTATCTTCCACACCACTTTGTGTTACTTCTTTGCCACTGTGAATAAAGGTTTTCATCCCACTGCGTCCAAGGTCAGCTACAGGTGTCTCCCTTTGTTTTCCTTCTGTGGGTGAGTTTGACTTTGGAAAGGAAAAACAAATGCTTCCAGTGACATTTTTCAAACTCTTCTACTTAGTATATTGATGATGCTGTCAAAAGTCACTGCAGTTTGCTGGCAGCTGTACTTCCTCCTCCACAATCACTTCCATTTCCTCAGGGACAAAATGAGGAACCACCCTTCAGTGTAATCAGCTGTAGACCATTGTGCTAACATAGAAGACTCCCTGGGTAATATCTTGTGATATGAAGCATGTTTTGTCAATGCAATGAGATGGCTATGAAATTATTTTTACAGACAAGGAGACAAGAGAGTTTAAGAGCAGAGACAGCTAATTCCAGTGGAGAAATATTCATATTAAGAAGTGGATATTTCAGCTGTCATTTGGGATTGGGTCAATATAGGAAAATTGTAAAGTCAATCAACTTCTTTGTCTATTGCATGAATCTTCCCTTTCTGCTCCATTATTCCTTCTCCCCGGTCTTCATTCATTACTTTCTTCAGGAGCTCAGGGTTGGTGTGTTTTCTTTGAATATTTCCAAACCATGCTTTTTCCACTCTGATGCTCGTTCCTATCTCTTTTCCATAAGAACCTTTGACTCCACTTTGTGAGCCACCTTGGGTTCTGATAAGTGAGCTTTCCCCTTATCCTGTCTAGAAACTAGCCTCTATGCCACTTCCTGGCTCTCTGCACACCATACCACCATGTACCCCTTCCCTATCTTTCTTCTTCCCTCTATGTTGCCTTTCCCCATTAGAATGTAAGCACTTGAAGGCAGAGCCTGTCTTACTTAAATTTATATTCCCAGCACTTCACATAGTGCCTCACTTATAGTAAATGTTTCCCTCCCTTCTTCCTTCCTTCCTTCCTTCCTTCCTTCCTTCCTTCCTTCCTTCCTTCCTTCCTTCCTTCCTTCCTTCCTTC
>CM053596.1:224065896-224083053 GCA_028646575.1 Pseudocheirus occidentalis | reverse complement strand
TTTTTTTGCCTAGGGTGATTTCTCCAGAAAATACAAACAACCACTTCAATCTACCAGGCAAGTACACCAAATCATTGGGACCAAAAGGATTTAGGAATACAGATTCCAGGATTGTGTTTCTAATTTCCATTCCTCTGTTATTTACTTGGTTCACTGTCCCAACAATACACAGTCAGGAAGTTCACCCAAAATTCTAACCAAAATTTCTTTTGCTATACAGCGTAGGCAAATATATTCTCATTGTAGTTAACGAATTAGTTCAACATTACATCCGTCTTATAGTTCTGTGAGTCGCCTTTTCTCTTATACTCAACAATCTAATTAAAATCCAACAAGTGTTTATTAAGTGCCTACTATGTACAAAGAGGGAAGCTATGTGGTGAAGTGATGGATAGAGTGCCCAGCCTGGAGTCAGGCAGACCTGAGCTCAAACTGGGCCTCAGATGTTAACTAGCGGTGTGACCCTGGGCAAGTCACTTAACCCTGTTTGCCTCAGTTTCCTCATCCAAAAAATTATCTAGAGAAGGAAATGGCAAACCACTCCAGTATCTTTTGCAAGAAAACTCCAAATGCAGTCATAAAGAGTTGGACACAAATGAAATGACTGCACAACAACAATAAACATGTAAAGACAGTGCTAGTCAATAGAAGTACAAAGAAAAAAAATCATCTCTGCCCCGGGGTGCTGCCCTTCTTCTGTCAGATACAGCATACAAACTGGCAATAATCTCCTATGTGACTATTTGAGGGGAAGAGAGGGAGCCCAAACAACTAGGGGAAATCAGTATAGAATTCCTTATGGACATGATGCATGACCTGAGCCTCAAAGGAAAGCAAGAATTCTAAGATGCAGAGGTGAGGGAGTGGGGACATGCTGGGCATAGGGGGCAGCTGCAGCTCATGCAGAAGAACGGAGGCAGAAAGGGAACACTGAGCTCAGAGAGTAGTGATTAGGACAGTTTTTCTGGAATAAAGAATGTCAGAAGGGGAATAAGCTGAAGATGATGCGATGTGGAGTGGGGCAGGGGGCCAAGTTTATTTATTTTTTTAAATGATGGTTATCTTGATTTTTTTTCTCCTGGAGAAAAAGAGGCCCAATTTAGTAAGCAAATGAGACCCGTAGTTATCCCACCCTCCCACCTCTTAGTTGAACAAGCCAAAGAAGTGTAGGCCTGAATTTCTCCGTGGGATCCATAAAGGGAATTAGGATTGTTTGTCTTTCTGACAGTGAGTGAATCTAAACATTGATTCTGGGGTCCATCCAATCTGGAAGTTTCTTTTCCCTTGATTAATCAATTCAGATTTACCAGTTTACAAACAGACTCTTTTCAATATACCAACCGGTTTTTGTCAGGTATTTTTGTTCACCTGGTTTTGTGTGAGACTCTGAAAGGTAGTGAGCCAGAGCCCTTCTTCTCAGGGAGCTTGGGTCTATCCAGCTGAACATAGAACGCCTGCTCCTTTTACTCTCCCTGTTTTTCCTGGGGGAGGATGATTTCTAGCTCCATATTCCATATGACAGTCAGTGAAAAGGCAGTTATTAAATATCAGTCCTCAAATCAGGGCCAACTTTACATGTATAATAATAAACTGGCTTACCTTTCATGTTATATGAATTACTAGAAGAAAGGTCCCACACGTAAGGAAATAATAATTATCACATCTTGTGATAGAACACGATACTAGTGATGGATATAGATGAGCATTGAAGGGTACACTTTATAGATATTTTCGCCTAATGGAAAACTGCTGCTGAAAGGAGAGCATAGGAGTAGAATACAGGTATATATCAATAAAAGATTCCAGAAAGGCATTCTTTTTTCTTTTAGTCCTGGGTAGACTGAATTTTACCCTGAGGTGACTATCCTCTTTAGTCTAGGGCAGGGATTCTTAACCTGTGACCCATGAATTCTTTTATAAAAAAAGTATTTTGGGGCAGCTAGGTGGTGTAGTGAATAGAGCACCGGCCCTGGAGTCAGGAGGACCTGAGTTCAAATCCGGCCCCAGACACTTAACAGGTACTAGCCATGTGACCTTGGGCAAGTTACTTAACCCCAATTGCCCTGCATTTCCCCTCCAAAAAGCAAAAATAAAAATAAAAAAGTATTTTGATAAGGCTTACTTTGTAATCTCATGCATTTTATTTTATTCACTTAAATATTATTCTGACAATGGATCTGTTGGTCACCAAATTGGAATAATAATAACGATAGCTGGTATTTATAAAGCACTTTAATGTTTGCAACATGCTTTACAAATATTGTCTCATTTTATCTTACAATAATCCTCAGAGGTTGGTGCTATTCTTATTTCTATTTTACAGATGGGGAAACTGAGACAAGCAGAGGTGCAGTCACTTTCCCAGGGTTATCCAGCTAGTAAATGTCTGAGAATGGATTCTTCCATGACACAGGGGATTCTTTCTTTGATTCACTTCAGTTTAGAAATCTCTCTCTGTGGTTTACTATTTGTTTTGGGTGAAAGGGAGTAGATAACAATGTAACAATGGTAGGAGGGGAAGTGAAAAAGTGGATGGGCACAGTTCACTGAAAAGAATAATGGTCACACCTTTTCTGCTTTATAAGAGGAGTGTTTCCCTCAGCTTAGTCTGTTTCTATGTCTTGTAAGAAAGAAGGCAAAGATCAGTTTATTGGATCTTGCTCTTATCAACTCAGAAGCAGAAGGAAAAGGACTGGGGTCTCACCAATCATAGCTCAGTCTCTTCATATCTAGATGACCTTGCAAACTACTCCAGAAGCTGCTGTAAGGGGGTGGGGTGGGGCTGAGCAGTAGCTTAGAATTTTGTAGAGAGAATCAGAAGAGCACAAGTGTTTGACTCTGGCAGGTCCACATTGCATCATTATGGAGGACAAGCTGTAAACTTTAAACTCTTCACCTCTTGAATCAGCTTCTCTTCTTTCTTCCGGTATTCTTCAAGAATAATTCTTAATAATCCAGTCTCATGAAATCAGTGGCTGATGGTTTTGGATAAAAGGTTACACATATAGTCTTTGAAGGGCTAATAATGTGATATAAGACCCTGGAAAAATCATTCCACTCCAAATATTTTCCTCTCTCTGTGCCTAAAAATCTCACCATTGATTATTCTTTCCTTCAGATCAATTAATTAAGAAAATATTTTTGAATGGCTATTATAACAACAGCTGACATTTACAAATCACTGTAAGGTTTGCAAAGCACTTTTAGATATGTTATCTCATTTGATACAACTCTGTGAAATATATCTTGTATGTGTTATCTCCATTTAATGCATTAGAAAACTGAAACTCAGATTCATCTCCATCTCACACTAGGGATAATTATTATAGATAGTCGCCTATGTGGTACAATATCCTGCGATATGAAAGCTTTTGTATTGAAAATATGTCTTGCAGACCAGCTTTTTAATTCCTAGATCTCCTTACATAAGGGAAAAAAATTATTTTTCCAAGTATGCCTGTGGTCACACAGCTATCAAATATCAGAATACAGAATTTGAATACAGGTTCTTCTGGGACCAGGTTAGCATGTTTTCTAATAAACTCCTACACAATCCTATACTAGGTGCCATAAACATTGTTATTAAGCCTTATCATGACTCGAGGGTTCTTTAATATATCTCTGGGATTGGTAACACCTTAAGTTTTCAACAGCTAAGTCCAGACTTACCCTAGCACATATTACCTTATTAAAATGTCAAACAATAACCTAGGAACAGGAATGTAAAGAAATAGCTGCAAGCAAGAATGGGACAGAGCTTGAAGCTAAAGCCAAGACTCAGTGCTGTCTGAAACTTTCTTTGCTTTACTTTAATGGATCTATACCCTAGATCTGTTGGAATTGCTGACTCCTATTCCTCGTTATCAGTGCTACCAGTCCCTGTCAACCCAGTGGAGTGAACTGCTTTTCTCCAGCTTTCCTCATTTATTGGTGAACACAAACCCTTCTTCTTTTTAACTTATAGGGGGCAAAGATTGTCTCTCCTTCTCCCCCACCAACATGCCACAAAGTACTTTATTGAAAACTAATGGGGAAAAGTAAAATACAAAAACTTAATAGAGAAAAGAACTAGCAAGTCACAGAATATGGTAATCTGATCCCCAAGTACAGTATCTCTAATTTAGCTCCAGTTAGCTTGAATAATTTCCTAGCACCTTGGTCAGCTACCTAGAACCTAGACCTAGTTTTGCCATGTAGACAAGAGTCATGTTCTCTCTGGAGAGGAAATGCCAAATTGTCATACTGTCCATGATTTAAATCTCACTCTTGGGTTTTAAAACTAGAGTCCCTTTGGTCCCTTCCATCCTGTTCTGGTTGCTTAATCCTTCTTCTCTGAGTACTTCTGACTCTCTGACTAGATTGTAAAGTGTTAAACACTTCAAGTTTGTCTTTCACAAGCATCAAGTGTAAAGAAGGACTGAGAGGTGGAGGCAAAGTAAGAAAAGGGAAGGTAGGGAAGACTGAAGAAATACATTAATAACCATTTTAAAGAACCTACTGTGTGCTGGGCACTGTACTAGGCACAGGAGATACAAAGACAAATAATGAAATTATCTTCAATGTTTTCACAATTCTGGCACAGTCTTGATTTTTTCCACATTAACTGGCCACAGGAATGAAGCAACTCATCTGAGTAGTCTATCAGGCCTCTTCCTCCTCAATTTCTCTTCTGCCCTGAAGCCTTAAACCCTTGTTAAATCCCCAGACTCTGTGACTCCAATTCACCAATTCCTATTCATAATGTTTTTCCTTTTAACCTTCTTTTTTCTCCTTCCTTATTATGGTCACAGTGGACTGCTTCTAATGAGGTACATTGACAGAGATTTTGCCAAAAATATGCTTTCCTTAGAAGCTGTTTGGTACTCAAAACACCTTTAATAAGAAACAAAACCATTCCTCCTCCCCCATCCCCAGCAATGAGTGAGGTTGTAGATATTCCCCAAATAAAAAACAAATAAACAAATCCTACACTTCTAAAATGTGCTCTTGGGAAGAAATGACTGGTAGCTGATCCTTTTCTGAAAGCAGTTTTTTTATGGGAAAGGCAGAGAGGTAAGTTAAGGAAAAGTGAACAAGGTTTCTCAAAGAGTGAAGAGGAAAGGATACAGACTGGGTGGAAGGGAACAGGGTATATTTGGGGGACAGCAAAGGTAAGCTTTGCCAAGGTCACATCTCTTCTTACACCTTTCCCTTTCTCTACCTCTCAACTCAAGTCCTCTTTCAAGGACTACCCAGAGAAAATGAAGCTTATGAAGATGGTCTTGTAGCTAGCTGCAATGCTTCTTGGGCTGAGAGTTTCTCTTACAGTGTGAAGAGAGGGAGAAGGAGGGGAGTGGTGGTGATTGTAGGGAAGGGGGAAGAGGTATATGTGTACACACTCATATACAGAGGAGAAGGAAGGGGAGGGAGAGGAGGAGAGAGACAGAGACAGAAAAAGAGAGAGACAGAGAGAGACAAAATGAGACAGAGAGAGAGACAGAGAGACAGAGACAGAGAGAAAAAGAGAGAGAGAGGAAGAACAAGAACAAGAAGAAGGAGGAGGAGGAGAAGGAAAAGGGGGAGGAGGGAGAGAAGGAGAAGGAGAAAGGAGAGCAATGAAAATGAGAAAGCTCCTTTTCTTCCTTTTTCCTTTTTGAAGGTAAATCAACTGGCTAATAGTCAGGCAAAAGGGAGCAGGGGTGGAAGGAAACATTTCCAATGTTTACTCATTCTGAAAAATCAAGGTCCAAAGGTTAGTTCCTTAAATGCTTCAGTAGTTCCTTCTAGGCAAAGGCAAAGGGAGACATTCCACCTGAGTGGAGGCAGAGGGAAAACATTTGTCCAGCTCACTGGCATCCTAATAGGGAAGCACAGAGGGTAAAAAGAGTGAAGAGGTTAAAAAGGAAGTTTCTGATTTTTCTCCCACTGGACAGGGTCCTAGAGTTGGGACCAATTCAGGGATTTTCATAATTGTCCATACAACGCTATGAGAATCCCTCTTCTTTATTCCCTTTCCTTCAAGACCCACGTCTCTGCCTCTTCCCCCCCCCCCTCCACATTTTTTTGGTCAAGGAGGATCACCTTTGGGGGGTTTCCAGATCCTAAGCTATAAGACATCCTTGGCTGTCACAGGGATTTTGTCTGGGGCAGGTAGCAGAGGGTGCTGCAGCATCTTGCTCTCACTCTTAGACTCTTATACTCTTGAGAGGTATAAAGTACTTTATCTAGCCCCAAAACAAATAAAGACTTCGCCAGAAGTTACTGGCTCTTCTGGTACCAACTGTGCTGCTGGTAAATCATTTTCCCTCAGTGCCCCTAGAGCCTAAGCTTAGACTTAGAGATGAATGGAGACTTAAGCATTCATCTAGTCCAACACTCTCAATTTACAGATGAGAATAATGAGGCTCAGTTTTAAAATAGGATGAGGTCATCTCTGGGACCTCTTCTGCCTCTCTCTTATAGACCATGATTTCTGAGAACTGATGACATGTCTCTGATGTAAAGAGTAGTGGAACTAGTCTCAGAGGACCTGGGTTCAAATTCTACTGTTTTTGACAGTTGTGGCCTTGATTGTGTTACTTAACTCACTAGGGCTCTGTGAGTCATTTGAGCTGAAGCATCCTCCTAGTGGTTTCTATCTTTTCCAAGAAGTGGTGTGTTTGCAGGAAAGAAGAAGAAAGGGAATAAACATTTATATAGGGTTTACCATGTGCCAGGTGCTTTTTAGGAGTATTATTTCATTTGGTCCTCACAACAACCATGAGAGTTAGGTGATATTATTCCCATTTTACAATCAAGGAAACTGAGGCAAACAGAGGTTAAAAACCGAGGCAAACAGAGGTTAAGTAATTTGCCCAGGGTCACACATCTAGAAAATATGTGAGGCTGGGTTTGAACTCAGGACTTCCTGATTATAGACCCAACCCTCTATCCCCTGCTACACCTAGTTGCCGTCTGGCTCAGGTTCTCCTGACTTTTCAAGCTTATGAGATAGCCGACTTGTCTATAATTGTTCTCCAACATATGTGTCTCCAAGCTTTAAGTTCCATAACTGTTACATGGAGATGACAGAATCTAGAACTGGAAGAACCCTTCTCCCCCCTCATTTTATAGATCAGGAAGGTCATATAGGTAGCAGAGCTTTACTTTGAAACCATGTTTTTTGGTTATAATCTAATATTCTTTCCATCAGACCATCTAATATCTGCCATGTATACTCACAAAGTTTGTGTGAAGATACAACTCTAGATGAGTATAAAGGAAGAAGACAGATAAAGGGATGAGGGTTGGGTAGCACTATATATTAAATAGGTTTGTGAGGAAATCTAGGAACTAGACTGGAGAAATATGGTAGAGAATACTTGAGTGATCATAACAAGGGTTTTTTTCATCAGAGTATACAAGAAACCTCCTAGACAGAAAAAGATAATAGATGAGAAGTTTGGGAAAGATAACACAAGTCTGGAACATTGACATATACCGTCAGAGCAACTGACAAGGTCTAGATCTGCTGGCTAGGCTACGACTTTCTTGGTCATTTCAGGTGAAACATATTCCTAGTGGTCGCCATCTTCTCTCAGCAGTGCTATAGTTGCCAGGTGTGGTGACCCATGACTGGAAATATAGCTACAGGGAAACTGAGGATCATGTATTTCTTGGGCTTAGCAGTTCTGAGTTGCAGTAGGGCTAAAGTCAATTGAGTGTCTGCACTAAGCCTGGCTCTGATATGGTGAACCTTTGGGAGCTGGGGGTCACCAGGCAGCCTAAGGAGAGATAAATCCAATGAAAGCTCCTATGCCCGTCAGTAGTGGGATTGGCAGCATGAGTGACTGCTGCACTTCTCATCTGGGCAAGATGGGGAAATCTTAAAAAAAAGAAGATGAAGAAGTAATATAATTGTAAGAGTAGCTCCTGCTAGGTAGCCAGCACTGACTCAAGATATCCCGACTTCTAAAATTCATGTGGTAGCTGCCAAGTAAATAAACATGCACTTTTCAGGATTATTGTATGATAACCTATACTCAGGGAAAAGAAACACAAAGCAAAAGTGGCAGGCAGAGCTTGAACTTCAGTCTCTACATCACTGAGAAAATCACATATTCTTGTTGCCATGTGATTAATAGACACATGACTTTTGGGAAGGGAAAGGGAGAGGAATCCTTTCTCACCTTTGTGGAAGTTAAAGGGATAGCTGGAAGAGTACCATGCAAAACACATACAGGGAGGAAGAAAGAGAAGACTCCTTCCCTTTTATAGCCTACTGAGCAGATGGAGCTTCCTGACTTAGTTGACAATTTTCTCTGATAGGCTTTCCTCAGCCTCTGAGTCTCAGGGATTGTTTCATCATCTCAAAGTGCAAGTCTTTTCACTGTTGATCCAGAGAATATAGCAATCCCCACATGTCCAATGACACGTGGGAGATGCCCCAGAGCAACAATTCATGGAAATTCTCCTGATCAACCTTGCTGCATAAAATTATATACACAGAACTTTCTGGTGAGACAGTGTAATAGATGATTAACATAAGAGCATTGCATGAATGTATACAGATAGTTCCAGGAAGGTTAAAACTCAAAATGAATTGAGGACAGTAAGGAAAGATAAGAGTAACAAAATCCTTTTTTAAAATTTAATTTTTAAGTTATGGAATAAAACAAACATTTCTAAAACAGAATAATAAAAAGATGATTGCATATGAAACTGCAAATCTCCTATGCACAACTTGTTCCTCTCAAACATACAGCAAAATTAGTGTGTAAATCTTCTTTGTTTTTCTTCTATCCCTACCTTCTATCCTATAGATGGCCACCATTAGACACAAATACACACAAACACACACACATATATATATATATATATATACATATACACACATATAAATGTGAAATCATTCTATACATACTTATATTTATTAGTCCTTTCTTTGTGTCCAAATAGTGTTTTTCTTCATATGTCACTTATAGTTAATTTGGGTATTTATAACAGTCAAAATTACTTACTTGCTCAAAGTCATACTTAAAGCAGTGTTGCTATTACATTGTATGTACAATGTTTTCTTGGTGCTGCTCATTTTGCTCTTCATTATTTCATGCAAGTCTTTCCATAGTTTTTTTTTTGGCTTTTTGGAGGGAGGAAGGCAGAGCAGTTGGAGTTAAGTGACTTGCCCAAAGTCACATGGCTAATTTTTGTGTTAAATGTCTGAGGCTGAATTTGAACTCAAGTCTTCTTGACTCCAGGGCCGGTGATCTATTCACCACACCACCTAAGCCGCCCCTCCAGATTTTTCTAAAATGATTGAGTTTCATCATTCCTTATAGCACAGTAGTATCCCATCATAATTATATACCACAACTTGTTCAGTCACAGTTTATCAGATAAATGTCTCATATCTAAAATATATAACTTTGTGAAATCTACAAGAATACGAGTCATTCCCTAATTGATAAGGAAGGGGTCAAAGGATATGAACAGGCAGTTCTTCAATGAAGAAATCAAAACAATTTATAGTCATATGAAAAAATGCTGTAAATAATTATTGATTAGAGAAATGCAAATTAAAACAACCTCGAGATATCTTTTTACACTTACCAGATTGGCTAAAATAATAGAAGTGGAAAATAACAAATTTTGGAGGGAATGAGGAAAAATTGAGACACTAATTCATTGTTGGTAGAATTGTGAACCGATCCAACCATATTGGAGAGCAATCTGGAATCATGCTCAAAGAATTATTGAACTACCTATACTGTTTGAATCAGCAATACCTCTACTTGGTCTATTTCTGAAGATAATTGAGGAAAAAGGAAAGGAACCTATGTGTTCTAAAATGTTTATAGTAGCTCTCTTTGTGGTGGCAAAATACTCTTTTTAAAAGTTCTAAAAAAGAAAGATCCAAGAGGGATAGATCACATCTAGGGATGGTTGGAACAAGATAACTGACAACATAGCTGCCCACTTACTATTTTGCTTCTGTGTCCTCTGCTAAGGGGAATGCATGACAACTGGCAGAACAAAAATGACTGACAGGAATTTGTTACCTAAGATTAGCAAAGAGATAGTCAGAGAGCATCTTGGTGAATTTCATTTAGCTGACTCAGCTAAATTACATGAGATATGGAATAAATGGAATGGAATTGGGTATGGAATCAGTCTAATGGGGGAGACCACATGCAACAACTATCTACATGCCAGGTATAGTTAGGACTAATGATGATTATCTCAGCAGAAGAGACCACTATTGGGGAAGACTGGAAAAAGATTCTTATGGCAGGTGGAAGGTTAGCTGAGACTTATATATGTTATATATCATATGAATAGAAGAGAATTCTAGAGGGAAAGCACTGGAGGGGAGACGTGGTAGGGGAAGCAAAGGCTTCCTGAAGAAGGTCATATTTGAGTTTTCTCAAAAGAAGTCAGGGAAGAAAGGAACATCCCAGGTATCTGGGAATAAACCAGTGAAAAGTCATGGAGTTGATAGATGGAGTATTGTGTAGGAACAGCATAGGCCAGTGTAGCTGGATTATAGGTTGTGGAGGAATAGTAAAATATGAGAAGCCTGGAAAGGTAGGGAGGAATCATATACCAAAGGAGATTTTTTTATATTGATCCTGGAGGTAATAAGGAGCCACTGGAGTTTATTGAGTAAGAGTAAGAATTTTAGAAAGTTCATTTTTGTCAACTTAATGGAAAATAGAATGGAATGGAGAAAGACTTGTGGCAGGGAAACCAATGAGAAAACTATTGTTCCACTCAATCCACTGGCTAGAATCCATAGACCAGGGGGCAGCTATGTGGCACAGTGCATAGAGCACTGGCCCTGGAGTCAGGAGGACCTGAATTCAAATCCAGTCTCAGACACTTTACATTTACTAGCTATGTGACCTTGGACAAGTCACTTAATCCCAATTGCCCTGCATTACCCCCTCCAAAAAGACAAAGAACAAATCTATAGACCTCATGCTGCCTTCTACCTAGCAAGAGTCCTTTCCTGCCCCTCCTGATCTCTCATTTTATGTTCCATAGGGCCTGATTGCCAATGTATTCCCATTTGGACACCAGTTGATGATGGTAACATACACGATATACTTACAGGTCTATAAAGGGTGTTCTCACAACAACTCTATGAAGTAGGAAATGTTGGTTTTGTTAGCTGTAAGCTCCTTGAAAACAGGGGCTGTTTCTTTTTTCTTTTTATAAAAATACGATTTTATTTTTTCCAATTACATGTAAAGACAATTTCAAGATTCATTTTTTAAAAATAAATTTTTGCTTTCCAAATTGTTTCCTTGCCTCCCATCCTTCCCTCCCCTCTTCCTAAGACAGTAAGCAATATTATATAGGTTATATATGTGCAATAAACTGACAAATCAATGATTGGTGCCTTTTTCTTGCTGTGTTATTTGTCAAAAAATTTTCCCAAGGAACCGGCTATTTTAAATTTATTTATTTATTTATTTGAAATTTTCAACATTCATTTTCACAAGATTTTGAGTTACAATTTTCTCCCCATCTTTCCCCTACCCCTTACCCCAAGATAGCCAGCCTACTGAATACCTGTTCCCCCAATCTGCTCTATCTTATATCCTCCCCCAAACCCTCTAACTTTCTGATAGGGCAAGATAGATTTCTATACCCCAATGCCTGTATATCTTATTTTCCAGTTACATGTAACAAACAATTTTCTTTAACATTTGTTTTTAAAACTTTGATTTCCAGATGCTTTCTCTTCTTCCCTCCTCACCCACCCCCACTGGGAAGATAAGCAATTCAATATAGGTTGTAAAAATGTAGTTACACAAAATGTTTCCATCGTGGTTATATTGTGAAAGACTATGTTTCCCTCCATCCTATTTTGCTTCCTACTTATTCTGTTTTCTACTTTGACCTCCTCCCTTTTCAAAAGTATGTGCTTTTAACTACCCTCTCCCAATATCTGGCCTCCCTTCTATCATCCCCCCTCTTACCCTCTTCTCCCCCACCCACTTTCCTGTAGGGTAAGATACCCAGTTGAGTGTGTATGCTGTTCCGTCCTTAAGCCAAATTCAATGAGAGTAAGGTTGACCCATTCCCTTTTACTTTCCTGTTCTTCCACTCCATTGTAACAGTTTCTTCTTACCTCTTTTATGTGAGATAATTTACCTTATTTTGTTTCTCCCTTTCTCCTCCTCTCATTATATTCCTCTCTCACGTATTAATTTTATTTTTTAGAAATCATCCCTTCCTATTCAACTCATCCTGTGCCCTCTGTCTATGTATACATGTACACACATAGACACACACTCACATATGTATTTATACACACATCACCCTCCTTTACATGCACATATATGTACATATACATATAAACATACATATTCCCTTCAACTATCCTCATACTGAGAAAAGGCTCATGAGTTAAAGTTATCATTTTGCCATGTAGGAATGTAAATACTTCAACATTAAGAAGTTCCTTGTGATTTCTTTTTCCTGTTTACCTTCTCATGTTTCTCTTGCTTCTTGTATTTGAAAGTAAAATTTTCTGTTCAGCGCTGGTTTTTTCATCAAGACTGCTTAAAAGTTCTCTGTTTCATTGAATGACCATATTTTCCCCTGAAGCATTATACTCAGTTTGGCTGGGTAGGTGATTCTTGATTTTAATCCTAGCTCATTTGACCTTTGGAATATCATATTCCAAGCCTTTTGATACCTTAATGTAGAAGCTGCTGGATCTTGTGTTATCCTGATTGTGTTTCCACAAATTGTTTCTTTCTGACAGTTTGTAATATTTTCTCCTCAACCTGGGAACTCTGCAATTTGGCTATGTTATTCCTAGAAGTTTTCTTTTGGGGATCTTTTTCAAGAGGTGATCAGTGAATTCTTTTAATCTCTATTTTGCCCTCTGGTTCTAGAATATCAGGGAAATTTTCTTTGAGAATTTCTTGGAGGATGATGTTTTTGATCATGGCTTTCCAGTAGTCCAATAATTTTTAAATTGTCTCTCCTGGATCTATTTTCCAGGTCAGTGGTTTTTCCAACGAGATATTTCACATTGCCTCCTATTTTTTCATTTTTTGGATCTGTTTTATAGTATCTTGATTTCTCATGAAGTCATAAGCTTCCATTTGCTCCATTCTAATTTTGAAGTAATTATTCTCTTCAGTGAGTTTTTGAAATTCCTTTTCCATCTGGGCAATTTGACTTTTTAAAGACATTCTTCTCCTTGTTGGTTTTTTGGGCTTCTTTTGTCTTTTGAGTTAGTATATTTTTTTGGAGGGAAATTGGGGGTAAGCACCTAGCCCAAGGTCACATGACTAGTAAGTGTTAAGTGTCTGAGGCTGGATTTGAACTCAGGTCCTCCTCGCTTCAGCACCAGTTCTCTATTCACTGTGCTACCTGGCCACCTTGTTAGTTGATTTTTAAGGTGTTATTTTATTCAGTATTTTTGGGTCTCCTTTAGCAAGCTGTTGACTCACTTTTCATGATTTTCTTATGTCATTCTCATTTTTCTTCCAAATTTTTCCTCCACTTCTCTTATTTGATTTTCAAAATCCTTCTTGAGCTCCTCCATGGCCTGTAACCAGTTCATATTTTTCTTGGAAGCTTTTGATACAGGAGTTTTGACTTTGTTGTCTTCTTCTGGTTCCATGTTTTGATCCTTTTTGTCCCCAAAAAGGGATTCTGTGGTCTGATTGTGCTTCTTCTGCCTGCTCATCTTGCCAGCCAATTACTTGACTTTTGAGCTCTTTGCCATGGTAGAACTCTGCTTCCAGAGTGGAGAGAACTGTGTCTCAAATCACTGGGGTTTTCACTGTTGTAAGGACTATGAGAAGAGTGCCCTCTCTACAGCTACCACAATCTTTGGCACACTTGCCCCAGGACCACCGCCCAAGACAGTGACCAGATCCAAGCAGGTCAAAGCAACAATAATCCTCTGAATGGTTGCTTGTTCCACTTATGATTTCCAGGCTAGGAGCTCCCTATTCAGCCACATGAAAGCAGCTGCAGCTGCTGCTGCCATATTGCTATCTCCCTCTCACCCAGGGGTCAGGGTCTAGACCAAGCTCTTCTGTCACCCAGTTCCAACAGAGTTCCCTACTGACCTTTTACTTTGTCTTTGGAGTTTATGGGTTGAGAAGTCTGGAAACCACCAGAGCTGCCAGTGATTTACTCTCCTGAAGCCTGCTCTGACCAGTCAATGCCACAGGTCATAGCTGCCCTGGATCTGGGTCCTCACAACTCATGCAGGACTGTGCTTGGCTCCCTTTCTGGTGTGATAGACACTGCCTGTGGGCCAGCCAGGCTGCCTTCAGTGGGAGATTTGCTTCTTTCTGTCACTTTGTGGGTTCTGTAGCTCTAAAGTTTGTTTAGAGTCATATTTTGCAGGTATTGGAGGTGGTTGGAGTGGTAGCTCAGAGAAGGTCTTACTTTTTACTCTGCTATCTTAGCTCCCTAATTTTTTTTCTCTCTCATCACCACACAGCTCAGTGTCTCACACATAGCACATGATTAATAAATGTTATTGATTTACAGAATGATTGACTGTTATTTCTACCTTATAAATGGGCTTAGAATCATAGACCATAGAGTATTAGTGTGGAAAGGGATCTTCTATTGTCACTTCTTCATTTTACTGGTGAAGAAATTGTTCCAGAGAGATGACATAATCCAAGATCACACAACTAAAAACATAGAACTCCTAAATCCTAGTCACTGTCTTTTCCACTCTTGATGCTATGTGTCTGCCTTCTCAAATATATTTGATTTTACAAGGAAACTTTGGGAAGCAAAAAAATCCTTCAAGATCCATGTTAGGAACTAGCATGAGCAACCAGAACTTTGCCTCAGGGACTTGACTTTAAAGAGGCATTGAAACTTTCAGTTGTTCAGGAGCTACAAGTAATAGAACTTAGTAATCTTCCCCCTTCTACAAGCTGCACCCCAGAGTATCTATAACCCCACTTCATGTCCCTGTGCCTGCCTGTTTCCTTCCTCCAATAAAAAAACTGATTTGAAATTGAGTTTTCTGATATCTGCCCTGGTAGTAGGTTGGGCAGCCTTAGGTACAAATAGTGTTCTTTACTTCAGGCACCATGGTAAGCTGCTGGAGGAAATACTTTTTGGGGATTTTCAAATCAGACTCATGTAGATTACTGCCTATGTGCTTCCTTCTCCCTTTCCAACCCCAACCCTCAGGAAAAAAGCCTTTACCACCAATGCATTCCCCATACACTTTAAAAAGTAATAAGCTAGAAGAGTCCCATGTAAATGGAGTCAGTAGTGCCAGGCCCGGGGATATTTCACTGCCTGCCTTGGGCTCCTGATTTGATCTTACCAAGGGCAGGGATGGATGTCGCCTGCTCCCTGTGAATTATGCCTTGGCCTCTTATTTTTTATAACATTCCTAGGCTGTAATTCTAGTCTTTTCTTATTACTTCTGATTTCCATTCCCAGCTTCTCTCTCTTGTGTGTTTTCCCCTCTCTTCCCCAGACTTTCTCTCAATGACAATAATATCTCAAGGTCAGTGCTCTAGTCTCAGGGAAAGACTAGGAAACTCACTCCTGCATACTCATAGTTTGACTGAGATTCACCTTGTCCCAATCCTGCTGATAGGGCTTTGTGGCACCAGAGTCTGAGAGGCTCCAAGTTTGGAACTGTGTTTGATCTTATAGGGGAGGTATTGAGCATTGGTGTGTGTGTGTGTGTGTGTGTGTGTGTGTGTGTGTGTGTGTGTGAGAGAGAGAGAGAGAGAGAGAGACAGAGAGAGACAGAGAGAGAAAGAGAGAGAAGCTCTGAGGTTAGAGGGGGAGCAGGGTGAAAGTTCTTCTTTCAGGGGTCACGATCTTAATTTCCCACTTCTGAAGCCTTCTGTCCCACATAGACCTCATCACTTGGGAGAAGCTATTTAGGGAAAATAAGAAGACTGTCTTGCACTCAAATGTGAATGTGATTTTATCAATGGGGAGAAGCAAATAGACAACACTGTGATTTAGGAGTAAAATCCTAGGGAGCTGCCTGAAGCATATAGGGGGTAAGTTACTTGCCCAGAGCCACAGAACTAGTAAGTGTCAGAAGCCAGTTTGAATCTAGCTCTTCTCAATGTCAAGTCTAGTGCCTCCTCCTGATATACCACCTTGCCTTCTGGATAGCACTTTCTGTTTTTCAGAGTGTTCTTGTATTCCATCTGATACTTTCACATCCTTGGGTAGTAGGTAAGGAAAGGGATTACTATGTCATAAGATCTTCCATTTTGACCTGGAAAGGACCTTAGAGATCATTTGATTCAACCCCCAAGAGGACTGAGACTCAGAGAGCTTAAATGACTTTCCCAAAGTCACCTGTGAGTAAATGTCAGCACTAGGAGTGCTGACCCCCAACTCCCAATCATTTGCAGGAAGGGGCCAAGCCAGTTATCCTTCAGCCCTTGCAGGCTCTGTGTCTAAGGTTCAGGATTTCGCCATCTTGTCCCCCTCACTCTTTTGCTCCTTTCTGTGTAGAAAGCTCCTTGAGGGCTTTCTTTTTGTTTATATTTGTAGACCCAGTGCCTTGCACACAGTAGGTGCTTAATAAATGTGTCTCTACCCCTTTTACCATACCATACAAAACACCTAGTCTGATCCACCCTTTTATGGATAAGGAAATTTCCCTTTTCCTAAGGCTGAAAGGGACTCACCCATCACATAATCAGCAAAGATTAAAACCTAAGATTTGAATGCAAATCCTCTGATTTCAATTCTGGAGCTTTTTCCACTGAAATAGACAATGGAAGTTACTCCTGTAACTGCTGTGTAACAGGGGATGCTTGTTCATCCACAATGATCCTTAATAAATCCCTCTTACACTTCTCTGTCTTCTTCTACTATGATAATTGTAGTCTTTCTATTGTCTGATGTTATGATGATGGGATTCTAATATGGAGTGATACTGGCTGAGTAGTTCTAACGCCCATGAAGCATATGGGTAAAGGCAGGCGAAGCTGTAATTTTCCTCTTTTCTGACCTGTCTCAAGCAGTTAATGCTAGTAGTTTCTTATTGAATAAAACTGTTGACCAGTTGTGGCAGTCTTAGTTATTCCCCTCTTTCTGCCTCTAATAGTCAACTTAGATGCTTAATTTCTGGTGCTCTAAAAAGCTCCCTCTACCTGAGCATCACCCCAGCCTGGTATTACTATGTGACCCCAACAACTTCTCTATCACTTCTGG
>CM053596.1:224026669-224065396 GCA_028646575.1 Pseudocheirus occidentalis | reverse complement strand
CTTTCTGGGCCTCTTTGGCCATTTGAGTTAATCTATTCTTTGAAGTGTTGTTTTCTTCAGTCAGGTTGCTGACTCTCTTTTCTTGATTTTCTCACATCATTCTCATTTCTCTTTCCAGTTTTTCTTCCACTTCTCTCATTTGGTTTTCAAAGTCCTTTTTTCAGTTGATGTATAGCTTCTAGGCATTCTTCAATTGTCTTGGAAGCATTTGGTGTGGGAGTTCTGAGTTCTGGGCTGTCTTCCTCCTGTTCCATGCTTTGATCCTTTTTGTCCACAAAAAAAGATTCTAGACTTTGACTGCTGTTCTTACTTTGCTTCCTTTTCTCATGTTGGCCAGTCAATTAATTGTTTGGGTTTTTTTAGCTCTGTTAAACTCTGCTTCCAAGGGGGAAAGCTCTGTTCCAAATCGCTGGGGTTTTCCCAGCTGCTGGAGCTATTGGGGGGTGTTGCAAGTCCCCCCAGCTTTGGCTTGCTGAAAGCACACCCCAGGACCACCACCCAAGACCCTGATCTGGATCTAGGCCGCTCAACATAAGAGCACTTGGCCCTGATCAAGCGATTCAGCCCCCCTGCAGAGTCTGCAGGCCAGGGGCTCTGAAGCAGCCTGATGGGGGTCGCTACTGGTTCCAGCAATTCCCTTCCCCCACTGCTTCCTTGCCCCAGGGGCAGACTGGCCTAACTGCTTTTCCTTCCCCAAATTATTTTTCAAAGTTTGAATTTCACTAACTGCCTCTGACCCTGGTTTGCGGGATTTGAAGTTCCCCCCAGGCAGGTGCTTTAGATCTTCTCTGAAGTAGACTCACACTGTGGCTTGGGAGGCTCAGCTCCTCCTGGCCACCCTGGGGCCTGGCCTGGCCAAGGCTGCGGTTTTGAGCTGGGATGGTCTCTGCTCTGGTGCGAGCTGCCTTTCTCCTGTCCCATTCCTCATGCCTTGGCAGATGTGGAGGTGCTGAAGGCTGTAGATCCTCTTCTCTACAGACTGGCTGCAACACGGTAGGGCTTGGCTCAGCCTGGCTCCTTCCCACTGCCCCGGGCCTGGCTGCAGTCCCTGCTTCAGGCTGGTCCAGCCTCCATTCCCCGCTGCTGCGATGAGCCCCTGCTGCCAAGCTGCCTTCAGCAAGAGATGTGTTCTCTGTATTTTTGTGAGTGTGAGAGTCCTAGACTTTCTCTGGGCTCATATTTTATGGGTGTTTAGGGTGGTGGTGTGGGAGCTGCAGGACCTTGCTGCTTCTATGCTGCCATCTTGGCTCCACCCCTCACCAGTCTCAATTTATTGATTATTGGATAACTTAATTAATAAATTGAGTTTTTCATACGCAGAATTTTGGCCCTAGGAATTTTATTTGCAATACTGTCATAATTGAGAGTCTTCAGTAGAGTACACCTTTACCATCTTACAATTACCTGAATGATGTAAAAAAATATGAAGGCTCACTCTGCTTATTGTTCATTATTTTTAAAGTTGGAAGTTCCCTCCTAACAAGGCATATCACAGACATACATCAAAATTATGTGAGATTCCTTGAAAGACACCATAGATACAACTTTGTTAGATGACCCTTTGATGACTAAATCAAGAATCGCATGCTTGTCAAAGAATATAAAGATCATCTCTGCTGTCATGAAAGGGATCTAGCACAGGGTCCAAGTTGAAGAGAGATTTTCTGGGGGTCCTCTAAATCAAGAGCTCTTAACCCAAGGCCTGTAGAAGATTTCAGGGGGTCCGTGAACTTGGATGGGAAAAAATTACATCTTTATCGTCACTAACCTTTGGTTTCCTTTGTAATCCTATGTTTGGCAATTCATGCATCCAAAAACATTCTGAGAAGTGATCCATGGGCTTCTCCAAATTACCAAAGGAATCCACGATACACAAAAAGGTAAGAACCCTGCTATAGATTTCTCTTGTTTGTGGGTGACATTGTGCTGTATTCTTCAATCCCCATGACACTGCAGAGGCCCCTGAGACCATAACCATTTGGAAGAGTTTAGTCTAACCATCTACACAAGGGTAACCAAATGAATGAAAAATGGCTATTGTCCAATCGAGGGACATGCAGTTAGATGGACAACTTATAAAGTTTATCTCTCTGACAATAAATGGGGGAAAGGATGAAAATAAGCATTTATACAGCACCTACTATGTGCCAGGCCCTGTGCTAAGTATTTAATAAATATCATCTCATTTGATCATCTCAACCCTGAGAGGCAGGTGCTATAATTATTGCCATTTTACAGATAAGGAAACTGAGGCAGATAGGGGTCAAGTGACTTGCCCAGCTGCTAGCACAGGTTCTTTGATCTGCTTTTCTAAAAGGAAGCAACTTAAAGGGGGTTAACAACGTTTCTTTAATCAAACATATATATCATTAACATAGTTCAGGGGAAAAAGTCAGCAACCTAAACTTCAGAAATTTCTGAGTAAATTTCTGAGACTGAATTTGAACTCGGGTCTTCCTGACTTCAGACGCACCAGAAGGGAATGACTATTGTGATGCTGGGACTATCTGAGACATGGGGGAGGAATGAAGATGTCTAGTGGGAGTTGGGGTTGTGAGGCAATAGTGAAGCTCTTAGTCCTGATTATACTGCAGTTAGGAGAGAGGAAGTTGAAGAGACATGTAGGTAGGAAGGGGATGAAGTCTAGGGGCCCTTGGTGCTACAGGTCATTGTCCCTAAAGCTGGAAGGGACCTTAGAGATAGTCACCTCAAGTTTCATCGTTATTCAGATGAGGAAACTTTGGCCCAGGGAGGGGAAATGCCTTTCCCAAGGTCATCCAAATTGGACTTGTAAGAGAACCCTGGTCCTCTGACTCCAAATCCATCAGGATATGGAGGGAAATTAAATGTTCTGGTCATATACACACCAGCTTCACCAACACAGTCACCAATTAAATGGCTAATTAACAAGTCACCTGTCTTCCCTCTTGCCCTCCCTCCCCACTCTGCTCTGTCTCTCTGTCTCTCTGTCTCTCTGTCTTTGGTTGATTCCCAATACAGTGATTTTCATTTATTAACTCAAGGAGAAGAGGGCATGTCATTGGACAGTGTCTTAATGCTCTAAATCTATGATATTGTGAGATTAGGGTCAGGATAGAAACTTCTCAGTTTCTGATCATCAAACTATTTCTTTGCACCCAGTAAATTCTCTCCTGGATTTTCTTGAAATCTTAGTTTCTTAGGCTCTAAAGTTCATTCTAGTTAACAATTTGTGAGGTTATTTTTGGGTAAAATCTCCCAACAAAACAAATTCTGCCCCTAAATGGTCTTATCTACAGGGCAACACCAAATGCAGCAACAGGCTGTTTCTTTAGTTTTCAGAATTCCCTTAGCTTTCTCCCTCTCTGGCTTCTGTTAACAGCCTTTTAAAGTGCCAGATTCTGAGCTTCGCTTCAGTAGAGATAAACTGACTTTTCCAAAGTTACAAGGCAGTAAACAGGAGAGCTGAGATTTGAATCCAAGCTTCTGACTGCAAGTCAAGAATTCTTTCCACTTTCTTAATTCTACAAATATTAATTAAGTACCTAATATGCTCAAGGCACTATGCCTGTTATCCTGTTAGGAAAAATAAAAGATGTAATAAACTCATTCACACTGATGTGTTCATGTCTGGGAATAATTCAAGTGACTACCCTCCCATGGTGCATTTGCATTTTTACTTAAGATAATTCTTTAACCCAAAGTGATGACTCCAATTCTGGCAAAAAGACAGGTCAGTAGAAGAGCTATTTTTATCAAGATCTTCCAGTCCCACTAAAATCATCACCTGCCTAAAACACTTACCTTGAAAAAAGGAAAGGATCAGTTACAAATAAGACAAGAAAAGAAAAATCTAGCCAAATGCTCCACTATCCTGTGTGGTTCAGAGATGATTATACCGAGTTCAGTAGAGTAAGGATAATGGGGAACACTAAAGAGGAGAGGGGTTTAGTTTTCAGATGTTACAGTTCATTGCATAGTCCCTTGGGTGTAATGAAGAAGCATTTAACTTCCAGTTCCATTTGTTTTTGTTGTTTTTGCTTTTTTAAAAACTTATTATCTGATGTTAAATGAAACTGTGCATGTCCCATCTTTTTCCCACTTTTTATCTATCCTTCCTCTATTTTTTTTGTATTTTTATCACTAAACAGCCTAACCACCTGCTATTCTCCCACAATGAGCACCTGGCCACCAGGACACTGTGGGTTTATTTGTTTCCACTCAAGGGCATCTGCCAGCACACTGATTAGTCTGGAAATGAAACTTAGCTGCTAGTATTTTGTGGTTCTTTGGTTATATCCTTGGAGGTGCCTCTTTCTGCCAATGGCTCTTCCCCTTTTAACTCTCCTTCTTTATTATCTCTTTGTCTACTTTCTCCACCTGTCCCTTTCACTATCATTTCTCTCTCCTCTTTTTCTCCACCTGTCTCTAACTCTTTCAAATGTTTTTTTCTCTCTTTTTCTTTACATATTTGTCTAGTTTTTATTGTTCTTTCTATCTCCATCTGTCTCTCCAGCTCCTTTTTTCTTTCTAGGTGTGTACATGTGTGCCTATCTTTCCCTTCTTTTGCTTCTGTTTTTCTCTCCCCTCTGTGTACACGTGGGCATATGTGTGTGTTCATCTGTTCAGAAGGAAAGTAAGAAGGGAATAAGTCTGGATTGAAAGAACGAGACAAAGCAAGAATTCTAGCACCATGAAGATTGTCCTACCTCTAAACCTGCACTTTGAAAATTATTGCTATTCTGAGCAATTTTTCCAGACCCCCTCACTGTGTCTAGCCATTTTAGGCAATTGAGGATTTTCTGAGCAATTTGGGAGAGGAGGGGGATAGGAAAGAAGCAACACTTTGGCCTCAAAGTGGAAAGACTGGACCATCTGTTATCTGCCTTGCGGCAGGGAGAGGCATTTACAGTGAATTATCATTTCAACCTGGCATGGCCCAGGAGACAGATGATCTCACGTGGAGCCCAGAAACTACCTTTTTGCCACACTGTCATAATAGATGGATGGCACTGATGACCCACCATCCTCAACCTAATAGAGATAGAAAAGTTGCAAGAGTTAGGGGTAGGCAAGGTGTGGAGTGGAGGGTGGAAGAGTGATGTGAAAAGCCCTTGCTTCTTACTTTAGAACATTCCCTATAAAAATCACAAAGCCATATTTTTTCAGGTATTTTGTGGATAAGTTTATAGCCTGTTAAATATTGCTTTCCAAATCTTATCTAAAGTCCTTTTGGTCACTGAAGGAAAAGAGACTCTAAAGTCCCAGGCAAATTAAAGCTGATAGCAATGGGGACAGTGATTAGAATTTGTCTAGCATGGTTCTCAAAGTATGGGTGAGGGACCACACTTTTTTTTAAACGCAATTTTAAAAAGGAAAAAAAATAACCACAGACACCAAGTTAAAAACACCCACTTGAAAGACAATCTAGTCCATTAACCTCCCACATTTTAAAGATGAGAAAACTGAAGCCCCAAAAGTTTAAGTAACATTATCAAGGTCATACAGTTAATCAGTATCAAGGTCAAGATTTGAACCTATGCTCTCTGAAATTCTATTCTGTTGCCTCATTTTGGTGCAGAGGTAAGCCTTGGCTCCAGAATGCCATGGCAATGGAGACCACGGTCTTTCAGGGATTATCAAGTGCAAAAGGCTTCCAGTATAACCCAGCAACATACTGGGTCTCTCTTGTCCAAGAGCCAGAGGAACAAAGTTCATAGAATGTTACCAACGTCACAGTTCATCACCAGGCTACTTTCTATCTTCAGTATACAGAAGTCATTTTTTTTCATATTTATATGCTTGAACTGAGCTAGGACTTTCCCTTAACAGACCATGTGCCTGATAGTTCGCAACTTAAACTGGGTTTATATTTTGGCTCTTGAGCTAAGAATTTTCCCTATTTTAAGAATCCCTAAGAATTTTCCCTATTTTAAGAATCCCTAAGAATTTTCCCTATCAGGTCCACACATCTGATAGTTGTCATTAAATAGCATGTTGTCTCCCTCTCTCTCTCCCTCCCTCCCTCTCTCTTTTTCTTTCTCCCTCTCCTTTCTCTTCTCCCTCTGCCTCTCTCCCTCTCTCTGAAATGAGAATTCTTTGTCTGCAGTCCATGAACTTGTCTGTTTGTTCATTTTTTCAATATTTATATCTACATTTCAATAAAGCTGGTTTCCTTTGTACTCCTATGTATTGCATGCATTTAAAAGCATTATTTTAAGAAAGGGTCCATAAACTTCACTAGACTGCAAAGGGTCCATGACACAAAAAGATTAAGAACCCTGCCTTCTCAGAGATATAACTTTAGGAGACACAGCATGGTGCAGTGGATAAGGCTTAGAGGCCAAAAGATGAGCCCAAATTCTACCTCAGACATTACTATCTGTATCACCTCGGGAAAGTTATTCAACTCTTTTCAAGGCCTCTGTTTCCTCCTCTATAAAATGGTGGCATTAGACTTCAGGTCACTTCCAGTTCTATGTCTATGATGTTAATTAACAGAGTTCAGTTTTCCAGGCACTCTTGATTTCTGCCAACATCCTAGATGATCCTGAGAGTATTTGCCCCTTCAAGAAGAAGCTCATCACCAGAAACTTGGCTATTGGATGATGATTTTATTTTTTGCCACAGCAACCCATAGAAATACCTACTAAGGCATGGATGCTTTTCATTCAGGACACCTGGCCTCCTTGGTGTTTCAAAATCTTGGCTCCCTGACTTAAGAAATCTGCCATACATTCCTAATTATTTTCCCTTTTATTCAGTCATTGCCATAATAACTATATGCCCAAATCTTATATCTACTACATATTTACCTTCTTACTTTCATTGACCATACTCCATATCATGAGACTGGGTTTCTCAGGATGCATTTACAAGAGGAGAAACAATATATACACTCATAAATTGCACAAAGAAAAATTTTTAGTCCCAGACTGTATGGCACTCAAACTTCTTGAGTATGTTTATCTAATTACATTTCTCCATCATCTTAGCCCATCATGATTCTCTCTGTGTCAAGAATGTCTAACTAATTTCTGCTCCCCGCCCAATAGATATCTGTGTCTTCTAATAATCTGGAAAGGCTTATATAAACTAATGCTGAGTGAGGGGAGCAGAACCAGACAATTCCAGAAGACTAACGATGGAAAAGGTTCTCCACATCCAGAGAAAGAATTATGGATTCTAAATGCAGATTGAAGCAAAGTATTTGCTCTCTCTTTTTTGTTTTGTTTTGTTTCTTCTTTCTCATGGTTCGTTCCATTGGTTACAATTCTTCTTCACAACTTGACTAATCCTTAATGTGAAGGTATATGTAAAACCTATATCAGATTGCATGCCATCTTGGAGGGGACGGTGGGGAGGCGGCAGAGGAAATTGGGAACTCGAAAACTTGCAGAACTAAATGCTGTAAACTAAAAATAAATAAGTTTTTGAAAATAAAAGTTAAAAATAGAATATATCTCCATATCTGTTCCAAGTGCACCACAACAAATTTCCTATCCTCTTAAGCCAAAGGTCTCTATAATAATGAGGTTTCTTGTGGCTCACAGACTTTCTCTCCTCTACAACTCATTGACAACTAAATGACACAGTAGATAAAATGGGTTTGGAGTCAGGAAGACTGAAGTTCAAATCCAGCCTCAGACAATTAATAGTAGTATGACCCTGGGTAAGTCACTTAACCTCTATTTGTCTGGATTTTAAAACTGAAATAATAATAGCACCTATCTCCCAGGGCTGTTGCAAAGATCAGATGAGATGGTATTGTTAAAGTGCTTAGCACAGTGCCTGGCACATAGTAGGCATTATATAAATGCTTATTCTTCTCCATCCCCAATTCCTTAACTTATTTGCTTCACATGACTTATTCCTCTGACCCACCTTACCCAGACACACAGAGGTGTGTCATCTACAATGCAACACTTCCATGTCCTTGAACTTCAAAATTCTCTGACCTAATTATAATTTGTCATTCTACCTCTCTCTTTATCTTGCAATCTCTCCAAATCGTATTCTTCATCTTCATCCTGATCTCCATTTACTTGACTCTGCTGTCCCCCAGTTCCTTCCCAGGCCATCCCTTCTATGCTAGTTAGATTCTCCTCCCTTCCCTGTCCTGGCCTCTTGGTGAACTAATTCAGCTCTGCACTGTCCTCTTCTCTCTCATCCCCTGCTTTGTTATGCTATCACCCATTTTACCTCATTGAGCTTTAACATTGGTTTATCCCCCCTATCCCCTGACTTTGCTACTACTCGTGTGCTGCCAAATAAAACTGGAGAAAATCATATAACCATGTAGACTGGGTCCTCTACAAATTTAAGTCACATAAATTCATAGTGAGCCCTCACTATGACAAGACAATCCTTTTATATCTTTTTATTTGATTTATACTCCCACATACCACAGTAGCTTTTCCAGATGTTTTCATCCTTACTCAAAACTCTAATGGTTTCCCATTGTCCTATGCTCTCAGCTGATGACCCCATCTCATATTTCACTAAAAAAATTCGAAGCCTTTCACTGAGAATTATCTCTTCTTTCCTCCTGCTTATCTCAGATCACCCAGATGCCTTTGGCCACTATCTCCTTCTTCATTCCTGTCTCACATGAAGAAGTGGACTTTTTCTTTGCCAAGGCAAACCCTTCTTACATATACAAATAACCTTACTCCATCTTATCTTCACCAGTTGGTGCCTATCATCCCCACTTATTTATCTTCAGTCTCTCTATGTCTATGGGCTGCATCCTTACTACCTACAAATATGCCAAGGTCTTTCTCATCTTCAAAAACCCTCACCTGATCTGTCCATCCCCACTAGCTATCATCCTGTATTTTTCCTACCTTTTGTAGTCAAACTCCTTGAAAAGACCATCTATAAGTGATGTCTCCACTTCCATTCCTCTTGTTCTCTTTACTCTCTGCTGTCTAGCTTCTAATTTCATCATTCAACTAAAACTGCTTTCTCCAAAGCTGCCAGTGATCTCTTAATTATAAAACGTTTTTATAATTTCCTGAGCCTTTTCTCAGCCTTTTCTCAGCCTTTTATGAGTCTTCATCTTTCTTGACCTCCCTGACATTGTCATTCACCCTCTTTTCCTTGATTCTCTCTTATCTCTAGGTTTCCATTAAGCTACTCTATCCTGTTTCCTTTTCCACCTGTCCAACCACTTCTCAATCTCCTTCACTGGATCTTCATCTCGGTCACATCCACTATCTGCAGGTGCCCCCCAAGGCTCTGTTATGAACTCTCTTCTCTGTGTCCTTCAGCCTCTAAACTATTTCTTTTGTTGAGCTCATCAACTCCCATAGATTCAATCATTACCTCTAAGAAGATGATTCACATCATTCTTGTATAGCTCTAACCTCCCCCCGCCCCCGACCACCAGTATCATATCAACTGCCTATTGCAAATTGAAGTGGATGTCCTATAGATCCAACATGTCTTTCGACAGAAAGTCCAAAAACTGAATTCCTCATCTTTCACCCCAAACCTTCTCCCCTTTTGAATTTTTTTTCTACTGTCAAGTACACCACTGTCTTCCCCTTCACTCAAAATCTCCACAAGGCATCATCCTATGTTGCTATTCTCCACATCCAATTCATAGCCAAGTCTTATCAATGTCTACCTTCATAAAATCTCCCTTCTTTCTGACATTAACATCATCCTGATGCTGGCCTTCATCACCTCATGCCTGGACTTATCACTATAGCCTGCTGGTTGGTCCTCTTGCCTCATATTTCTCCCACATCTTCCTCTCAGCTACTGAAGTGGTCTTCCAAAAGTGAAGGTCTGATTATGTCATCCCAGCCTCCATTCAATAAACTTCAGTGGTCTCCATAGCTTGCTTTTGGATTCTGAGAGTACCGTTGACCTCATTTTATTCATTATTTGCTAGCCATAATTAATAAATTGATTGCTAATTCCTCAGAAATTATGTCTCTTGGACTTTTTATTCATCACATCTCTTTTTGTCTCAGTTTTCTCAATCAGAAAATGGGAAGAGTTATAGCTCCCAGGGTTGTTGTGAGGAACAAATAAAATAATATTTCTAATGCTCTTAGCAGAATACCTGGCACGTAGTAGACGCTATATAAGTGAGAGCTGCTATTATTGTAACTATTGTTAGTATTATTAAGCTCCTGATGAGCTAAAGTAAAATAACAGCAAATATCTAACAACAAGGTTGGGGGAAGATGTATGCACATATACTTAGAAGTTCATTTAAGCTAATAGGCTGCATTTTAAATACTTTCTTAAGTCTAGACAATCAACAAAAGAATAAATCATGTCCTGGTTTGTACTGATTGCTGATTGCTGAGGTGTGAGTGATCACACTGAAAATTTAACAATTGGCTTTCAAAGCCAATTGGAGCTGGCTCTAGCACATTCCTGTCTAAGGTATATATGAGTCTTAAATCTATGATCTTATGCCCTCAAGCAAGTCAGAATTCTTAATCTGTAAAATGGGAAGAGGATTCCTTTTACCACCTACCTCCCAAAGTTGTTGTGGGAAGGCACTTTAGAAACTGTAAAGCACCATATAAATGTCACTTGTTCTAGCTGGTTGACATTACGATCACACCCAATTTGGAAGGATGCTGCCTGGCACTTGGCATTTCAAATTTCTTCATGATCCTATTATTAATTCTGTGGCATTAATCATATAGTATTGAATATTTGTGTGAATTAATTTGATGCTAATGCTCTATCCTGCTCTCCATCTCCCCATCTCCTATCCATAGTGCCATGTTTTCAACCAAGTCCTAGCATTTAGTTGATTGCTTATAGATTGGTGTATTAACGAAGTCTGTGTTTGTTTATGTGAATAATGTTTCCTAAAGGCTGGTGATAGTAAATATCAAACACTTTTAACATTGTCTCTGCTATTCTTCCTCTCTTCCCTGCTACCATTCCCTCCTTCTCCCCAACCTTGAGAACAGCTTGCACTTCTTAAGCAGTTCTGAACAACAACACTAATGGATCCCATCATTAAAGAACACTAGGAATCATAGAGCATGAAAGCTGATATGTCTCAAAAGAATATATACATTCTGCTATGTCTTTTTCCTTCCCTGACTTCCTTCAAGACCTATTAACCAGCACACCTGACATATATTAGATGAAAATGCATTCATTTATTTAGTGTTCACAAATTCCTGTCAATACTCTCTTAAATTCAATCTGACCCCAATCTGCATTATCTTGTCTCAACCGGGCTCTCACTACAACAAAGCAATCCTTTCACTTCTCTCTAATTTATTCTCTATCCCACTCACCACAGCTACTGTTTCAACTTCTCTTCTCAAAAGTCCCATAGTACCTCCCCTTCCATTTTTATCTTATCTCCACTTGAATTAATGCCTCACTGTTTACTCCTTTACTCCATTCTCTGATACACTGGTGACCCTTCTCTTTGACAAAATCAACACTTTTACACTGATTCTTGATCCTATCCCTTTCTGCCTTTTCCAGAAGGTTGCCCCCACTATCATCCCTATTCTTTCTCTAATCTTCAGTATCCCCCTATCTACTGATTGCCTGCTGCCTAGGAATACTCCCATTTCTCCCTATTGCCTCCAAAAACTTCACTAGACACTACCCTTCCCCTTAGACATTTCAGTCAATCTTCTCTAAAGAGTTATTTGGACTCTACCTCCATGTCTTCTCTTCTCACTCTCTTCTAAACCCTTTACAATATGGTCTTCAAGATGCAACTTCATATCTCAACTGATATTGCTCTCTCCTACGTCACCCATGATTTCTTTTGCAGTAAAAAAAAAGAAACAAAAACAACAAATTTTGAGACTGAATCCTTTCTTATCCACATACTAGGTATATGATCCTGGTCAAATACCTTCACCACGCTGAACCTCATTGTCCTCAACTGAAAATGGAAATAAGACCTACTTAATTGAACCATGAGCGTCAAACAATTTTATACATGTGGATATAATACATTCACATATATATGCACATGTATATGTGCACATATACAAATATGTTCATATATACCTATGTAAACATCTATAAATATGTGTCTGTTTAATGCTTTGCAGATCTTAAATCACTATATAAATATGTCATTATTATTATTATTATTATTGATAACAAAACTGTGAAATTGTCTTCTGCCACTTCCCAATTCCCCTTTCAAAAGAACTGTCTCTTCATCCTCTTGGTCTATGGACACAAAGCTGCAAACTACTCCTTGGCAGCCTAGACCCTACCACCCAAACACCCTCTTCCTAAACATTACCAAGACTCTAATCCATGCTCTACCTTCCCCCTGTGAAAACATACTCATACTATGTATGCATGGAGCAGTTCTCACCTTGGAAAAGAGTTCATTCCTTACAAATTAATAACCATCACCACCACCTGTATTGAGATATTCATCCTATCATACATAGTTTAATATTTTATCTACCCCAAGGTGATTGACCTTTTAATGGGGGAGGATCCCTGTTCTCCAAGGAATAATTTCTGAAAGTGTCATGTGAAAAATCCTTTGGGGTAGGGGCCCAACTCTGCTTACAGTTGGGCCATATGCAACAGTACCCTGCACATTCCTACAGTCTCCTCTTGGTTTACTATGAGGGTCTTGTGGCAGGGCTGCTGTTCCTTTGGTGTTCCAGTTTTTCCAGAAATGATTCCAAGAACAAAATAAATAGGATAGTACAAGGTGCTTAATCATATTGATTGTTATTGAATTCCAGGCAGGGGAGTTTAGATTTTGTGCAGTAGGCTATAGGTAGGATGACAGCTTCTGGCAGGTGACAGTTCTCTTAGCAGGTAACATCTCCATATCAAACGACTACCTGCACTCTAATTAGTTGCTCAGTGGTCCAGGAGGCTGAAAGCCAGGAAAATCTATCAGAAGGATGAAAGACTTCTCCAAGACAGTACACAATTGAATACCTCATCATATACTGTTTTATTCCCTAGTCCAGGTCTGTTTTGGTCATAAACAATATTTCATGCTTCCTTTGTATTTCTCAGAGCACCTGGCACAGGACTATTCACACAGCAGCTACTCAAATATATCATACTCTATGTGTTACTAAGTCAGCCATAGGTTCCTTGTCTATCCGCATGCTTGTTCAGTGGTTAGCAAATAAGGGGTCTTCCTAAATGGTCTCCTTGACTCCAGTTTCTCTTTTATACAGCTGCCAAACTGATAGCCCTGGGGGCAGCTAGGTGGTACCATGAATAGATCACTGGCCCTAGAGTCAGGAGGACCTGAGTTCAAATCCAGCCTCAGACACCTGACACACTTACTAGCTGTGTGACCTTGGGAATGTCACTTAACCCCAATTGCCTTGCCTTCCCCCCCTCAAAAAAAAACCAGCAACAAATTGATATCTCTAAAGCAGGGGTGGGGAACCTGCAGCCTTGAAGCCATATGTGAATCTTTAGGTTCTCAAATGAGGCCCTTTGACTGAATCCAAACCACAGATTGTGTGAAATTTGGATTCAATCAAAGGACCACACTTGAAGATCTAGAGGGCCACATGTGACCTCAGGTCACAGGTTCCCCACCTCTACAGCCTAAAGCATAATCGGACCGAGATACCACCACTCTGGAAACTTCAGTGGTTCCGTCTTGTTTCCAGTGAAAAATACAAGGTCTCATTTGACTTTTAAAGGAGACAATAATCTAGATCCCTTCTACCTTTCCAAGCTAACTCTCATTCACACAGCTAATACTCCAGTCAAAATTGACTTCTTCTCTGTCCCATCGTGGTTACTTTGCATAGGCTGTCACAACTGCCTGACTGCATTCCTTCCTTCCCTCTGCCTCACAGAATCTCTAACTTCCTCTGAGAGTCAACTCAAATTCCATCTTATACAGGAACCCTATTCTGATTTAACCCCACCACCATTACTGCCACTACCTAGAATTACTTTGTATGCATTTTATATTTCATTTTCTATGTACATGTCATTTCACCCTAATAAAATGTGAGTTTATTAAATTCAGGAACCCTTTCATTATTTATTTAGTACAATCACCCAGTACTGACCATGATGCCTGGAACACAGTAACATTTGTTGAATGCTCCTTCTCATCTATAGAAATGTCATAACTCACTTAGTGTAGCAGAAAGAACATGGGAGTAGGAGTCAAGACCTGGGTTGTATTTCTAGGTAGCTATCAAGTAACTGTTTCTTCTTTCACAAGTTGCTTAACCTGAGTCTCAGTTTTTCAATCCATAAAATAAAGAATTGGTTTCTAAGCTCCTTTCTAGTCCTATCATTCTATGATTCTATCATCCTATGGCAGCCATTGGGACTAAGGTTATAACTTACCAATTTTTAAGTATCTTGTGATGTAAAGAAAGTCACATGTTTCTCAGTGGACAAGCTACCCTAAACTTTCTCTTAAAGAAACACCAAGACTGTTACCTACTAAAAGCCAAACTCTGGCACAGTCTTCCCACATTCCTCTTGAAACACTGGGTTCCTAAGGAAATATCTACACTGCTTCCACAGTGAATAAACTTACAGGTACTTATTTCACCTTCTACCTTCACCTTATATCCAAAAGACAGACGTCCAGGAATATTGCTACCTCTCAACTCCATATCATCTTGAAGATTTCTAACCCTCCACACACAGGAGGGGCAACACTCAAGGCTCTTCTCCATGAAGCTTTCACTTTCTTTCTTGTTTGAGAACCTGTCGTCTCTACAATTAGAGTACTGAAGTCACTTGTGTGTTAGGAAAAGACACTGGAAAATTTTTAGTGGAGGATAGGCAAGTAGTGCATGTTAAATAACTCAATATTCAGGTGAATTTAATTGAACGCGAACCACCATAGCAGATAAAATATAAGTGAGTTACTTTAGAGAGATATCAGTATCCTTATAATCAAGACATTAGTATCCATGTACTTTTCCTTACAAAACCAACCCCGAGAAGGTGGTGGGTGATCTACCTAGACACAACTCATTTGGAATCTGTAATTCCTAACACATAGACTGATTGGAACCACTTCCAGAAAGTTACCAAATTTTGCATAGCCCTTGATGCAGCTATACCACTACTAGGTCTATACCTCAAAGGAATTTTTTTAAAGGTTGCGGCAGGGGTTGGGAGGGGGAAGGATTTATGTGTACAAAACTATTTATAGCAACTCTTATGTTGGTAATTAAAACTGAAAATTAAAGGAGTATCATGCTATTGGGAAATGACTGAAGATATTAGGGCATATGAATGTATTATTATGCCACAAGAGATGATGAAATAAACAAATTAATTTAAGAGAAAACTGAAAAAAACACTTTTTATGAATTGAAGCAGAGTGCAATGAGCAGAAGTAGGAGAACAATATTTATCAACATAGAGAAAAACAACTTTTAACGACTTCAGAACTCTGACCAACTCAATGATAAGCCTTGAATAAAAAACAATGCCGAAGTACACTATTTGTATTCTGACAGAGAGGTAATGAACCTAAGTGACATTGATTTTTAGGTATGGCTAATGCAGAGACCTAGTTTTGCTGTAGTTTGCATCTATGCATCAAGTCTTTACATTCCTTGTTCTTTTCTTAATTGCTGAGTGAAGGATTTTGGGAGAGAGGCTTTTTGTTTGTTTGGTTTGGGTTTGATTTTTTTTTTGCTTTTTGGAGGGCAATTGGGGGTAAGTGACTTGCCCAAGGTCACACAGCTAGTTTTTGTGTTAAGTGTCTGAGGCCAGATTTGAACTCAGGTTCTCCTGACTCCAGGGAAGGTGCTCTATTCACTGCACCACCTAGCCACCCCAGAGGGAGGGTTGTTTTCAAGCTTGTTAATTTAAAAATAAACCATTAAAATAAATTTAGTCAACCTAAAAAGATATTAATACAAATCTATGTTAATACTTCAATTTTTTAAAAGATATGTTGTACTGGTTTATCTCTTTGCTAGCTATAATTAAGAGGTTTGTCTCTCAAAGTGATGATGCAAACAAAATCACAAATGACTTATTTAAGAATGCCCAAGAATGTAAACCCTTTGAGGGCAGGGACTGTATATTCTCCTAAATAACACCTAGACCAGGGCTGGACATGTAGGAAGGCCTTAACAAAGACTTGTTGCATAACATATAGTTTCTTACCTCAAAAAGGTTGACGGCTGAGATTTTCTTTTTCCTTTTTTATTCCCCAGAATGGGGTCACAACAGAGCAATCTAAGGCTACTATGGCACTGGAGTTTTAAATCCCTAGAATACTTAGCAAACTGTGCATATATTAATCATAAGATTAGTTGTACAAGCACTAATGAGTTCAAGGGTTTTCTGGAAGGAAGACCCACAAACCACTTGTGGTTAGTAGGAGCATAAATTTATTACAAGGATACAAAGGGCAATTCAGGCATACAGTAGTTCCCTCATGGTGGAAGAAACCCTGGTCAGCAACCCTCTTAGCATAGTCTCTAAGGGAGATCTATTTCTGCTCTCAGGGGTATAATAGGTCCTGGACAGCCAAGATGAAGGGGAGACCACTAGCAGAAGATGTCTCTCATGTCCCAAGTGACTCATATTTCTCTGGTGCTGGGGAGTTTATACCCCTCAGGAGGCTCAGATTAAAAGACACCAGTAGGAGCCTCTTGACCTGACTAGGAGATTTATTTCCCAGGAAATCCTTGTGCAAGGCACCTCAAAGGGAGGCAAATGCTGGGGAAAACTTAACAGAATATCATAGGATCATAAGTCTATAGCAAGGGTCCTTGACCCTTTTGTATGTCATAAAACTCTTTGGCAGTCTGGTAAAACCTATAAATACCTTCTCAAAATAATGTTTTTCAATGTATAAAATAAAATACATGAGGTTTAAAAGAAAACTAGTTATACTGAAATACAGTTATCAAGTTAAAAACAATTCATGGACCTGAGTTATGAACCTTTAGTCTAGAACTAAAAGGAACATGAAAGGTCATCTAGTCCAATCTCCTCATTACATCAATGAAAGAACTGCAACCTAGAAAGATTCAATTACTTGCCCAACATCAAAGAAGTACTAAGTCAAAGATATAGCCTGAATCCAGCATCCTTGGTTGTTGCAGAAGCCCAGGACAAAAAATATTTGCCTGCTACACTGGTGTAAGGAATAGCTGTTGTCCTCAATAGCCCCTATCAACTAAGACTTGACTGGATAGGTCGAAAGATTTGCTTTACTTGATACTTCTTCAGTCTTTTCATCTTTTACCTGGACCCATTTAACTCATGTGTGCAAGTTTAACCCCTCTCTAGTCTCTTTGACCAGTTATTTCTTTGGTCAAGAAAGATTTAAGAAATCCTAGCTTAGCAGTCCCTCTGATTAATACAGGATCATATGATCTAGGATTGCATTCAGCGAATACAGTCCCCTTATTTTACAGATAAGGAAATTGAGGTCCAGTTTGATAAGATGACTTATCCAAGTTCATGAAGGCAGTGATCTATAGGGGAGATTTAGATCCAAGTCACTTGACTCCAAATGTAACATCAATTTTCTTCTTATCCCCCTCTGATCCTTTACCCTTCTTCCAGTAGTGACACTCTTGTCTTTTTGTTTTATCACACAATAACTCATATCTCATTTCCAGTGATGAATCCACAGTTTTGATTTCTGGTACTTCAGTTCCTCTGATAATAGAGTTCTATCTAGTTTTTCCTTATTTAGTCCTCTCTAGATAATACCACTGTCCCTGCACTTTAATGTTCATTCCTGGTTCCCTGATACCTGAAGATCTCTTCAATTTCAACCACCTGCCTTCTGACATACCCCACCATATAATGTCCTGTTTTCTTACTGGAGCATCAACCTATTGCCTTCTGTCACTATAGAGTACTTCCTTTCCTACTTGAATAAATTACAGGGAATGATGTGGTTCAGAAGAAAGAGTGACGAATTTGATTCAGAGGACCTGAGTTCAAGTTCTGATTCTACTACTTACTACTCATATTATTGAAGGACAGTCACATAACTTTTCTGGGCCTCAGTTCCTCATCTCTCAAATTAAGATAAGGGTATCCTCTAAGGGTCCTCCTAGCTCTAAAACTATGTTCTTACCACCTGCTCTAACATCTTCTCTAATTTTCCTCTATGCCCCATGTTCTTAGTCATCTTCAACATGCCCAACTCCATCATCAACTGAGCCCTGGTTATTAAAAACACTGTGACAGGTGTTTTTCACTGTTAATGAGAGGGTTGTATCAAATAATATCTAAATTTCCTTCAAGTTCTAAATCCTGTAATTTCACAACAATAGATTGATGTGGGATTTCACATATTGGAGGACATTTTTCCCCTCATAACCTTTTGAATTCTTCAAAGGAAAATAATTGGATAAAATTATTAAAGGTTCTGCTTGTTTGTTTTGGTGTGAGGTAGTCCACCTCTTCTGGGAAGTTTTCCTTAACAAATAGAAGGACTGGTGGTGACTCTCTTTTATTCGCCAGGCTTCTCAGTGCACTTTGTCCTCTGCTTATACTTTGTGTAAACACTTAATGTATCTCTAGCTTATGGATTTGTCTGCATTGGCTGCCTCTGTCCAAATCATTATCGTCTGCCTTAGAGGTCAGCCACTGAGTGTATTCCAAAAGGGAGTTTGTCCAGTACCTAGGACAGCGCCAAGCTTACAGCAGTTACTAATGATTGAACTGCTGCTGATGATTATAATGATGATGATCTCCCCCTTCTGTGACCTACTACAGCAATTACAGTCTCACCACACAATCTAGCACTGAATTATATACTGTCTGCTCTTGTTCTTTTGTCTACCAATCATCTTGGCACTTAATCATAGGCCTTCTTGTACTGCTGCTTAACTGTTTCCTGTACATTGGTCTTGTCTCCCCAAGGAAATCATAAGCACTTTAAGAACAGAGATTATGTCTTCTTCCATTCTTCTTCCTACAACAACTAGAACAGCACTGGCTATGCAATATTTTTTTTCAAAAGCCATTTGTTGTATTGGGTGGAATTGTTGTTTACAGAATTTCATACTTAGGGACAAAAGAACTGGGTTTGAGTCTCAGTCTACCATTTAGCTATGTGACCTAAAGATTGTTTGCTACAAGTTGCTTGCTACTTCTGAGTTTGTTTCTTTGTCTATAAAAGAGAGACTGTATGAATAATCCTACCTACCATAGGATTATTGTGAAGAGCAAATTAAAGGAAGTCTGTAAAAGTGCCTTTAAAAACTAAAAAGCATTGCCTTCTCTCCCTTTCCATCCCTATTCCTTAACTCTTGAATTTCAAAATCATAACTATATTGATGTCTCATCCTAAAATTTCCCTCAGTACCGGGGGTTTCCTTAATTTGGAATATTCTGCCATCCCTGAAAACTGCTCAACATTAAATAACCCTCTGCAAGACCTGCCCCTCTTCTCCCATTGGTGATTTTCTCCTGGAAACTCCATTTTGAGAAGGATCCCAGGCCAACCTCCCTTTCCTGGCCCTGGCCCTGACTTTGTGAACTTCAAAACCATGCCTAAACTGCAGTCTTCTCCTGGAACATCCCACCGCCCCTTTGACCTGTTCACCATAGAATATCCTTCCACAAACCATTCCATCCCCATTCCTAAATTTATGGACTTCAAAACCATGTCCCTGCACTTTTATCTCCCCCATTCCCCTGTTTTTAGCTCCCTTTCATGTGTTCTCTTCCCCCATTAGAATGTGAGCCCTTTGAAGACAATGATTGCCTTTATTTTTCCTTGCTTTTGTATCCCCAAACCTTGGTGCAATGCCTGGAATATAGAAAGTACTTACTAAATGTTTCCATCCCTCCTCTTTCTATTATACTATTATAGATTGCTCTGTGTGTGTGTGCGCGCGCGCGTGTGCGCACGCGCGTGTGTGCATGTGTGTGTGTGTGTGTGTGTGTGTGTGTGTGTGTGTGTAGCATACATTACCTCACAGGACTAAAAGTCCCTTGACAACAAAGGACTATGTTTTAGACTTCTCTATGCCTTGCACAGAGCTGTGTCCACAGCAGTGATTCAGTGAAGATGTGATGATAAATATTTTAGATATTAGTCACTTCTCTGAGTAAGAGTTTGTTCTTCCTTTGGGGTTTCTCTAATCTGTAATTGTGGGCTTTTGACATCTTCTGCCAAAAGAATGAAAAGTTATACAGATCTGTTTCACGTACATCCTGCCTCTTTGATACAAGTTGTATCTGACTTCCATCAGGGCCAGAAGTCATCCTTCATTGCTGCTGCATGAGAAGCAGTGACAAGAGATCTCCTTCACTATGCAGAGCAAACAAGAAATTCTGGGATTGGACCTCTCTCTCCTTTTAAAAAATCATTCCCAAATGGCAAAGAAGCCTTTGGAGCTTTAGGGAGAGAGTATAGCAATAGGTCCCAGTTAATTATTGATGAGCCAAGCACAGAACGGCATGACTTCTGGCTGCCTCCTACCCCACACAGTCCTGTCAGCCTTGGCCAGCCTGGGGAAAGCAGCCTGATGTTATTAATAAAGACGCATCTCAGGCCCTCCAGGAGCTGTTCTAGCAGAGTTTAAAGCTCCAGAGCATATTGTACAATTTGCTGAGAGAAATTCTGTTTTCCCTAGAAAATCAGATTATCTTTTTTTTTTCTTCCTGCTGCTCCTCTCTTTTTTTTCTTCCTCTTTCTTCCCCCAATCTCCTTCTAGACACAATGAAAACACTTCCTATTCGGCATTTTTCTCGTAGGTACATTCATGAAAGAATATTTTTTTCTTTAGCATAAACATTATTTGGTATGCCTAAATCATTGTCCTTCACATGCAAGAACAATCAACATTGCTTTCCCTCTCCTTAGAGCTCCTATAGCACTGAAAATTTAAGCTGAATAATTAGGCCTTTGCTTATATCACATATTGCGAACATATCTCCCAACTAGTCTGTAGACTCCTTCAAAGCAGGGAATATTATTTATTTCTTTTATCTTCCCACAACACTGAATACATGGTAACCACTCAAGAAATGCAAATGGAATGGTTTGAGATGTCATAAGAAAGGATGCCTTGGGATAGTATGAGCTGGGATGGAACTGGTGCCACTGGTAGTCCATGCTTGTGAGTAGGACAAAAATAGCCTAACAGATATTTTTCCAAATATTTTATTTTTCCTAATTACTTATAAAAACAATTTTAACCTTCATTTTTAAAATTTTTGAGTCTCTAACTCTCTCTCTCTCACTCCCTTCTTCCCCTCCACCCTCAGAAAGAAAGCAAACAATTTAATATAGGTTATGCATTAGCATTGGTGCAAAACATATTTTCATATTAGTCATCTAATGGGCATTTTTCAATTTTAGTTCATTCCCCAAAAGAAAATGCAGGTTGAAAGTCAAAAAGTATCTATGTACATGCATTGATAAATGATAGCTGATAACATGATTTAAAAAAGAAAACATTATACCCCTTCTTATTTTCCTTTTTAGTCATTTGTAATATAGTAGTGGATTTGTTATTTCAACAATGTACATATTTCTTCCAATGTTGCAATTTAAAACCCATCCATACCTAATTGTCCTATATAACTCTCAACATTGCTTACCATAAAATCACCACAGAGGTTCTGCCCAATATTTTAGAAGCTCTCCTTAAATTCTCTTGGCAATGCATGGAGACTACTGGAGCCTATATGCTGTTCATTCATAGTCTCTCACCCTTTTACATGACCAGTCCATCTTTCAAGTTATTCCTTTCTTTCATAACATCCTGTATGCCAGTGATTCAAAAAGTTGGGCCATCAAGCCATACATAAAGATCCCTGTGGGCTGCATATGACTTGGAAAATTACATACTAACATTGTCTGTGTTCTATTGTATTAGAATTACTTTGTTAAATATTTCCCAAATACATTCTAGCCTTGTTTCTATCACACTTAGGAGTGCTTCAGGTTAGATATTTGACACCTCTACTTTATACAACTCTTCCTGTATAATACCTTGTTTGTAATATACTGGAATCAGTTCAGGCTTACCATGTACCTCTATATCACCCTCAGTTTTACAAAAACTGTGGCCCTGATATTGCTTAAATATATGGAATAATCAAATAGAAAAAAAATCCAAGAGAAATGACTGCATATGAGTCAGTGAGAGAAGGAGTTCACATGTTATACATCTTCAAAAACAGTCACAAAAGGCTTTGCTTAGGAAAAATGAAGCTGGTCCCTAGCCACTAAAAACAACCTACATGGCACTTAAAAACAAACAAACAAAGTCAGTATTGGGGATGTGTGTGGATGTAAGCTTTTTGGTTGTTATTCAGTTATTTCAGTCATTTTAGTTGTATTCAACCCTTCATGATCCCATTTGGAGTTTTCTTGGCAAAGATACTGCAGTGATTTGCCATTTCCTTCTCCAGCTCATTTTACATATGAAACTGAGACAAACAGGGTTAAGTGACTTTCCCAGAGTCACACAGGCTAGTAAATTCCTGAGGCCAGTTTTGAACACCGGTAAATATTTTCCAAACTTCAGGCCTGGCACTCTATCCACTGCACCACCTAGCTGTCCAGGGAGCTGCTAACAGGTACTCAATAAGTACACATTAGTTGATTCAAATAGTTTTGTATATATCCCTATAATTTGAAGTTGATGTCAAAGAAAACCATTTTGGCTTCCTTGAAAACATTTTGTCTATACTCTGGCATATACAGAATTCTTGGTTGGAGGAATCATTCAAGGCAACCTGAGGGAGGGGTAGGGATATCTTGTATCTCAGACCTTTGACCATAAATCCAGTCTCTACTTTTCAACAGATAACAAGCATAGGGTGCTTGCTTCTGAGAAACAGCAGGGAGAGCAGACTGGAGAAAGATGATGATGATGATGTTGCTATTTATATAGCGCGATGTAACATTTATATAGCAGTTTAAGGTTTGTGAAGCACTTTATTATCTCATTTGTTCCTCACAACAATCTTGTGTAGTAGGTGTTATTATTATGCCCATTTTACAGAAGAAGACATTAAGCCTGAGAGAAGATGTACCCAGAGTCATACAACTAGCAATCAAGGAAGAATTTAAATGAAGATCTACCTGACTCTAAGTGCAGCACTCTCTCCTCTCCATATAACTCTTTGCCTAGCATACAATAAAGTCAAAGGTGTTTGTAATAAATAAAGATGACATCCCTTGACAGTCAAGGAATTGTTTTGCATTACATCTCTAAAGCCAGGGATGAATTTGCCACTGTTCCTGATTGCCCCCAAATGCTAATGTCTCCCCTGCCCCCCAAATCACTTTAAATCTATTTTATATACCTATGTATGTGTATATATCTATACATATGTACATATATAGAGATACATACATTCATGTGTGTGCGTGTGTGTGTGTGTGTGTGTGTGTGTGTGTAATTTCTCCCCTGACTAGAATGGAAGTTCCTCAGGGGCAGAGACTATTTCTTTTTTTTCTTTCTATCCTCAGTACCCACCACACTTCCTGACACATAGTAGGTACTTAATAAATGCCTGGTGATTGATTCTCTCACCTATTACTCATCATCTCATACCTGGACCATTGAAATAGCCTGCCGGTTGGTCTTCCTGCTTCAGTTCTCTACCTTAGTCCAGTCAATCGTCCCCTTAGATGTCAAATAAGTATTTCTGAACCATATGTCTGATCATGTTACCCTCCCCATCATTCATTAAACTTCAGTGGTCCTATATTACCTCTAGGATCAAATACAAAATCCTCTGACATTCAAAACCTTTATAACCTGGCACTCTCTTACCTTTACAGTATTATTATACCTTACCCACACATTCTCTGTGATCCCTATCCACATAGTCTTTGATCTTCTCGTTGTTTCCCCCCAACAAAACATGCCACCTCCCTACTCTGGGCATTTTCACTGGCAATCCCCAATGCCTAGAATTTTCTCCCTCCTGACATTTATCTCTTGACTTATTTGGCTTCCTTCAAGTCCTGGCTAATATCTCATCTTTCACAAGAAGTCCTTCCTATCCTCCTTAATGCTACTGCCTTCCCTTTGTTAATTATCTCTAATTGATCCTGTATATGCCTTTATGTACATAATTGTTTTCATAAAGTCTCCTGCTTTACATTGTGACTCTTTGTCTTTGACAAAAGAATTGTCTTTTGCCTTTCTTTTCTATCCTCACTGCTTAGCACAATGCATGGAACATAGTAGGCACTTAATAAATGCTTGTTGACTTGAATAAAATAAGTAAGAGAGATTCCTGGTCCCCTTACTTCTAAATCTATATTTATCTGCTTTAAAAAAGAGAAACAGGGTGAATTTTTTTAACTCCAATATTCAATTTAAGAATTCCTATGAGGGTATCACAAATGATATTCCTTCAAGTAGAACATCCAACTCCAGCCAATGTAAGCCTGCAGATGGTTGACACAGCAATAGGCAAAGCACAATTTTCCTACTTTCCAAAGAATTCCCTTATGAGCCAGGAATAGTCCAGGAACCATGGGTCTTGATGCCATTAATGTGGCTGAAGCAAGGAAATTGTAAGCTGCCAGCCAATCTACTGAGCATCTCACTGTCAGAAACAGAAGCCCTGAGGTTCTGGGCCACAGGGGACCAAATTAAAGAAGGGAATTCATGCCTGTACTCTCCGGGGGAAAATGCCTCAACTCAGAAACAGGATCCCAGGCAAAGCAGGGCAAATCTTGCTCACTGACTTGTTTTGGTCAATTCATAAACAGGCAAAGGAAAAAAAAACCTGCAGCGGCTACAGGAGGATGGGGAGTCATTGGACACTTCAAGGGGTGCCTGGAGGAGGTAATCAGTGCTAATATGCTTTTGCTGACTTTTATTGCATTGATTCAAGGATATTACAAACATTTTTTTCAGTGAAACTTCTGAGCCCATGCAAACATTTTGCTTCCTGAAAGTAAAACTTAAAAGGTTGTAGAATTGAGCTTAATCAGACTGCTCTCCTCTCAACCAAACTGAAAAATATTGCCATCACACATGAGGCAGGGAACTGGAATAAGGAGTAAGTGGAAAACAAGGCATCTGGGATGCAGAGGACAGGACAAAGTCACATGTAACACCATGGTTGGAGACTTTGGGTTATTGAACCATTAAGTGGTAGAGAGGGAGAAAGGGACCACCTGAATGGGGAAGTGAATTATAGAACGAGAGGTGGAAACTCATGTGATTTTGCTTTCTTCACACATTTTCCATGGCTCAGCACTACACCTAGACATAAACTGGACCTTATGTGTATGTAATGGGATGAGGGGTAGGCATTAAAAGATACTACATCCCGACTCTGCCTCATTGCTCTGTAGTCAGTTTCCCAGGGCAGGAAACTCTTTGAGACTATTCATTTTGGGGTGTTTTACCTAGACACTTTCATCTTGCTCTCCTTACTAAATGTCCCTGCTGTTGAACCCCAAAACTCTACTCACTGAGTTATTCGATCTTCCTAAGTTCCTAAGCCAGCATTGCCCCATAAGTTGCCAGTATGAAACCCTAATAACTTGCCTCCCTGCCTCCCTGACTCTTTTGCCTCTGCCACTATTTCTGGAGCCACTTTCCACATTACTTTCTACCTCGAGTCCTTTAGCGCCTGTGTATACCCTTGACTATAAAAGGGATGTTTTCTGTGGTTTGTTTATAAGGGGAAAGAGAATATGTAATTTAGAGATAATACATGGTAAAGTAAAGAAAGGCAGCATATCATAATGATAGGCTGGTTCTAAGATCAGGAAGATCTAGGTCCAAGTAGTAGTTCTGGTTGTCAAGTCACCACCGACAAATCATTTAAGCTTTCATTGCCCCCAGGCAACTCCGTGAGACTACAGATTATGAAAGAATCATTAGGCTATATTGGTGGAAAGATTTTCCACTGCACAAAGCCTTCCTCACACCCTCATGTACACATACCATTGAAATCACAGTTCAGATTTTGGAAAATGTCAATTAGAAATAGATCTACTTAATTCCAGACCAAATAGCCTTGAATCTTCTAAATTATCCTGCACTTAAGATTCACCAGACCTTGACTACCAAGGTTGATTTCCCCTTAGGAAGAGTGATATGTTACTTCATCCACTTCCCTTAGACCTTTAGATGAGAATGACTTCCTTTCTTCCAAGCATATATGACCTGAATTTGGGAATTTACTCCTCTTGTCCAGGATTATTGGCATGTTACAGAATCACTGGGTTCAGGCTCACATGGCTATCAGAAGTTGCCTAGTCTTGTCGGTATAAATGGGAATCTTGTCTTTGACATCACAGACAAGTGGTCATCCAACCTTCACTTGAAGAACTGAAGGGGAACATACTACATTAGTGGTTCTCAACCTTCCTAATGCCGCAACTCTTTAATACTGGTATCTGGGCATATCTGCATGTGGGCACTCCCACCTGGAGATGGATAGAGGAGCGGTGTCTCAGTTCCTAAGACCATCAGAAGTAAGTGTTTTGGGGCGGCTAGGTGGCGCAGTGAATAGAGCACCGGCCCTGGAGTCAGGAGGACCTGAGTTCAAATCCAGCCTCAGACACTTAACACAAAAACTAGCCATGTGACCTTGGGCAAGTCACTTAACCCCAACTGCCCTCCAAAAAGAAAAAAAAAAGAAGTAAGTGTTTTCCTCTGGTCTTAGGTGACCCCTGTGAAAGGGTCATTCAACCCCCAAAGGGGTTGCAATGCACAGGTTGAGAACTGCTGTTCTACATCTTGAGGCAGCCAACTCCAATCTAATCATTCAAAGTTTTTCCTTACATAAAGACAAAATTAACATCTTTCATACTTTGCTACTGGTTCCATTATCTGTGTCCAAGAGAAACAAGTCCAACCAAAAAATCTAATATCACTTTCAGGAAATCATGAGTTTTCTGATTCCAAATCATTTGATTAACTGGATATCTAGATTTTTTCCCCCTCTACCAAGGAACAAACTGCTACCACAATCAGGAAGGCAAAAAAATTGATCTATGTGGAAGCAAAGAAGCAGGTATAGCCAATAACCCTAAAGACACCAGCTTTTGAGGCTTCCTGCAACCAGCTTGTGATAGCAAATCTACCCTAGGTTTAGGGCTAGTTCTTCTAAATCAAGATCAGTAGGTGGCACAGTGATTGATTCAGGGGCTGGGCCTGCTATCAGGAGACAGACCTTAGACCATGCAGCCTTAGATCAGCTGTGACCCTTGCAGGTCATTTCTGTCTATCTCAGTTTCCTTTAAAAAAAAAGAGGGTAGCGATAGGACCTACTTCACAGGATTCTTTTGAGGATCAAAGGAGATGATATTTGTAAAGTACAGCCTAGTGCGTGGCATCTCCTGCATAAATACTTACTGTCTTACCTTCATGCCACAGGGTTGACTGTTGACAGGCTGAGTGAGACAGCTCAGGCATCCCTCTCGGATGCAGAGCAGAGCCAGCAGCTGAAGGGTGGAAAGGGAGGGAATGCAGTTACCTAGAGAGCTTTCCCAGCATTGCCTGGCTTTGTGCTCCCCTGTGTCATATGTGTCCTGAGGAGGGCAGAGTCATACAGTGAGCTGAAACCCAACAACTCCTAAGTCAGAGCCCACAGTAAGGCTGGGCACTAACAACACTGCAATCCAAGGTAAGAAACAACTTCATCCTTAAAAATATCTTCTAAGCCTTCTCCTGTTTTCTCAAATGTGTCTGTGCCTGAAGTCATAGGACCTTGATAGAAACAAAGAAATACAAATAAGTACCGACCATATAGGACAATTCTAAAAGTTCAACAGATAACCATTTTTCACGAGAGGAAGTAGGAGAGAAGTGTCATCAAGCTCATAGGAATCCAAAATAAGATTGGCGGGGTGGGGGAGAGAGAGAGAGAGTAGGGAAGAGGAGGAGAAAAAATAAAGAATTCAAGGGCTGTGGGTGTCTTGGGCATCTGGAGATCTGTTCCTGGTAGTGCTTAATGTTTTACAAAAAACAACCTAGGCAATTATACTCAAAAACATTTTTAAATATATGGCAACATTTTAAAAAGGGAAAATGGGCATGTTCTGTTGTTTACAATTTGTTTTAGCATTTTCATTTACATTTTAAGATTGACATATAAAGCATTAATACAGCTCTATTTTCAACATAATCAGACCTTGTTAGAGAAGTAAAAGACAAGCTAGGTTAAGAACATTCAAAAATTATATTGAATATAAATTGAATGAAATTATATATATATAAAGTCAAATAAGAAAATGGCAACCATTAAATGAAATGAAAAATCTTGACAAAACATTTTCCACATAAAATATTTTCATAATAACAGCCTCACATATAAAATATAATGATAATGCAAAAGAAAAATGGAAGAGTAGAAGGAAAAGAGTTATTTCTTTAAGTCATACAAGGACAAACAAGAAGCACAGATGGAAAATTGAAGTAAGAGGGGTCCCTTCCCTTACAGAGTTTGTATTCTATTCACATAGATGCGTAACTATAATACAAAATAATTATGTTGTCTAAGAAGGATGAGATCAGAAGGTGAAAAAGGCAATTGCCCATTGAGGGGATCAGTGAAGCCTTCCTTGAAGATGTAGCACTTGAACTAGACTCCAAAGGATGGGTAGAAATTGAACCAGCTCTCAGGGGTTGAGGAAGATATTCCATGCAGAGGAAATATTGTAAACAAAGGCATATAGTGGTGGGAAACTCAGGGCAGGAAACAAAGAATATTCCTATTTAATTGCAAAGTAGAGAGTATTTGGTGAGCAATACACTGAACTAATACTAAATATATAGGTATCAACAGATTTGGGAGTATCTTGAATGCCAGGCAAGGGAGTTTGAACGTCAATCAGATAGGAAGTAGAGAGTGCCATTTTTAGCAGAGATGTGATGTGAGTATATCTGTGCATAAGGAAAATATATTTAACCTTCGTATATGATCCTTTCTTGCTTCTGACACTGCCACTACCATGTTGTAGGCCGCATCGCATATGCCTCCACGGTTACAGTAAGCCGCTAGTTGGTTTCCAGTCTAAAGTTCCTCTTAATTCCACTCAGCCTCCAGCCAGCTATCAAATTAGGCTTCCTAAATCATAGATCTGGCCATGTCACTAAAGCCCTCTATTCAGTAAACTCCAGTGGCTCCCTATCATCTCCTAGATCAAATATAAACTACTGTTTGGTATTCATAACCTTCCATTGCCTGGCCCTACCTACTTTTCCTGTCTTGCTGTTCCTTACTCTCCTCCCCATATTCTATGACTCAGTGACATGGGTCTCCTTGCTGTCCTGTGAGCAAGACACTCCATCTCCCAGCCCCAGGCATTTTCACTTGCTGTCCCCCGTGATTGGATTGCTCACCTTCTTCATCTCCCTCTCCTTGCTTCCCTGGCTTCCTTCAAGTTTTAACTGGAGATCCACATTTTTCCCACTGGGAAACATTTCCCAGTCCTCCTTAATCTAAGTGCCTTTCCTCTGTTGATTATCTCTAATTCATCCTGCAAATACCTTGCTTTATATGGTTGTTTGGATTCTGTTTCCCCCATTAAACTATGAGTTCCTTAAGAACAGACTCTCTTCGCAGTGAATAGAGCACCGGCCCTGGAGTCAGGAGTACCTGAGTTCAAATCCGGCCTCAGACACTTAACACAAAAAACTAGCCATGTGACCTTGGGCAAATCACTTAACCCTAACTGCCCTCCAAAAAGCGAAAGAAAAAAAAAAGAACAGACTCTCTTTTGGCACATAGCAGGTTTTTAATAATTAATTCTTGACGGCCTGACTGACAGATCAGAGGGATTGGAAAGTGGAGGCAGAAAGACCAATTAGTAATATAATGTGGCCTAGAAGGTAAAAATTGGGTTTATACAGCCTGGGTTCAGTCTTGGAGACATTATTAATAATCTTGCCTTTTGGGGGCTCATGTCCCCATCCACATCTTCCTTGGGAACATCAGAATTTAGCTAGTGTCTAGGTCTCTATGTTATCAGACTTATCAAAACAGGATAGCACCAGGGGTGAAATATATATTGCTATCCATAAAGACAAAAATGTTGAAGAAACATTGCTTCAGGCCAACAATAATTTTACCATTCTGGGTACTATACCACCTCCTCCTCTATAGATCTGCTCCACGACTTGAAATTTCTCTTGACACTCAACAACCGGCTTTTGCAGCAGTGCCTTGGACCCCAGCATTCCCCAGAAACAACCATCCTAGCCTTTAATTTAGATTCATAGGTTTGGAGCTGGAAGGGACCTGAATGGTCCATTTCACAAAGGAGAAAACTCAGGCCCAAAAGGTTGGTTGACTTTCCCAAGGTCATACAGCTAGTAAAGAGCAGAAGTAGAATCTGAACCAAGTTTCTCTGACCCCAGAGACAGAATTCTCTCTGTTGTCTATACTACCTTCAGGTTTATAGAAATCAGGACTTGGATCCAACCCTTTTTTCCCAAAAGAGATTTCATTTCATTCCTGATGATGATACTGATCACTAGCACATGTCAGCCTCCCAATGGGAAGAGAGCTGTAAGAAAAAAAGGGAAAGAAGAAAGAAGGGAACCTGAATAGCTGGAATGGGGTGTGGGGGAGGGGAACAGCAATGGGAGGACTCTTTTGAGGGATGATTTACAGTCAGGATCCACTAAAGGATGAGAACAGCTGCCTAGAAAGAGCATGTGGTAGGATATTGTTGGGTAATTCAATTGGGATGAGCCCAAGGGACATGATTATTCCAAGTTTCAGGAAGCAAAGAAATTAATGTAAGTATTGAATCAGCAAAAATTAACTAAGTTTAATAGCCTTCTACCAGCCCTCAAATTCCTTCACCCATCTTCAGCATTTCTTACTAGGATCACCTCTTCCTTCTGGATGCACTCTCCATTGCCTTCCATAATAATAGCTCACATTTCTATGCTTTAAGGTCTACAAAATGCATTCCTCCTTGACATTATACTCTATCCTTTTCTTCCTCCTCCTCCTCTTCCTCTTCATCATCATTATCATCTTCTCCTTCCTCTTCTTCCTCTTCCTTTTCTTCCTCCTCCTCCTTTTTCTTCTTCTTCTTCTTCTCCTTCTTCTTCTTCTTCTTCTTCTTCTTCTTCTCCTTCTTCTTCTCCTCCTCCTCCTTCTCCTTCTTTTTCTTTCTTTCTGGAACTCTGTCTCTCTGTGTCTCTCTGCTTCTCTTTCTTTCTCTCTGTGCCCCTGTCTGCTGTCTGTCTGTCTGTCTCTCTCTGTCTCTCTCTCCCCTCTGCTCCCCCATTCCACCCTGCTCCACTCCTCTTGCTAGCTCCTTTTCTTCCCCCTTAAGTCCCCTTTACCCCCTCCCCTGAGGTCCTCTCATGTCTGTCATGGCCCTCCATGGGTTGTTCCTTGATAACTCCATCTCCCTCACAGCTTCAGCCATGCCATCCATGCAGACAGATAGAGACAACAATACCTCACATTCGATATCGAGCTCACTATGGATGCTAAGCACTTTACAATTATTTTCTCATTTGATCCTCACAACCACCCTACAAGGAAGGTGCTGTTGTTATTCCCATCTTACGGATGAGGGAACTGAGGTAAACAGAGGTTCAGTGACTTGCTCAAGGTCATGTTGCTCCCAGGTATCTGAGGCTGGATTTAAACTCAAGCCTTCCTGACTCCAGGCCCGGCCCTCTCTTCACTGTACCACCTTGCTGCCTCGATGTTTGTTAAATACTTGTTGATGGATTTTATCTGTTTTTTTGGAGAACTAAGCTGTGATTTATGGAGAATTGGGGTATCTGAGGAATTTCTTTTTCTTTCTTCTTTTGTGTTTTCTTGAGGGTTTTGGAGGAGTCGCACATAGATAATGTGTTTAGTACTTCTTGAAAGGATAGAACTCCCTTGTCCCTTTCATGAGAATGAAGTTCTATCCAAAGGAAGAGCACTAAATAAAAAGGGCCAAGAGCTCAAAAGCAGCTGTATTATGGTGTGACAGGACAGTGAGGAGAACCTAAGGCAGGGAATGAATGAAAAAGAAAAACAAAGAAAGAGATGGATGGAGAAAAGCAGAAGCAGAGTTCATTAAAACTCTAGCCCAAGGGTAGATGTCTTATTGGCCCAGCCTAATTTCTTCCAGGTCTTAGTGTAGGGCTTCCTAACCTATTTCTAGTAATGAGCATTTCAGTTGTCTGGGGAAGCCTATGGACCTCTTCTCAAAATCATGTTTCTAAAGCATTTTTAATGCATACAAAAAAAACCTAAAAGTTAGTGAAAACAAAGATGCCATTTTTCCCCTATCTAAGTTCCTGGACTCCCTGAAATCTACTCACAATCCTCTTTAGGGCTGATGGGCCCTAAATTAAAGACTCATGCATTAATATATGGCCACATAGAATTTGGAGCTGAAAAGGACATTGGCAACCATCCAGTTTCATCCCATCGTTTTTTGTTCTCAGGGAGGGCAATTGACTTACCCAAAGTCATAGAGCTAGTTAGTGACAAAATTAGAACTAGAATGACAAGCTATGTTCTTCTTTCTATTGCCTAACACTGCACATATAAAAGGATCTTCTTAGAGGGAGCTAGGTGGCACAGTGGATAGAATGTTGGGCCTCAGACTGTGTGATCCTGACCAAATCATTTAACCTCTGTGTACCTCAGTTTCCTCACCTGTAAAATGAAAATAATAATAACACCTATCTTCCAGGATTGTTGTGAATTTCATTTATAAAGAATTTTACATAGTGCCTTGCATATCATAGGAGCTAAATAAGCATTTCTCTCTCTCTTTTTTTAGCTCAATCAATAAACATTTATTAAGCACCTACACAGTCCAGGCACAATGCAAAGAACTGGGGGTACAAAAAAAGGCAAAAAATTGTTCCTGCCTTCAAGGAGTTTACAATCTAATGAGCCTAATGAGGGAGACAAAATGCAAATACAGCAAGCTACATATTAGGTATATAGGACATAATTAACAGAAGGAAGACACTAGAATTAAGGGGATTGGAGAAAAGTTTGCAATAAAAGATAAGATCTTAGGATCTAAGAGTCCAGGGAGGTTAGTATGTGGAGGGGAAGAGGGAAGGACCCCCGGGCACAGGAATCAGAAAGGGAAAACAGGGCTATAGAAAGTAATCAGCAATCAAAGCTGGTACCTAGTTCTCCCTACCAGAAACAACACAATGTAATGGAAACAGCATTATATTTAGAGATCAAGTTCCCTGCTCAACCATTGCACCTTCTCATTCTCCTTGACCTCTGTGCAACCTTTGACACTATTGATCACTCTCTCCTTAATACTCTTGTCTCTCTAGGTTTTCAGATCACCACTCTTACCTGGTTCTCCTACCTATCTGACCATTCCTTCTCTGTCTCCTCTGCTGGGTTCTCCTCCAGATCATGCCCTCTAACCACAGGTGTCCCTCATTTCTCCCTCTATATCAGGGCTTCTTAAACTTTTTCCACTCATGACCCCTTTTCATGTTTCAGCAGCATTTGTTGGGGTAGCATGGCTTGAGGGTACACACAGCACAAAGTGTACATGCTTTGTGTTCAGAACCAAGGCTGCAGTGAAGTTGCATGGTAAAACATGGGCAAGCGCTATCAGAAACACCTCAGATTCATTATGTGTTTGATTTTTTATTAATTTTTTTGGTCATTTTGCATTCAGAAACCTTTTACTGTTGCCAAATTTTTTGAGATCCATATGGGGTCAAGACCCAAAGTTTAAGAAGTGCTGCTCTATACTACTTCCCTTGGTGATCTCATTAACTCCCATAGATTCAATTATAATCTCTATGGCAGCTAGGTGGTACAGTGGATAGAGGAATCACAGAGACCAAATCCAGAAGTTCAAATCCAGTCTCAGACAATTGCTAAGACAGTGACCCCAATCAAGGTGCTTAACCCTGTTTGCCTCAGTTTCCTCATCTGTAACATGAGCTAAAGAAGGAAATGGCAAATCATTCCAGTATCTTTGCCAAGAAAATCCCAAATTGGGTCACAAACAGTTGGATACTACTGAACAAGAAGAAGAACAGAAACACATCGACCTACCTATCCTGTCCCAAGCTTTCTGCTGACCTCCAGTCTCTCATCTTCAACTGCTTTTTAGACATCTTAAACTGGTTTTCCAATACACATCTTAAACTCAGCATATCCAAAAATGGAACTCCTTATCTTTCCCCTTAAGCTTTCCTCCAACCTTCCCTATTATTGTAGAGAGCAATATTATATTCCCTGTCCATCAAACTCACAACCTAGGAACTCCATTATTCCCGCTCCTCACCTGCCATATCTGATCGGTGGCCGAGGCCCATTGATCTCACCTTTGCAATGTCTCTCCAATATACCGCTTTCTCTCCTCTGATGCTGCTGATACTCTATTTCAGGTCCTCATTACCTCTCTCCTAGACTGCTGCAATAGACTGCAGATGGGTCTGTCTGCCTCAGGTATCTTCCCTCCCCAATACATCCTGCCAATCCATCAGCCACTAAAGTGATTTTCCTAAGGCACAGATCCAGCCATGTCGCTCACTACTCAATAAACTCTAGTGGCTTCCTTTTTCCTCCAGGATAAAATACAAATCTCTGTTTAGCATTCAAAGTCCTTCATAACCTAAACCCCCTCCCGCCTTTCCAGTCTTCTTACACCTCACTCCCTGACGCATAATCTTCCAGGGACACTGGCCTCCTGGTCATTCCACAAACAAGGCATTTCATGTCTCAATTCCAGCCATTTCTCTGGCTGTCCTCCATCCCTGGAATATTCTCTCTCCTCTGTTCTAACTACTGACTTCCTTAAAATCTCCACTGAAATCCCACCTTCTGCAGGAAGCCTTCCCCAAACCCTCTTAATTCTAGCACCTTCCCTCTGTACACAACTTGCTTTGTATACATTTGCTTTTGTGTTGTCTCCTCCGTTAGACTGCAAGCTCCTTGCGGGTAAGGCCTGTCTTTTGCCTCTTTTTGTATCACCGGCACTTATCACAGTGCCTGGCACACCGTAAGTGCTTAATAAATGTTTATTGATTGGTTGATTTTGCCAAGTCATTACTTTCTCTAGGCATGCAGATGACACAGTGAATAAAGCATCTAACTTGGAGTCAAGAACTGAGTTTAAACCCAGCCTTAGATACTCATTAACACACAGTCTCAGTTTCCTCATTTGTAAAATAAAGATAATGGCACCTATTTTGCAGAGTTAATATAAGGATAAAATGTAATAATATTTGTAAAGCGTTTTGCAAACCTTAAAACACTATATAAATCCTAACTATTATTATTTTCTTTGGGCCTGTGTTTTATTATGAATTCAAGTCACCTTGTTCCCCTTCCCAGGGACATTTGGATTTTATGTCATTAATTAAATCCAACATTTATTAGCACCTTCTATAGCTTCCCCTATAAAAAGATGGGGGGGGGGAATAAATTAGGAAGGATATCTTGGTCCCTCCCTGCTCTAACATTCTAAAAGATAATGATCCCATTTTCATTTTCTACCTCTCTACCACCCTTGAGCCAAGGAATGGGTCCTATAAGCCATCTATCTCTTCTATCTCTTCTATCTCTGCTCCAGGTTCTTAGGACATTCAGACCATCTTGCCTCTCCTAACCTAGAAGAAAACCAATCTCCATTCATTATAGCTCAGGCCAATATTATAATCTCGACCCCTAGTAAAAATGTAAGCTCCTTAGAGGAAGTGACGATTTAATTTTGTTCTTTCTGTCCCCAAAGCACATAAATGGCAGTTAATGAACAGAATTTTAATGGAATTTAAAAGGATCTTTCTTAGAAAAACCAAGGGGAGAGAGGGGAAGGAATTATAGGACAAAGGGAGGCCAATTTGCAGAATCCTTACCCCGTAATAACTGGATTCTACCCATGGACTGGTTGGCCATGTCATACAACTAAGCCACAGTATTTTTCCTTCCCTCGATCCTGACTGGGTTTAAGGTTACACAGAGCCCTCAGCCTCTAAACTTGAGAGGATCAAGGTAGCTGTTGATGCTAAATTTATGGGGATTCACAAAACCTTCCTTCTAGTTTTTCCTATAGGTATGGGCTCCCAGGACGTGTCCTTCTGATTCTTAGCTAAACTAGACTTCTGCTCTGCACCAGCCATTGCCCCTGTGCCCCCTTCAAAGTCCCTGGAGAGTGATGAAGGTGCTTACCCGTGGATCGAGGCAGCTTCATGTACTCTACAGAGCACTCTACTTCTTCCTGTTTATTGTCATTATTATCGTCATTACTGTTACCAACGTGGGAGTCATTTCAGAACCAATTGCCTGTGTACACTCGTATCATTGACTGTTCGAGCAAAGGTCAAAAGGAAAAACTAATTAGGGAAAAATGTATAAAGATGGAAAGATGTTAGGCAAAATTAAAACAGATCTACCCTGAGCTAGCTAAATAAGCTATTGACTCTGAAAAGTGGATAAAGGCACTCACAGGACAAGAATATTTAGAGCTAAAAAAAAAAAACCTTAGTAATTATCAAGTTCAGATCTTCACTGTTACTAATAAGGAATAGCCCCAGAGAAATTATTATTTATAATGTTAGGTAGCCAAGTTGAGATTTGAACCTAGGTCCTCTGAATATAAATCCACGAAATACTATTAGTAAAGACGTTGACTCTTCTTAGGGACTCTACAATCCAGCCAAGGGAGACAATTAAGTTGTGCCCTAAGCTTGACATCTCTAACCTCTGTGCTAGTGAACAAGCCTCCCACCCCCATCCTGTGTCTGGAATGTACTCTGCCCTCTTCCCCACCTTTCCAACGGAAGGCTCAGCTCAAATTCCACCACTTTAGAGAGTCATTCCTCATTCCCCAAGTTATTAGCAATCTCTCCCTCCTCAGTCTACCCTGTATTTATTTATTTGTATACACGTCATATCCCAAGGTAGAATTTAAGCTCCTTGAGTGTGTGAAGTATTTAATTTCTCTCTTTATATACCAATTATATAGTACAGTGTTCATAGGAAGTGTTCAATAATTTGTTTTCTTCTAATTTAGTTGAAGACTGATAATGATAATTTCTCTGAGAGAGGGCAACAAACCTTTTCCGAAAATGGGCTCTAAAAGTTTGTATGGAGGAAAGAGGAAGGAATGAGATCCCAGAACTAGAAATACAGGAGAGTGGACCAAAGGAGGAGGAAAGAGGCCCATAAAGGGGCGTTTAGGGAGGGGATATGGTAAAGATCACCTTTGGGATGGCTAGGTGGCACAGTGAAGAGAGCACTGGCCCTGAAATCAGAAGGACATGAGTTCAAATCCAGCCTCAGACACTTGATACACTCACTGGCCATGTGACTTTGAACAAGTCACTTAACCCGAATTGCCCTCCAAAAAAAAAAAAAAGATCACCTTGTCCCACTTTACTACATCCTCATGGTCCATCCTATCTTGGACCATGTTTCCATTTTCCTGTTCTTTGAGCCAAGGACTTCCTGCATGGCCTCATCCTTTCTACTCAAGCTGCATTCAATCTCCACCAAGGTTTAATCACGTAAAAGTTCTTGAAACCTCATCCCTTTGGACCTGTTGCTCTCTTCTAGCTGCCAGCTGACTTGCTGAATCAATTAGATAGCCATGAACGGCAGATTTATGCCCCAGACCACCTGAAACCCTCTCCCTGAGACAATGGCTTCTTTTCACTTAAGACAGACATTGCTTTAAATCTATGCCACCACGCTTTATTAAGGGCCAGGTTTTCCTGTGCCATTAAAGGGGGAAAAAAGAGAGAGCATTTTAAATGGAGTGTGAAATAAGGTAAAGAAAAGTTTAATGGGGCTAAAATCAATTCAGCGAAGTGCCTTTATTAATAGTTATTTTATTCGTCGTCACATTGCTTATTAAATACCATGCAGCTCAGAAACCTGGCTGCTCACAGCTGTGGGATGATTGCTCCCTATCTGGTGACTAAAGGGCTATTTGCTTCCAATTATGTGCTGAATCCAAAGGCACCAGCCTGGACTTTGTTTTCTGTCTTCCTGTGGCTTTGATCCTTGTTCACCAGGCTGTTGAGTCAGGTCACTTCCCAGGCCTCATTTTCTGTTTCTCAGTAATGGTTGGCTTACCACCCACATGCAGTGAGTACAGTGGGATCTTTCTATAATAAATATATGTGTGTATACATATACTAACAAGTACCTTGTTATACGAATATAGATTAAAAAGTAGATGTATACATAATATATATATGTACACCACATACGGGATATAAATTGCTATGTGGGTCGTTATATGCATTTTCTGTATATGAGATTTTAACTTTACACATACATACATACATACATATGACATATATCTCTCTATATGACCTAAAGGTACTGTGTCGTAGTAGATACATAGTTGGCCTCAAAACTATGAAAACCTAAGTTCAAGTTTCATTTCTAACACATACTGACTGTATGATCCTGGAAAGCTCACTTAATCTTTCGGTGTTCTAAGCAACTCTCTAAGACTGTGAGTTGAAGAGAAAGTGCAAACCTACACTGTGGAAAAAGTTTCCTCATCAAGTAGTCTCCTGTATTGATGAAATCACAGATCTAGTTCTTATCTCCTATCCTTATCCATATGACACCCAACAAACGGGACCTCCAAAGGCCATGTCTAAGTAACTTACTTCCCTAGGTAAGTGGATCCACTCAGTAAGTTCAGACTCATCATCCATTATATCTAGCAAGTTCCCAGACCATTCTTCATATCCCATGTATCCATCTCAGTCTAGACTTCAGCCCACATTTCCCCTACCCCTTTCTATTTCTTGCTCTAGGAAGAAAGAGAAAGAGGAAGAGAAAGAGAAAGAGAAAGAGGAAGAGAAAGAGAAAGAAAAAGAGAAAGAGAAAGAGAGAGAGAGAAGAGAAAGAGAG
>CM053596.1:224000119-224026169 GCA_028646575.1 Pseudocheirus occidentalis | reverse complement strand
GAAAGAAAGAAAGAAAGAAAGAAAGAAAGAAAGAAAGAAAGAAAGAAAGAAAGAAAGAAAAGCCACCATTGCTTATGAAATGCATGACACTAGCTGTTTATGGATCTACTCGCCATCCTCCCTGGGACAGTCAAAGCTAAAACTCCCTTCCCTAGCCACCAGCCCCCAGAGATTTGATATGCCTAACCCATTGGAGTCAGGACTATTTTATTTTTGTATTCACACACACACACACACACACACACACACACACTCACACAATCTACCTAGCACAGCACCTATTACATAGCATACTGGCACTTTTTATATCCAGCCTTTGGAAGGAAAAGAGTTGTGAATTAGGGCATCCCCCTCTCATCATCTGATTTTATGCCTCCTATTTTACATTGCATTTGCCTCCAATCTAATATCCAACCTCTTGTCCTCCACTCAGTGATGAACATTCTCACATCTGGTGATCCTTCCACATCACAGTGAATCTGAATTCATGTAGCTCATTCCCAATCCCATTCCCCACCCCCACCCCATCCACACCACCTAATTCCTCATTTCCATCTCCTTCTACCCTCCCACCTCGAAGTTTCACTCAAACATCTCCCAGCTTTACATTGTACCCTCTGGAATTTTTTTTCCAGGAGCAACAAGCTTCACATCATCTTTAATCTTTTCCCCTCCACTCCTTCCATCTACTCCCTATTACTGAAATCTGGTTCTCCCCTAATAGCATAGTTTCTATGGTTTAAAAAAATAACCCTTTCTATTACTGGTGCACTTTCACTCATCCTCCCAGCCAACTGGTTGAGGTGGGGGAGTTGGAATACTTGTTGCTCCCTATGGCCACTTCCAGGTTCCATCCCACCCCCACCCTGGCCAACCTCCATCACTCAGCAACCTCTTTTCCTCTAAGGTTCACACTATTCACAGCTACTACCCAATCAAATTACTGGTAATTGTTGTTTACAGACATTCTCTTCAGGTCAGCCTCTCATTTCTTCAATGATTTCAGTAGCTGGTTCACAATTTTTCTCTCCTCCCCAATCCCTGCCCCCATACTAGGGGACTCCACCATACATATTTATTCTCCCCTAAACACTCTAATCTTAGTTCCTCTACCTGCTCACTGTCTGTGAGCTACTGGTCCACCCTACCTCAACCACACACACAAATGATCAAACCCTTGATTTTGTCATTACCCACAGATGTGCCACCTTTATGTTCAAGAATTCTGAAATTTCTGTCTGTATTCAGACTATCAGTTCTTTCTATGGAGGTGGATAGCATGTTTCATCATGAGTCCTTTGGGATTGTCTTGGTTCTTTGTATTTCTGAGAACAGCTAAGTCATTCACAGTTTTCATTGTACAATATTGTTGTACAATATTCTCCTAGTTCTGCTGATTTCACTTTGCATCAGTTCATGTAAGTCTTTCCAGGTTTTTCTGAAAGCATCTTACAGGTCATTTCTTACATCACAGTAGTATTCCATCAGAATCATATATCACAACTTGTTCAATCATTCCCCAATTGATGGGGCATTTCTATTTCCAATTCTTAGCCACCACCAAAAGAACTGCTACAAATATTTTGGACATATGGATCCTTTTCCCCTTTTTATGATCTCTTTGGGATATAGAACTAGCAGATCTATTGCTGGATCAAAGGATATGCAGTATGATTTCCCCTTGTGCCTAGTTCCAAGTTGCTTTCCAGAATGTAACCCAAGTTATTTTTGAAACAAATCAACAAACACTAAGTGAACCAGTTCAAGCACCTAGGTGATATAGTAGAACGAGAACTGAAATTAGAGTTGGGGGGACCTGACTTCAAATCTTGCTTCAGACACTCACTGTGTGATATATGATCAAAGTGTTTGGAGAAATTTCAAGAGGAAAAGGTCACTTTCTCCCAAGAGAGTCAAGAAATGCTTTGTAAAGGTGTCATTTAAGCTGTACGTAGAGGTGAAGGAAAGACACCGATTTTCACATATGGACAGAAGAGTCTGATGGAAAGATGAAGAACATGATGGAAGAAAAAAAATGGAAAGGAGATAGAGCAAGCCAAGAATAGGGGACAGAGAATAGTCTGATTTGCCAAATACATTTATTTGTAGAATACATGAGAGAGGATAATAAAAATAAATAAGATGGAACAGGTACAGTAAAGCCAAACTGTTGAGGGTCTTGAATGTCAGGATCAGAAGCTAAATGTTATGCCATAAGTAATAGGCCACCGCTGAAGGTTTTTTTTAGTAGAGAAGTGACTTAAAATTAATTAGGAATATTGGCTTCACAGAGCTATTATGAACATCAATTTGATGAAAGAAAAATATATAATTTGACTTGATATTTCTATGGGAATTTTTATTTCATTTTATGATTCGGGACTCAGGTCATCTCTCCTACAAAATTTGGTTAATATTAACTTTACACAACCAAAACCTATCCCATGGGATGATAAAATTCACTTGGAGTCTTAAATATCTTTAACTAAGAAGCCAAAGGAAGAATTTTCATTGTTTCTGACTTTTTGGCAACAAGTAAATCCTTCTCCTCAATCAGTCTATTTTTGAATTCTTTAAATGTTGTTTAATCTGTAACCTGACTTAATTTACCCATAGAGTTTATTTGATGAGGCTTATTTCCTTTAGGGATGTATAAGATGACTATGTTTAACTGAATTTATTCAACTTCCATAACATTGAAGAAAGTATAGGATTATAGATCTATCTTTAACTATTATGACCTAAGAGGAATGTACAAGATTGCAATATGTAAAAGAATTATTCCTCTGTCACTCTGACCTAATTTTGCCTATAAGAGGATTTGTGACAGTCCTCCTCAGGGTTCAGGTTTTCTCTGAGGGTTTAATCTATGCTTGGACATAATAATAAAACCTAGGTTTTTACTTCTATAATTTCTGTATTGTAGTAAATATAAATTTGGCAGCAATCACCTACCACATGAACTCAGGAGATATTTCTCCTATAACAATATTATGCACTAATTCTTAATTTTCATTTTTAAATATGTAGCAAATGCATGCAGAAGAGTTAACTCTGCAAGCTTATAAGAATACAAGTCATTTCCCAATTGATAAATGGTCAAAGGATATGAATAGACATTAAGAGAGATTGAGAAGGCTTCTTGTAGAAAATGGACATTTTAACCAGAACTTGAAGGAATCTGGTGGGTAAAGATGAAAAGGGAGCAAATTCTGGAGATGGAGGACATCAAATAAAAATCTATGGAGTTGGAAGATGGAGTATCTTGTTCAAGGAACAGCAAGGAGACCAGTGTCACTTAACAAACCAAAGGGATTATAAGTATCTCACATGTGTCCCTTGACTGCTAGATCAGTGCTCTTTCCACTATATCAAGAATTTCCAGGAAAATCTAATGAAATCAAACCAACCAGACTGGGAGCTATAACTCCAAATAGGGCACAAATCTCTGAATTATAGGACCAAGAAAGAATGACTAACGGAATGGCTCAGCGTTATCTAGTTTTTATATATCTCTCTACCTAAAGACTATGCTTAATGATGGCCAGATAAGAAATTCTCATTGTCTTACATTTGATATAATCTTGTTTCTCTCTCTCTCTCTCTCTCTCTCTCTCTCTCTCTCTCTCTCTCTCCCTCTCCCTGTCTTCCTCCCTGCCTCCCTCCCCCGCCCCAACCTTATGGTAAACTTTCTCAAAAGACAGAGAAAAATGGCACCATTTTAATGAAGAAGAAGAGAGCACAAAGCAGTTTACTAAATTTCAGGCTGGCATTTAAACCTACTCGTGTGGTTCAAACTCATTTACTTCCTCTGAAGTTTGGTGACAAGAACATATATTTCCCAAAAAATGTAGCACATGGAAACCATTGTAAATAAGCTGTATGAAAAATAGCACTTTTATTTACATGAAGATTTACCAAGTTCCAAGTCTTTTCACCTTGGTTGGCTGAGTCCTCTGCTCAGTATAGGACTTGATGTGAAAGAGTCATTCAACCCTATCTTTGACCAACCCTTATCTCATACATCTCCATTCCAGATGTAAAGACAGATATTAAGCTGCTTCTTTTATGCTTGGTTTGTATCTGATTCTTACAAGAGGGGTTAAGAAAAAGAGAGGTTGACAACATCTCAGGAAATTTGGAGAACTTCTAAAATTTCATCCAGGGGAATATAAAGGCAGTGTGGTATAGTGCAAAAGGTGCTGGACCAAGAGACAGAAAACTGGAATTCTATTCCTGGTCTTGATACTCTACTAGATGTATGACCTTAAGCATGTTATTTTACTTCTTTGTGACTCAGTTTTCTCATCTGCAAAATGGAGATTAAAACACTTACCATTTCTACCTCAGCAACATCTCACAGAGCTTATTAAGATAATGGATATGAAAAGATGCTAAGTATAAAGATGTTATATAAAAGTGAGCTATTAATAATTAATATTACATTAAAAATAGGCCAGTTTTCATCCCTAAGAAAACTCCTTAGGGATGGAGACTGGCTTATTTATCTGTATAATATTGTATGCACATACATGTATAAATGTATTTGTATATAATATTATACAAAAAAACGGGATTTGTGTGTGCACCCCCACAAGACAACCTGAGAAAAAACACAAAGCAATATATCAACAAATATATAACAATCTACTGCCTATTGAATATGTGAATACTGACAAAATGCAGAATAATGAAATTATTATGGTGCTGGGAACACAATCAGTCCAGAACAGCTTTCTAGAGGACGTTTATCAATAATAATTTATTGTTGGGGCTCCTAACTTTATCCCTTCTTTTTCTTTCCCCTTCTGCCTCAGATTCTGGTTTCTAATAGCCAGGATCTATCTAGTGAACATTACAATAAATTACTAGGCAGAGAACATATTATTCCTTATCCCTCTAGAAAATATGAACTTTAGTATAAAATGTTGTCTCCTTTGGCACTCAAAACTCTTCATAAGCTAGCTCCAACCTACCTATCCAGGCTTATTATATATTTCTTTTACAAACTTAACATCCCAGACAATTGACTTAGTTGTTATTTATCATACATAAAATTCCACTTCCAATCTCTGGGTCTTTGCATAGACTTTTCCTCATACCTAGGATGCACTTCCTCTATACCTTCCTCTTGAAATCCTTAACTTCCTTTAAAGCTCAGCACAAAGCCTCTGAAGTCTTTCCTGGAAGGACAATTTTAGTTAAAGCTTCATGAGAAATCTGGATCCTCCATTCACCAGCTCCTACCTATTGGCTCCCCTAAATCTTCAAGTCATTTCCCCTTCATTCCTTTTATCCCTTTTTATAGATTTGGAACCTGAGACCCAGAAAATTTAAATGATTTTCTGAAGTCACACAGTCATTTAGTGACTGAGAAGCTCTATAGAATCCAGGTCTCCAGTATCAGCAATGCAGTATTAAGAATGCCTACAGGAATTTATAAGCATTTAATATGGCTATTAATCACAAAGTATAACAGGCTATCTACACGAGAAATATAGCCAGAGCATTTATTCAAATACCAGAAAACTGAGTCCCCAAACCAGAAAGTCAAAGCCAACACAGTAGTTATGAAGTTGGCACATGTAGTTAAAGTAGTAAACACCCACATTCTCAAGCCTTCAAAGCAGGACAGGCTACCTCAGGCAAAGATCCTCCTCTCCTCACTCACAACAACTGCTCAGCGTCCAGGCAGCTTGCTCCCAGCAGTTCCGGTCCCCTCCATAGTTCTTGTCCCTGAAAGTCCTCAGCAGGAGTCCTTAGCAGAGATTCTGGCGGGCTCAAAAAAAAAAAAGTTCCTGCCACTGCCACCACCACTGCTGCTGCTGCCACCACTGCTGCCACTTATGCTTCCAGTCACCGGCTTTCTCTTGCTCCACCCCTTCCTGCTACATCAGCAAGTTCAAGGGGCATGGAAGATCTTCAAATCCCAGTATCATTACATCTCCTCAGCACCAATTCAGTATGCTTTCCTCTACCATACTGCTGATGGTGGTCCAAGGGTTTTGTGTATGTGTATGTATGCACATATATACATATGTTACATATAAATATATATACATGTGTATATAGGTATAATGAATGTGTGTATATATACACAAAAATGCATGCGTGTATATGTGTTTATATATACTTATATGTGTGTATATATGTAAATATATATACATATGTGTGTGTGTTTAATGGCACTGTAAGCTGAAAAAAAATTGCCCAATCATGTTACAAATATATTTTTTTCTGTGACAACAAGCATGTGCATATTTAAAACATTATAAGTTTGTTTCTGCAGTGATTCAAAATGTCATGATCATGTACATAGCAATTTTGGTCTTCGATAAAGCAAATCCTGACCCCTACTAAGTGCAAGATATCCTTGTGGTTCCTCAACCTGCTTTCAAATTGTTTCCAAACTGCAAAGATTTGACATTTGAGCACAAACCAATTCTCAAGAGATGATCAGAATCACACTTTCATTTGTATTCTGTAGAATGCACTAGAGTAACTCCCTCTTTCTACACAGTTACCCTGAAATTGTACCTCATCAACTATGTTGTCATGTGATCAAACTGTTTTGAATATTTATATTCTTGCAGCACAAATGTCAGGCTGGATGAAAACCATAGTTTTGGGTACGTGCATTATAAGTCATCCTGATACCATCATGTGCCATCACAAATGTTCTATAGAAACAAACTTCAAATTGCCTTTCACTGTAGTATTAAAGTTATTTTCTAATTTAATCCTGTCCTCCAACTTATGTGACCCTTCTATCTGGCAGATTTTCAAATGAACTGGTTTACAACACTGGTTACTTGTTCAGTACAGTTTCTGTGTTTCTGTGAGAGTGTGCCAATTTTAGAAGAGAAAAAGATAACATCTAAAGATACCTCTTTCCTTACAAAAACTAGTTTATGTATAAACATTAAAATGAAGCAATATACATAATTGAAATTTAAGTACATGTCTCATTTAATATAGAACTTATCATTAGTTATTAGGAAAGGAAATGTTTTGTGTTGTAACTAGCTATTCATTTTTGCCAATTGTCTAGGTAGCTAAAAATAAATATGTGAATTTCCATTTCTCAAGACCAGAACTTGTAAAATCCTCTTACCATTTTCTACCACATATTTGTGCGATTGAGGATATTTATTCTTTTCTTGTTTTAAATCAAAATAAAGAAACTTGATGAAAAACTAGATTTAAGATTGTATTTATCTGATGATGAGACAAATATTGCAAACCTTTGTTCAATTAAAATAATCCAACATCAAAACTAAGTTTATATATGATTATGTTAAATATCTTCTGAATTGTAACTTAGTTCATTAAAATGTTATGTTCAACAAAGTTTTTAAAACAAAAAGTATAATATGAAGTCTTAGAAATAATAGTAAGTACATGAAGTCTTGCTGGGTTATTTCTTTTACTTCTTTGAGAATGTCACACATAAAATATTTGGAATTATTTTCATAATTAGAGCATTATAATTTCATATTTAGAGTCTTCATAATTATAGGTATAATAAATAACAATGTAATAATTTAACTCAGATATTCTTTGAGCAAAGGTTATCATTGTAGTTATTGTAGGTACTCAGTGACTAAATCCAGAAGACTGTTATGAGTAGTATATTAAAATATCCTGGAGGTTCACAACAGATTTTGTGGTTGTTCTTGAAAAGGGTTCAAGAAATAAAAAATGTCGGCAACCACTTCTTCGATGGCATATTGAGTTGCCTAAGTTCATCATCTCTTAATAACAGGTTGACTCTTTACAAAGTGTCTTCCTCACAATATACCATGGAGGCAGGTAGTACAGATATCATCATCCCTATTTTACAAATGAAGAAAATGAAATTATGAAATGTTATGTGACCTCCTCTAGTTTACTTTTACCAAGATGATTTTGCTCCAAAGCATGTCTGACCCAAGTCATTTCCTGGAATCAGTACACTCTAGTGGCCGCTTATCACCTCTAAGATAAAATGCAAACTTCTCTGCTTGACTTTTAAAGCTATTCACAACCTGGCTCCAACCTATCTTTAGATTACTCCACTTCCTACACTCTGCAATCCAACTAAATCTCTGTAGGTCATATGCAGCACTACATCTCCCATCTCCATGCCTTTGTATTGGCCATTCCCCATATCTATAATATACTCACTCCCTACCTCCACCTCATAGAAGCCCTAACTTCACAATTCCAGCACCACCTTCTACATAACACCTTCCATGGTCCACCTAACTGTAAGTGCCCTTCCTCACTAACAATTTTCTATTTATCTTAAATTTGTTTTGTACATATTTCAGCTGCATATACCTATACATGTACATGTGATCTCTCTTGGTAGAATGTAAGCTCACCAACAGCAGAGACTGCTTTATGTTTATCTTGGACATTCATTGTTTAGTGCAGTATCTGGCATATAGTTGCTACTTAACTAACTCATGCTTTATGGTTGGGCAATTGATTGATTATTTAGAATTCAGTTCTTCTGATTCCAAATCCAGTGTTCAAGTCACTAAACCACATTGCTTCTCCTTTGTTTCATTCCTGATGGAATATTCATTTAAGGTGGCATGGAGGAATGGAATAACACATACCAGATATCAGTATCTACAAGAATCACATATGAGTGTGACCTTTGGCTCCCATGTCAATTGTGTTTCTGTGGGTGATATGAAGTCTTTGCTACAGGGAGGCTAAAAGCCAAATGCTAGCTAATGTCCATAAGTAGACAAGAAAATGACAACTGTTATGAATTATAAGTCAGTGGCAAAGTTTTGGGGCTACATTCAAAGTGCTGGAAGGTGACAATGTCAACTAACTTGAACCCTCTGTTGCAAAGTGGATGAGGCATAAAATGCACACATCCTACAGGGGTAGAGCTAGGTGAGCATTTAGCCTAACAATTTAGGGGATGTTTCAACCTGTGAAACCACATCACAGTCAGTGATTCTCTACCATCAGCATCACTTGCACCAGATACTTACATCTTATTTCATGGACAGATGGCAGAGCATGTATAAAGACTCCCTAAACTTAGAGTTGGGGCAGTTAGATGGCACATAGGATGAAATGCCAGCCCTGGAGTCAGAAGGACCTGAGTTCAAATCCAGCCTCAAATATTTACTAAGCAATGTGACTCTGGGCAAGTCACTTAGCCTTGTTACCTTCAGTTTCCTTACCTGTAAAATGAACTGGAGGAAAAAATGGCAAATCAGTTCAGTATCTTTGCCAAGAAAACCCAAATGGGTCATGGAGAGTCAGATAACAATAAAATTTAATCTTAGAAATGGATTATTCCAATTAATATGTAATCTTAGGCAGGTCCCTTCACCTCTACATAGTCTCAGTTTCCTCATCTATAAAATAAAAAGGAAATAGTGTACTATCAAGGAGTCTTGTCCTGGGGTCTGTGAACTTGGAATTTCAGTATCATTGCTTTTCCTTGTAATCCTATGTATTTTATTTTATACATTTAAGGAAATTAATCTGAGACAGCATTCATAGGCTTTACCAATCTTCCAGAGGGTCCATGACACAAAGTCAAGAACTCCTACCCCAGACAATGTCTAAATTACCTTGCATTTCTATTATTCATGTCTATGAATTATTTCAAAGCCAAGTACACATAAGATCCCAAGGGAGCCAAATGTCACTGTATAAATGAGGCCATTCTAATCCCTAATTCCCATTCATCATTAATATCCACAGTATACAACCATACACACACAGCAGGTCTAATAGCAAATTCATTAACTACTGGTCAATAAAGGCCTAAAATGAAAGCATGAATCTCAAACAAATAATAAAACAAGCAACTTGTTTGAGGTATAAACAGAGGGGATTCTGGCCAATCTGTTCCTTACTTCCTAACTTAATTGACTTCATCTGTATGTATTAATTAACTGTTTAAATGAATATGAGCTGGGCTTTGAAGGTTACATTCTTCATTTCCAAGAAATGGAAAGAACTTTAGACTTGGAGTCAGAGGACATGAGTTCTTCCTCTGGCTCAGTTGCTGAGTGGTTAATGTGATCTTGGACTAGTCATTTAGAATCACAAAATAACAGGGAAGAGGGCTAGAAACACTACTAAGATCAGCAACAATATCACATGAACATGCACGTACACACAACACACGGAAGAAAAATTTCACTTCCTAATTGCCCATAAAGCTAAATAATTAATCAATAATTATTTTGCCTGATGAAGAACAGAAGGGAATTCTTATTAATTTAGTATAAAGGTCTTCTAATCTACGACCCTAATTTTTAAAATGAGGAAACTGAGACTCAGAAAGGGAGAAGCGAAGCTCTAAAATTCTTAGTTGCCTCATCTATGAGATGAGGGATTCAGTTTAGATGCTCTCAAATGTCCCTTTCAACTGTGCTTAGTTGCTATGACCCTTTCTGCCTTTCATTTCATCCTTTTCTCAGTTAGGTATGTTGGTGCCTCGTGATTTCTCTGGGAAGAAACAAGCTTGTGGACCTTGCTCATTTCAGCAGATGCTGTCAAGTAGGCAGGCCTACATTCTTGCTCAGACCCTCTAAGTTAACTGCATTATTGGACATTTCCCACTGCCCTGTTGGTGGATTTTTGTTTAATTAGAAAATAAATGATTTTTGGATGGCAAGGTGCTATTAGGCTTCCTGGCTTCAGGTTTTCTGTCCTTGACAATGTAACCATGAGGTTTGAGTAAAAGCTTCTGGACCAAATTGCAATCTTGGAGTATAGTAATGCTGCCTGCCCACTGCAATTCCCATGTCATTCTTTGCAAATAAATCAGCTCTGGATGCACTTCCCCCAAAAGTATCACCTCCCTCAATCCCAATTATGTATCTAGATACTTACACGTTATCTCTCCCATTAGAATGTACATTCATTGAGGGCAAAGACCATGTTTTTGTTTCTCTGTCTCCAGTGTTTAACACAGTACCCAACCCATAAGTGCTTGTTGAGTGGCTAACACCAGTCCTTCTATACTTTTTCATTTATATCGGTATAGAGAGACCTTGGGATTTGGAGTCAGAAGACTTGGATTTAACATTCAACTCAAGTACTAATCTTCCCAGTGATCTTGGGACAACTGGTGATTGGGAAAACAGCAATATTTAGGGAAAAGGACTTGACTTCAGTGGGTCTTAATTTCATCACCTGCAAAATGTGGAGGATGGTAGATGTTCTGCCTACATAACAAGCATGTAATGAAGACCAAATTTTATCAGGGATGTGGGAACAATCTGGAAATTTAAAAGCACTATGCCAATGTAAGGGAGGACTCAACTCTGAGCCTATTCAAGCCCCTGTCTCATCTGCTGATGTATCCAGGACCTGAAGCTATAGGAGCAATGGGGGCTAAAATGAAAAAAGGGGCTTCAGAACACGTCCAGTTTTCTATTCAAAACAGGAGAAACCACATCAATTCTCCACCCCTCAAGAGAAAATTCACATCTAAAATTGGGTGAATTGATATTCCCTGCTAAAGATGGAGAGGCAAGCGAAAAGAGAGCAGGTCTCCATTCAGGCAAGAGAACTGGTTGGAGTTTAGGATAGGGGAAGTGTGGCAGATAGCATAGATGGGGAAGGTTAAAAATTGTCCACCCTCTGTTTTATTGATGCAATAAGGGCATGAGTCCAATGTGATAAATTCTTCCCTTCATCTATATAGACATGAAAAGAATAATGGAAGAGTGAATAGAGTGCTACATCTTGAGTCTAAGATGTCTGGGTTCATATCACACCTATGACACTAACTCCATGCACAAATCATTTCCCCTCTCTGAGTTTTAGGAAATTCTTTGCTACTTATACATAAAGTTATAGATGAATTGTCATCTATGATCTATGGGGCTAAATATCAGGATCCAAGAAGCCTCAGACCAGATTCTAGATTGCACATGATCCTACCCTTTGCCTCCCCATTCTTGACTTAATGGAATTCTGAATATTAATAAGGGAAATTTTTTATTTCATCTTAACTCAGAATACATGATGGTGCAGCCCATACAACAAGACTAGAATTGGCATTTAACTGAACTACAAGGTTCTGTAGCCCTTATCTTTAGTCATAAACAAACCAAAAAGCATTTATTGAATGCCTAGTACATAATAAACTTGTTCTTGACATTGTAAGGGATAAAGAAGAGTACAAGTCCTGTCTTCAGGGGGCTAACAGTCTTTACTGGGAGAAAAGAACACAGTATCAAAAAATCTAACAATACAAGTAGAGTTTTCCCCCTCAGGTGTCACCCCCACACTCTTTCAACATCAACATCATCATCATTATTATCATCGTCATCATCATCACTGTCATAAAACTCCAATTACATGGTATGTAAATAGTTATAAAGCAATACAAACACTAGTTTCAGAATCAATCAAGATTTTAATTCTGACTTTGCTCATTTTTCCTGATCTCTGTGATTTGGAATAGGTACTTTTAATCCTCTGGGCCTTTATTCCTAATTTGGATAATGAGGAAATCAGAGGGACGACAGGACCTTCCAATTCTAAATTCTACAAACGTATGTAATGCACCTAGCATGTATTAGGTAAATATGCAGTATTTCTCTAATAGTAAGCTCCATGAGAGCAGCAATGGTATCATATCAAAGCTTCTCTTACCCAGTAGCTAGCTTACCGCCCTTTACATAGTAAGTGCTTAATAAATGTTTGCTAAATTTTAATTGAGAATTGAGTGATATAGAATATCTTCTATAGAAGTTTGGTAGAGTGAGGGAATAGCCATGGACTGGTATGGACAATTTGGGCTCCATAGACAGTAAGATTTGATCTGGATCCTGAGGGACTGAGAGGATTTTAATTAGAAGAGAGGAGTTTGGAGGATATTCCAGGCAAGAAAAACATCATAGGCAAAGATACAGAAGCTATATTGGCTATAGGGAGTAGACCAACCTGGTGGGAGTAAAGGTTTCAAGTAGGGAAGCTTCAAGGTGTGGTGGTATACACCTGTAATTCCCAATTAATAGAGAGGCTGAAACTGGTGGCTCTCTAGAGTTCAGGAGTTACTTCAGGTGTCCACACAAAGTTTATCATTTATATAGTGAGTACCCAAAAGCAGAGGACCCCTTGGCTGCCAAAGGAGGGGTCAATTGGCCCCAGTTAGAAACAGAGCTGGTCAGAGTCAGTTGGTAAGTGAGATCTGGCCAATGAATATCCACTGAACTTTTGACCTAGATGACATTGAGAGACTCTCTCTCTCTCTCTCTCTCTCTCTCCCTTTCTCTCTCTCTCTCTCTGTGACTCTGTGTCTGTGTGTGTGTCTCTCTCTGTCTCTCTCATCAATTAAAGAAGGAGAGGAAGTTAGAGCCATATTTGTAGCCCATCTTGAATGCCAATCCAGGGAATTTCACAAAGAGATCAACAATCCTCAGCTGGGAGAAACTACAGAAGGAAAGATTATTACAGTGTTATGAAAGTTCATAATTCAACCAGAGTTGCAAATTACAACTTAATCACATCATCAATCATCCACCAAGGCAGAGAGAAAGCAGCTTCCTCACTTCCTTGATGGTTTTCTTTCTCCCAGGAGACAGGGATGCGAGACCAGAGGCCCTTCTGACAGAGCACCTATGGTGAGGAGCATACAATACCAAAATACATTGCTCCTCTTCCAGCAGGGTTCCTAAAGGATTTTGGGAACAGCTGGCTCCTTGCCCTCCTAGAGGTTTGTACATCTGGACTGAGCATCATCACCAGCTGGGAGGAACATCTCTGCTGACCTGTCGTAGGTTTGGGATCTGTATAGGAACATGCAACTGGTTTATCCATTTCTCTGGGTAGACCTTTGGATGCTTGATTGGTTTCAGAAAATCAAGTATTTATTGAGCTCTTACTATGAGTTAGGAACCGTGGTAGACACTAAATATATCTCTGTGTTTGTTGTTCATGAGTGTGTGTGTGTGTGTGTTTAAGTTAGGCAGTCCTTGCTTTAAAGGACTTTACTGTATCATTAGGGAGAAAAGACTAACATAAACAGAACATATCTAAAATACCAGGTGATCTGTGCTAAAGGCTGACTGATTACTATATATCATAAGTATTAGAGGATTTTGTTGTTCAATCATGTTTCAGTCACATCCAACCATCTATGACCTCATTTGAGGTTTTCTTGGCAAAGATAATGGAGTGGTTTGCCATTTCCTTCTTCAGCTTATTTTCCATGTGAGGAAACTGAAGTAAACAGAGTTAAGTTACTTGCCCAGGGTCACACAGTTAGCAAGCCAGATTTGAACTCACAGAGATAAGTCTTCCTGGTTCCAAACCCAGTGTTTTATCCACTGTGGAATTTTAGAGAAATACAAGTTTTTAGGGGAGAACACACCTGGAGTTCAAATACCATGGGAAAATATTACAGGAAATTACACAGTCTTACATGGAAGGAAATGTAGATACAGAAATATGGGTCTACTGTGTAGGAAGAACTCCCCTGGGTCCATGACTTTACCCACTAATTGCAGTGTATAAAATGAACTCCAGTGATTTTATATGTCTACTCTGGCTTTTCCAAAATGAATTAGCTGTCTAATCCTGATTGAGAGCATTATTAAACATTTTCATTCTTTCTTACATTTGTTTACAGTTGCTTCACAGATGCAGTAATTGTATATAGCTATACTGGGCAGCTGCCTGAGCTTCTGACACACTCTGGCACTGTTTTGTGCATTGGCAATTTCATGGTTTGAGTAGATCCTATGCAAGTACAGGCCTCTTCTCCATTCCCTACCCTACCCTACTTGTCTACCCGAGCCATTGACAAGGATGTGAATCACTTGTAAAGACTAACTTCTATGTTTACCCAAGGAATGGAGCTGTGTTTACTAAACAGATATAGAAGTATATTAAAATTTAAAAAACCTTTTTTTAGTTTAACTGAAAATATGAAGATATATATATAGATATATATAGATATATATAGATATTTGCCCTTTTTAAATTCCTTTCCACACCAACCTGAAGAAGGAAACTTTATTAGTATTTAACCAAACTTCTCAGGAAACAACTTCCTATGCTAAATTCCTTCTCCTACCCCTTCTCTTAGCCTAATCTTAAAAGCCTTCTCCAGTCTCTTTTGCGTGCTTCCCCTCTAAGATTATCTTCAGTTTATCCTTTATATATCTTTTTTGTACATAGTTGTTTGAATATTGGTTTCGCCATTAAACTGTGAACTTCTTGAGAGCAGAGACTGTCTTTTCCCTCTCTTTGCAACCCCTGCACTTAGCACAGCACATTGTATTGAATAGGTACTTAATAAATGCTTCTTGACTGTCTAACTGACTACTTTCATTTAGAAAAGTGATTAAAAAGCAAAAAATGAAAGCTAAGAGACCAGAAACAAATTGAAAGTAGTAACCAGGCTTAGAATGAGAAATACCTCTTGTCTCCTAAAGATACGGCCTTCTCCCAATCCTTTATGGGATGGGGGCATGGATCAAACTAAGAGTCTCTTTGATAATATCAGGCCAAACAACCATCTGGGTAGAGATCCCTGAAGGGGAAGAGTCAAAGAGGGATTGAGTGGTTTTAGGACAATGATTCTTCAAGGGTTTTCCTGAAAGGTCAAGTGACTATTATTCCATTAACATCATCGGCTTTTAAAGATTTTTGCCTCAGAATCCCTTAACACTGAAAAAATTATTGAAAATACTCACAAAGTGCTTTCATTTCTATGGCATTTATTGTATTAGAAAGTAAAATGTCTTAATATTATTATGAAATTAGAGTCAATGAGGTGGCAAAATGGATCAAGTACTGAACCTGAAGTCAGGAAGACCTGAGTTCAAATCCAGTCTAAGAATTTTCTAGCTGTGTGAGCAAGTCACTTAATTTCTGTCTGTCTCAGTTTCCTCATCTATAAAATGATGATAATAATACCTAACTCTCAGAGTAATTGTGAAGACAAAATGAGATCTTTGTAAAGAGAGGTGAAAACCTTAAAGTTCTATATAAATGTTACCTATTATTACTACTACAATAGTTTTGCTGCAGTAGACCCCCAGAGGTCCCTTGACCAGACTTTTTTAAAGCTCTTAGTAAAGATTTTACTAATAAGGTATAGAAAAAATGGTAGTCATAAAACATTCCTTCCCCTCAAAACCCAGAGTGAACTGTCCCACAAATACAGATGGCATCTATAAGAAAAGCAAGCACAGACTATAGTAGGAGGGAGGCACACACAGAAGGACCACATGCCAGAGGAAGTCACAACTGCATTTTTCCTCTTCCTCTTTCTCTCCTTGTATAATCCATTTTCTCTCCCAACATTCGATTGCCAGAATTAGTTGTACCCTGAGTCCATAGCTAGCTTGCCTCTAAAGTGTCAGGAGATCCACTCTTTTTTTGTAATCTGTTAATTACTTTCTTTTTTATTTGTATTTTCAGTTACAAATTCTCTCCCTCCCACTGAGAAGGCAAGCATACAACAACCATGATACATGAGAAGTCAGGTAGAACATTTCCTTGTTACCTATGTTAAGAAAAGAAGAAAAAGAAAGTGAAAAATATTCTCCAGTCTACACTCAAAGTTCATCAGTTCTTTCTCTGGGGGTCAATAGCATTTTTCATCATGAGTCCTTTGGTATTCTTATGGATCATTTTATTGATCAGAGTAGCTAAAAATTTCACAGTTGATTCTTATTACAGTACTGCTCTTACTGGGTACAATGTTCTCTTGGTTCTGCTCATTTTACTTTGCATCAATTCATATGTCTTCCCAAGTTTTTCTGAAACTACCTTTCATCATGTCTTACAACACAATAGTTTCAATCGCCATCATATATCACAACTTGTTCAGTCATTCCCCAATTTCCTACTTTTACTCCGCCGTCCTGGCTCTACCCCACATCACCTTGATTTCCAGTTCTTTGCCACCACAAGAAGAGTTGCTATAAACATTTTAATGATACAGGTCCTTTTCCTTTTTATTTACTCTCTTTTGGATACAAACCTAATAATAGCATTGCTGGGTCAAAGGGTATATAGAATTTTGTAGTTTGGGAGGCATAGTTCCAAATTGTTCTCTAGAATGATTGGACCAATTCACAGCCCCACCAATTCACAGCTCCAATGCATTAGTGTATCTATTTTTTCATATTGCTCCCAGCATTTGTCATTTTCCTTTTCTGTCATGTTAGCCAGTCTGATAGCTATGAGGTACTCCTTGGCCATATTTTGAGAATTTCTGTATTAAAGGAAGTGGAACATTAACACTGTATAATCATATTTTATCAGATTGCAAAATTTTCCTCATTCAAGATTCCTATAAATTCCTGTCTTGTCAAAAACAAAACAGAATGTCAGAGTATACAAGGGGAGTCTTCTGGTTTAGACGCTTCTCTCTCAAGACTAATGCTTGGACAGTTAATGAAAACCATTTCTGGCAGATATGTGACTATTATGCAAAGGATAATGTTATTAGATTTTCTTCAATACTGGGTAACTGAGGCAGTGAGGTTAGAACCCTAAAAATAGCTTTCTTACTGTTTTAAAAACCTAAATGGGTATGTGCATTTGTTATTATTTTTGGTGGTGATGATGATCAGGGGATATATGTGAAAGAGAGATATGAGGTAAATAAAATGACATGTTCTTCTCATTCCAAGCCTCCAATAAACTTTGCCAAAGTCAAGAAAATTTGAATTCTGAGTCCTCTCCCATACCTGTGAATCACATTTAGAAATACATTTAGTAAGTAAGAAGCAACATTTATATAATGCTTCTTATGGACTAGGCCCTGTGTTCAGTACTTTACAATTATAACTTCATTTATCAACCAATAGCAAACAAAAATCAGAGAAGGTATACAGACGAGACTATATACCAGACAATATGTGGAGTGAATAAAGTAATTAGAACTGGCAGAAAACACAGTATTGAGCACTTTCTACCTTTCAATGCACTTTCCTTACATCTTATGAGCAAAGTAATTTAAATACTATGCTGATTTTATAAATAAGGAAATGTAGGCTCAAAGTGATCACGTGACTCGCCCAAGATTACTCAGCTGGTAAGTGGGAAAGGCAAGACTCACACGCAGGTTTTATATGTAATGGGTTTATATGCTATTTTGCCTATGAAAGATGATGTGTGTCTACATAATTTTGTCCATATGTGTATCAAAAGAGGCATGAATAGGTATCTCTAGAGTCTGTACCACCTACCCTTTTTCAAGGGAGACCTTAATTCTTGACAGTAGAAGACTGAGGTCAGAGGCTAGCCACTCTGCTCTCAGAGAAAAAAGGGCTACCAGTCTAGCTTTATATTTATATGCTATCTAAATATTATTAGGCTAGAGGGAAAGTTTCCAGCTTCATGATGCATGCTTTATCACTTTCTTATCATAATGCAGAAGGTGTGCCCCAAGATAAATATCCCTTCCCATCAAATGCTAATTCTACAATGGAAGAAGGAAGGAGGAGGAAGGACGAATGAGGAAGAAGGAAGAAATGAGGAGGAAGGAAAAGAAAGTAGAAGGGGCAGGGAAAAGGGAAGAGGAGGAAGAAATAAAAGGAAGAGGAGGAGGAGGAGGAGAAGATCATCATCATCATCATCATCATCATGCCAATACCTCTACATGTCAGGTTCTTCCCAGAATCTTTCTCTCCCTTCAGGCATCTGAAGAAAGTCTGGAACTACATGTCATCTTTCTCAAAACTAGAAGCCAGAAGACCAGGGTCACTCCACTTCAAAGTTATTACCAAATCTTTCCCATATACAGGGTTGGGCACTGAGTTGTAAGCAGCTGCTTCTTGTAAGTTGTAAGCAACTGCTCTTGAAACTGATGAGGCATGATCACTCATTTATGTAGTCCATGATGAACAGCCTCTGAAGTACATTTATAAACTGTTGTGATTTGCTAACTCACAAAAGCACAGCATCTGGTTCTTCAACTAGATCCTCCCTGCTTAGAATCAGCTTAATAATCATTTCAATTCTTCCACCAACAAGTGTGATCACTTGCTCAAGGTTAGCCACTTATTAAATCTTTTCAAATTTACCACCATGAAAAAAATCTATCTCAGGACTTAGACTGATGGTGGGTCTGCCTGCCTTAAGTCTTTCTCTTCTCCAACCCGTTGTCTATTCAATCACCAAAGCGATTTTCCTAAAGCACAAGTACAACCATGTCACAATTCCCTCCTCAAAAAACTCCAGCAGCTCCCTATCTTCTCAAGGAACAAATGCAGAAACCTCAATTATTCAGAGGCCTTTATAACCTAGTCCTTCCCTAGCCTTTCCCAGTCTTCTTACCCCTTACTCTGCACTTTGCAGTCTTCAATCCAGTAACATTGGCTTCCTTGTTGCTAAAAAAAAATTAATCTCTTGATTCTAGGCATTTTTTTCTGCCTGTCTATCATGACTGGAACACTCTCCTTCCTCATCTCTACCTCCTGGATTTCCTGGCTCCCTTCAAACCCCAAAAAGAATGATTTCTATAAGAAGCCTTTCCTGACACCTCTCAATTTGAATTCCTTCTATTAAGTGTTTCTGATAAGTCCTGTAGATAGACTATGTGTAAATATCTGCTTGCTTGTGAGGTTTTAGGCCAGAAGTTTGTCTGCTTGCTGTCTCTCACATTAGATGGTGGGCTTTTTGAGGGGAGGGCCTACCTTTTTTTGTATCCCTAAAGCTTAGCACAGTGCCTGGCACATAGTAGGTGCTTAGTAAATGTTTCTTGAATGACTGAATTAATTTGTTCTCTTCTTTCAGACTGTCAGGATGTAAATAATGTTCAGTCTCCTTTAGTATGTATGACTTTTCTAGTATCAAGGCCCATCACAATGGAGTTCACAAAGCTAATTATTAAACTATCCCCAGTTTAAGAAGGAGGACAGTTAAAGAGGAAAAGAAAAGTTAAAGGAGAGCCTGGAGGTGAGAAATTCCAACCAAGTAGGAATCAAAATCAAAATGTTTAACAATCCAAGATCAAGAAGAAAGCAGAAATCATTCTGGCTAATCATTTGGAATTATACTAGGAAAGCAATACATATCCTTTGACACAGTAATACCACACTCAGGCATATACCTCCAAGATCAAAAACAGAAGTAAAGGTTTTGTCCATGCAAAAGTATTTGTGGCAGCAAAGAACTGGAAGGAAAGTAGGTGTTCATTTACTGGAGAATGGCTGAACAAACTGTGGTATATGAATATGACCAAAAAATATTAAACCATGAAAGACTGAATATAAAGAATGCGGAGAATTTTGGGAAGACCGGCATGAACCCATTTCTAGAGAAGTAAGCAGAATCAGGAGAACAATTTATACAATCACCATAAAAATGTAAAGTACTATGCCTTATTAAAAGAAACCGTTCTTTAGGGATGAGGGTGGAAACATCAGTGGGAAATGACAGAAATATTTTTAAAAGAAAGAAAGAATGTCAATAAAACCACAATAATAACCAGACAGACTTGAAATGAAATGACCAGATATAGGACAAAGTATCTAAAGCAGCTAGGTGGTACAGTGAAAAGAATGCTGGGCCTGAAGTCAAGAAGACTCATCTTCCTGAGTTCAAATCCAGCCTCAGACTCTTATTAGCTGTGTGATCCTGAGCAAGTAACTTTGCTCTGTTTGCCTCAGTTTCCTCATTTGTAAAATGGCAAATGTCAAATTCCTTCAACATCTTTGCCAAGAAAACTCCAAATGAAGTCACAAAAATCAGACATGACTGAAATGACTGAACTATGAGAAGAAAGCACTATTGCAAGGTGAATTCTGGGTTTCAGGCTGAGCTAGTTCAGTACCAAGAAAGTAACACAGCAACAGGCTATACAAAAAAGTCCTTCAGTTTTTCATGGTTTGTGGGTATGCTCTTATTTTTAATGCCTTGCCTTGTGTGACCAAACCCAGCATTTAGCTTCTTTTTAGATCTCTTTGGCTAGAATCTCCCCCTGTTGTTACCTTCATCCGCTCTTCAAGGAAACAGCCAAGTTCAGACAGGATCCGGCAATTAATTATATGCTAAATGATCATCTCTGTTGTCCTCTCACAAGTCCCTCATTGTAGTCTGAGGTAACAGAGGCTTCACAACTTATTAGAGAGGTAAAGGATTATGGCTAAGCACCAAGGACAGTATCCTAATTGCAGTTTGAACTGTACACACTTCTTCATCGGCAACTAGATGACATAATGGATAGAGGACTGACTTGGTATCAGGAAGACTCGTTTTCCTGAATTCAAGTCCAGCCTCAGACAGTTATCAGTTGTGTGACCCTGGGCAAGTCACTCAGCCCCATTTGCCTCAGTTTCCTCATGTATAAAATGAGCTGGAGAAGGAAGTGGCAAACCACTCCATTATCTTGGCCAAGAAAACACTAAATGGGATTGCAAAGAGTCAGAAATGACTGAAAAACCACTGAACATCAACATTCCTTCATACATAAAGATGCTACTGACTTTCCACCATGATAGGAACTTTGGCTCTTTTCCAATATGAGGTGTGGACTAAACATACATACTCTTACCCCTTCTTCATGTATATCACCACACACTGGGGAAATGCTTGGCCAGTGTAGGGGTCAACCTATAGCTAAAGTCTGTGGTCCATGGCAAGAGATCATTATGTAGACACATTGGGGTATCAACACTTGGCAGTGGAGCAGCAAACCAAAGTCCAGGTGGGAACTAATGCCATGACCTTGGTTTTAGCACTGTGTTCCAGTCAAAGGAGTCAGCCAGCCTTATACCACACTATAACTAAGTGATCCTTTGTATATGCATTTCTCAGTTACCAGGAGACCAAGCAGATGGTATGGAGAGGAAATTCTGGAGTTTTCTCTGAGCCCTGCTGAATTTGAGGCTATAAAGATTTCTGTAGTGTAGAGAACTGACATCACATGTGCTGATACCTCATGTCTTGGAGCTATTGGAAGGACATTTTCTCTGGGCAATACAGCAGGAATTGTTCTGCAGAGAATTCCCCAGAGATAATTTCAGAACAATCTCGAGGTGATCTAGTTAAAATAACAATTCCTTTGTATAATACTTTAAATTTCCTTCTATTTATATCTCATATAGTGGAGCATGCTAGTCTTATAGGCAGGAAGCCTCTAAGACTAAGTTAAAATCATTCAGGATCATTTAGGATTATAGGTCAAATGGGTAGTAATTTGCAGAACTGAATTCTCAAATCTAGGTCACAAGGTTGTGGTATCATAGGAGTTGGAGAAGATTTTAGAAGTCATGGAGTATAATCCCTTCATTCTACAAATGAGAAAACAAGACTTAGAAAGGTTGTATGATCTGTCCATGGTCACACAGTTAGGAAGTAGGAGAACTGGACTTAACATCATGAGCTTGAAATGCAAATCTAGCTCTTTTCCTACTGTGCCACACTGGTAACTTCAACTCCATGTGGCTCAGGCAACCCCCAAGTTACTCCTAAGTAAGAAAGTGGCTTGATATGTGTTAATGAGGAAAATACCTACAGCGGGAATTTCCTTTACTGACAAAATCACATAGTTGAGTATTAGACTTTCATAAGCCTGGGAGGTAAGTTGATCTAAGATCACTATGCCCATTTTTACAAATTTGAAAGCCTAGGACCAGAGAAATGAAGTGACTTACCAGTGATCGCACATATAGGCAGAATATAGAGTTTACAAAGTTTAATTAAAACACAACTTTCCCGACTCCTATCCACACCTTGTAGGCTCTACCCACCACTGCATTCTCACCTAACTATATTCCCCTGAAGGCAAGATTTTGCCTTGCCTTTATCTGTCCAGGAAGGAAGGAATAGCCTAACCTCGCCAAGCCCAGCCATTCCATTTCCTTCCAGCACTGACTCTGGCCTCCTACAACTCCTCATTGGTTACCTTGCCTGCCTAAGAAGGAAAGGAATCTCATAGTCTCCCTGGGAAAAGTTATTCCACTTGAATCCTAGTACCCGCTCTTACCTCTTATAATTCTATACTGCTTGCCTTACCACTGTGGGCCATAGCTACCCTCCATTTCCATTTATACACCTCTGCCTGTAACCTTGGAACAACTCTACCCTTGAAGACAAACCTGTATGGACTATTATAACCTACATGAATTCATTCCTGAATGATTACCATACTCTGACTTCATGCTACTCCTCACATCCCAGTGATTCTGAATGTCTGCAATTATTCAGACTTCATTCTCCATTATCCTGCTGCTGGCCTAGCCCTGTGGCCATCATCCAGGGAAGTAACTCCTATGGAGAAGGGGCTAACTCTCCCCACAAATTGTCAAACATGTGTCACACACAGAGAAGGCAAATGAAGACAGCTGGAGCAGCAAAGAAACCTGAGGGAGAAATAGGAGACAGCTTGTGCCTGACAAGTCAAACCAACCCCAGTGCCAGTTTGACCACCATCTCTCTTCAAACCCTGGTGAAGAGAGCCCATGTCCTTAAACTCAGAGACAGTAGGAAAAGCTTTGCTCCCAGCCCACTGCCCTCAGCCTTAATCTTAACTAGGAAGCAACAGCTATGAACACACAGCCTGGCAACTGCTCCTTAAGGTGTTATAGCCACACCTCCTAAATATCCAGAAAACAGAATTCTTTCAGCTCAAGTCACTGTCAAATGGTTCAGCATTTGAAACTGATAGGATTTTATCAGTAGAAATTACATGAAGCAAAGGAATTACCATCTGCTTTGCAACTATAACCCAAGGACCACAGGATATTTCCATATGTATTGTTCTCCATTAGACTGTGAACTCCTTGATAACGGGGCTATTCCAATACTGGTTATACTTTCACTCATACCCCCAACTCACTGGTAGTGGTAAAGAAGCTAGAATAGAGGCAACTAGGTTGCACAGTGGATAGAGCACCAGCCCTAGAGTCAGGAGGACCTGAGTTCAAATCCAGTTTCAGACACTTGATACTTACTAGCTGTGTGACCCTGGGTAAGTCACTTAATCCCAATTGCCTCACAAAAAAGAAAAGTTGGAATTTTCCTTGCTCCTCATTGCCACTTCCAGACTCTCCCTCTATCACCATGACTCAATAACCTCTCCTCTTTTGAAGTTTATTCAATACAAATTTATCAGTCAACATTGTGTTACTGTTGTCTACTCACCTCCAAGATACTTTCTTTTCTTTCTCAATGAGTTCAGCACCTAACTCACATACTTTCTCTCTTCTTCAACTTCAGCACTCACACTAGAGAACTTCAACATATATACTCATATTCCCTCAAACATCCTTACTGTCTAGGTCCACAGCTTGCTCATTTCCCATGACCTCCCCTCCAACTAGCTCATCTACATATGGAGATGGTCATAACCTTGATCTTGCCATCATCCATAAGTGTTCTTCCACGGGCATGAACTCTGAAAATTTTTTTATCATAATTTTTTGTCATTCCCTCTCTCCCTCTGGATTGTAATCCCTAACCCTGTCCTGCATCTTCCCCATCACCACCAGGCCTTCCATGCAGCAATTCTTTCTCAGACCATCACCATGCACAGACCACACTCTCCTCTCTCCTCACCCCTTGGTGAAACAATTCAACTCTATACTGTCTTCTTCTCTTGAGTCCCCTTTATCTCCTCTGCCAAGCCTCAGCCTTATATGATTCCCATAATTGCCTGTTTTAATTCCTGTTCATACGTTGCTGAACAAAGCTGGAAAAAAATAACAAAACTGTACTTACTGGGTTCCGCTACAAATTTTTGTTACACAATCTCAATTGGATCCTCACTACAACAAGATAATGCTTTTAAACCTCTCTAACATATTTAATTTTCCACTCACCACGGTAGCTTATTCAAACCAATTCATCCCTCCTTAAATGTCTCAACAATTCCTCTCCCTTCACCCTCTCAGCTGAAATCCTTGCCTTATATTACACTGGAGGAAAAAGAGACCATTTGCCAAGAGTTACCTTGTCTTCCCTTTTCTCATTTTAAAGCACTCAAATGACTTCTGCTGCTATCTTCCCCTTCACCCATATCTCACATGAAGGGGTGGCCCTTCTCTTTGCCAAGGCAAGCTCCTGTACATGTGCAAGAGATTCCATTCCCTCCCATCTTCTCCAGCAGATCTCACCTCTGTCTTCCCTACTCTCTCACCAGTCTGCAAGCTCTCCCAGTTCATGGTCATTTCCCTGCTACTTACAAACCACTTTATTTCTCCCATCCTGAAAAAACCCTCAGATGTTCTATCCACCACCATTTGCTATCATCCTATAGTTCTCCTTCCTTTTGTGACTAAACTCTTTAAGAAAGTCATCTATAATATATGTCTCCACTTCCTTTCCTCTCACTCTCTTTACTTTTCTGGGTCTGACTTCTGACATCATCATTCAACTCTAATGCCTCTCTTCAAAGTCATAAGTGATCCCTTAGTTTTCTAACATAATGGACTCTCAGTCAGCCTTTTAAACCTCCCTGTAGTCCAGTAATCATTTATGTCCCCCCAAGTCTCTGTCTCAGAACCTGCTCTCTTCTATACTATTTCACTTGGTAATCTTATCAGTTCCCATGATTCCATTATCATCTCTATGCAGATGATTCTCAGATCCATTCATTCATCCAGCCTTAACTTCCCTCCTGACCTCTAGTCTCCCATCTTTGACCATCTATTGTACATCTTGAGTTCAATGGCCTGTAAACAACTTGTGCCAAACTAAAATAGAAATTCGGCCCCTAAACTGAGCGTAAGGAGCCCTGAGTGTTGTATATTGATTTAGAAAACCACATATTATCTATGTTTTGTTATATTTTATTTTACTATTTCCCAATTACATTTTCATCTGGCTTAGGCAGCACTTGGGAGTATTATGAGCCACAGGCCAAATGTTTGACATCTCTGCTGTAGACATCTTAAGTCCAAAACTGAACTTATTATCCTTTCCCCCAAATCCTCCCCTATTCCTAACTTCCTTAGTACTGTCAGGGGCACCACCTTCCTCCCAGTCACCCTGGTTTGCAACCTAGGTGTTATCTTCAGTTTCTCAGGTTCTTGACTCCATATCCAATCAGGTAACAAAGCCTGTTAATTTTACCTTTGTAACAACATACATACATACATACATATAT
>CM053596.1:223960205-224000019 GCA_028646575.1 Pseudocheirus occidentalis | reverse complement strand
CCTGGGTGAGGATTGTTTGTTATTGTTAAATCTGATTGTTAAATTTGATTGTTAAAGCTCCTCATAACTTAGACCTTACCCACCTTTACAATCTTACCCCTTAGTCAGTGATCCAGTGATACTGACATCTACAATTCCTTAAACGTGACTCCATCTCCTGATTCCGTGCATTTTTGTCAGCTTTTCCTCATGCCTCAAATTCTCTCCCTCCTTACTTCCATCACTTAACTTCCTTGGATTTGTTCATTGTTATTTAGTCATTTTCAGTTGTGTCCAATTCTGTGTGATGCTATTTGGAGTTTTCTTGGAAGAGACAGTGGACTGGTTTGCCAATTCTTTCTCCAGCTCATTTTACAGATGAGGAAGCAGAGGCAAACAGGGTTAAGTGACTTGCCTAGGTCCATACAACTCCCAAGTGTCTGAGGCTGGATTTGAAGTGAAGTCAGGAAGTGAGTCTTCCTGATGTCAGGTTCAATGCTCTACCTGGCTATTTAGTTTCCATCTAAAAATCCCACTTTCCTCAAGAAGCTTTTCCCAAACACCCTGCATGCTAGTACCTTTACAATATAATTAGCTCCAATTAGATATAATTAGATATAATATATATACCTATATATATAGATATCTTGTTTGTCATAGTAGTTTGCATATTGTTTTCCTCATTATTTGTGAATTCCTTAAAAGCAGAATTGTTTTTTGACTTTTTTGTATCCTCAGCACTTGTAGGAGCTTAATAAACATTTGTATGTGTTGACATATTGTAGGAGCTTAATAAGCATTTGTTGAATTGACAACCAAGTGACACTCAGAGGATCATAGATTGAAAGATGAAAAGGATTATAAGGTTATCTAGTTATAGGACTAAATACCTAGAGTAAACTTCAGAGTTTAGCTGGTTCAACAGTCTCATTTACAAATGGGGAAACTGAGCCTGGGTAAGTGAAGTTCCTCCCCCAAGGCTACACAGGCAATGAGGGACAGAGCCAGGGCTGGCTCCTGATCCAACATTCTTTCCATATGGCAAACATTCTGCCTCTCAGCAAACAGGGCAGTCTGATGGCTGTTTTAAAATAGCCTCCTTCCCCCACCCCCTAACCACCTTCTCATTTGTATTAGTTTTAAATTGTGTGAAGAGAGCAGATGAGATGAGCTTAGGGAGCCCCCAAATCCCTACTGTGTATGAGTGACCTAATTTTACAACAGGTAATTTTCATTAAAGGTAAGATTCTCTCCTTTTGGGGGACCAGAGTTTGACCCATATATATATATATATTTTTTGTTAATGATAACTCAGCAGGGATCGTCATCTTTTCTCCCACTATTTTATTAAAACAATTAATCACAAGCCTGTTGCTGGACAGATCTGTTTGGTTCACAGGTCTGCATGGCCCCCTTCAGTTCCCTACCTTAGCTAGCCTAAGAGCCTGTGACCAGATGGGGCCCAAACAGGAGGTGCCTAATGAAACTTTGCCTTCCAGATCTCTGCCTGCATCACCAACTCTGTTGGGTCCTGGATTGAGGAAATAAATAAGAAGGACATGTTGGGTTGCAAATAATCTCCTTAATAAATAAATATAGGAGCTTGGACTGGCCCAGGAGAATCCTTGCTCTCCAAATAAAAATCTGATCAAGCAGCTCATTTAGCAAACACAGTCTAAAGTGAAATTTTCATCAAAAATTCTTTTGCTGTGAAATGGGAAAAGCAAGATGGGGTTATTCAGGGAGGGGCTGGTGGATAACAGAGGTCACCTTTAAGGTATATGGTAAGAAAAGCATCATAGAAAATGGGAACAACATTAATAAACTAAGAGTTTACTTTTCTGGGTCTGACTTCTGACCTCATCATTCAACTCTAATGCCTCTCTTCAAAGGAGGCCCTGGCAACTCATGGTGTATGTGGACTGGTTGAAGAAAAATGGGAGGTAAAGACTGGAGAAATATTTGCAAAAGATGGGGAGGAATGAAAAGTCTCTTCAAGTATTTTGGGGTCAGTTTCCCATGAAAAAGATTCGGCCTATTCTAAATCCAAAGAGAAAAACTGAGAGCAACTGGTAGAAGGTAGAGGCAGAAAAACTGAAAGACTTTTCAAATTCAGAATGTGCTATCCTTGAGACAGTCACACCTTCCTACCCCCACTCTCTGTAACTGCAAGTCTTCAAGCTATAACAGGACTTTTCACATCCCCAGATCACCTAAGAGGGAGGCTACTATGTGGGAGACACTAGGGATCTGCTTCTGGGAGAAAACTTCCTGTATTAGCCTACCACATGGGTGTTGGCTGCTTAGCCAGAAGGGTTGGTATCTTAACAACTGGCATACTGGAACAGTCTCTTTTTCATCAATGTCCAGGGGGCTGAAGGTCCTGTTCACACAAAACATGGGCACCATGCACTGAACTGGGTGTGGGAAACATTTTACCTTCCCATTTTCCCTTTTAGTCTTTGGATTCTCAAGAACTGGACTTGGGGATTTGGTCTGTTTCATTTGTTATTTTCTGTCCTGGGCACAGGCTCTTTGCCGGCTCTTCCCAACAAGGTTTCCTATAACGATAGCTTGTGTCACAGCTCACTTTATGCTATGCATAAGCCCTCCTTCCTCAGTTGGGTCTGTACTGTTGAGAACATGAGCATTTCCATCCAGAATTGCTCTCAGGAAAAGTTCTGATTAACTAAGACAACCTGAGGCATTCAGGGTTCTCTCTTCCTTAAAGAACAAAATATTTTAGAATGCAGGTACCAGCAAGCAGATGAGAGGCCTTTTTAAGATCAGGACAGTTTTGTCCTCTGTCCCTTAAATGATTCAGTGGAAATGGTGCTGCCCCACCCATCCTCCCAGCCTGCCTAACAACCTCATTGTTTTATGCCTGTGAAACCTGGACAGCACACCAACCATGCCAGGACACCAAATCACTTCCATTTGAATCATCCTAGGAAGAGTCTTGAAGATCACCTGGCAGAATAAGGTACCAGACACTGAGGTTCTTTCTTGAACCAAACTGCCAAGCATTCAAAATCTACTGCAGAGAATGCAACTCTGATGAGCTGGCCACATTGTTTAATTGCTAAAAGACTATTTTACAGAAAACCCATGCAAAGAAGGCACTCACGCTATGCTCAGAAGAAGCAATACAAGGACACTCTCAGGGTCTCTCTGAAGAACTTTGGAACTGATTGTGAGACATGGGAGATGCTGACAAAGGCCCACCCAGCATGGCATGCCCATATCAAAGAAGGCACTGTGCTCTGTGAGCAAAGGACTGCAGTAGCTCGAAAGAAATATGAGATGCACAAATTTAGAGAATTCGCCCCAAATGTTCCCATGAACTTTTTGTGCCCTGCCTACAGTAAAGCATCCTGAGCTCATATTGGTGTGGTTCTCCAGGGTCAGACACACTGTAACTTAACTCCAACATAGTGATGCCGTTTTTATCCTCACCAAGAACAAAGGACAGCCACCAATCTCTTTCTCAACATTCCCACCCAATCTCCTTCAGTCCTAAAACTTTTGAGCATTCCAGAAGGGAGAGTAGATTTTCCAAAGAGCAACGGGTTCTCAACAGCAGATACATATCTTATATATAAGATGTATATTATAATATATATAACATGCATATCTTAGAGGAAAAAAGGGAAGGAAGAACCCTGGGAAGGCGATCAGCAGCTCTCAAGCAATATACATATATATATGCTGGTTCAGTACTTTAGACTGGCAATCCCCTCTTGATTTTCATTCCAATAGTCTTTCTGTTACAGTATTCTTTCTACTATACCACAGTTGTTAAAAAAAATACTCACTTTCTTGACTTCTCATGTAAATAATCACCTCATTACTACGGCAATCTCATAACAGAAATTAATCAAGCAAAGTCTCTCTTCTGAGGTAATTCTAATCATTTAGAGCTTTCCATATTTCTAGAAGTCTCTGAGCTCCTCTAAGTAGTAACAATCCTTTACGTCTCACAAGGACTCCAGTCTTCAAAAATTTAATAAGTTCTTTAGCTGGAGGGTACCCTAGAAATCCAATTCAGGCCCCCATTTCATAGATGGAGCAGCAGGGGCCCAGAGAAGGAAAGTTATTTGTCCAATATTTGCCCAGCAAAATAGAGTTAACCAATCCCCTTGATTTTCATTCCAATAGTCTTTCTGTTACAGTATTTTTTCCACTATACCACAGTTGTTGAAAAAAAAGTCACTTTCTTGACATGCCTTCTCACACCTAATTCAATTTCATTCCATTCAACAAGTAAATATTAAGCACCCCTCTATACATATGGCACTGTGCTAGACTGAGGTCACAAAGACAAACAATGAAATACTCCTCAAGGAGCTTAATGAATATGACATGAAGCAATGAGTTGGGGAACAAGAAGCAGAAAGACAGATTCATAGGAATTTAAAGCTGAAAGAGCCCTCAGAGGTCATCTTCTTCATACAGGTGAGGGAACAGAGGTTCAGTGAGATGATTTATCTACTGCCATATAATTAGGAAATAGTAAAGTCTAATTTTGAAGTCAGATCCTCTAAAGGCAAATCAGTTGGGTTTTTCCCACTCTACCACACTTGTTTATATATTTTAATTGAAACTTGAAGCTTTTTTGTTATAAGAAAGGCTATTTACCATAAAACATTTGAATTCTTTTCACCACCACCATCACTCCTCCCATATCTTCCCCATCCTAATTTTAAAGACTCAATCACATTCCAGTTTTCTATTAGCACAATGAAGTGAGATGAATTTTTCAGCCCCAGTTTTTGTATACAAGCTATTTCTGGTCTTCTTCCTCACTGTGACATTGCAGTATAGAAAGATTTGGTGTCACACTGGGATCCCCCAAACCACTCCAATGGAAATTAGTCTGACTTCCAGGCCTTGAAACATCAGGTTATAATTATGACAGGTTGACATTGAGTGGAAGTTGGGGGTGCTCTAAATTTTTTTTGTAACTTGCCACCCCCAGCACCTTCCAAAGCTCACATCTAATTAATTTCCAAGGTTGAATCTCATTTTATTGTTTTTGGCCCATTTTCATAACCTCTGAGATTCCACTGAATATTTCTTTATTCTCGCTGGTGTTTATGCTATCTCCTGATTTAATATCTTCTCTGAATTTAATTAGCATTCTATTTATCCAAATCATTAAAAAGGATGAGAACAAAAGCTGTCAGCAAATGTCAGGAGACCCTGTCCTACCATCACCCCAGTTTGTACATTGCTATCTCTTTATTGCCCCCTAGGAAACTCCTCAGGTTGGACTTCTGACCTTCTTACTTTGTTCCTACCAGTCCCATGACTTCGTTTCCTCACTCTGTTGTTTTTCTTGGGTGAGGCAAGCATCGCAGCTAAGGTACAGTTGTCTCTAGCTCCCTCTATATCTAGCTCTGTCAGTGCTACAATAAACAATGTGGAGTCTTAATCATTAGCTGAGTGATAATGGGCAGGTCATTACTGTAGGCTTTAGTTTCTTTTCATGGAAAATCAGGATATTAAAGGACAGGATCACAAAGATCCTATCCAGTTCTAATATTCTAGGACATGCCTTACTTTCAGCTCTTCAATTTGGAATTGGAAGGGACCTTAGAGGCCATCTAGGTCAACCCCCTTATTTTATAAATGAGGAAACTGAGTCACAGAAAGGTCATACAGGTCAAAATGGCAAAGCCAGACATTGAAATCAGGTAATCTGATACCATATCAATCATTCGTTCTGCTATTTCTACAATGCTACCTCCCTGTATCATGTTAGAAAGGGAATACTACCTAGGGTCAGAACACATCAGTTTCAGGTCGGGCTTGTCCATTAGCTGTGTGACTATCAGCAAGTCAGTTCACTTTCTAGGCATAGGCATGCTTAGTACATGATGGGGTGTACTGGCCCACAGATTATGTCTCTGAGTTTCAGTTTCTTCATTTGTCAAATGGATATAATAGTCACTGACTGTCAGGTCCAAGGTCCTGACAAGGCTATTAAAATAATGAATGTAAACACTTCAGGTTTTTTTAAGTATAAAGTAAATATAATTATTTCTTATAAGGATGACTTTCTGCAGGGGGAGGAAAGGGATACAAGGAGAAATATAGACAATGTAGAAACAAGCTATGTCAATAAAATAAAACAATTTTAAATATAAAGTATCCCTCTTCCACACCCAACCACATCCTGAAGCATAAAGCCTGGGGGAAGTCAGGGTCAGATAGAAATTCTGGAACTTAAAGACAAACTTCATCAACCACATTGTAAATGACCCCTTTTCCAGAAGGAATGTATATTTGAAAGGAGAGCTCATAAAGAAGAACCTAAAGGAATGAGTCTTTGGTGGTTAGGGTTTCAGATACCATGGCACATCTCTGGAGAAGATTTGGTGTATTTTGGGGTGAGACACTGGAATAGCTCCTCCCCAGCTCTCCTTGAATTCATGAGCCAACAAATATTTATTGGTGACTTTTGGCATTCCCAGGGCCTTGCAAGATCTATAAGGGACAGAAAAAGTAAAGGTTCCCCTGCCTTCAAGAGGTCTATAGACTACCTATGAAAGACTAAGATACACAAAAAGGTAAAATCAGATAGCATATGCTAAGGTCCAAATAAAGGGTCCAGGCAGTTAGTACTTTTAAAAAATAAAAAGGCAGAGAAGGGAGAGATTCTCATGGACTGAGATGGTCAGGAAAGACTTCATGAATGAGGTAGTCTGGGAACAGATCCTGAATTAGAGAGGCAGAGAATAGGAGGGAAGTTAGCTCAGGATGAGCAAAGACAGGGAACCTAGAATTGGGAAAGTATACTTGCAATATAAGCATAGATAGCCTCATTAAATCAACATCCCTGAAATATTAAAATAACCAGAGATGATTCTATAAGACAATAGGTGAACATAGAGCTTCATTTAGAATTCAAGATTTGTTAAGTATCTACTACATGCCATGTACCACATTAAACACTGAGGATACAAAGACAGAGAAAAGGAAACAGGCTCTGCCCTCAAAGAACTTACATTCTCTTAGAGGGAAACGCATATACAGAAAATATATGTGCAGAAACCAAATACAAAATATATAAAGAGTTGATAGAAAGTGATTTCTAGGGGGGGATGTTACAGGCAACTTTGAATTCACTTGCAAGTCATGAATGACATCACCTTCCTGATGTCGAAGTCCTCTTTGAGAATGAAGGACAAACAACTGAAAACTAAAAGCAACAGGAGATAGAACTCAAGCCTAGCCTTTAAGGAAACTGAAACTTGTTGGAAATACCAATCTTCTATGGAAGATTTAAGGAAAGATGTGGGCAAGAATGTATAAATATAACAATGTAGCTGGAAAGAGGGCCATGTGGTTGAGATCATGGTTCCATCAACATATCTAAGAATATCTAAGAGGAAAAGAAGAGAGAAAGGAGAAGGGGAAGGGGAAGAGAGAAAGAGAAGGGAGGTAAAGAGAAAGGAGAGGAAGAGAAGGGAGGGGAGGGGAGAAGAAAGAAGAGATTTCCCCTACTCAAAACAGGAAAACACGAGCCAGTTGTACTAGAAAGGCATCTAACCTTTTCCCATTACTTGCTATTCTAGCTGGGTTTTGCTATTATCATCCTTATCATTATCATTATTATTATTGATGTGTTAATTTTAATCTTCCGCACTGCTTAATAGGACATCTCTGGCTTTTTGTTTGCTAGCGGGAGGTGACTTAGTCTTATTAAACACATTGGTTTTTGTCAATGCTATTTCCAAACCTTAAACCAAGGCAATCCCCCTTGGTGAGGGAGCCCTCCTATCTAAGGAATGTCTAAATGGAATCTGTTTGAATCATAATTCTGTTTTACCAGGAGCCCAGGAAGAGATAGAAAAATTTCAGGGCAATCAAATATAGGCCCTTTTTCCTTCAGCTGTTTTCCTAAAAGTCATACAGTTGGCTGAGCAATCTCTTTACACAGATTTGCACCAACAGAAATAAACTATCTATCTCTACAATAGATGTATCCTAGCAGATCAGCACTGTAGAAAATGCATAAATACATAAGCCTAGCATTTTTAAATCGTGATAAATATCTCAGTGGGTTGTACATCATAGCCTACTATTGCCCTGCTCTGGGATTCTTTGACTGATTCTAATCATGTTGAGAAAGAGTCCTCCAATGCACCGCAGCTCAGATAACTGTATTTATCTCTTCCCAACAAGTATAGTTTGTGTCAATCAGAGCCAGTGCTGAACAGGACTGTCAAATGCATGATGCTGCCTTCTTTGTATTCCCAGGCTCTCCAGACCCTTACCCATTTTTCCCCTTCCCAGGTCATTCCTGCAGATTCTGGCACCCTCTTGTTCTGTCTTCTCTGCCCCTATACACACTTGCATTCAGATAGTGTCTATCAGAATCACAGAACCTCTGAGTTGGAGGCCATCAGGCCCTACCAGCACTCATACAGCAGTACTCCCTATACCATGGTTTCCTAACTTTTCTGGAGTCCTTTAGCAGTCTGGTGAAGCCTAAGTATTCCTTCTTGGAAGAATGTCTTTAAATAACATAACATAAAATACATACAGTTCTAAAGGGAATCAATTCTATTCAAATACAGTTATCAAATTATTATTTTTAAAACTAGTTCATAGACCCCAGACTATAAATTCCTGCTTTACAATATCCTCACTAAGTGATCATCTTACCTTTTACTTGAAGACCCTGTGAAGGGAGTGAGGGGGCTGCAATGTATGTAACTTCCGGAGGTAGCTCACTTTACTCTGAGACAGATCTGATTGTTAGGAACTCTTGTCTGTGCATCAAGTGTGAATCCACATATCTGAACTTCTATATATCACTTCTAATTCTGCCTTTTGAGACCAAAAAGAGTAAGTATAATCTCTCTTCCACATGACAGTCTCTCAGATAGTTGAAGATGGCTATCATGTCATTTCCCCACCATACTCACCATCTTCTCTTCTCCATTAACTGGTTCATTAACTAAGGATTTGTTAGTCCTCAGATGGCTAGATCTTGAAATTCTCTACTAATATGGTTGCCCTCTTCTATATACTCTACATCTTAGCAATACCCTTCTTGAAATGTGTCACCCTGATCTGACTTCAATACTTTAGCTATGGCAGGGCACAATAGAGAAGGCATCCCTAGTACTCAGCATTATGACCCTCAGTTCAGCCTGAGTTTGCTCTCACTTTTTTGGCTGCCATATCACATTGCTGACTCATGCTGAGCTTTATTTATTCTGAAAGGCCACTGACTGATTCTTCCCAAAAAGGAATGTATTTTAATAGGAGCAAAGATGAGCTGAAGACATGCAGCTCTAGAGGAATGCCAGGTTTGGGTGGTGGGAGTATGGTAGAGAGAAGAACAGGACTGGCCTATGTTGCCATTCTAGTTCCCTAAAAATCATAACATTGGAGAGTGGCCTAATAACACTTATTTTATGTGAAAGTTTAAGATTTACGAAGGTCTTGTTTGGCTTAGTATATATGTGGTCTGAAGGGAGAAGGAATAGTCAGTTAAGAAGAATGCTAATGGGAATTCAAGGGAGTAAATAAAATCCTCATTGTGAAATCAGAATGTCAATGAAAGCTTCTTATGTCTAGTCAATAGAAAAAATATCTTCCCAAAGACGGCAGGAAAACTGCTTCTTTTTTGAATGAGACTAAAAACTGGATGTGTAGACTTATTATCCCAGAGGTCCTTGAGATAAGAGTTAACTTGCTGTTGGTTTTCAGTTATGCCCTACTTTTCGTGATTTGGGGTTTTCTTGGCAAAAATACTGGAGTGGCTTGCCATTCTCTTCTTCAGTTCATTTTATAGATGAGGAAACTGAGTCAATAGGGTTAAGTGATTTGCTCAGGGTCACACAGCTAGTACCTGTGGCCAGATTTGAAAGCAGGTCTTCATGACTTTAGGACCAGAACTCTATCCACTGTGCTACCTACTGTCCAAGAGATTAGCTAATAGATTTCAAAGGTCTTTTATGACCTAAGATTCTACAAATGTATTATTTGGTTTCCTAAATGAATCTACTTTGAAGTGATCTGTGACTACAGTTTTATCTCCTAAAACTAGCTACAAGGTGAGCCCTAGTCATGATTGACACCTAACCATAGACAGAGACTGACTTCCAATTTTAGCCATTAGCTAACACCAAATCCCAGGCTCAAACTGATTTCTGTCAATCACATAATGACCTCTAGATATAGCCTGACCGCTAACTGCAGTTTTAGACCAATCCAGACTGACACTCAAACCCAGCATCACACTATATTCCCCAACCCACCTAATCTATCTTGTTGGTAACAAGGACACCAGGGAAGAAGATCTGAATGGCTCAAGGTAATATAATCTCATTAGAAAGGGAAATAATTCCTTTCATATAAGCAAAGTGTAAGGTCCTTTTCAACTCTGGGATTCAATGATTCTGTTATACCACACTGCCTTTCAGTGGTAATGGGTTCCCCCCTCACCAGAGGACCTACCAGGAAAATTGTAGGCATCATGAAAAATATGCCAAAGAGTTGGACTAGATTACACCTGAGGACACCTCTGTCCTGACCTCACCTTTCATAGGCACCCATCTTGGGTTAATATTTGGCATGAGATAAACCAGCATTTCACCACCTGTGCTAAATTCCTCATGTTTAAACTCTTGTTACAAACATCTTGTCTACCTTCTGTCTATCCCTTGATTTTGTTACCCTGGCAACTCTAGCTAGACCCAACAAAATTTCCCTTTTCTCTCTCAAATCACCATTTCTATCACACACCCCTTTACCCAAGAGATTTCTTTCAAGCAATGAATCAATCCATCAACAAACATTTATTAAGCACCTACTATGTGCCAGGCACTGGGCTATTCCTCTGAGTGACATTTAAATAGCTACACAACTGGGTGCTGATCTACCTTTCCAGTCTTCTTATATTTTACCCCTTTCTTCAAACTCTGCAATCCAGCTACATTAACCATTAACCTATTGACTATTCATTAACCTACTGACTGTTCAGTACAAATGACACTCCACTACTGCCTATGTGCCTTTAGACTAGCTGTCACCCATTTTGAGGATACTTTCTCTCCTTACTTCTACCTCTAAGCATTAAAACAACCTGGTGGAGTCAGATGGATTAAAAAGAGAAGACAGATTTCTCATACAGCCAAAAAGAAAAGGACCAGTCTGGGAACAGGCTGGACAAAGATACTTAGCCAACAGATATTGACTTGTATCCTAAACAGATAGAGCTGCACTACGCAGCTCCTATGTACACCTGTCATTGCTTACCTCTCTTCAATCTGTGCCCTTATCAATCCTCAGTCAGGAAGGAAAGGAGTATTTACTATCTCAAAGACAACAAGGATGCACCAGTTACAAGAACTGAAACCTGAGGCAATTTCTGCCCTAGCCAAGAAGCCTCTTATATGCTTCCTGCTTCAAGGGAAGCTAGCCAGTAAATGGCTTTTTCAAGATGTACCTGGTCAATAGCTAGGAGATGCTAATTGGTACATTAAATTAGAGAGAAGGATAAGTAGTTTAAGTTGGCTCAAGTGGGAAATATATGGTCAGAGGTAAAGAGAGGTTCTGATATCTCTCCCCTATGTCCCCACCCACCCACCCCAGGAGAGAAGGTATCCCTTCTGCATTTCCTCAGCCACATAGGCCTTCTCCTGTTCTTCAGCCAGCACAATGGGACAGGCAGGCCTAGAATGTCATTGTGTAGTCAGATGAGAGTCAACCAAAGGGAAGAAGACTCTCAAATGCCTCTATTAAAAGGCTATGATTAAGTCAATGACACTCCATTCACCCACTTGTCAAGTAGAATATCAGTGGCAAATTTGTGTTGTATGACATTTCCAACAGGAACAAATTACCATCAGGGAAATCTGGGTGCAAAGGCCCCACTGTGTTGCCACTGCTTAGAGCAGCCTTGTGACTCATATGGGGTTTAGAAATAATTTGCCAGTTCCCTTTGAAAGAGCAATTTCCCTCTTTGAGTGATTAATGACCTGCCACAAACCAATCTTATTTAGCACCCTTCATGCTGCTGAATCACTCCAGGCCTTTACAGCAAATTAATCAAGGATTGAGTGCAAGCAAAGAGGGGACCCAGAAGGCAAATGCCACCCCAAACTTCCTGAATTAAAGGAGGCAAGACCAATCAAAGCACATTGGCCTTGGCTACTGTCTCCACATGCTAGATACAGTCATGGGAAAAGCAAGGGGAGGGAAGACATCAGAAAAGGTCACTCATTTAGACTTCATGAATTTCAGGGCTTGGTGTCATTTGAAAGAAGGCTGGGTGGAAGGGGACCTTTGCAGTTCTTTAAAAGGATCTTTGCTGAGAAAAATAGCATGATTGCCATTATAAAAGGAACATGTTACTCTAAAATATGGGGGTTTCAACCTTTTTGTGTCATCTAGAGGCAGTTAGATGGCTTAGTGGTTATTGCATTGGACCTGGAGACAGGAAGACCTGAGTTCAAATCCAGCCTCAGACACTTGCTAGCTTTGTGACTCTGGGCAAGTCATTTGACTTCTATCTATATCAGTTTCCTCAACAGTAAAATGGAGGTAACAATAGCACCTCCCTCCCAGAGTTGTTGTGAGGATCAAAGGAGATCATATTTGCAAAGCACTTAGCACAGTGTCAGGCACATAGTAGGCATTATATGAATGTTACTTATTATCATTCACAGACACCTTTGGCCTCCTGATCAGTACTATGTACCCTTTTAAGAATAATGTTTATATATGCATAGAATAAAATACATAAGGTCATAAAGAGAGTCGATCGTGTTGAAATTGTTATCAAAATATATTTTCAAAAATCCATACTCTTTAACTTAAGGAGACCTTCTATAAGAGGAAAAATTGTTACCAAGAGCTTTGGAGGCAGCCCCCATGATAATCAGATAATCATGCCAATTATTAATTTTTCCTAAGTAATTTCAAGTCATTTGCAGAAAGGGCTCTCTTGGGCAATACATTTTTAGACAAGGTAAGTTACTGTTTTCATTTCAACAGGTAAGTGTGTATATAAGTATATGTGTGTGTACATGTGTTTGTGTGTATGTGTATTCAAGACACGGTAATATAGGAAAACAAATTTTAAGATTTGGAATCCCCTGCCCTCAAAAAGCTTCTTTTTACTTTATTAGGGGATTGAGTATACAAAAGTAAATAAATATGGGGTACTTTGCAAAGGTAGGATGCATTAACGAGTTGGACCAGGAGGAAGAGAAAACATACTCCTGACTTCCTGGTCGCTTTTTAGACCCTTCCTTCTACCTCCATTACCTAGCAACTTTTTTGTCTCCTGAGGTTAGTTTCATTTAGATAAAGCACCCTATCACTTTCATTCCTCTTCAAACACAGGTCTCATCACAACTCAAAATTGTTCTACTTCCACAATGAAACATTTGGATAATCCTCTATCTGACCATAATTTCCTCTTTCCTTGACCATAATTTCATCTGGCAGCACTATCTACTTTCTCCCACACCTCTCTTCCTCTAAGTATCTGGTTCAAAGTTTCCTTTTCTACCTCAAACACTGCCCTTCATTATACTCTGAGAATTTAGGAGAATGGGGGGGGGGGAAGAGAGATGATACAGTTGTAACATAGGAGGAGGCATAGATATAGATGTCTCTTCAAGCACCCTGGGCTCACAGTTTATCAGCTGTCTCAATTCCCATAGCCTATATTTTCATTCCACTTCAAACAGAGGTATCATCACTACTCAAAACTGTTATGTTTCCACAATGAAGAATTTGTAAATTCCTCTATCTGACCATAATTTCCTCTTTCTCTGACCATAATTTCATCTCTTCATGTGAATTATACTTCTTAAACCTATTCATGACCTCCAATCCACAAGCTACTTGATGTTCTCCTAGGTGATCATCTTCGCATAAATTTTACTTTCTTTCCTTTCCAATCTCAAGTGTAAATCCCATCATTTCAACTGTACACTGTTTTAGGGGTACATGAAAGGAAATAATATTTTTAAAAGGCTTGAAAGGTAATCGGGAAGTCTTCGTTGCCAAGCTGAGAAGTTGGTATTTTATTGTGGAGATAATATGGAATGATTGAAAACTTTTAACCAGACTAGAGCTATAATCAGATAATGCCTTAGAAAGGTGGTTTTGGCAGGTGTATAGGGGATGAATTAATTGAAAAAATGAAAAAACTAGAAATAAAGAAGAGATCAACTTTCAGTCTATAATGATCAATCAATCAAAATATAATGAATACCTGAATTAAGGTGGTGATCATGTAGAGAGAAGGTGGGAGTGGAGAGAAGGGGACCCATGTAAAAGCTATTGTATTTGTAGAATCAATTTGTTGTTGCTCAGTTGTTTCATTACATCCAACTCTTTCTGACCCCATTTTGGGGTTTTCTTGGCAAAGATACTGCAATGGTTTGCCTTTTTCTGATCCAGCTTATTTTACAGATGAGGAAACTGAAGCAAACAGAGCTAAGTGACTTGCCCCGGGTCACACAGCTAGTAAGTGTCTGAGGCCAGATTTGAACTTAGAAAGATGAATCTTCCTGACTTGAGGTCCAGCACTCTAGTCACCTAGCTGCTGTGGACAATTGATGGGACTTGATTGGATAATAGGAGTAAGGGCAAAGAAAGCATGAAGCATGATTTTAAGATCACAAACCTGGGTGACTAGGAGCATGATGATATCCCTAAAAGAAATAGGAAATTTCAAAGGAAAAAAGGAAAATAGTGAAGTGTCCCATTTGAACCTGTGGTGTCAATGGAATATACACTTGGAGGTGTCTAATAGGCAATTGGTGATATAGGTAATCCCAGTATTTAGGGATTATAGATTTGGGAATCATCTGCAAAGAGGTAATATTTGAACTCCTAGGAGATTATCAAGTGAAAGAGCATAGAGAGAAAACAAAAAGGGTCCCAGGGAGAATTGGGCATATTTGTGGTTAGGAGGTGGGGCTTGGAAGATAATCAGAAAAAGAGAATTAGAAGGAGCTGTCAGATAGCCTACAGGATCATAGACTGAGATCTAGAAGGTAACTTAGTGATCACCTAGTCCAAATCCTTCATTTTACAGATAAGAAAATGGAGGCCTGAAGAGTTCATTGATATGCCCAAGATCCCACAAATTTTAAGTGTCAGAGGGGAAATTTCCATTTATGTCTTTGGACTCTAAGGATAAAGCAGAATGGAAAATGTCAGAGAGGAAGAGGAGGAAGAGGAGAAGGAGGAGGAAGAGAGGAGAAGAGAGGAAGGTAGGAGGAAAAGAGGAACAGAGACACACAGAGAGAAAATATTTAAGAAGACAGGCTTAACTGATGGTGCAAAAAAGTGATAAAACTGTCAAAGTATGAAAGAAGAGGAACTGAACAAAGGACCATCAAATTTAGCAGTTGAGATATTATAGGTAACCTTTGGTTAGCTTCAATAGAGTGTTGGAATCAAAAAGCCAATTGAAAGGGGCTGGGGCATGAGTGGGTTAGGAGGAAGTAAAGGCAGCAGGTACCAATAATTTTCTATGGAGTCTGGCTCTGAAAAGGAGTCAAGCTACAGAATACTACTAGACTAAAGGAATGTTGGGGCCAAATGAAGGTTTTCTGAAGGATGGAATAGAAGTGATCTCATTTTCAGACAGTGAAGAAGGAAGCAGTCCATAGGGTGAGAATGAAGATGAGAGAGGAATGGGAGAAGAATGATTGGGCACACTCCCAGAAGTAATAGAAAGAGATCAGAGCAAAAGAACAAGAAGGGTGGGACATGGTCAAGAGAGTCTTTTCCTCAAAGAATGGACCTGAGAAGAAGATGTAAAAGGGTTTTGGTGTGTAGGTACCTGAAAGCATTTTAAGGATGGTCTCTAACATTTTATAATTGACTTTTTTCCTAATTCAGACTGACTGTTCTTGCTGATTAGTCTCAATTAGTAAGACTGCAAAGGAGTGATATCAACTGAGTATGACATTAGCCTAGACAAGATGAGGATCCTTTCAGGGCTGCCCCCAGGTGGAACTTCTAAGTTAGCAAAGATCCTTAACAGATCTCATCATTTCTATCTGAAGCTATTTCTTCCCTCTAGGGAGATCCAGTCTCCCTCCTGCCTACTTCCTTCCTATGGCACCTTCCTGTGAAAGTTTGTGAAGAAAGAGGAGGAGGAAGACTTCAGGAAGAGAAAGAGAAGACCTGGAGAAGGAAGCAAAACAAAATGCTGAGGTAAATTGACAAGAAAAGGTAAGGAAGTTGGATGTAGTCAACAAAGTAGAATACTGCAAGATGATAACCTTGATAAGCAGTTGGCTACCCCCATTTTCTAGGAGAGGAAAAATAACTTTATGAAGAGCAGAATTTCACAATGATACTCCCTGAGTATGTAATACTCAGCCAAGGGATTGTTATTCTAGAAAAGAAGATAAAGGGGTTTGAGGCTTGAGAGCTTGGGGCTCTCTTCTCTCCAGGTCATCAAAGATAATGTGCTATTCTTTTTGTAATGGCAGTTTTCTTGTGAAAACAAAAACAAAAAGTATATGACAAAGCAGAAATGGATAGAAGGTACAGTAGTTCTGGAGTCAGAAAGATCTGAGTTCAAATCCAACCTTTGTGACCCTGGGCAAGTCACTGCTTCAGTTTTCTTGACTGTAACATGGGGATAATAATGGTACCTATCTCACAGGGCTGTTGTGAGAATCACGAGATGATGTTTATAAAAAGTGCTACCCCAGTAACTGGCACATAGTAGGAGTCTCCTACCTGCTTCTTTCTTCTTTCCCTTCCCTTCCACAGAGTAATCCTGACTTCTATCAGGGGGCAAGATAGTAAAAGAATGTCACAAGGAAAGAGGACTATGGAATACCTGGAACCAAGGAACAGCTATGAGACCATTACTGAAGAGGGAGCCAGACCTTTGGAGGAAGAAGCATTTCCTTTTCATTTAATAAATGAAGGCATGGATTTACAGGTACTATTAGGTGACAGACCATCCAGTAAGGGTCAGACAATAAAGTGATAAATGGTGGTTGTTGAGGAGTTACTGACAAGAGACATTCAATCGATGAGTTGTCAACCTCATAATACTAGTAACGCTGCCATCTTCCTGCAGCATGTCTCTAACATACAGTATAGTGATAGTGAAACTTAGATGATTCCTTAAACCAAACAAGTACTATCTACTTCAAATGGCACAAATGATACTGCCAAAAGAAACCTAGAAAGCATCGTTAAAAGATTATGAGGTCTTGGGCAAGAAACTGAGGCTCTTAGGGGCACAAGTGGTATTTCCATCACTACTGTTGATTAAGGGCACCAGACTCAAAAGAGAAAGACAAATCTGGAAAGTGAATGGCTAGCAATATTTAAAATGGTGTCTGAGAATTTGATTGGATTTCTGCACCGTGGCTTGAAATATAGACATGATGGGATCCTGGCTGGGGATGGGATGTACTTAGCAGGGACTGGTAAAAAAAAAAAAAACAACAACAACAACAAACATTTTTCTGGAATCTTGAAAATCTAATCAAAAGAGTTTTAAACTGAAAAAGAACAGGGAGAGAGAAAAGCAACTTCAATATCTACTAAGCCAAATACTATAGAGAATAATTACAATGTGGGGGAGGGGGAAAGGTGCAAGTAGGGGTGGGAGCTGAAATAACAGCAAAATTTGGAGATTTCAGAAGAGAAAAAATGTAAGACAAGAACCAGCTCTTGTTACAAGCCTTCTATTCCTAGCCAAGAACTCATCATGTCTTTATTTTAAGCCATAGTCCATAAATCTAAATCCCATCCTCAGATGCCATTTTTCTTAACTAGATACAGAACAATATGGTTCTATGGTCTCCAACATCACTACACAAATGTACCTAGTTAGGGTAACAATCAAGGTGCATTAGTGATCCTAATGCAAGGAGATGAACTTGATAATATAAGTATTATTAAGATTCAGTGAGAAGAGATTCATGTGAAGAATTGGCTCTGGAATGATCTACTTTATAAAAAAAAAACCAGGACCATTAAGTGGAGTAGTAAGTATTGCATATAAAGAAGATATACTTATGTAAGGAAATTCAATAACCAGATGGTGGAGAGTACTTGAGTAATATCAATAGAGGCAGAAAGAGATGCAATATTGTCATTGGAATAAACTACAAACCATTGAGAGAATAGAAACAGATGAGGAATTCTGGAAATAGATTACAAGCCTGTCCCTGAGGCATTATAGAGCAGTGATGGGGGAATTTGATTACTTGGACAGGTACTAGAGTTCTATCTCTGTTTCTGCCAAAGCAGACACTTCACTTGCGCTAAAAGTCATTTTATCCCTGTTAAGGTGGAGAGCCCACAAGGACAATTTCAATTCTGGATCTGATTCTCACCAACAAGGAGGAAGGTGGTATTGAAGTGGTAATAAGACCTTTATGGGAAGGGGTCAGGGAGGGCAGTAATTGTCACTTGGGATTTGAAATTTTAAGTAACCATTTACACTCTGATGAGAATCTTAGATTTTAGAAGGGAAGATGTAAAAGAGTTCAGAAAAAGGAAAGGAACTCGAAAAAGTTCTAAAAATTTGAAAAGTAAATCTGCCCAGGAGGGATGAATGACTCTCAAGAATGAAATTCTGAGATCACAAGGAAAAAATTACAATGATGGGGAAAATAGGAGCTGTCAAAAGAGAACAATGTGGATGCAAAGGGAACTTATTGGACATTCTAGAAGATAACAAATAAGGGCAAACAGAAAATGATTGTGCTGGCCAAGCTAAAACTCAAAAAGAATTTGTGGTAAGGAAGCTAAAGAAAACAAAAATGCTTTTTAAAGCTCTTTTGGAAAGGAAGCAATAGATCAGATTCTCAGAGTGAATGAGACACCAGTGATTTATGAAAGGAACTCTTATTTTGCTTGTCTGAGATGTTATAGAGAGGATTTCTATTTAAACATAGATTGGATAAGCAATCCTGAGGTTTTGGGACTCTAATTCTGTAATACTTGATTGCTTTCTGACCAGTATCTTATGCCTCCCAGATGTTTTAAAATTTTTTAGCCTTTTAAAAGTTCAATTTATTTTTTTATTAGTAAGCATTTATTTTCTCTCTCTCCTATCACTCTCTCACACACACACACACACACACACACTAGGGGGGAAAAAAAGAAAGAGCAAACTCTTGTAAAAAAGAGTCAAGGAAACAGTGTTACTGGAAGGGTAGGGGAGAACATCTCTGCTGCTAGTCTCTCTAACAAAGATGTGTTTTATAGAGGATTCATAAAGTTGGAAAAAATAAACTTTCAAGATCTTAATAGAGGGACAGTTATCCCTGACCTACTATGTAGCAGGCAACTTGCTTCACTACTCATCAGGTTAGTCCCATCCTTTTATGTGACCCATACTACTAAGGTTCCAACTAAAGTTTGGGAGAATGCTTTGGACCCCATTATAATGGTGAAATTGCACATAATGGTGTCTAAGGCACAAGAATAGCAGCTTGGTTCTAGATTGCCCATATTGCAATGGGATATTACGTCCTCCCTTGCCAGTAAGTTGGACCAAATGACCTTGTGGGATGTCCAAAGGAGGCAGAGAACACAAGGGGTCCTGACAGTTGGTCTATGACAAAATTGTGATATTGGTAGAATTTTGTTTGAGTTTCAAATTGTCCCTTTCTGCAAACGAGTATCCCTTTTCAGTAATCCCTTCTCTATTTCCCTCTAATCTGGTGGTTTTAGTCTCTCTGGGCATCCCTATTAGGGAAAAAAGTTGCTTCGAGAAACTAATTCCCCCTGAGATGCTAAGAACTAAGGGGTAAATTTATAAACATGCTCCGGGTGATTTTTAAGGAATGAATCTCCAACAGTACAATTTCAGGTATTAATGAAGAGATATAAAATTAAAAATTATAACAAGTCGAAAATGCTTAAAAATTAAGACTTAAGTAATCCATGGATGTGATAGGAGCAGTACATACATTGTACAGTCTGGGTTTGTTTCTCCTTATCAGAGTAAAGAGGCCATCCTGGAGAAGAATTTCTTGGTCTTTGGAATTGAGGTTTCCTTATCACCTGAGGCATAAAGAGCTAGTCTTTTGGGGAGCTGACATTCCTAAGGATTTGTAGAGTTCCAACTGTACTAAGAGACATCCTTCTAACCCATTGTTTCTATCCTGGGAAAAACCTTCTATTTTTAATGAATAGCATCATTTTAATTCTTTCATAAGTATATTTATTGTTACTGAGTTTTTCATCCATGAGTTTTTCATTGCATTCCAATCCTGTGTCTGACATGCTGTACTAGACTGAGCTAGGTCTGTCCCAGAACAATGGATCACTACCTATTCTACCAATACATAAGGTCAGTTCTACCCAGAAATAACAGACTAAACTCATTGACTTTTTTGACAGGGTTAATGAACTGGCAGATCAGGGGAATGCCATATGCATAGTAGACACCTGGATTTCAGCAAAACATCTGGCAAGGTCATTCACAGTTTAATTCTGGAGATGGAGAGGTATGAATAGAACGACAAGCCTGCTCAGTGAATTCAGTTACCGGAGAAGCAGTAATTCCCATGGATGTTGATTAGGGATTCTGTCAAGATGGAGGAATATCTCTGATGAAGTGCCCCGGGTTCTAATAAGAACCTAGTTCTGGTCTAATGACCAGTTCTAATGATTAAGAGGAAAGCATAGACTGAAAACTTAACAAATTTGGAGGTGTGAATGTGAAAGGGGTGAACATGATGGATGAGAGATTTCAGAATTTAAAATAATTCAATAGGATGGCTAGGTGGCACAGTGAATAGACCACTGGCCCTGGAGTCAGGAACACCTGAGTTCAAATCTGGCCTCAGACACTTAACATTTACTAGCTGTGTAATCTTGGGCAAATCACTTAACCCCAATTGCCCCGCCCTCTCCCCTCCAAGAGGAAAAAAAAAGAATTCAACAGGTTAGAATGTTGGACCAAATCTAATATGGTAAAATTTAACAGGAACTATATAGAAATAAATATTTACACATGGGTTCAGAAAATTGCACAAGTATAGGATGTGGGACCTAGCTTTATGAAATTCATACAAAACAGACAAAGGAATTTTAGTGCCCTGCAAACTCAATATGAGTCAACAATTTTATATTAAAAATGAAAAACTGCTACTACAATCTTATCAACATTTAAATGGATCAGTGATATCTTTGGAGTTGAGATTCCCCTCAGAATTGCAGATTACAACCCTTTCATGTCTTCTCATCCTGTGTGATGTAACATTAACCATGTCTTTCCATAAATGCTTCATAGAGGAGTCACCAAAAAACTGGTTATTCTAATATTTTGTAGGTCACAGTCCAAAACTGGCTTATTTCAATAATTTCAACAAAACAGAGTCAAAATTGTAGGATGGTTAGAAAGCTAGCTTCAGAGACAGAAATTTTTTTTGTTTGTTGTATCATTTCAGTTGCATCTGACTCTTTGTGACCTCATTTGGGGTTTTCTTACAAAGATACTGCATTTTCTTCTCCAGTTCATTTTACAGATAAGGAAATTGAAGCAAACAGGGCTAAGTAACTTGCCCAGAGTCACACAACTGGTAACTATCTGAGGCTGGATTTGAACTCATGAAGATGAGTCTTTCTGATTCAAGTCTGCTGCTCTACCTACTGAGTCACCTAGCTGTCCAGTCAGGGATACATAGGTTCAAATCTCATCTGTGACACATGTTGATTAGGTAACCCTGGACAAGTCACTTAAAAACTCTCAGTACCCCCAGACAGCTCTTAAACATTATATATCATGGAGAAGTTGCTAATTTGTGTTGGTAGGGGCAATTTCCTCAAAAGAAGCTCCATACACCAATGAAATCATAACTTTAACCCCCCCCAAAAAAAATGTGAGACTTGGATTGCTAGTTCTTTTCTTGTTCCATAACCAACCCACTCACTTTTATGGTCATTCATGTCCTTGATGATGTGCTTTACATCATTTTTCACACATGTCATCAATATGCAATGGATTAATAATTAATCAATCAATTAATGCTTATCCTTCATGCATCTTTCTGCGGCTCAATAGGTCATCGGCAGTTTGAGTCTTCTGAAATTGTGCTGTTCCATGGTTCAAAGTTATCATCAAAAGATTGGTAGTGTTTTTGTTTTTATTGGTTTCTGTAACTTAGCATTTGGGGAATCATTGAAAAGACTGCAGAATTTCTCAGTTGCAGCCCAGCCTTATCTCCCATTCAATTCTGAACAGTTCAGATGGCCATCTGCAGAATATGTTGACACTATACACACATACATACATATATATGTGTGTGTATATGTATGTATATATACATATATATAAATAGATTAATTCAAAAAGTCACTTTCCAGCTACATGTTATAATCCATATTATATTTCTTTTTCATCCACTTTATTCTTCTATTGTGAATGGTTAGGGCTTCCTATGAAATTTATAGAGATTTCACTGAAGATGTTTCATGCATTTATTATGACATCATCTGCAATCTTAAGCTTCATTAATAGACACACAGAAGGAAGAACAAGAAAGGTTGTAGTCCTACCCTGCCCTAGTCGAACCACACACAGAATAACATGCTCATTTCTGAATGTCACATTTGCGAAGGGATGGTGGTAAGCTGGTGCCTGACCAGAGCAGGTAAACCAGAATGGTGAAGGAAACTGAAGGTATATTCACTGCAAGCAGGATCTTGGAATGTTTAACCTGGAGAAGATAAGACTTAGTAGGAAGACAAAGGATTTAAATATGGACTAGATCATGAGAGCTTAACCTGGGGTTCATGGGATAATTATGCTGCTGGCCTGGCAATGGGGCAAAGCCATCTGGACCACTTTGGCAGTATGTGGACCACATCATTTTCTGGTTTCCCAGGTGTCACCACTAGCTCCTCTTTTGGTTCTACAGCTAACTGGTGATGAGCAAATCACACTACCACTTGCCTCAATTTCCTGCTCTTTAAAATAAAGAGATTGGGTTAGAGAACCTGTAAAGTAAATTCCAGTTCCAAATCCTATGATCTCCTCACAATATACCTCAAAATTGGTCATCTAGCCTTTGCTTAAAGGTCTTTTTTAGATCTGAGATTCTATGATTCCATTATTCTCTTTCCCACTTTTGAAATGTCTTTAGATAATCACTTCCCTGGGCTCGTATCAAATGAATGAAAGTAGAACCCAAATAAAACTAGAGCAATTTTAATTTGAAAAGCCTGACTGCCAGGCCAGCAGCATAATTACCCCGTAACCAGAGGCGGTAATTAACATGCATTTTGAAAAGTGATAACAGAGAAAATATTGCTGGGTAATTGCATGGCTGTTTCCAATCTGGAAAACACAATGAAACTTTTTCAGAGAACAGAAAGGTGGTCCTCCCTGGAATTGTAGCAGGCAATGTAAAAATAATAATCCTTCACATTTATATCAGACTTTGGACTTTTCAAAGCATTTTTGCATCCATTATGTCACTTGATGCTCCTAACAGCCTGAAAAGCAGGTAGCATTGAAGGCCACATACCCCATGAGACAGGTATCAAATTAGCTCCACCATTTAGCAAGCAGCGACGGCAAATGAACAATATGAAATCAAAGGCAGGAGAGATTAGGACAAACACCAACAGACCTGGAATTGCAATTTTGAGAGACAATGATCACAAAGTTTCATTTACCAGGAAATCACACCCACAAGTGAACTCCCATGCACATACATGCTTAGTGATCAGTTTTCCAGGGTGAGGAAGCAGAACTGATCTCTTGGCATCAGGGATTTCAGTCTTTATTTGAATGGAAAACCACAGAATGTTTCCTTGAGGATATTTTTATATCTCTTAGTTTCTAATTGTCTCTACTTTCCAACACAGGACTAAATAGGTCATTTACAAAGAAAGGGAATAAGGACTAAAATGCTATATGGGTCTCATTTTAAGCCTATTGCCTCCTTCCTTATTAAACAAAGTACAGCTAGACAGAACTTTAGCTGAAAAGGATCAAGGGGTCTTAGTGGAATGCAAACCCATTATAAGTCAAGAGCAGATAATGGCAACCAGGAAAGCCAACGCAATCTTAGGCTGCAGTAAGAGAAGGATTGTGGCAAACTGTGGGGATCATAAACATACTTTCCTCTACCCTGACTGTTCTCACCTGAATTGAACTATGTTTAGTTCTCAGCATAGTAATTGAGAAAGAATGTTGATAAAATATCCAAAAGAGAGTAATGAAGATGGTGAAAGGCCTCAAAATCATGCCATATAACAACAGACTTTTTTTTTTGCCTTTTTGGAGGGAGAAGGCAGGGCAATTGGGGTTAAGTGACTTGCCCAAGGTCACACAGCTAGTAAGTGTTAAATGTCTGAGGCCTAATTTGAACTCAGGTCCTCCTGACTCCAGGGCCAGTGCTCTGATTCACTGCACCACCTAGCTGCCCCTTACAATGGGCTTTTTAAAATGAGGGTATTTATCCTAGAGAAGAAAAGACTCAGTGGGAAACGATGGATATCTTTAAGTGTTTGAAGGATGGTCACTTGGAAGAGGGATTAGCTTTATTCTATTTGGCCCTAAGAGATAGAACTTGAAGTTGCAAAGAATCAAATTTAGTCACAATATGAGGAAATACTTCTTATCAATTAGAACTGTCCAAAAGGGAAACTCTTTGACTTGTGAAGCAATGAGTTTCCTTTCTATTAAGGTCTTTAAGCAAAAGCTGTATGACCACTTGTTGCAGATCACCATTACATTATATTACATTACATTATAATTAAATTACATTAAAATGTAAAAGTGATTCTTCTTTAGATTCTTCCTTGGGTAAGACTAGATGCCCACCAAGTTCTGCTCTGACTCTCAGAATCTATGAATCTATAGGTAAAAAATACAAGTTTCAGAATTCAGCATTGCTGACTTATGAACCTAGACTAAATTTTTAGAGTATATATGTATATATAGAATATAGATGGATAGATGGATGGATATAGAGAGTATATGTATATATATAAATATATATACATATATATATATATATATATATATATGTGTGTGTGTATGTATAGAGTACATATGACTACCCCTGTAAGTCTTAACTTGTTGAACATTATGGTTGTACAGATAGGAAGGCTCAAAATCAGCTAATAAAATTCAAAACTTGATGACTAATGAATCCATATTAGCCTAGAAGACAGCGTCCAGTGATGTGCCCTGAAACTCTTTCCTTAGCCCTGCATTGGTCAGTGTTTTTCTCCATGGCTTAAAAGAAAACTATCTATATCAGTCACATTTATTTGCAGAACACACAAAGCTAGGGAAGGTAGTTAATGGACCCACTGACAGAATCGCAATCTAAAAAAATCATGGCAAGCCAGAAGAGTAGGACGCAGCTAACAGAATGAAATTTAATAGGAGTCAAAGAAAAACCTTCTACCTGAGGTTTTGTTTTGTTTTGTTATTAATATCAATTGAGCAAGTATGTGAAAGGGGAGACAAAGCAAGAAGGCATTTTCTTCTAAAAAAAAAGTCAGATTTTTAAAGACCCGTTTGTTCAACAAATATCAGTCTTGTGATGTAATAACTCCCTCCTCTCAAAAAAGCAAACATAAGTAAAACTACAGTATGCAGAGAAAGAGGTGATAGTGTGTCTGCATTTGGCCTCATTTAGACCACACTACTGAATTCAGTTCTGGATGCTAAATCTTAGAAGACACTTTAACCATCCCAGACCATGTTCTAAGTAAGGTAAGCAGGGATAGAAAAGATCCTTGAAACTATGTCCCAGGAAAATCAGCAAATGGAATTCTGGGTATTTAACCTGGAAAAGATAGTGGGGAAAGGCTATTGGTCAAATTTTAGAAGGGTTGCCATATGTAACTCAGTCCCAGAACCCACTGGTACAAGACTCTTTCTTTATTGGTGGAGATCAATGGTGGAATCACACCTGTGTGAGTGGCAGAGTAAAATTGGAGAGTGAGAGAGCCCCAAACTAGTTGGGCTCTTTAGTCTTCTTTGAATTTTCTTCTTGTCATTGTGATTTCTGCAGTTGCTTCAGGCACTTCTGGTTTCTAGTTTCAAGAGAGAAGATGGAAGCTGCCAGCTTCACTTCAGATTTATTGAGGAAAAGACTCCGGGAAGAAGTCAACATGAGAGGAGCCAGCAGTCTCCAAAATGTTCCTGTCCCTAGCTTCCTACATTAGCAGCTTTGGAGAACTTCCCCTTCAGTGATATGTGAGGGTCTGGGAAATACTTGCAGGTTGCAGGTTGTTATGATGAGGCACAGGGAGAGTTGAGGCCCTGGAAAAGTCTGGGTCATATAGAGCTTGGGGCACGCTGGACTCTCCAAGTTTCTCAAAGGCTGTGGGGAACATCGGTGCTTAATATTCTTGTGCATGTGGAAACCAGATTTTCCAGATAGCGTCTCCTTACCCTAGGGCCAGTTGAAGCCATTGTAACTGCAACTTCCCATCCCCATATTTGGCTATATCCTGCTTCTTGCTGCTGGGCCCTGTTGTTTATCATGTGTGGTACATGAGTTTGGATAATATATAAGACTCAGGTTTAGGGGCAGGAAGAGGTAGGTCTTGAAATGTTGCTGTTAGGCTTCCCCGTGGAGGGAACCCAATAAACTTTCTCTGTTTGCACCTCCGAGCCTTGAGACTCTTCTGTTCTTGAGAAGGCAAGTAACTGGCTGCCCCTGCCAGAGTCGTCAGGGAAAATGACCCTGACAGACCTATCATCAGGGTGAGAGGACCCTGACAGTGATACTCTCTTTTGGTTGAACAAAATCCCAATGAGTGGCAAGGTCCACACATAGCAAGGGCTGTTCAGTGCATGAATGTGTCATTGTATGACTCAAAAGGAAACAGACTAGACCCCTTCAGCCTCTTTTCCCTGTTCCCTTCAAGGGAGATTTTCCATTCCAGCCAGGAAGTTGAGGCTGGAGTCCACTCTGTTCTCAGACAAAGGGGATTACCAGACTAGAATTATATCTATCTAATCCCATAAATGTCTTTAGTCTGTGATCAGGTTCAATCTAACTTCTGATTACTGTTCATTGTTGGGCAAATTAGGACACTCCAAACTTTATATTCAAGGGTTAACTCTCACCATCAAATACCAGTGCCACAATGAAACTCATAGCAAATAGGAAGGAAACCCGTTTATCCAAATAGCAAAACAGAACCAGAGAAGATGTGCACATGATAATATATACCATGCAATACAGAGCTAAGGAGCTCTCCCATTGGGAGCAAAGTAACCCAGCTCAACCAAGAGAGAGTATCCTGGATCTCACCCAAGGGGACATTCACTAAAGTTTCTAACGTAGCAAGCTGGGAGTGGAAACGTAATGAAAACTGTCAGCTCCTCTCTGTCAGCTTTAGCTTATTCCCAGAGCCTTTTCTTTCAGCAATTTGAAGTAGGATTGATATTATCCATCTTCTCATAACTCAAAGAAAACTTGAAGAAGACAGAAGAGATTAAGGAGTCTGGAGTTCTCTCCCTCTCCAACTCTGCTCTGCCCCTCATTCAAGCCCAGGACATTGATCTCTGCAGCTAAAAAGAGTCCCATACCAATGGACTTTGGGGCTAGACTTCATGACCAATGCTGGGGCCCTTTCAATTTTAAACTGCTATGATTCTGGGTTGCTAATATTGCTGTTTCCAAAAGATTGGCATGTGCCCAATATAGCATTCAAGACAAAGCATTTTGATGGATGTTCTAAATTAGTGGTTTTCAACCTTCCTAATGTCACGACTCTTTAATACTCGTATGTGGGCATATCTGCATGTGGGCGGACCCAACTGGAGACAGATAGAAGAGCGGTGTCTCATTTCCTAAGACATATTTACAATGGTCTTAGGCAACGCCTGTGACCCCTGTGAAATGGTCGTAGCCCCAAAGGGGTAACAACCCACAAGTTGAGAACCACTGCTCTAAATGCTACTTGGACAAGCACAATATTGCATTATCTTTACTTAGGGTAACTTTGGTAACTTTCCCCACCCCCCATTTACCACCAAAGCATGTCACCACATGTCCACCTTAGGGTTCAGGCTCTTCATAGTTTAAGTCCACTGAATTAGCTTTACTGCTCTTATGTTTAACAATTCCACTTTTATACATTGTTTTCTATAATACAAATCTTGAGAGGTGCCATAGGCCGATACAGTGGACAAAGAGCTGGATGCAAGTCAAGAAAATGAGTTTTAATCTTGCCTCTGGCATGTGCTGGCCCTAAACAAGTCTGAGTTCTCCTGGGTAACTCTCTAAATTACAGAGTGGCTGCTGGTGTGTGGTGGTAGATAGAGTATATCTAATTTACACACACACACACACACACACACACACACATACACACACACATTGTATAGTCATTTGCATGCTGTCTCCCCAATTAGACTGTGAGTTACTTGAAAATTGGGACTGTTTGGGGTTTGGGACTGTTCCCCTTTCTTTTTATCCCCAGCACTTAGCATAGTGTGTGCTACATAGTAGATACCTAGGAAATGTTTCTTGACTGGACCAGAAGGAAATGTTTGCTAGGACCTCTCTGCAACTATGAAATCAGAGTTCCAGTTCAAATCTTATACATAAGAGTGAACAGCTCTGGAGCCTTTCCCATTGATCTAACGTGGCTCAGTGACAGTTGCCAGCACAGGGTGGATGAAAGACCCCTTCATGTCACTGTGTTCTTCTCGATATGTCAAGTACATCACACAGAGATTTCTTATAAATAAACCTCTGACTCCCTTTCACAAAATAATTTCCTCCACACCTCCCTTATCATCACCCCCATTTTCTTTCTCAGCCAATAACACATTCCTAGTGAGATGGAAAGAGAGGTACCTTAGAGTGAGGTGAGAACTAGGTCCACATTCCAGCTCAGTTCAAGAAATTCAACAGATATTACCATAAAGAAGGCACTGTGTTCAAGCTAGGAAGACAAAGACAAAAAGAGAAACAGGCCCTGGCCTTAGGGCTCTTGCGGTCTATTGTGCCAATACAATAGCACATTGGTAAGTAAATAGGAGAGAATTTGTTGTTCTTGGAGGTGGTGGTGGTGGTGGTTTTTGTCATTCAAAGAGGACTGTGACTTCAGGGAAGTGATGCCATGACATTCAGGAGAACTGGATTGAAGTGAGGGAGGACAGCCCAAAGTCACCACCTTCAATTTCTCCTCCAGAAGAGGAACAGGAAAGAGAGAACACTAACAATAGGGAATAGCAGGAAGGTTATAAAGGGAGTTGGCAGTTCTGAGAGGTAGAAGTGAGGAAGTAGCCCATTCTAGTCATGGGGGATGAGAGGCTTGTGATAATGCAAAGAGGCAGAGGTTAGTATATCAAGGTTAAGTAATAGAAAGTTGTATAGCTTGACTAGAATACAAAGTTCATAAAAGAATGTAATAGGAAATCAGTATGGAAAGTAAATGGACAATTGGTTGGGAAAAATTTTAAATACCAGGCTACTTATATTTTCATCCCAGAGGAAAGAGGGAGCCACTGAGGATTTTTGAAGGGAGCAGCATAGTGACTGTCAGAACTATACTTTAGGGGGATTTTTTTGGTAGCTGTGTTGGATTAATCAAGAAATATTTATTAAACATATACTATGTACCAGATATTGTTCTGAGTGATGGGGTACCAAAAAAAGTCCCTCCTTTCAGGGAGACACTATGTACATTTCCTGGGAAATATCAGGTAAATGGGGGGAGGTAGAAAAGCAATTGGGGAAATCAGATAAATCTTTAAATAAGCAAAGTTTTGAAAGAAACAAATATTCTAAGTGACAAAAGTGAAAAAAGGTATATACTCCAGGTATAAAGGCAGCAGGTATTAGCACAGGTGTGGAGATGGCATGTTTTTATATAAGGAAAGGTCAGAAAGCCAGTGAGACTGAACAATCATGTGCACAAGGGGAATAATACATAAGAAGGTTGGAAAGCTAATTTGGGGTCAGGTTGTGAAGGGCTTTAAAAAAAAAAAAGAGGCAATAGGGAGCCATTGCAGTTTATTGAGGAGGGAACCATTTAGCAAGAAAAGATGAAAAATCAAATTTTGAACTTTCTGTACATAAAATATGTCAGTACATCCAGGTGGTGATGCCTAGCAAACCACTGGTGAAGTGGGTCTGAATTTTGGAAGAGAAGTTAGGAGTGGATATGTTGATTTGGGAGATATCTGTGTAGAGATAACTAAGCCAATGAGATACAAGCATTGAAGATCACGTAAAGAGAAGCAGTCCAGGTTAAGAAAGCCAGGACTAGGACAGGGTGGACCAGGGTTATAGGATCATGGACAGAGAGCTAGAATGGACTTTATAGCTCACTGAGCCCCACATTTTCATTTTACAGCCAAGAAAACTGAGACCCAGAGAGATTAAGAAACTTCCCCAGACACAGCCAGTGCTTGAGGTGGGATTTAAGCTCCCAATCCAGCCCTCTATCTGCTGCTCCATGACCATAACTGAAAAGGGGCTAGTGGCACTTAGGTCCCTCAGCAGCATAGAAAAAAAATCAGCTTAACCTCTGCTCACAAAGAGCTAGTCAGCCTTGGAAACACTCTGAAGGGACTTCTCTCTGTGGACTCCAGCTCCCTTCCCCCTTTTAAAGCCAGACTCTATGCTACTGGTTTCCAAAGATGACAAAACCTGTAGGAAAGGTCTTCGAAGCTTTCCTTTTCATCTATAATAATAGCTAGCAATTTAAGGGCTGCAAAGCACTTTACAAACGTCTGGTTTTTATCTTCACAACAACCTGGGTAGGTGCTATTGATCTTCATTTTACAGGAGAGGGAACTGAGGCAAAGAAGGATTAATTGAGTTGCCCAGGGTCACACAGCTAGTAAGTTTCCGAGGCTAGATTTTAATTTAGGTGATTGAACTCCAAGTCCAGGGCTCTATCCCCTCCACTACCCTACTGACAAGTAAATTACCCAGGACCCATGAAAACAATGGAGTTCTGAGCTGGAGTAGGTTGAGGACAGAAAGAAGATAGTATTATAGATAGTATTGTAGCACAGATAGCATTATAGAAAGTATATTATAGGAAGAGATAATGAGATTGAGTTAAAATTGGTAAATTTATAAACGAAAACCAAATGCAAAGTTGCTTGCATATTTGATTTCTAAGGGCTTTCCTTAAAAGACAGCCTAACTTTTGTTGATTTGTATCCCAGAGCTTAAGCCAAAGTAAATAGTTAATAATTTGTTTTCAGTTTTTCACTCATTCACTGTCTTAGAAGTCCAACTCAACATCTCTGTGACATCAGTTGCCTATGCTTAGCAAAAAGTCACAAAGTATCAAGAGATAGCCTGGAGCTCTAGAGTCCAGGACAGGCTCCCTGGATGAATCCTTGCTCTAGACTCCACATGTGAGTAATCACCATTTCTACTGGGGTGCAGAAATCCCAAATAGAAAATTCAACACCACACATTCTGTTAAGACGAGAAATAAAGCCTGCCAGAAGTTAGTCACTCCTTTTCAGTACTAGTGAATAAGAAGTCTTCCCAGACGTGTTTCTTTAACCACACTACGTCCACCCACCATGTTGGAACCAAGATGTACTTACATGATGCTAAATCCTAAATCTTTCAACATAGAATCTGTATATGTGGTCCACAGAAATAGCCGAGGCAAATATGTCATCCCAAGGACCCCAGCTTTAATAGGGAGGGCTCTGTGTTCTGTAGGGCAATCAGCCACAGCTGATTAAGGGGAGGCTCCCTTTAATGCATTCAATACAAAAGCATTTTAACATAGGCCCTGCTTCCTATAGTTTCCTATGAGGTCCTAGATATTTGACCCTGCCGTGGAGGGTAAATTAAAGTGGGCCATAAAAAATAAAGGCTCTTCAAAATTGGGGCTCCTGAACAGACTCTTACTCAAATATCAAAATACTACAAAAATATTACATGTTTAAGTAGCTGTCGATTTGGTATTGCTCTGAGGCAGGGAGATGGATGAAAGGAGATCCAGAGGGCTCTTCTGACTCAACGCTTACATGGGACATTAGGCTTGATAGCCAGCACTCTACAGGGAAACTGAACTAGATGAACTGGTTCAAGGAAAATAGAACTGGGAGTTTCAAGGGACCATCCCCAGCAAGAAGCCCCAAAGTCATCATGTGTGTTTTTCTTACCAATGTTACTTATGGCTGACAGAAAACAAATACACAAAAGAGTTTTTCAAAGAATAAGAAATGCAATTAACTTTTCAACACATTTTAGTAATTTTAATCCAGTGGAAAAAAAATAATTCATTATTTTGTTAAATTTAATTAATTTACTAAACTCCTCATGGTTCGTTGAATTCAATCCTATATCTGCGATCTTTCTAGGTCCATTACGCTCATGGGATTCAACTTCATCTCTTCTAACTCATAAAAATCTCATCAAAATGGAAATAAAATGCAATTTTGAACTTGCTAATGAAAGAAAACACGTTAACTTCCCAGCACTCTTGAATTAATGGCTTCTCTGCATCAGCCCACTCTGTAGAAAAGCCTTTTTTTTGCACCAGGACAAGCAGGGGGAGGGAAAGAGATCATTTATATAAGAGGTTTTACCTTTACTGTTACTTCTCATACTGAAAGGAAACTGAAGTTAGAGGCTGTCCCAGCCACTCAACTATCTCTGCTTCCTTCCCAAAGATGATGTCCACACATTAGACAGTGAGATGATCCCCAGAGAGCTTTTGAATCTCTAGAATCCAATAAATGATCGTACATTTGGAATACAAGAACCAGAACATCCTCTTCAAATTAAAGGAAAGTTTCTACTTATTCTTTTTTTTTTTTTTTTGCTTTTTGGAGGGCAGTTGAGGTTAAGTGACTTGCCCAAGGTCACATGACTAGCTTTTTTGTGTGTTAAGTGTCTGAGGCCGGATTTTAACTCAGGTACTCCTGACTCCAGGGCCAGTGCTCTATTCACTGCACCACCTAGCCGCCCTCTACTTATTCTTATAATTATCAGTTCAAAGACTGGTATATCATTAGGGTAGATATTCCTTACACTGACATAAACTATAACCTAAACTTGCCCATGACCTAGCTGGCTGATCCCTTTAAGCTGTTAGGGCTAGAAAAGTTCATCGCCAGTAGCCAAAACTCCAGAAGTGAAGAGAATATCAGTAACCAAACTTTTCCTTCCTCTTCCTTCCTTCCTTCTTTCCCTTTTCTTTCTCTTCCTCCTCCTCTTCCTCCTCTTTTCCTCCTCCTTCTCCTTCTTCTTCTCCCCCTCTCCCTCCCCTTCCCTCTCTCCCTTCCCTTTCCCCCTCCTCCTCCGTCTCACTCTTTGTCTTTCCCCACATATATATATATATAAACATGCTTTATATACTTATGTATGTGTATACATACAAACACATACATATATAAATTTATACACTTAGGCTTACAAACTTTGCCTCAACAATACTGTGAAATAGCTATTGCAAATGTTATTATCCCTATCTTATCAATGAAGAAACTGAGTCTCCGAGTGTTTAGATGACTTGCTTGGGTTCACGTCACTAACAAATCACACCGAGACACAGAGCGATATATAATCAGAGATGACATAGTCCAGTCCCTTTATGAGGAACCAGAGAATGATGTGCCTATGGTTACACAACTGATTAGTGTCAAAATTAGGATTCAGATCCAGGTCTTTAATCAATCAATCACCAAGTATTTATTAAACATTTACAATGTGCCAGGCACAGTGCTGTGGATACGAACACAAAGAAGTACAATTACCACTCACAAAGTGTTTACCTTCTGATGGAGGGGAAAACAAAAACATAGAAATATAAATAGCTTAAAGATAAACTCAATAAATGTACAAAGTAATTTGGAAGGGAGAGCACTGGCTTCAGGCAAATGACGCCTTTTCTATATCACTTTTGATCAGCAAACAGTAAGAGCTTAATAAGTGTTTGTGGATTGCCAGCTAGCCAGTCTGCCTGCCTGAGGAGAATCCTAAAGGAAGAGGTGGGCAAACTTTATGAGGATGAGGCAAGAAGGGGCACCATTAGACAGACGAGGGACGACCACTGCAAAGTCACTAAGGCTTGGCAAATCATACGTATGGAACAGACAGGAGGTTGTTTTGACTGGATCAATATAAGCTCAGAAGGCTCTACCACAGGTCAGGCACAAATGGTCCCTGTGGCCATTTGGGAGGGAGATGTCTCTTAATTTTGCCCACCTTGCATTTCTTTTGAGCTGCTGAGATTCCATGTTGCAGCACAGCACCTTCTTTGACACGGGTGCTCCATGCTGGATGGTCCTCTGACAGTGGCTCCTACTTTATCTCCCTTTTACATATGAGGGAAAAGACTTTCAAAGAAGTCATCACTTTTCCTTTCCATATAGTAAAACTTTTCATCTGTGAATGCTTTTTACTTCTCACAACTTTCATATTATCTCATGCACTGTCTGAAAAAAAAACAAACACCTAAAAAACTACAGGGCAAATATTATTATCCTCAATTTACAAATGAGGCTCATGAGGCCCAGACAAGTTAAATCTCACACAGTCAAGAAGCAGAGCCAGGACTAGAACCCAGAGCCAATGGCTTCTAGCCCAGAGTTCTTTTTCCTCTAGATCACTATTTTCATTCTGAGATGCAGCTTTACCACTTTCAGTGAAATATATATGATAAGCTTAAGCAACACTGAATAAAATAGGGGGGGGTTAATAAAAAGATGACAATTCAAAGTAAGAAAACATAAGGTGAGCCTTACAGCACAGATCATAACCACTCAAATGCTGAACCCTACCACTTGTCCAAATTGTTTTACACACCCCAGACCCTAGCAAACACCCTTCAGTCATCAATAATTGGGGTCCAACATTAAAAAAGATTTTTTTTTCTGTAGATGAAATCAGCAGTTCCTGGCCCCAGCCCTGGAGAGTCATGTTCTAACCTCTCCAAGGCAGCCAGAAAGAGAGGAGCCGCATGATTGAAGAGGAACACTCTAGAATCAATCATAAACATAACTCCTACTGAATGGAAAGTGGGGCTCACTGGAGAGGAAGAAGACTATGGAATTTGTCCAAGAAGACCTGGATACAAATCCTACCTCATCTATTTCCTAGATTTTTAATCCTAGATAAGTCACTTAAACTCACTGGGCCTCAGTTTACTGAGCTGTAAAATGACAGAATTGGACTCTAAGGTCCTTTGAGCTTTAAACCCATGACCCTATAATCCAATGACCCCAAGAACTGTGTTGATTGTTCATGGGCTACTGTGAGTCTTTTCTGTATTTGCTTCATTCTTCGGGGGCCACGTAAGCCTCTTTTTTCATCTCCTATAAAACAGAATAGAGGTTGTCCTGTACGCTAAAAAAAATGGCACATTGATGATGAAATGAATTCTAATTAACCCCTGTGATTCTACCAACTATAATATTCTGCATTTCTACCGGGCTGGGGCACTGGAATTTAATTTGTTATGCTTGGTCCCAGAAAACTCCAAGGTCCCTCCTGGCTCTAGGATTGCATCATTCTATTAGCTGCTTCTGTCCTTCAATGGGCTATACATCATTCAACAAATATTTTTTGAGTGCTTGTTGTAGGGAAAGCACTAGCCCAAGTGCTGGGAATAGAAAGGGGGAAACACATAATAATAATAACATTAATAATAACTAGGATTTATATAGCTCTTTAAGGCATGCAAAAATTTTTGAAAATATTATGACATTTTATCCTCACTGCAACCCTAGGAGGCATTCTTACTACCTGTTTTATAGATAAGGAAACCAAGGCAGACAGAAGTCAAGTGACTTTCCCAGGTTCACAGTTAATAATATCTGAAGTCATAATTGAACTCAGGTCTCCTTGGCTCCAAGTCCAGAGCTCTTAGAGAGATGAGACATATAAACACATGAAAAGCTAAGTAGGAATACAAGGGGGCATAAGATAAACGTGCCAAATGAGAGGTACAGAGAGCGAATCTTATCAACTGCTGAGAAACAACCAGAGACCTTGCTGGCTGGCAGCAATCCTATGACTGCTAGTTTAATGAGCCACTGAAGGTCTTAATGGTGGCCACATTGCCTTACACAGACAACTTACACAAACAGTTTCCATGATGTTGAATTAGAAGGTCCCAGCTGGGCTATAATTCAGTCATCTGAAGTTTGTTTGGTTGGTTTTTTCATTTGTTTGTTTTTTTGCTTAGGGAGAAGGGAGAAAAAATATCTCTTATTCCTCCGAGTCAAAGAGATGGCATGAAAATCCTGAGCTACTGAGGATAAGGGAGAAAGAGAAAGAAAGTGGGTAAATGGTTTATACTGTGAAGCTTCTGAAACAAGTAGAGGAGGGGTGGAAAGAGTTCTGAGCCTCTGAGGAGTGATTTAAAAAAACAACCGTATGCAGCATGTAGGGGTTGGGGGAGATCTAAAACAAGCATTGGTGATATACTGTGTCCCACAGATTGCCTTGAGTGTGCCTCCCCAAGGTTTCTGGGTGCCTGAATGCCTTTCCGTAGGAACTAGAAATCATACTTTCAAAAGGCAAGATTCCATCTCTAATGCATCATGTACCCCAATGGTATCAAACTCACATAAAAATGAGAACCACTAAAGAATACATAAGGATCCCTGGGGTCAGCATATTGACTTAGAAAACCATATGTTAACATTATCTATGTTTTATTGTATTTTTATGTATTTTTGTCAAATGTTTCCCAATTACACTCAAATCTGGTTATGTTTATACTGCTGTGTGTGGGGGCCACATGTTTGACGCCTCTGATCCGCCCCCTCCAATTCTAGTCCTTTGGCCTCTCCTTACTACTAACTCTGGAAGAGCAGACAAGATACCCTTGGCAGAGAAGGCAAGGAGAGACCCAAGGACAAGTTAGAACAGGGGTGGGGAACCTCCAGACTCGAGGCCATATATAAATTTCTAGGTTCTTGGGTGTGGCCTTTTGACTGAATTCAAGTTTTACAGAACAAATCTTTTTATTAAAGGGATTTGTTCTGTGAAGTTTGGATTCAGTCAAAGGGCCACACTTGAGGGTGTAGAGGGCCACATGTGGCCACATGTGGCCTCGAGGCTGCGGGTTCCCCACCTGTGGGTTGGAGTTAGACAAAGATCTGGGTTTCAAGAAGAGGTGCTGGGGCAGCTAGGTGGCGCAGTGAATAGAGCACCGGCCCTGGAGTCAGGAGTACCTGAGTTCAAATCTGGCCTCAGACACTTAACACAAAAAAACTAGCCGTGTGACCTTGGGCAAGTCACTTAACCCCAACTGCCCCCCAAAAAGAAAAAAAAAGAAGAGGTGCTATAATTCTGCAGTTACTGCTATAGGCCTGTATTGTGCCTGTACCAGTGGGGCAGGGTAAAAAACCAAGCAGGTGTCCCCCACATCTAATTCTAAACTGACAGGGATAGACTGTGCATACATCACATGCTAGGAGGGGGACAGTGGCAGTGGTGCCAATCCTTGGACAATGGTTACTGCATAGTCACTCCACCTAGCTAACAAGGTTTGAAGGTTCAACGAGAACAGAAGGAACTGGAAATGATGGGACCACCCAGGTAAAGCCAATCCTCCCCTCTTGATAAGGGTGGTTGTCTAACAAAATTGGGGCTTTCCTAGCTTTATTTATCGGGGAAGGAAGCAGTCGACTAGAAAGTGTGATGTTCAAGAAAATCCCCCGCTCCTTCCTAAATATCTCCCCACCGGCTGCCACCATGCCTCAAACTCCACAGTAAAAGAAATTTGGGCACTGATGGATCCTGACTTTCAAGAATCTACTATTGAGATACAAATGGAGGGAGTCAGTCAGTCAGTTAACAAGTATTTATACTAAACACTAGAAGGATCAGGTGCATCAAATGATGCAAAATTGGTTTTTTTGAGGTAATTTTAAATTCCTGAAATGTCCTTCTAATTGAAGCACCTTTTATGTGCCAGGCACTGTGCTAAGAACTGGAGAAACTAAGATGGGAGGAAAAATTCCTACTTTCAAGGAGCTCATCTTCTATGAGAGAAATAGCATGCAAACAACACAGAAAGGACAAGCTACATTAATGTGTAAATGGGAGGTAATCTCAGAGGAAAGGCACTAGGAGTACAAGAGGAAGAGGAAGAAAGGGAGACCACAAAAGGCCTCCTGCAGAAGGTAGGTTTAGGGCTGAGTCTTAAAGGGAGCCAGGAAACAGAAGGGAGGAGGGAGAGCACTCTAGACTTGGGGGGCAGGCAGTGCAAAGTCACAGTCACCAGAAACAGAAAGCAGGCCAGTGTCACTAGATCATAAAGTATGTAAAGGGGGATGGAGGGGTAAGAAAACTGGAAAGGTGGGTAGAGAACAAGTTGTAGAAGGATCTAAAAGCTGGAGGATCTCATATTTGATCCTGAAGGTAACAGGGCACTGCTGGAGCTTATTGAGTGTGCTGGGGAGGGATGGAATGGGGAGGAAATAGGTGGCATGGGTATCAGCATGAGTTCATTAGACGGGAAGGGAATGTGAGGTGGCTCAGTGTAACTTTAGAAAAATCACTCTGGTAGCTAAGCAAAAGGCAGATTGGAATGAGAAGAGACTTGGTGAAGATAGACCAATCTGCTTCTTGAATCTACCTGTCCTGCCCCAATATCTCTGCTGACCTCCTGTCTTGTGTCTCAAACTAGATCTCAACATGTCCAAACAAAACAGAACTCATTATCTTTCCCCCTAAATGCTACACACACACACACACACACACACACACACACACACACGCACACACACACACACACACACACACACACACACACACGAGCCATCCTGGAACTCTCACTATCTCTCACTGTGCCCTTCATTTCCAATCTGTTGCAGGCCTATCAACTTCACCTTAACAACATCTCTTAAATATTTCCCCCTTCTCTCCTCTGTCACTGCCACCCCTCTAATGCAGGCCCTCACAACCTCATCATAGACTATTGTAATGGCCTACTGGTGGGTCAGCCTGCCTTGAGTTCCCACGCCCCACTTCAATCCATCCTCCAAGCCACCAAAGTGATTTTCCTAAAGCACAGCTTCGATTATATCTCATAAACACAAAGGATACTGATGAGAGAGCTATGTGGAAGATGGATTAAAGTTAAGAATGGAGGCAGAAAAAAAGCTATATGGAAGCTACTGAAATACTCCAGGTGAAAAGTGATGAGAACATGAATTACTAGTAGAAAGAAGGAAACAGCTAGAGATGGAGGAAAAGAAATCACAAGATTTGAAGTGTGAGTAATGAAAGCAAGGACATCTCCTGGGTTGTCAACCTCATGACCAGAACAGTGGTAGTGCTAGGAACAGAAACAGCAAAGGCAGGAGGAGGCATAAATTTAAGGGGATGATAATGCATTCTTTTTGGAATATCCTGAGTTTGAGATGCTTATGGGACAGACATAGGAAGACGTCAGTTGGGCACTTGGAGATGCAGGACTGAGCTAACAATGAGGTCACTAAGTATAGAGATGAGAGTCCAAGAAAGAGAACTGGTGTATGCACAGGTATCATGGATATGCGTGATGGCTTTTAAAGGAAAGAGAAAGTTAATCAGAAAAGGAGGAGGAAGACAAAAGAGGGCAGTGTCATGAAAACACAGAGAGTATTTAAAAGAAAAGCATAATCAGTATTGTCAAATGTTGCTGAGAGATAAAAAGAACAAGAACTGAGAAAGGGTTACTGGATTTAGGAATTAAGAGACCATTGATAACCATAAAGAGGGCAGTGTCACTTTGTTGTGGAGTTTGAAATCAGACTGAGGGATTAAGGAATAAATGAGAGGTAAGGGAATAGAAGTAACAAGTATAGTTGTTGAATTTCTCCCTCCCTCCCCGACCCAGGGATTTGGCTGTGAAGGGGAGAAAAAATACAAGATAATAGTTTGAGGGT
>CM053596.1:223903765-223959705 GCA_028646575.1 Pseudocheirus occidentalis | reverse complement strand
ACATATATATATACAGCACTTAGTTTGGAGTGAGGAACCTGGGTTCAAATTCTGATCAAATACATACTAGCTGTGTGGCCTTCTCAAGTCATTTAATTTCTCTCAGAATCAGATGTCATATGAGATGAAGAAACTGAGACCAAAGAAAAGGAAGCGTCTCTCTAAAGATCACACTGCTAGCTAATAGCAGAGTCAGGATTACAAGTCTGAAGACAATCAGTTAATCGCTCTCCTTTGCTTTTAACCCAGATTGGTGATGTGGGAGGAGGAGGACCTCTAGCCCACTGTTTTCCTGGACCATCTGCCTAGGCCCCACAGCTCAGTTCTGACCTGGTATCGATTTATGTAGCTCATGTCCCAGACATTACCAGGACAGCCATATGTCAATGACTGGATGACTAATGAAGGGTTCCACAAAGGCTGTTTAAATTTAGCTTAACCTTTCCTTCCATAGGGGCTGGAGAAGAATTGACTTAATTAAAAGTTAATTACAGGTAAGTTGTGGCACTGGCAGATTCCAGCCCATTGACCATAGGATGGAGCCTCCAGATACTTTTCTTTCCCGCTAAAAGTTATCTTTAGACCCTAAATCACAGAGAACTCAACAGGGAGACAAGAAGACTGGGTTCTAGTGTTGACTCTGCCTGGAACTGATGGTGTAAACTTGGGCAAGTATGAGCCTTAGTTTCTTCCCCTGTAAAGTGGGAGCATTGGAGTAGATGTTCTCTAAGTTTCCTCCCATCTCTAAATTCTACAATTACAATTTTCTCATCTCTGAAATAATGGAGTTGAACAAAATGCAACCTACGTTCCTTTTTATCTCTAACTGTGTGGACGATTCCAGGATTCAATGTGTGAGAAAGGCTGTTTCCTCATCTGTAAGAAGTCATGATAATCCTCACCTGCCTTTGTTGCTATGAGGACGCACCAGGAAAGAGATATGGAAATGTCTGAGAAAATACGATGTAAGAACATGAGAAACTGGGCCTTGAAGAGGTGGTAGAGAAATAACAACTGCACATTTAATCTGAATAAGGCCATGATCTTTTCATTATATCCGAGATACCTGGGACTCAAAAATCAGGGACTAAATTCAGTAGTGCTAGGACTTCAGGCAATTCAATTTCCCTCTCTAAGGTTCACTCAGTTGACTCAGTTCACGATGATCCAGATGACACCTATATGGTAGTGAGGATTCCTTTTAGAGTTGGGCCAGACTAGATGGCCACTGGTGTCTTTCCCAGCTCTCAAACTCTGTGACTCTACGTTCACTTCCTGATCACCTGTCCTATTTCCCATTCCCTAGATACCATCAGCTGTCTTACCAAAAGCAATCTCACCAACTGATTCATGCTCTAGGATTCATGACATCCTTATCTGTAAAATAACGTAAAATATTAACTTAATAAATAATGCGATTCCAGATTGGCAAAGAGGATTTGCATTTTAACGGGAAACAGTATCTTAACACAAAGGAATTCATCTTCAATTGTGGAATTTGAGGCACCTGCAATAGGCAGATAAGGGATATATTTTTTAAGTAAGAAATCTTGTTTTCTTCACACACCATATAGATGATATGTATGATTGGGACATGAATCAAGGGACTTGACTAGAAAATGTTCTTTCCAAGTAGTGGTCTCTTTCCTTACTTCCTTAATTGTGAATGACTAATGATTTGTATAAATGTTCTAGTTTCTAGGCTCTTTATTGGGGTAGGGAGTTACATGAAAGAATAATGGCAGTATGATAGAAAGAGAAACACTCAGGATTTGGAGTCAGGGAACTCAGGTCAAACCCCGACTCTGTTACACACAACCGCATGACCTGGAGCAAGATATTTCAGCTCTCTGGACCTCATCTTCCTCATACACAAAAAGAAAGTGGTAGATTTGATGGTCTCTAAGCTCTAAATCCCATGATCTCATTGCTGCTGCTTTGAAGGGGAAGAAGGGAGTCACTAAAATGAAGACTAATAGTAACATTTGCCTTGTTTTAAAAGGCATTTTGCACATATATTTTTACACTTGACCCTCACAACAACCAGGTGAGGCAGAAAGGGCAGGTATCATTACTGCCATCATACAGATAAGGAAACTTAGATTCTAAAAGGTTGACTTTCTTTCCTGAGGTCAAAGAGTGGGGAGTTAAGGGAAAATGGCTTATCCCATCTGCCCAAACAGTTTCATTGGGCCTCTTGGGGCCACAGGTGAGAGTTGGGTAGCAGGTAGACATCAAAGGGAGATGAACAGTCCAGAAAAGGGCTCAGAAAGTCCTAACATCAGGGGTGCTGGTCCTCCTTGACTATCCCACACATCAACAGGCCTCAAACCAGTAGGTGAGTTAGGGGGATGTCTACCCTAACCATGTGAAGAATTCCCCAGATGGAATGGGTAGATGGAACAATTTTTTCCAATAGCCAGGGAGGTGACTGAAACAGGGTCTGTGGACAGCTTAGAGCTTGGTCTGACATCAAAGGCACCTAGGCTATCCATTGCATCCTGAGCCATCACCAGACATTTTGACTTTTGTCCTACCACTGGACTTTGATGACTCTGGAAAAGAGAGTAAGGCTGAGGACTGTGCAACTCTGCATCACTTAAATCCAGTTCACCCATGAGTGAAGACATCACCCATGATGTCACTGGTCCTCTTCAAAACTGAATGATGAACATCAATGGCAAATGACTGTAAATAAATCTTAGAACAATGAAGTTTTGCTCAGATTCCCTCAGTCAAGGAACTTTCTTAGAGGCAATAGAAATTGATAGAGGCTTGGGATCCCCAAGCTTTCACTCCACCCTTACTTCCAGAGTAATGGTGAAAACAAGTGTTCTTTAACAAATTGGCTTAGGTATGAAATACCCTGTTGGAAGTAGAGAAAGAAAGAGAATACGGCATGAGGAAATATTCCAGCCATGCAGAGAGAAAAGGAGAGAGAGAGAGAGACAGAGAGAGAGAGACAGAGAGAGACAGAGAGAGACAGAGAGAGAGAAAGAGAGAAAGAGAGAAAGAGAGAGAGAGAGAGAGAGAGACTGGAGGCCTTAACTGTGTAAGTAGAAATTGTAAATGAAGCATCATTATGTAAGACGAGTAAGGGATTTTCAGCATAATTAAGATGGATCACTTTAATAATCCTTTAGGGCTCGATTCAGAGTAGCGTTACAAACCATTTATGTGGAGTTTTTGTGCACTTTGCTTCGTCAAGGACTGGAACCCATTAAAGGAAAAACGGAAAAGGTTTTGAATTTTTTCAACCCAGCTGCTCTGGACAGAAGCCAGACCACGGATGCCTTAATTCAAGACACTGAAAGAACCCTAAGGAATAGGCTCCAGGCTCTGGAAAGTCATCATAATCTCGCACATGGTAAGGTACTTCTCATTTTCCCAAGTGCTCTTCCATCCATTATCCCATTTATCCTCCCATCACCATTTTAAGGCAGATGGAACTGGTGCTATTATCTCCACTTGACAGATGAGGTATCTGGGGCAAAAGAAAGGTTAAATGACTCCACCAAAGTCATATGGCAAGGAATTTGCTGAATCATAAACCCTTAAAGTTGAAAGGGACCTCAGAGATCACCTATAGTCCATTCCAAATGCAATGCAGAAATCCCTTCTACAATTTACAGTGGCCACAAGTGCTTTAAGTCGGAAACTCTTCTACTCCCACATTAGAATCCCAGGCATCATAGCAAACTGGTGGAATTAAAGGCTCAGGGCAGGGGGAGCAGCATCCCATGTGAACAGCCTGTAGACGCAATGACCCAGACCAGCTCAGATCTTAATTACTCATCACTAACATTTACATACTGTTTACTATGCACCAGGCATTCTGCTAAGAACTTTTACAATTATCGTGTCATTTGAGCTTCATGACAATCCTGGAAGGTACGTGCTATTTTATTCCCATTTTACAGAGGAGGAAACTGAGGCAAGCAAGTTAAGTGACTTGCCCTGGGTCACATAACTACTAAATATCTGGGGCTGAATTTTAACTCAATCTTCTGACTTTAAAAACAGTGCTCTATCTACTGATTTCCAAGATTTTGGACAAAGGAAGAGTCTGGGAATCCTCTGTCCAGTGCCATGTTGTTATTCCTATTTGTCTCAAACCTACTATTTTTTCCCACAAAGATATAGAGAGTCCACAGAATTTGGGCCTAAGATGAACCTTGGGGATCATCTGCTTCATCCCTTTCATTTTACAGTAGCAGAAGCTGTAGCTCAGTGAGGAAAAGTGAATGTGACTTACCCAATATCACCCATGTAGTAATTCATAGTATCATAGACTCAGAACTGGAAAGAAATTTAGAGGTCGCCAGTCCAACCCTCTCATTGTGCAGATGAGGAAACTGAGGCTCAGAGGTAGTAATTTTATGAACCAGGATTCAAACCCAGATCTTGTCACTCCAAATTCAGTATTCACTCTGCTGGCCTACCTACCCTGCCTTCAAGCTTCTAGTAATTGAACTGGGGAGGACCAGAGGAACACAATGTGCCTAGGGAAGAAAAAAAGATGCCTTGCTCCTAGGAACTCACCAGAGAGATAACAATAAATCCAGACACTGATACAGTCTTAGAGTCTGAGCTAGACTAAGAAAGTTCTGGGAAAAAAAGAGCAAGGTAGGTTGTAGGATAAGTTGAGAGAGGTTGCAACTTTTTAATCACTGTTAAATTTCCTTGGGGCCTGATTCTGATTGATCGAGCTTCCTCCTTTCTCCAGATGGAGCCATTAGGCAGCAAGGCTTGAATCCAAAAACTGGGCCTAGGGGATTCAAATCTAACAGCCTTCATTGAGTCAGCATGGCCCAGAACAGCCTCCAACCCCCTGAGGAGGGAGGCCCAGGGAACTTAGAATCTCCATTCTGGAAAGCTCTCCCAGCATTTCATGACCTTCCAAGCACTCATAAGACTGAGATTTTCCAAATGCTACAACTCTCCCCTGGAATAGCCCTGCGGCCATCACTATCAAATCTCAAAAATGATAAAGCCATCATTGCAGGCATGAAAGACCAACTGAGGAGGGCCTGGGTTTGCCATACCCTGAGTCACTCTGCACAAAGAAAATTAATTTTCCTCGCATTTCAGTCAATACGAGCAAAGGAGATGAGGTAGATGGTGTTTGGAAAACTATAAAGTACAATACAAATAAATGGTATTATTTTCATTATTGTCTTTGTTATTGCATGCCTACCAGCTTTTAAGCCAATCCTTCTCATTCTCTTGAACAGCTCTGTTTGTTAAAAGTAACCAATAATTTTCTCTCACTCCAGCCTCAGTTGGCTTCTCTGCAATTTATAAGATCGTGGAATTAAAAGCTGCAAAGGACCCTGGAGATCCTGTAGTCCTGGAGTTCTTTACTAAAGATTTGTGAACTTGATTTTTTTAAGTGTTTTAGCAACTGAATTTTAATATCATTGACTTGCTTTGCAATCCTGTCTATTTTATACATTTATAAAATTATTCTGAAAAGAAGTGTGTAGGCTCCGCTAGACCACCAAAAGGATTTTGTAGCTGTTGTTCACTCACTTCAGTCCTGCCTGACTCTTTCATAACCCCATCTGGAGCTTTCTTGGGCAGAGATACTGGAATGGTTTGCCATTTCTTTCCAGCTCATTTTACAGATGAGGAAACTGAGGCAAATAGGGTTAAGTGACTTGCCTAGGGTGTTATAGCTAATAAGTGTCCAAAGCTGGATTTGAATTCACAAAGATGAGTCACAGTCTTCTTCGCTCCAGGCCTGATGCTCTATCCACTAACCATTTGGTGGCCAAAGGAGTACAAGAAACAAAAAAGGTTACAACTTTCTACTCTTGTCCAACTTTCTACTTTCATAGATATGGGAACAGAGACCTAAAGAGACTAAGTGAACTAGGCCCATAGATTTAGAGCTGGATAGGACCCCAGCAGTCGTTTAGTCCAGCACTCCCACTTTAAAGATGAGGAGCTCAGGCCCTGCTTGCCTAAGGTCACAAAAGAAGTGAATTAAGTGGCAAGGTCAGGGTTCAAACTCAGGTCCTCTGACTCCAAACCCAGCAAGCACTGTTTCCACTGTACCAGAAGTGGTGTACACAGGCAGGAAACTGCAACGCAAAGATTTCAAAGCTACTCCTACCTGGACGCAGTGTGGCACAGTGGAAAGTATACTAGATAAGAACTGGGTTCAAATCTCATCTCTGCCACTTAGTAGCTGTGTGACCTTGGGCAAGTCTCTGCCTCAGGGCCTCAATTTCATCATCTGTAAAATGAAAGGTTTGGATGAGATGGCCTATAAGAGCCCTTTCCATTCTATTACACTGCCTCCCTTATTTCTAAAACACTTAATGCCTCTGCCCACTCAAAGGCCTTTAAGGGCTTCCCAATGCCCATAGAATTTTCCCCACTGTTTAGCCTGGCATTCAGATCCTTCTACAATCAGACCTCTGTCTACCTCTCCCAACTCACTGAATGCTAGGACTGGGAGAAATCTGGGAGGTCCTCCAGCCCACTGGGTAAACTCCACCTTTAACACTTCTGACCAACCATCATCCAGGCTCTTCCTGAATATTCCCAGTTATAGGGAACTCTCTAACTCACAATTCCACCTTTTTTGACGTTTCTGTTTGTGACCTAGGTTGCCGGTGTATATGCCTATGAAAGGCAAGGGACGCAGCTGGGTAGAAAACTGACCACAATCTTGTTCTCCAAGCTTTGCTTTTGACTTGTCTAGATTTGTTTGAATAGCAGAGGCAAAGCATATTGGGTTCCTAAAGAGACTTCAGTGAGTCAGATGCCTCCAGCTCTTTGGTATTTCTCTCTCAAGAGCTTCCCACCAAAATAAAGTCATATAGATGTACTAGTTTTAAACCAGAGGAGAGTCTCTGTGAAAAAAATAACATGTAATCTTGAAGCTTCAGCCTCACCCCTCCCACTGGGGAATTTCCCCTAGAACCTCCATTTTGAGCAAGTGCTGGGGGCCAGTCATCCTTTACTCACCCTTCACATCCATGAAAGGGAGTAGCTAGACATAAGGTAGAAACATTAGTATTACAAAGACCTTGAATGTCAGTCTAAGGAATTTATACTTTAGTCTGTAAGCAACAATGATCCACTGGACATTTTTTAACAGTGACAGAATCAGAGTGGGTCATTTTAAAGATTACTTTGAGGAGCAGCTAGGTGGCCCAGTGAATAGAGCACTGGCCTTGGAGTCAGGAGAACCTGAGTTCAAATCCAGCCTCAGACACTTAACACTTACTAGCCGTGTGACTTTGGGCAAGTCTCTTAATCCCAATTGCCCTGCCTTCCCCCTCCAAAAAGCAAAATAAATGAATGAAGGAATTAATAATACATTTTTTAAAAGATTACTTTAACCATGATATGACAGATGGATACAAGCAGGAATGACAAGAAGCAAGGGGCAGGGTCACCACAGGGGGACTATTATGCAGGCAAGAAGTGAGAAGGAGCTAAACTAGAGTGGTTACAGTGGGAACAAAGAGGAGGAGATGTGAATGGTGCTACGGAGGAGGACCAACAGGCCTTCACAACCAATCGCATGTTCTCCAAGCAGACGTGCCATCGTCATGGCTGATGTCTCCCCATGGACATGTAACTACATTATATTCACATGTGCTCAGTAAGAATTTGTTACTTATGTAGCCCAGTCGCAGCCAGCAACGTGGTGCATTAGACACCATGCCTGACTTCCCATTACAAAGATCTGGGTTAAAATTCTGCTTTTAATTCTTACTAGGATGAGCAAGTCTACTGCCCTCCCTGAACCTTAACTCCTGCATCTGTAAAATGATTTTAAAAGCAATAGCATTGATTACACAGGGTTGTTGTGAGGGTTCAAATTAGATAATACACATAAAGGCCTCTGCTGTACAAATGTAGCGAGGTTCTGATTAGTGCAGACAATGAACCCCATGCTCACCTCTGCCCCTAGAGTAACCTTGTCAAGTCTATCTGACATATCTTTCTCTGGCCCTTGGTTTTGTCGTTTATCAATTATGTGCCCAGACAAGGTGATCACTAACGTCCCTTTTATCACCAAAATCTATGACTCCATGACTTACTTTTGTCAATTCACTTCACCCTCTCTAAGACTCAGTTTTCCTAAAATGAAAGGGCTGGAAGAAATTTCTCCAGGGACTCTCCTAGCCTGAACATTCTGTTAATATTACGCACACCATGCAGAGAAGGGAAATAGAAACCAGGATTTTAGACACAAGGACCTGAGTTTCCAAGAGAAAGCCAAAAGCATCAAGCCCAAGCTTTCAGCTGTGCAGGGGCCTGATTGGTCCAGTAGAATACATACACAGACTTAGGTTGGCTTTCAAAGCCAGGCAGAAGTGGCTTTTGTCAGGACACCTTTGTTAACATTACAAAGTGACGCCGCGGTAGTTTGTCCTCATAATTCTATCCCTTCTCCCTTAAGGAAGATAGAGTAAATATTTTTCTCTTCTTTATAGATAAGGATGCTGAGGCCCAGATAAATTAACAGATTCATCTGAAGTCACAAAGTGAGACAGTGGTGGAACTTGAAAGAGCTGTACCTAAGAATTTTTGTAGCCAGGGGAAATTCCACTGAGAAAGGAGTGACACAGAAGATGACCCCCTTCCCCAAACACAGTCAGTCCATGACATAAGACAACCAGTCCCTCAGAGAGAAAACATACAGAACAACGGAGGGCTCCTGTACCCCTCAAACCCTGGGAGGAAGTGGACAGGGAGGATGTCCCAGGAAAAAGATACCACCAGGATCAGTCAATGGATTGGAGGAAAGGATGGAGTGAAGGAGGAAGAAACCCCCCCCCTTCAATTTTTGGTACTTTTGATATAAAGCACTATTGTTCCACCTTAATTATAGTTCTGGTGCCAGAGCAAGATCCTAAGGGTTCTGTGGACCCCAGCTTAAGAACCACCAAAGATGTTTTCATTCTTGACTAGGATAAACATTGCAAAAATCAATTCTCCAACAAACTAGAACACAATTTCCCTGATTCTCAATTCCAGCTCTTTCTATTACAATGCTGTGTTAAAGGACCAAAATAATTCTAGAGTAAAAATATGTCCCCCCCCAATAATCTGTAGACCCTCACTATAACCATTGCAGTTTATGTACTAACATCTTTAATAAAGAAAAAAGAGGCAAAGAAAATATTATAAGAACTTGACAACTTCGTAAAACCTGCCTGCACACATTCATTCACTTCGTGCTCACAACAGCCTCCCTGTGTGAGTTCTGCAAGGGAGGTATCAACCCCAAAGTAAGTCAATGTTTACTTGATACTGGTGATTTTGATATTCTCCTGGTTATATGTGATGGCTATGAATCATGGAACACCACAATCTCAAAAGAATCAAAATTGCAGGAAACCCCAAGGACAACAGAAAGATGGGGGGGGGGAGTGAGAATAGGTTACAGTACTTTACCTGTATGACTTATGCACAAGACCTGGGGTAAGAGACATTTTCAAGGACACGTATGATTAAAAAAGAAAGTAGAACAGTCATGTAGTGAGTGAGAACCACAGATAACAGATGGGCAGCCAGCCGCCTGAGTGCTATATTGGTACCGCTGATATTAAAAGCATCCAAGAAAAACCTCCAGTTTATTGGGTGGAGGGCCTCTAGGGAAGATTAATGGAAATATATGTGCAAGAATCTCATTTGATGAAAAGTTAGGAAAAGGTTGCACTCTGCACTGATGGAGGGAGTACCACTGAGACCACAGAGTCATTCACCAAAACATTCCCCACACACACCCACCAACCCCGTTAGAGACTTTAATACATTTTTAAATGGGGGGAAGGGAATGATACCAACTGTCCACCAGGTACTATGCTAAGTACTTTATTAGTATCATCTCATTTGAACTTCACAACAACCCTGGGAGGTAGGTACTATTATTATTCCTATTTTGTAGGTTAGGAAAGGAAAGCAAACAGAGGTCAAGTGACTTCCCCAAGGTCACACAGCTAAGAAGTGTCTATGGCTAGATTTGAAGTCAGGTCTTTCTGACTCCAGGCCCACCTAGCTGCCACAAAATATACTTTGTAAGGGTGAGTAAGGACTTGTGATTTGGTCTTCATTCTCTCATATCTCTTGGTCTAAGATGCTGACTTCCAATGGGACCCTGTATTTTAATCTGAATCAAAAGTTAACCTTTTTGTCCCTTTGACAGATTTTGTCCCTTTGACAGATTCATGAAACCTAGGGACTTCGCCTTGGCCCTAGCCTTCTCAGGATAATGTTTTAAGTGCATAAAATAAAATACAGGGGATTAAAAAGGAAACAAAACTTTAGTGAAAATAAAGATGCAATTTTCCCACTAAAATTCACAAACCCCACTAAAATCTATCTAGGGATCCCCACAGAGGTCCATGGATCCCAAATTAAGAACCTCTGAAGAGGTTTTCATTCTTATATAGGACAAGCATAGCAAGAATCAATTAATCCATGAATTTTTGTTGTTGTTGTTGAAAATCCACTATGAAATTGGTAAAATCTCTTTCGAGTATACTCTGTCCTCTATTTCACTATCCCCTCTTCAGACCTTTCTTTAGACTACTTGAGACAGAAACAGTTCTGTTACAAAGAAGACTGAGGAAAGGAATTGAATTCTACATGATCCTGAGAGCTGTCAATCTGAGCTCCTGCAAAGGACACTCTATAATCACTCTGAATGTTTTCTCCCTGGATTTCCTGGATGATATCAGTATTTTGGGGGCCAGGGGGTTGGGTGACTTGAGTAAACTTTCTAAAATGAAATTTCCTTTAAATGAACTGTCAGAAAAAAATACTGGCAGGCAAAGGGAGAAAAATGGAAAGGAAAGATAAATATACAGACAAAATGTAGCTTATGAAAAGAGAGTATTAAAAGAAACCAAGAGAGAAAGATGGACAGAAAAGACAGGGATAGAAGAAGAACCAGAGAGAGAGAATGATAAGAAAAAAAAGAAAGTTAATTACAGAATTCAAAGATACTAACAAAGCCCAACAGCAAGAAAGAGAAAGAGAAATTCTATTTAAAGTTACAGTAGGCATTATAAAATATTTGGGAGTCTACTGCCAATACGAACCAAGGAACTATAAGAACACAATTACAAAACACTTTTTACACAAATAAAGTCATATCTAAAGCATTGGAAAAACATCAGTTGTTTGTGGGTAGGCCGAGATAATGCAATAAAAATGACAATTCTAAATAAATTAATTTACTTATTCAATGTCATACCAATCAAACAACCCAAAACCTATTTTATAGAGCTAGACAAAATAATATCCAAATTCATCTGGAAGAACTAAAGGTCCAGAATATTAAGGGAATTAATGAAAAGAAATGCTAGGGAAGGTGGCCTAGCCATACCAGGTCTTAAATTGTGTTATCGAGCAGCAATCAGCAAAAATACTTGGTACTGGTTAAGAAATAGAGGAGTAGATTAATGGAACAGTTAGGTACACAAGACACAGTAGTCAATGATTAAAGCAATCTACTGTTTGATAAAGCCAAAGATCCCAGCTTCTAGGATAAGAACTCACTATTTGATAAAAACCTGCTGGGGAAACCGGAAAATAGTATGGCAGAAACTGGGCATAGACCAACATCTGACATCGCATACCAAAATAAAGCCCAAATGGGTGCACAATTTAGATATAAAGGCTGATACTATAAGCAAATTAGGGGGAAAAGGAATGGTTTATCTGCCAAATTGTCAGAGAATTGAGGAATTTATGATCAGACAAGAGATAGAGAACATTATGAAATGCAAAATGGATCATTTTGATTATATTAAACTGAGAAGTTTTTGCATGAAGCCAATGCAACCAAGATTACGAAGGAAGCAGAAATCGAATTTTCACAACTAGTATCTCTGATAAAGGCCTCATTTCTAAAATACATAGAGAACTGGGTCAAATTTATAAGAACATGAGTCATTTCCCAACTGATAAATGGTCAAAGGATATGAACAAGCAGTTTTCAGAGAAAGAAATTAAAGCTAACTAGTCATATGAAAAAATGCTCTAAATCACTATTGATCAGAGAGGTGCAAAACAAAACAACTCTGAAGTGCCACATCACATCTATCAGATTGGCTAATATGACAAAACAGGAAAGTGATAAAAGTAGAAGATGTGGAAAAGTTGGAAAACTAGTTCATTGTTGGTGGAGCTGTGAGCTGATCCAACCATTCTGGAGAGCAATTTGGAACTATGGCCAAAGGGCTATAAAAATGTACATATCCTTTGATCCAGCAATACTGCTTCTATGGCTACATCCCAAAGAGATCATAAAAATGGAGAAAGGACCCACATGTACAAAAATATTTATAGCAGCTCTCTTTGTGGTGACCAAGAATTAGAAACTGAGCAGATGCCCATTAATTGGGGAATGGCTGAACAAGATGTGGTATATGAATGTAATGAAATACCATTGTGCTATACAAAATGATGAACAGGAAGACTTCAGAAAAACCTGGAAAGATTCATATGAACTGATGCTAAGAGGAGTGAAGAGAACCAAGAGAACATTGCACTCAATAAGAGTTACAGTGTGCAATGACTGATTTTAATAGACTTAGTTAGCCCTTCTCAGCAATGCAAGGACCTAAAACATTTTTTTCCAAAGGACTCATGATGAAAAATGCCATCCACATCCAGAGAAAAAACTATGGAGTCTGAATGCAGAGTGAAGCAGACTATTTTCTTTTTTTTGTTTTGTTTTGTTTTGTTTATCATGGTTTATCCCATAATTCTGCTATGCAACATGACTTATGTGAAAATGTGTTTAATAGGAATGTATATGTAGAACCTATATCAAATTGCATGCCGTCTCGGGGAAGGAGGAGAAGAAAATTTAAAACTTATGGAAGTAAATGTTAAACACTAACAATAAATAAATCAATTTTTAAAAAAATAATTCAAAGAGACCTCAGAAGCCATCTAGTCAACATATCCTTGAACAAAACTCCCCTCTACAACAGACTTTATGAATGGTCTTCCAGTTTTTGCTGGAAGAACTCTTACTTGGAGGCACCCATTGCTTACCAAAGAAGACTGTTCACTTTTGGATAGCTGCAGTTGTTAGGAAATCTTAATTTGAGATACAGAGAATGAAACAAAGAGAGACATGGTGCATTTGGCAGTAGAAAATGCTGCCTACTAATTATGATCCTTACTTTATAGTCATGAGGAGTTAAGACAAGAAAGGATTAAAATCTAGACCTAGGGAATGGGCAGAGGATAGTGTAGGATAGATAGGATAGCCCTATAGCCAGTCAGAAGTTCTTTATCAACTTCATCATCCCAGTTTTGACAGTACAGCTAAGATGACATTTCAAGAAAACATCTGGAAGATCAGCTATGACAGACTGATTCTATCGCCCTGTCAGCTACTTAGTTTTTACCTATCGGGGCATCAGGTCACCATCTTTATTTCTCTTGGTGAATGAGAAGACCTCACTTTATACAAGGGACAGACTCCTAAAAAGCCGTGTATTAATCAAATTTTTGTAAATTTGATTTTATCTCCTTGTTGACTTAACATTCTCATTTCAGAAATGTGTTTTCCTCATTCCCAGACTGATCCTCAGTGACTAGTGGCTGCTGATATTTTATTTTTCTCAATCTGTATCCCTCCAACCTCTCTATCAAGCAGTTAGGGCTCTAAAAAACAGTCATCTAAATGCAACAACTGCTATTTGAATCAAAAAGCTTTTAATATGAACATTGTCTCTAATATTAAGAAACCTAGTGCGACGTTAACCTAAACTAAACACAGACACTTTAATTTACCTCTATTAAATTTTAATTTAATAGGTAGTCTCATATTTCCAGCCTCCAGCGTCATGAGGTTTTGGATCCTGATTCTTTCAGAGTGTCTCCCAGCTTCATGGCTTCCATACATTAGATCACCATGTCATCTATGCCTACATCCAATAAACTGATAAAAAAAAAAAATCTTGGAGACCAAATCCTGTGGCATGTCACTAGAGACAATTCTCCAAGTTGACATCAATCTGTTCATTAACTATCACTCCGGGTCCAGTCATTCAACTGGTTCCAAATCCACCTAAATGGCCTGTAATCCAACCCATTCTTTTCTAGTTTATCCTCAATAGATATTAAACCAGACTTCGTCAATGTCCCAGTAAAATTCAAGTTAACAACTGTCTACAGCATTCCTCTGACTAGTTACTATACTTCTAATAATCTGACCTTTTGTGAAAACCTGGATTTCCATGTGGTAGATTTGCTAAAATTGGGGCAATTACCTTGTAAATTGTACCCTCTTGGCTTCTCCTCAAGTTGAACTTAGTGGGTATGGCAGAAGATTTTAGTAGAAGAGTTCCTGAAGTCAAGAGATACTTTCTTCCACATTTGCTACTTGTATGTTCAAAGGTAAATTACCATCTCTTAGCCTTTTATACCAATTATATCTATCTCACAAGAATTTTGTGAGAAACAAATGAGGAAAGGTATGTAGAATATTTTGCAATATATGGTACCACCTATCTCAAAGAGGTTTTGTGGGGAAAGTGTTTTTTAAACCTTAAAGTACTATGTAATGCACACAGGGTTCCAACCTCATGTGTGTGTCCTCTGAATCCTAAACCCAACTTGAAGGAAGTTGTGTGGGGGTCAGCATCGTGTCAAAACCATTTTTTAAAAACAGAACACAAGTCTAGTTTGCTTTTTAAAACATATTTCCATATTAGTCATGATACAAAAGAAGAAACAGAACAAAAGGGGAAAAAACATACACATGCATGCAGACACACACGAAGAAAATGAAAATAGCATCTTTCAATCTGTATTCAGACTCCATAGTTCTTTGTTTGGATGTGGACAGCATTTTCCATCATGATTCTTTTGGAATTGCCTTAGATCAGGGGTGGGGAACCTGTGGCCCCCAAGGTCACTTGTAGCCCTTGGTCCTCAAGTGTGGCCCTTTGGCTGAAATCAAACTTCACAGAACAAATTCCCTTAATAAAAGGATTTGTTCTGTAAAACTTAGACTCAGTCAAAAGGCCACACCCAAGGATCTAGAAGGCCATATGTGGCCTGCAGACCCAGATTCCCCACCCAATGAGATCTTTGTGTTGCTGAGAACTAAGTCTATCATAACTGATGCTTGTACAATGTTGGTGCTGCTGTGTACAATGTTTTCCTGGTTCTTCTCTCCTGGTTCTGCTCACTTCACTTAGCATCAATTCACATAAGTCTTTCCAGGTTTTTCTGAAATTTGCAGGTTCATCATTTCCTATAGCACAATAGTACTCTAATATAGCACAACTTGTTAAGCCATTCCCCAATTAATGGGCATTCCTCTAATTTATAATTCTTTGCCACCACAAAAAGAACTGCTATAAGTATCTTTATACATGCGGGTCCATTTCCCATTTTCATGATCTCTTTGGAATACAGACCCAGTAGTGGTATTGTTGCATCAAAGGGTATGCATAGTTTGATTGTCCTTTGAGCATAGTTCCAAGTTGCTTTTAGAATGGATGGATCAGCAAAACCATCTTTTATAAGCCCCCACCAATGTATTTATTTTTGCTAGACCAATCAGAGTAAATATCATTTCTTTGTGTGTGTGTGAACTTAACATCAAAAAATACAAACTTTTCAAAAACACATTTCCCAGCAAAAGCCATTTAATCAAAAAGAAGAGCAAAATAAGTGTACATATTGGGTTCAACTCTCCAAGAACATGTGGCTAGAACACATGCATAGGGAATACATGTAGCCAGGTTGTATGCATGAAGGCACTGACATATTGGGAACATCACTCCTCTGATAGAGCAGAGCCCCTTGTGTTCTCTGTTGATATCCCTGGGTGATGCCATCCTGTGATGATATGACTGGGCAAGCTATTTTTTCCATTACTTCGTGGGGTGTTTTATTGTTCTCTTCTTTCTGTTGTGAAACTACCATATGACTTCTTTCCCTAGAAGGACAGGGCAGCCAAGGCTTTAGAAGACTAGCCCCAGGGCCCATTATTACCTCTTCAGTGATATAAACGGAAGTAGCTAAAAGAAATCTTAAGGTATTTTAATGTCTTTCAAAATTGGGGAGGGGGGAGGAGAAAGGGTTCCTGATTGCTTCCTAGAATACTTGAGCTGACTCATTCTAAACTCTTAGTTATCTTATGGAATTCCTCTAAATGCTCATCTTTTTCTTAAATCTGAATCCGTTCACCTCATTAGGAGCATACCACTTAGCAAAAACTCAACAAGGCTGACTAGAATGCAGTAAGGAACAGCTAAATGGAGTAGTAGATAAGAGTGCATGGGGCTGGAATCAGGAAGACTCACTTTCCTGAGTTCAAATCTGCCCTCAAACTTGCTGGGCAACTCACTTAACTGTTTTCCTTGGTTTCCTCATCAGTAAAATGAGTTGGAGGAGGAAATAGCAAATCACTCCAGTATCCTTGCCAAGAAAACCCCAAATGGGGTTATTAAGAGTTGGACATGACCGAAGGAAAAAAAAGTAACTGAACATCAACAGAATGCAGTGAAAGAATTCCTTTTGATCTCAGATACCTCTGGTGCCATGCAAACTAACTAGGAAGCATGACTAAAAGGGGTCAGGTGGGGCTAATTACATTTGTCATGCTTCCTTCCTACTTGCAACCAAAATCTCCATACTGTCTGCGCTCACTAATATAAATGTCAATTATTATGTGTGCTTCATTCTCTTGTGCTCTGCTCACTGCATCATTAACAAAGAATCTGATAAACTCATTCGTATTAAGGAGGAGTAAATATCTATAAAGTAATAGAGGAGAATGGTGGAGATGTTCTATTTTATCAAGTCAAAGGGTCTGAAATGAATTTCTAATAAAGGAATTATAGGCATTTGTAGTAGGCCAGTGGTGGTAATATAGGGAAGGGGAACTTTTTGATACCTCAAATTACCTGATAATAATACTATACAAGTATACTTCCTCTGGCTATATGTAAACTTAACCTTACTCCTTAAGAAAGGATTTTTACCTCAGAAAATAGAAGTTTATATTCCTAACTTTTACTAATTCTCCTAAAGTTAGGAGAGTGCTAAACTTAGTGCTCACTAAAGGTTCAGAGAGTGCTATTTTTGCTAATAGTGCTAATATAGAAATGTTTTTTATGACTTCATATTGCTTGCCTTCTCAACGGACGGGGGATGAACTGGAAGGACAAAGAGAATTTAGAGCTCAAAATTTTAACAATAAATAAATGAGATAAAGTCTTAAAAATAAATGAATGAGGGACAGCTAGATGGTGCAGTAGATAGAGCACTGGCCTTGAAGTCAGGAGGACTTGAGTTCAAATATGACCTCACTTACTAGCTATGTCACCATAGGCAAGTCACTTAACCCCAATTGCCTCAAAAAAAATGAGTGAAGGAATGAACAAATGAGCAGATAAATCACTAGATAAATTAACGAATAAATTGATGAATGAATGGTGAATGAAAGTGGTGAATAAATGAGAGATATATAATAGACAGGAGAAAAAATAGTTAACTGTGGTACTGCAATCCAGGCCTTCTGAGGAAGGTGTAGGAGGAGCTCCATCCCAGAACCATATGGCCACTTTGCTTACCCCCAAGAGAATATAAGTTCTGTGAGGGCAGATCTACTTTTGTTCTGTTTCCTTATACAACATTTAACACTGTGCTTTGTACTTGCTTCAGTAATTTCATGGAGCACTGACCTCTCCGGGTTGTTGTAAGGATAAGAGATTTGTAAAGCATCTAGCTTGGTACCTAGCTCATGGAGGGTACTTATTCAACACTTATTCCCTTCCCTTCCTCCTTCCAGTGAGATCACAACCCACCCTTGCTTTCTCAACCTATGCAATTGTTCATTTCCTCCCCTACAGGGATCATTCTTCTAGAGGTCTTAACATTACACAGATCCCAAGGAACTAGGAGGGCTGTCCCTCACTTATCCCAACCTTTGCTATAAGACCAACCCTCTTCTTCTTTTGGGCATATGTGGATCTGATGACAGACACCCTTTATGCCACTTCTTCTCTACAGCTCTTCGTTGGTCACAGGCTATAGCCTACTCACAAGCATCACACACTTCTCCATTTCCCTTTGGGTGATTTGGAACAATCTTTATAGATTGTGGCATTACGTGACTCTAAATGAGTTCCATAATCACTCAAAGACTTTACCCTAACACAGGAAAACTCAAGAGGATGAAAAATAACTATTTTCCAGATTTGGGGGTAGGTGAGTATGCAGTGCTTAGAACCCTCCTCAATCTTTTGGTTACCAGAGTCAGGATATGACTGTTGCCTTTGCATTCAGTGAAAAACAAGGTATGAACCATCCCTCTTCCTCATAGTATACATCCTTGTTTCTAGTTCCCCAAACCTTACCACAAAAGACCATTTTTCTACAAGGGCATGTAATTGGAAGAGCAATGGCATATATCCTTTAGTATGGAGTCACTCTGAGTTCTTTAACTGGAGTAGAGCCACTGCCAATCTGGACCAATGGCCAACATGTTACCCTGGGACACTGGGGTTCTGGGAAACCAGTACATGCATTCTTGTTCTTACCTCCTTTCTCCCATAAGGTCACCTTTTGAAATCTCTGCGAAGTAATTGAAGTGTAGATTCTATCCTGAGGTAGATCAGAATGGAAACGTGACTATAACTCCACTGAAAAATGTAAACTATCTTGAGTAAATGTAAACAACATAAGAAGCTCCAACTATCCCATTGGAAAACTTTCATGTGACCCTGGGCCATCTCTAGTACTCTACCTTCATTGTTCTGTTTCTGTATAATACCTAGCCTAGCCTAAGGTTAGTGCAGGCCATGAATGGTCTCTCATGAGCAAACTCCATTAAACAACCCAATTGACCTAATTAGCCCTACTAAACCTATTAATAACTAAACTGGTATGAGCTCCTCTTTCTTTGCTATCTCAGTATTCTCTCCCCTATGGTATGCCACCCTATAATTGGCATAATTAGGGCAAAATTGTCTCCCCCCTTACAGACTCCCACATAAGATTATCATACATAATTAGATGGACAATTCATAGAGAGTATTCATTGGTACGTATATCTTAGGCAGACATTACAAATAAACAATGAACTTTGGGGAACAGGGCAGAATTTTAATTGACCCAAGTTTTTCTCTTAAACACTCATGTTTTTAATATCAATATTCTTCCAGTGATGACATATGCCTGTGAGTCAAGGAACAGTACAGTCTAGAAATTAAAATTGTCTTGCATGTTGTAGGTACTTGATAAAAGTCTGTTTAATTGAACAGAATTATGCCTGCCATGGTTAACCTCGTATAGTGAAATTGCAATTAAGAAATTCTCTAGGAACAAAGCTCCTATACCATCCCTCAATTTAAAAAAGAAAATAGTACATTGAAAACAGTTCATTAGGCAAAAATTTATAAATCAAGGTATAAATAACATTTTGTAATTTCTTCCAACTAATGAAAAATGGATCCCAAACCCCATTATGTTTTATGCAAAAAAGGCAGAAAAATCAGTTTTAAAAAGACTCTTTTTTAATGATCCAAACTAAAAAAAAAACTAAGCGAAAAAAGCAAACAAAAAAAAAAGCTTTAATAAAAAATGTCAACAACGTAAAAATTGCAACTGGCTCCCAAAAGCTGATATCTGAAGCAGAGATGTTATGATAGGGGATGGTTAAGTAGTGATTCTGAAATGGTAGTGGTGAAGGCTTCTCAGAATAAATGAGGTCACGATGACAATGAAGAATAGCTAGCCCCCATCCCAACTCCTCTTCAAAATGCGTATTAGATGAAGCTGGCTATGAAGCCATATAGATCATGTGATCTGGAGCTGGACGATGCTCACAGACCATATAGTCCAAGCTTCTTATTTTACAAATAAGGAATGTGAGGCACAGAGAAGGTAAATGACTTGTCCAAAGTCACACAGGTAGCAAGAAGAGGTGAAATTTGAACCCAGATCCTCTGCCTTAATAAACACCTTGGAATAAGCAACCTACGTTGTCCGAGTGCTGTCATGTGTACAGAGTAACTAAGACACAAAAGAGGGACTACCCCTTTTCCCTTGGGAAAACCCCAGTCTGAGGGAAAAACTGAAAGAATATCACAAAATTATGTCACAGATGTATGAAGCATTTATGCTCAGTATAGCCATAGACAGGGCAAAGCAGAGAATTTCAGTGAGTCACTCACAAAGAAAGGAATTTCTTCAATACGATGAAAACTTTCTTCACAAATCAGATTTTAAGTTGATAAAATACGTGGTTCATCAAAATGACAAGTCAAATTCAGGTGTTTATTCTACAGGGATGATTACATAAGGAGATCAGTATTGTTAATTTTTTAAAAAATGAATACAAAAACCTTACAGAAATCACTAAAACCAGAGCTTCATGTTGTTGAAACCAAATGTGAAAAATACTTCCAAGCACAGCTTCCACTTGCCCCAATACACCTGAGGCAAATCTGACAACTCTCAGCTAAAAAGTGTGAAGTTGAAGATTGTCTTTTTTGTCCCATACCTATCAATAAATTCAATCATTCTGTGTACCCTTTGCACGACTTTTGGCCCTCCATTCACTACTCACATCTATAGCATGTGTGTTCGTACTCTATAACCTTTCTCCTGGATCCCATCAAAGCATGAAAGGAGGGGTGGTGAGGTGGCACAGTGAATAGAGAGCACTGGCCTGGGAGTCAGGAGGACCTGAGTTCAAATTTGGTCTCAGACCCTTAACACTTACTAGCCATGGGACCTTGGGCAAGTCACTTAACCCCTATTGCCCTACCTTCCCCCCTCCAAAAAAAGCAAAAAAAAAAATGAAAGGATATGACATTGGAGGTTAACAAAGATGATCACAACATGATCATCATTGTCATAGATTTCTTTTTTTAACTTTTATTTTTCTATTAATGAATATTTATTTTCTCTCATCTCTCCTTCCTTAAAAGAAAAATGAAATACTTATAACAAATATGCATAATTAAACAAAACAAATCCCCACACTAGGTATGTCTAAAATATATGTCTTGTTCAGTATCTTGAATCCATCACTTCTCCATCAGAAAGTGGGTAACATAAATCATCATAAGTCCTCTAAAATGATTGTTGGTCGTTATATTCATTAGAGTTCTTAAGTCTTTCAAAGTTGTCTGCCTTTACAATGTTGTATTGTTTACATTATTTTCCTAGTTCTACTCACTTCATTCTGTATCAGTTCATACAATTCTTCTCAGGTTTCTTCTTTTCCTCATTTCGTAGAGCACAGTAGTACACCACTGTAGTAATATGCCACAATTTATCCAGTCATTTCTCAAATGAGGTGCACTCCCTTAGTTTATGGGGTTTTTTGCCACCACAGAAAGAGAAGAATAGTTTGTTTTTCTATTTGGATTTATAGTCTAAGGCCTCCCATCCACATCTCCTTGGATACTTATGACAGTGAGGGAGTATAAATTATTATCCCCATCTACAGATGAAAAAACTAAGCTTCAAGAAGGTAAAGTTTCTTAACTCAGGGTTACATAGCTAGGAAGTATTAGCACCAAAATGTAAACGTGGGCTTTCTATTACCAAATCCAAAATTTCTCCCACTCTCCCCATACCTAATTTATGACTAATTTATAATCAGACAAGATTGCAAGATTCTTTCCTAGTCCCTTCAGTTGCTGAAGCCCTCCCTTCTCAGTTTATCTTCCAACTACTCTGTATATATCTTGTATTTATCTAGCTGTTTACAGATTTTTTCCCCCTACCTCCCACCCCATGAGACTATAAGTTCCTTGCAGGCAGAGACTGTTTCTGCCTTTCTTGCTGTCCCTAAAGGTTAGCATAGTTCTTGGAATAGAGTAAGCATTTAATAAATGCACATAGACTGAATAGCATGGCTGAAAATACGAAAGTCCTTGGGAGAGGGAAATGAGTGATCCAAATTCACAATAAGGCGTAATGAAATATTTCTCAGTGCCATCTTGTGTTCTGTGTGATGAAAAATTCTTATTTTTTAGTCACCTCAGGTCTCATAATTGACCTTGACCTCAGGGATGCTGCTAATAGACACAAGCTCCAGAAAAAAGGCATAGAGAAAATGCTAAAAAAGGAATGGTGGAGCCATTTTCTAAACCTCCTGAAACCATTTCCTCCAAAAGTAAGACTTCAAGGCTATGTGTCCAGTCTCTTTTACATTGATCTTTCATTTACCTGCCTGGAGGAATGGTCCCAATGAAGCATGAAAGGGTAATCATGCTGTCCAAGAAAGATATGTCAATAGATCACCTCACAGAGGTTTAGTGTCAATTACTAAGCTCTGGGCTGTGAAATCATGAAATACAATTGAAAGACTGGGAATCAGAATACCTGGGTTTGAATTCTTACTCTGTTACTTGCTACTTTTATGACTTTGAGCAAACCACTGATTCCTCTGTTCCTCTGTTCCTTATTAGCAAAATGAAGGGTTGTACCATATGCCTTTTAAGGTTCTTTGTAGTTCTCAATATAGGATGCTCTGATCTCATAACATGGCTCAGAATTCCTCCCTGGGAAGGTGAAGTCTAAACATACATAGGTCAAACATATTACCATTCTTAGGAGATCACACTGGTTCAAGCCATAACAAACTAGGTGACTATGTCCTCAGCTACGAGACATTAACATGTGATGTTACTTTCTACATAGCACAAACCTCATTTTCTCGCATTTAAGGCTCTTCTCATTATTGGCTAGGGTGCTATATATCATATGGTATATAGCCCATCATGAATGTCAAGACCAAGTTTTTACTACAATACAGTGAGAAAAAAAAATGATAGCATTTATCCCTGGAAAACACATAGTTGTAATTGAAGGTCATTACTCCCATTCCCAAAATAGGAACAATAAATTTATTCTCTACTTCCAGGTGTCCAATAGAGTGCCTAGAATCCAGATTCTGAACACATAGAGTGACCACAAGCCCAAGCCTAGTAACAAGCTTCCCCTAGATCCCAAGAAAGGGAGATGGAGAGTCTATGGTGTATCATCAGGTCAAGAATCTCAAGGGAAATAAATAATGAAAAAGTGGGAAGAAAAGAATGCTAGCAGTCCCAGATCTCAAGTGATACTATAAAGTAGCAATTATCAAAACATGTTTCTATTGAATAAAAATGGGATAATCAATGGAAAATATCGGGTACACATTATAAGGAAACAGACTAAGTTCATAGCCTAGTGTTCCATAAAACCAAAGAGCCTACTTACTGCAGTAAAGACATATTTGAGAAAATCTTTTGGAGGTATGGGACAGTAGCTTTACCAGCACCTTATACATACACTTTATACCACATATTTAGATAAGCTCCAAATGGATACATGATCTAGATAGAAAAGATCATATCATCAACAAATTAGAAGCAGAAATAGGAACTCTTCTTTCAGAGCTATGATTAGGAGATGCATTCATGACCAAAAAAACCAAAAGGATCACAAAAAGTTAAGTAGACAACTTTGATGATATGAATTTGATTTTAAAAAAATTCAACACAAACAAGAATAGAAGAGAAAGTTATCTAGGGAAAAATGTTTTGTTGCAAGTTCCTCTAATAAAGGTTTCCTTTCCAAGACATATAAGAAATTGATTCAAATGCATAAGAATAAAAACCATTCCCTTAGTTGATAAATGGTCAAAGAATATGACCAGGGAAGCAGTTCTCAATGGAAGAAAGCCAAACTGTCTTCCCTTGAGAAGCCATATGAAAAAATACTTCAAATCACTATAAAAATGCAAATTAAAGCAGCTCTGTGGTTCTACTTCAGACTCGTCAGATTGGCAAAGCTGAAAAAAATGGAACATGATAAATGTTGGAGGAGCTATGGGGAAGACAGACACATGGATGTACTGTTAGTGAAACAGTGAATTGTTCCAGCCATTTTGGAAAGAAATTTGCCCCCCCAATTTTTTTTAAATTGTGCATACCCTTTGATCCAATGATATTATTACTAGGTCTATGCCCTCAAAGACAGCAAAGAAAAAGGGAAAAAAATCTTATATATACAAAGATATTTATAGCATCTTTTCTTCCTTTTAGTAGCAAAGAACTGGAAACCAAAGGAGTATCTAGCAACTGAAGAATGGCCACATTATGGCACATGAATATCACATTACAGCACGTGAATGTAATGGAATACTATCATAGTAAAAGAAACGAATAAAGAAGATTTCAAAGAATCTTGGGAAGACTCATATGAACTGAAACAGGTTGAAGTGAGCAGAATCATGGGAACGATTTATACTATATATCAACATTGTAAAATTTAACAATGATCAATGTTTAAATGACAATTTCCTAGATGCAAATCCAAGGACCAATGAAGAAGAATGCTAGCTCCCTCCTGAATGAGAGGTTATATACTAATATTCAGACAACTTTGAGATATTAACAATATGGGAATTTGTTTCCCTTGACTAGATTTAGTTATTCTAAGTTGTTGGGGTTTTTCCCCCAGGATTGATTGGAGGAGGGGAGAGTAAAGGAAGGGAGGAAGAAGGTATAGGATGTCAAGAAAAAAAACTAAATATTTGATAATTGGAAAAATATATTTTAAATAAAAAATAAATTTTAAAAAATTTGAAGAATCTCTGACCTACAGAAAAGGAAAAGGGAATGAGTAAACTGGTTTATCCCAACTCTACTGGCCACAATCATAGACCACCAAAGTCTTCCACACAACATTCCATCCTTCATGTCTGTGCTTTTGCAAAGACTCTCCCCCCACAACTGGAATGCACACCCTCATTTCCCCTTCTTATAATTCTGAGCTCCTTGAAGATCTAATTTCAAATACCACCTTCTAGGTAAGTTCCCACTTGATCCCTCCTAGCTGTTGGTTCAACCCTTCTCCTCTCAAATAACTTTGTGTTTACTACGCATATGTTTGAATTGAATTACCACTTATCTCTCCCAACATAATGGAAACTCACTGAGGGCATAAACTGGTTGGGTTTTGGTTTGGTGGGGGGGGGGGTTGTATTCCTAGAGCTTAGCACTTAGCAAGTATTTAATAAATAATTGTAGACTGACCAAAAGTGGAGAGAAGAGGATGAATGTGATAGCTTCTGTGGAGCCAGGATCATCAGGACTTGGCAAAGCATTGGATATGAGGTATGAAACAGATGATTACATAGTGTCAAGCCTCAGTGACTGGGAGGATGATGATGACCACAGAAAGTTTGAAGGAAGGACAAATGAAGGGGAGAAAAGGATTTGTTCGGTTTGAATATGCTGATTTCTTCTCCTTCATAAACTCTCATGAAAAAGTTATCTATATGACCCTGGGCTCCCAGGCAACTCTGTCGTCCCCAGTTTCAGATGTTTCTTTTTTTTCCCTTCCATCATCTGTTTCCACCCTGTAGCAATTTATTTCCAAACTCCTGCTGACAAGAATGTTTAAATGACAGTTTCCTAGATGCAAATGTCGATAGCAATGAGCTCCAATTATCGGCACTGGCGGACCATTAGAGGATGAAGGAAATCTAAATGATGTGTATGTGTGTGTGTGTGTGTGTGTGTGTGTGCTGATAACACATAGAGACACAAGCCACTTAGCAGGGCTATGCTGTATATAGTAGTTGCTTTCATGTGAGGCCTTAGTGCTAGTGGCATGGAGCTCATTATTGTTAGCTCTCCAGCTGGAGTCCAGTTAACTTTGGATGGTGACAAACATGAAACATTCTGGACTTCCTCATTAGTCTGATATTGGTATGACACTAAAAGGTGGCCACCTACTGTTAACTCCAGGCACTTGGTTGACAATCTGACATGGAGGAGTGGCTACTAGAGCCTGAGTTGATGTCTCCTTCTATAGGGCTTCTGGGGTGAAACGGGGGGGGGGGGGAAGCACCATGTATTCAGCAGTAAACACCCTCTGGAACTGGAATCAGTTAGACCCAACTTTTAGGGAGGAAATGATGACAGCTGGATATATAAACCAACGTTGGACTGAGGTGACACGAGTGAGTTGTACAATCTGACCCAATCCCATCTTTCTAGCCTTATCTTTCATGTGGGTCCTCTACCTAAACCTTCATCTCCCAGCCCAGACTGGTCTCCTCCCCAACTCCAAATGCTTCCTTGTTCGGGTGCCTCTGAGTCTTTGTTCGCAATGCTCATTCACCTTCATAGAATCAAAGAATATCTGAACTGGAAGAGACCCTCTAAGCCTTCTAATACAACCTCTTCTCTTAAGGAAAGTGAAGCCTGAATTGGGGAGCTAAGGGATGGATCAGCTAAAGACTAAAAGAGCATGGATGCTTCAGAAGGTGAAATGCCCTCCCCTTCCATTAGCTTTTGAAAATGAGATTCCTTCCAAAAAGAAGCAAATGAGGACATGTCACACAGGTTTCTATTCTGTCTGAGAGAAGCAGCAGCTACAGCAGACTGAGAGGACTCAACCCAGGACTCTTTGCTGATGACAGAGAGCTAAGGAACAAAGCAAAATTGATGGAGATCAGGCGCTAACCAGATACAAACCTGAGACTGCTAAGAGCTGATGGGCATGTAATAATGAAATAATAGACCTCCATAAAATGTGGGTACCTTCTTTTACTTAATCAGATCCTATGCCCTCAATATTATGTATATGTTAATTTAAAATAATAAAGAAAATGTTTAAAATTGGGGGGAAAGATAGCATGTATGTGTTATAAATAATGAAGAAAAATGAGGGATAAGGAGAGTATGAAGGGAATGGAAGCCTGCTGGGGAAGGAGGTAAAGAGGAGGCATGATAGCAGAAGAGTGGGAAGGAAAGAGCACAGAAATTATGTAGGAAACGACCCCGAAAACAATCCAGGTTTCATAAGCTTGCCTGTGACTGCAGTACACACTGCACCAATGATATGTGAGTCTCTTGGAAGGATTCACCAGTATGGGACCATAATCTCCAAAGCCCTCTAACCTCTTTTGACCAATATTTTTTTCTTTTTTTAAAAGGATTGTGCTCAAATTTGCCCTTCCTTGAGGCTATACAGACTATGCATAGATATTCTCTATTGACATCCAGTTAACAATGTGGAAGGTTTGAGGAAAAGCATTTCCAGCTGTGTGGCGACTCATTTCTGAAAGGACTTGGCATTCTAATATGATATGAAAGAACCTGAGTGGTCCCTTGGTTATCTCCTTCCCATTCCATCTACCCCAGAACAGCATCCAGGAGACAGGGTCCCAGAGCAGTTAAAGGAAAGGCAATTTTGAATGACATCCTATTTGCTTCTAAATTCCAGATGAGGCAGCAAGACATGACCCCAGTGAAGGGTGGGGAGACAGAATCCTTCTCTATTCTGGGATTATGTCAATCTCATTGAGGACAGAGACTCAGTTACTTAACCAGACAATCCTGTACCAGATCCATTGACTGTCTTTGTCTCTGTTTTGTGTTTCTTTTTCCTTACGTAACCCATGCCTCAAAGACCATCTGCATGGAAATCTCTTCATTGGTGGAAATTGATTATTCAATAGTCTGTGGCTGCATAAGGGATGGAGTTGGTGAAAGCTTGGGAGAAGAGAGATCCTGGTCTTCTGGCTTCCAGTTTCAAGAAAAGATACAAGGTTTCAGAAAATCTTCAGGTCCCTAAAGGGAGAGAAAGACTGGAGAGAAGCAGATATGAGAGGAGCCAATAGTTCCCATCATGTCGTATCCCCAAGACTAGAGACTTGAAGAAATTTCCCTTGGGTAAGATCTGATAACACTCTTGTTTGAGAGGCAATATTTCACTCCCAATGGAAGGGTTCATTCACTCTTCATATTGTCTGGTATATATTCTCATAAGCATACTTTTTCTGATTTCTGTTTGCTGTCAACTGGCATTTTGGTGGGATGGGAATCAAGCTTTGGATATGTAATCAGAGGCACTCCTTTCCCATCCTTAAAGGTTGTTGATCAACAGCTCAGCTTGAAACTAAAAATTATTTTCCTCAGACTAACAATAATTAGGGAGGGCAAATAGATATAATTCTAGCCTGATATCCCCTCTCTCTGAGAAGGATGTAGTTGTCAACCTCTGGTCCCAACCTCCTTTTTTCCTTCCTGGCAAGAATCAGGCTCCCCTTTGAGAAGAGTCAGTGAAGGACACTCTAGAGATATTTCTTCATGCCTCCTTTTGAGTCACATCCAGATACTCCAGTGTAGATACCCATGACTTTTGAGGGAAAAACACAGTGTGTGCACACACGCCCCCCTTATTCTTAAATAGGGGATCCTCTGAGTACCTGAATGGTCTACCACAGTGGCAGCTGCAATGGAAGTACCTGGATTCTTTTTATCCCAGTATCTCTGAGTACCTCAAGGGCCAGGAGAGCTAATAATGGTGACAGCAACAGCAACTGAGGAGCATCCAGGAAAAAAGAAATCAACGGGGATCAAAAAGATGGACACCATCCCTTATACAATACCTACAATGCGCCAGGAACTATGTGCTAAGTTCTTTACAAAAATGATCTCATTTGGTCCTCGCAATAACGCTAGGAGGAAGGTGCTATTATGACCCTTATTTTGCAAATGACGAAACTGGGAGAGATGGCGCTGAAGTGACTTACCCATGGTCACACAGCTAGTAAGTGTCTAAGGTCAGATTTGAGCTCATGTCTTCCTGACTCCAGATACAGCGCTCTGTCTACTATGCCACTTTGCTGCCTTTAGATAGAACTGAACACCACCTCCCAGGAGTTGAAAAAAGGCAGTCGTGTTTTCTCTCACTTTATTTTATTCACTCCCCTTTTCCACTTGCTTGTTGATTAAAGAAGTTCCTAACTGTTTTATTATTCTGATCTTATTTTTTCTTCACAGAAAAAAACATTAGTGACTGACCCAGACATGTGTTCTTTGTGTATATTTTAGTCATGGTCAGCGGGTGCTATTGAGGAAAAAGAAAGATTTTCTAACTATGTAGCAGAAAACTAGTTAGAAAGTTTCCTTCCTAATTTAGGGTAAATATCCCTCTTCCTAAGCAATGGTGAGAGGAGAGAAGTCTCTAACTTGGGGAGTAAAGGAGTTGATATTGATTTATTTTAGTTTTTGTTAATAAACTGGTAAATTGCCTAATAATCAGAGAACTTTAAAATGGAGTTCAGGACATCTTTCTCCCTCTGGATATAAATGAGCCATAGGCTGCTGTACCTTTGTTCTTTTCAGTTCCTGTCACAGGTGAGGGGAGAGGAGAAGTCAGAGGGAAAAAAAATGGTCTAAGAGAGAAAGTCTTGATCCAAAATGGCCCTAGTAAGTAGAGATAGGCATGATCTGTGAGGATCTTTATTCCTCTCTCTTTCCAAAAAGAGGGGAAGGGAAGAACACTCAGGTGACTGCTCACTACACCTTTGTGGTTACACTTTTTCCTAAAAAAGAACAACTTATGAGCAGCCTTTTACCTGAAAGACAATTAAAGTTCCCCTTCAGAGACCACCACAAGATCCCCAATGCAAGGTTGCTTTGACTGGTCCTACACACTGAAAGTTGGGAGCTGACATAATGAGTTTTTAAATTCTTCCCAAAGTCTGCTCTACATAGCTTCAGACTTCCCACCCTCTATACAAATATGAATATTCACAAAATGGTGTATAAATCTTTTTCAATCTCTGTTAGGAAGGACTAGCTTCTTATAATCTCTAAGGTCACTTCTAGGTCTCATGTTCAAGTGATTCTAGAAAACTTACTACAGGTGGGGTAGAAGGAAGACAAACCAAACATAATAAAGCAGGATCTGTGCTTCAACTACCATGCCTTTGGTCTAAGTATCTACAAGAGACTACCCCTAATAATGCCATCATTTCCAGTGCCAATCCTGGAATCCATCACTATAATAGGGTCAGTCAAATAGCTAGATGTGACATCATAGACCCTTGGAACATTAATTCAGGGAAGGAGCTTAGACGTCATCTGCTCCAACATTTTCTCCTCACAGTAAGGAAACCAGGACCCACCTAGGTTTCACAGTGAATAGAGCTCTGGACCTGAAATCAAAAAGACTGAGGTCAAATCTAACCTGACACATTTATTTAGCTTTGTGAACCCAGCCAAGTCAATTAAACTCCATTTGCCTCTGTTTCCTCGATTGTAAAATGGGGGTAATAATAAGGCCTACGTCCCAGAGGTATGAGGACCAAATGAAATATTTGTAAAATGCTTAGTACCATACCTGGAACATAGTAGGCACTATATAAATGCCAGTGATTATTATTATTGGGCAGCTAGGTGGTATAGGGGATACAGTGCTGACCCTGGATGTAAGAGGACCTGAGTTCAAATCCAGCCTCAGACACTTACCAACTATGTGACCATAGGCAAATCACTTAATCATTTTTACTTCAGTTCCTCATCTGAAAAATGAGTTGGAGAAGGAAATAGCAAATCACTCCAATATCTTTGCCAAGAAAATCCCCAGTGGGGTCATGGAGTCAGATATGACTGAAATGCCTCAAGAACAACAAAATTATTATTAAAGTGACTTTCCTAAAAATTATAGGTTACCGAGCAGTCTGTGAGCGTATGTCTCCAGTGTTTAAAGGGGAAAAGATATAAAAGTGTGCCTGAAGAGAGAAAATGTATAAATAAGAAAATTACTTAAGTTTCAGAATGAAAGATCCTGATTTAATTAACAAGCAGAATTTCCCAACTAGATGAACCACTGAAAACTGTAAAATATTGAAACCCTGGAAGTCTTTAAAAACACTGTCCCTATTCTCACCCATACAACCACACTGGGGAATGAATGAGATGACCTCTGGAGAGTGGTCATGACCTGTGTAGCCTAGGAAAAATAAGAGGGGAATAAGCTAGCATATACTATTGGTGTTTGCCTAAGAGAAACTCTTTATGCTTGATGCCCAATGACCCTTAATACCAAATAGCTCAACTATAGGGCATGACTGGATTAAAGCTGGTCCTTGGTAGCATTAAGTGGGTTAGTCTCTTTTATATGCCCAACTTCCTCCCGTCTTTCCCCAAAACATCCAATACTTCCATGGTACCCAGTGACCCCCACTGTAGCATCCTCACAACCCCAACTTGCTATTCCTCAGGAAGTGCCTTCTAATCTAAAATTTAAAATTTGTTTTCATGTGTCTAATCCCTGAAGAAAGTGCTCTCACCTTCCTAAACTGACAATGAGCTAATCTGATAAACTCTTCTGTTTTGAAACTATTACCATTCTCGGGATCTGAGGTATAAGGAGCAGTACTTCATCTTTCATATAACCTTAACTGATTTGTTTTTAAAAGATCAAAGAAGCCCTTAGGATTTGACTAATCCTAAGGGCTAGGGCCCAAGACATTGCCATTGCTTTCTGGTCACCAAAGGCATAGAAAACCCAGCCTATGAAGGGTTAGGGCTCCTCAGACTTGATAGAATCCCCACTGCCTTGCAAATCAACATACTTAATCTCATCAGAGGCTGCCACTGCAACAGGTACAAAGGCAAAGGGTACCCACATCCACCTAAATCCATGTTAATTATCTATTGAATATCCCTTTTATCAATGAAAAAACTCAACTTGGTTCAGTGTTATATGGCCCACAAGTATCTCATTACATTCTAGCCCTGATCTCTAGAATGGTTTATATTAGGCCTAGCTTAAAACAGGGTATTTGCATTTTAACAAGAGAAAATGACAACCCAGGATAACTATGTGCAAATAATGAAATTTCAGGCACTGTGATAGGGAGAGTACTAGGGGAGATATCTGGAGGCAACATAGCTTCTAGAATCCCACCACATAGATGTCTAGCCATTCATAAGTTGGTGTTAATTTCTATGCTTTTGTCTGGCCTGGGTAGAGATCATGAGCCATCTTTGCGACACTAGGAGCATAGTGTGTGCCTCTAATGAGCCTTCCAACTATGAAATTCTATAACTCTGCAGCCCATGGGGGTCCAAGATCAGAATGGCAATCCAGCAGCTGTCTAGGTGATAGAATGGCACTACATAGTCTGGGCTGTGGTCCTGGGACTCTAGCTGTTCGAAGGTACTAATAGGGGAATATCTAGACAGAGGTTGGGGAAAAGATGGCATGGATCCTGAAACCAACCAAGCTTCTAAACAGTGGGACCAATCACATCGAAAATCAGCAAGAATGGTAAGAGCGTGGATTTGGGAATAAGATCTGCCCTTCATTCCCAGGACTGATACTTACTGGCCTGGGTGGCCTTGGCCAAGGCACTCGATCCTTTTCAGTTTCCTCAACTGTTAGGTGAGTAAAATAAAGTTTGCACTATCTACCCTACTGCATTGTGGGGAGAGTAATTGCAAAACTCAAAGTGCTAGATAAGAATGAGTTATTATCACATTCCAGCTGAAAAATGATGCTGAAGAAAGAATTTTGAGCATCTTAGGCTGCTCACAGGATGCTAGTACTTTTGGAAAGTGAACAAGTTTCTAGAGTCTAGCCTTCAACCCTAAAGGCTCAGAAACTCAATTTTATCAATTTACCCAGAGGTAATCAGGCAGTGAAAAATCTATTACACTAACCAAACTCACAAGAGACTGACTTATTGACTTGAATAACAGTTTATTACCTCAAAATGCTAGACACATGTGGACCAAGACATAGTACCAGTCACTGGCACTGGTAATAATCATTACAGTGTCATCATGACCACATCCAAACCCTGCAGGGGACCAAGGGGACGGAGGGGAGTTTTTCAAGTCATTAAATTCTGTAACCCAACATTTCCATGGTTCATATGGAATCAGAAAAAGAGAGACATTAATTCTGGTCCAGTTCCATGATTTAGTCTGTGAAGGGAACTGTAGGTGTGGAAGCTTCTTCCCTAGATTCAAGCTGACAATCTGCTCATGTTTACTCAGCTAATGTTAGCCATGCAGACTCTCTAGTCAGATGGTAATAAGGGTTAATTCCATCAAGCCTCATAAATTGTTCCCCTCTATTCTAGAGACTTTTCTATCAAAAGATTCAGATCCAGTGGCCCCAAATCAGACCCAGAGGGGCCTTTCTCCTGGACAAGGCTGAAGACACACTGACAAATTCTTACTCTCCAACATTCTTATTTGGGTATTCCTGCTTATGCACCAAAAATTTCTGTCTCAACTGGGTTTTTTCATACCATATTATAATTTCCTAAATTATAGTTTTGTTATTTGTTTTTATCTTTCAAATCAAAGCTTCCTTTTGGGGGAATCTTATTGGTCCCCTCTGCAGAAATTAGGAAACAATACATTTAAAAAAACCATCTCAGTCTGGGTTATTTTTGCAGATGATTAATCCTATTCCTTTTAGTTTTCAAAGGATGTAGAACTGAAAGGGAACTAGTCTGTCCAATTCTCCCACAGAAATGAAGAGACTTATTGAAGGTCACTCAAGCAGTCAAAAAGCAGAGCTGGCATTCAAACCTCAGATCCTTTGATTCTTAATCGAATGGTTTTTCTGTGATGCATGCAACCCCTCTGGATTCGGCTATATAAAGCTGACCCTTGAACAGTGATATTTTCTGACGTTGTCCTTTGATTCTAGAAGTTTACGCTATTAAGAGGCTAAAAAGAATCATATGTACTGACACATATCATAGCAGTGTTTGTAAGATCTGGAGACCTGAGCAAGACCAAGCCTACACCACAGCAGTCTTGTGTAAGTGGCCAACTACATGAAACCTCAGGGAATTACTCCCCTGAGGAAAAAAAATCCTCTTCTACTGTCTAGCCACTCACTGATGCCTGAAATTCCTTTCACAAGAATCAAAGCCTTTCATTTCACACTCAGATAAGGTTTGTATTAGCTAGAAGAGAGACCTCTTAAGCACATTTGAGGCTTTATTATTATGACAAAATTAAGATCTTAAACTTGTATGGACATAGAAAAAAATTTTAATAAGATGTACATACAAACATGGGGTAAAAACTCATCACTAATTGCCCTAGGCTTTACCTTTATAGGAAGCCTAGATATAAATGTTACTCTCCCAAAGAGGAAAGAAGTGTATCATAGATAACCAGTATGCCCTGACTGTCTAGGAATCTACATTTCCCCCAAGTAATTTGACCGTGCTCCCCTGCTGCAAAGTACTGCATCTTTACAAAGATGGATACAAAGCAGAGAAGAGAATGGGGGAAAGGAAAGAGAAAGAAAAAAATCTTAATAAATGCTTGTTAATGGATGGATGGACGGACGGATGGATGAATGGATGGATGGATGGATGGATGGATGGATGGATGGATAAATAGATTTGTAAAAAAAAAAAACCCAAGGCCATTGAAAGAGCTGAGTTGGAATTTGAGGTAAGCATTGTCCTTTTTTACCCTGTGGTTGCATACTGAGGAGTAGATAAAGGCATACCAAATATTTATACTATTCCCCAGGGCTATACTCACATGGTCTCCAGAAAACTACTCCAGTATTGAGATACTTTATGAGTCAACATCCAGCAAAAACCACAGCTCATGAGCCTCTACCAATGTATTTGATTTTAATAGACCAACCAAAGTTCAAAGGAAAAGACATCTATCATTAGTAGTAATCATTATAGTGATAATTTTCCTTAAATTTCGTTATTAATAATATTAGCTCATATGATTCCATTTCATTCTCAATATCCCTTTCATGTAAATGCTATTATTATTCTCATTTTATAAAAGCATAGAGTGAGACTCAGAGAGATTAAGTGACTTACCTAGAGTCACACAGCTTAGTGTCTAAAGAAACATTCAAACAGATCTTTCCCCCTCAGAGTCCTGTACTCTGTTTACTGCATCATTCTGTCTTAATAGCAGAACAAATGACATGAAAGTTTTGATTCAATTCAATAGACGTTTCTTAAGTAAATAGTATGTGCCAGGCACTGGGGATACAAAGACAGTCCCTACCCTGAAGATGTTTACAATCTAATCTGAATGATTTACACACACACACACACGCACACACGCACACACACAACCTTCCATGTTTCCACACAAATGTGGTAACACATTTCAGAGAATGCAGATAGAAGAGCACATTTTCCCAACCAGAGAACACCAATGGTTGGGGTGACACATCCAGTACTGAAAAACTGTCAGCACCCTCATAATAGCATCACACTCCTTTCTATGTGGTCCTTTCTTTCCTGAGCATCTCTGCTGCTGCTGCTGCTGCTGCTGCTGCTGCTGCTGCTGCTGCTGCTGCTGCTGCTGCTGCTGCTGATGATGATGATGATGATGATGATGATGATGCTCTCTGCTGGTCATCTAGCTACTCATCATCTAATTGGTTCAATAAGTCTTTATTTCAAGTTTCTAGAATATGCCAAGTCCTTCTACTGTACTAGGAGCTAGGAATACTTCCATATGACTTTTGCCACACAGGGATAGATTCTGCCAGTTCTTAAACTTGGTGATCCCCAGAGAAATCAATAGCTCTTTTGTGATGTCACCTTTAGGTATTTTTGAATCTGTCTTTTGAACTTCTTTTCTCCTGCTGTTGCTTTGGTTCTCTTAGTCTAAACTCTTGTATGGGTTATGTTCCAAAATTCCTTCTAACTACTCTCATATCCCTGGGATCACTAACTTGTGTCTTTTTCAAATTATCTCTGAGATATCATTTGACAAAACTGCAAAGGATCCAAGTAAAACCAGAGTTAAAGGGATTTCTTTCAAATCCCCACGATGTCCCCAGTGTTCATAAAATTAACTTGAAAATACTGAAAAGGGCCAGCCAAGAAGAGCTGGTGGGTTGGGGGCTGCTGCCCTACTTCCTAGGAGTGACCAGACTCATTGTAGTCGCTATACATATCAAGAGCGATCCAAGTTTCTGTACCTCTCCTGGAGCTGTGACTGTGATACTAGACAGTAAGAAGTGGGAGCTAAATGGGAATTCCCAAGCCATGCAGAACAGGATAAGTGAACATCACAATAAGGTAAAAGTGATTGATAGAGGACATTCTTTCTTGGGAGGAATTTGGCATAAGTGAGGGAAAAGGACCCCAAAATGGAAGGGTGGGGTCACCTCACTGACATCACAATTTTCCTAAAATCTTACCTTGGAGTCATTATGTTGCTGCTCTTTCCTCTGTTAAATGTAATATCTTCAGTATCTCTTAATTATTAAAATTGGTGTAATGAAAATATGAGGCAGCTTTCATCAGACCACAATTGCGTTTCTGAAAAGCTAGGTATAAGTTGGTTTTTTGTGACCCCAATCTCATTTTAACCGAGAATTTGAACCAAATAAAGTCTTTCTATCTCTAATACAAGGATTACACGTGATTCATGAAATACCAGTTGATTTCAGACTCTGTTGAGAGAATATTTTGCAATCTTTGTTTTTTCTTTTTGTTTTTTAATCTATAGATCTGATGCCTAGTTTACTACATGTGATTTCTTTGGTTTTTAATGTCTTTAAAAAAGAATTTGATTCATCAATACAGTAAAAAAAAAGAAATGAAGATTTATATTTGGTCTGATTTGAGAGCCAGGAAATTAATGTTGTTGAACTAGGAGCAATACCTACCACCAGCCCAATCAGGAAGCATGACATGAGACTCCATCATGCAGATATAAATTCTCTAAGATAATCAGGGAAACTGGAAAGTCCTAGCCACAAAGGCTAACTTTTTCTTAAAAGGCATAAGATTTGATTGGTCTTGAGTAGGAGGTGGGGACGTGGGCCCTCCAGACCACATATGGCCCCCACCTCTGGTCTAAAGGACTATGGCTTGAACCTTTGAAGCAGCCTCCCTGTAATCTATGACATAAAAGTCCAACACATGAGTAACCAAGACTAGGATTGATAGACCCTGCAAGGCCTCGTGAGTCAACACCCCCTCTTGACCTGGCATGCCTCTGCATGTGAAGAAATGGGAGTCCTGGGAGCTTCATTCATTTCTATGCTATTCATTTCCTTCTAGTCCTGAACCTAAACTGCCAGACTGCCCACTGGAGGGCCCAGCCCTGGCTATTGTCTTGATTGGGTCTCATAGTTTTGTTTCTTTTCTGTTGAAATCCCTGATTTCAAATGGAGATCATTATTTTATGGTAAATATTCACAGGAACCATGGAGGAGTTTACTCCAACTCCATCGTGGTACCAGGGAGGAAAGCTGAAAACCAAAGGGTGGATATTAATGTCACACAACTAGTTAGTAGCAGAACTTATCAAATCCAATGCAGTAAGTCATTATTAAGCACCAACTGTGTATATGACACTAACATTACAACAAAATAAAATTTAACTTCAACTCAAGCTACTACATTGTACTACCAGGATGCAACATGTAAACAGATAATATACATGTAATTATTTGAGAAGCAGCAAAAGAATATTTAACAAGTAAAAGGATCAGGAAAATCTCTTGGACAGCACATGAGACGAAAGAAGCTGAAGCTCTAAGACCTTAGGTGACTTGTCCATAGTCACACTGATAGTAAATTCTAAGAGGCCCAGATCTCTCTTAACTACAAATGTAGTAGTCTTCCCACACTGCACTTTCAAAAGAGAGTAAGACATGACCCCTGACCTCAAGGAGTTTACATCTACTTAGAGACACAAGGTATTAACATATGAAAAGCCAAATAGCAAAACATGATTTCAATAATGGTTTAAAACTGATAGAACAGTCTGTGATTAATTTCTAAAGGAGAGTTGCCCACTAAGTGATATCCCTGTGGGCTGGGATGCTCAGAGATAGCACATGATCTTTATTTAGCTTTTTTTTTTGGGGGGGGGGTTGTTTTCTCCCTAAGGATTTTGCTACCACATGCTACAGGAAGGAATATTCAGGGAACCTTGTGTTAATTCTGGTCCTCAGTACCAATTATAAAACACTAGTCCTTCCTCTTTCTTGGCTCTTCTTCCTTTATATCCCCTTTCTATTAGGCCTTTGAAGTGATGTCATCGTCTATCTCTCTAGCTGCTGGTTTCAGCTGGCAAAATTACAAGTGGTGCCACTGCCTTTCAGAATCTGCTGTTCCTTCCTTTCTCAGTGTGGAAATGCAGGGCCTGACTCTTCCCCTCCATGTATATGGAGGAGAGAGCAAGGCTGATGTCTTTGCACAACTCTCCCTCATTCAAATTCAATTCACTTGAAAGTCAAGACATCACCCTCCTGACGTCACAGGTTCTCTGCAAGAACAAACAACAACCCCCACCTCCCTACCCCTCCCACACGTACCAATCCTTTCTCCTAGGCTTCTGGTACTCTTCCCCAAGGTTGCAAATCTTGATACCTCTGAACTTAGGAAAACTCATTTCTCTCCATGATAATCTCCATCATGGTTGATTTGCCAATTCACTATTAAACAATCAATTATCCCACACTTATTAACACTCAATGTGTAACTGGGATGCAAATACAAAAAAGGAGCTAGCCCCTAACCTCAAGGAACTCATACTCTACTAGAAGGATGAAAAATTTTCATAGATAAGTGAATATAGGATTACACAAAATAAATACAAAATAATTAGACATAGGGAGAATCAAGCAAGGTCTCTTGAAGAAGGTAGTACTTGAGCTGAGTTTTAGGAGGATCCCAGAGTAAAGGTGAGCTAGAGTGTTCTAGGTACAGCAAAAAGGCTTTGCAAAGGTGCTAAACCAGAAGATGGAAAATATCTAGATTAAAGTGGCTGGCTGAAACCCTAGAAGAAATTTCATTTTCTATCCCCTGCCTTACACTATTATCTAAGTTTCCTTGCTCTTTAGGAGACTAGACCTTGATAAGACCCTCTATGAGCAAGATTGCCCCATGCTGCTATTAGAATCTGCTTATTTTGCAAAGCAAATCTTCTGCATTAGTTCAGATACTATGCCCATTGGCCCATCTCTGGCTCCTGGCTTCCTAGCAGAGTTGAAGCAAGAAAGTACTTAGATTCAATGACACTGGGTCTTCCTCCCATTGAGGTCAGAGTTGGGAGAGTTGATTCAGATTTTAAAGAATTCACTTAGACCTTCTCTTTAGACAATGAAAGGTTTATTGATGCAAAAGCATAAGGGCCTGAGATTTAGCAAGAAGCTAAACAAAGGCACTGATATTGGAAAAGAACCAGACTTATACAGACAGAAAGCTATACAGCCTATAGGATGATGATATAATTTTTAGGGTTTCTAATGGGAGTTGGAGATTTAGGGACAAGATGAAGAAGATAGATTACACAAGATAAGGAGGAGGAAAGGGAAAATTTTATGACCCAGGATGGGGGGAGACAAGGAATTTTATGTTCCAGGATAAGGGGGAAGTTTTATGGTCTTCCAAAATAAGAAGAGACTTTAGGGTGCCTTCAGGTTAGAGAATAAACTAGGGGCTTCACAAAGTACTGGAAAAGCAACCCTTAATATTATTTTTAACCATTAGGGATCCACATCACTCCCACTTCCCCTTTATCCCCTAGAGAATTATTTAGTAAAATCTAGACTTACAATTACAACTGTAGTAACTGAAGGTCCAGTGAAGCTCACAGAGAAGTTATCTCAAAAAAGATTATCCCGGGTTCAAGATACTCTTGGGTCTATCATCTCTACAACTCATGAGCTCCCTCTTACATGTTAGTCAACCAGAAAAGACAACTAATTCAAAGCAAAGGCATTTAATAAAAAACTTTAGTGAGAAGAATAACAATAAACCATTTTCTCCATAAACCTGGGGCATATCTTCTCCACAAAAACAAATACCTATTACTTGGAATAGTGGACTCTCCTAGGATACATTTATGGCCAACCTACATATGAAAGAGTCATTCATCTCCAACAATCTTGTTACATTCTAGTGATGTCATCATGTTCCTCCTACCAGAAATTACCTTGATGTAATCACTATCTCTGCCATGCACTGCTCCACTAAATACATAGTCTCTATAAGACGATGTTTTGTTAGCTATATCTCTTCTGGACACTGCTCCTCCACTGGACATGTAGTCTCTAATGGACCCTGCCAAGCATCACTCCACTAGACAAACCACCATGTGCCTTCTTGCTGAAATCCTGTCTGTATATTCCCATTGAAAAGAGTAGCCTCTGCCCTGCCCACTGAGGGCACTATCCACTTAGCTTCTAGATTAATACCCCATGTCTTTAGAAAATCAGGGATCCTTAGTTGTGAACCAGCAAAAGTCCTCTCTTGGAACAGCAATAATAATAATAAATCTACCCTGCTTTTTTCCCCTTAGGTGACCTATCTTCTTCCTCTCAAAGACTTACCTATAACAGGTAGTCATCTCCAGGAGGAGATTCTTTGCCCTGGACACTAAGCTCTTTACAGAGCTAACAGTATACTTCTAGCTAAACAGCTAATGCCCCAGGCTTGAGCCAATCTTTTAAACAATTCTTTTTTTGGTCTGGGACTCTGGGCATCCTGTCAGAGACCTCCTTCTAACTTAGGAAGACAAACCATATGCCTCCCTAATTTAACCTGCAATGACTAGATCATCTAGTCATCATCACCCATGTAGAGGCGGGCTACTGTCCTGATAAATTGCCAAGAACCGTTAGGTCTCCCAATTCCGAAAACCCCTTTTGCTCTTTCATGCACATTATTGGAGATGGGGGGTAGGAAGAAGATAAAACTAAGCCCACGGGGCTTCTCCTTGCTTGGGCACACACCTACAATCCTTAAACAGTACAGAGCAATAGAATATTCTGGTCTACCCATGATGGCAGAGTAACAAATTCTATGAACTAAGGCCTTGAAATGTAGCAAAGTGAAGCATCCCATTGTACTATGAATAACTCTTCCATTTTTCCTCCCATACAAACCTACAGACCCCTAAACACACAGGGAAGAAAAGACACAAATTATTCAGATAGTAAGTCTAGATATTGGGGCAGCTAGTTGGCATAGTGGAAATTGTGCCAGGCTTAGAATCCAGAAGTTGTTGTTCCTTCATTTCTGTCATGTCTGACTCTTTGTGATGCATCTGGGATTCTCTTGGCAGAGATACTGGAGTGGTTTGCCATGGCCTTTTCCAGGGAAGTTAGGGGTCAGGAAGACCTTAGTTCAAATCCATCCTCAGACACTCATTGATTATGTGACCCTGGGCAAGCTATTTAACCCTGTTTGCCTTAGTTCTCTCATCTATAAGATGAGCCGGAGAAGGAAATGACAATTTCCTTTACTTTAAAATATTTTAGCATCTTTGCCAAAAAAAAAAAAGGTTGGGGAAGGATCACAAAGAGTCATGTTGCTGAGGTCAGAGTTGGGAGAGATGGTTCAGATGTGAAAGAATTCACTTAGATGATTTTCTCCTAACCAAGGGGAGCTTTATGATATAAAAGCAGCAGGCCTGAGATTTAGTAAGGAGCTAAATAAAGGTGCTGATATAGTAAAATAACCAAACTTATAAAGACAGAGAGCTGTATAGCCTATAGGATGATGATGTAATTTTTATTGTTTCTAACGGGGGTTGAAGATTTAGGGACAGGATGAGGAAGATGGATGACACAAGATGAGGGAGACAGAGGAAATTTTATGACCCAGCATGGGGGAGAGAAGGAATTCCATGGTCCATTACAAGGGGGAAGTTTTATGATATTTCAAGGCAAGAGAAGAGACTTTGGAAGGACTTCAGGTTAGAGAATAAACCAGGGAAAGAGTAATTTGACCCTTAGGGCAGCTTTGTATCCACATCAGTCAGACACAGAATATGACTAAACAACAACAATGAAGTCTAGATATTCATATACACTGTTCTTTTAAGTTAGCACTTACCCATAGTGCTGTAACAGATCTTCCTAAACACAGGCAGTCTAAGAGTTTGAGTTCCAGATTTTGTTTCTATGACATTACCCATCCAACCACCTTGTTTCAAAGAAATATTGCATCCAGAATGACTAAGTTAGACAGACTAACCTCTCTATGCAGGGCAGGGAGTTCTCTGAAGAGAAAACACTGTCATATATCTTTGACACTGCATCTTGGAGCACATTCTGTATGGTTCTTGTAGGGTCAGGCTCAGTACAATACTACGTCAACCTTCCCCAGAAAAAGTGTCCTGAGTTTAAATTCTTTCCAATCTGAGACTAAATTCTTTTGATAGCCATTAAAATTATATGAGCAACTTCATGCAATTTTAATGTCTTCTTCCACAGGATTCCACTGGAGAAATCCTCCCCTGGAGGGCATCATTGATCATCCTAAGTAGATACAACAAAGCATTTCAAGACACAAGTTTAACCAGAAAGAAAATGAAATGAATATTTCATTAATGTTAGATCACCTGGTGGGAATTTTTTCAATGGTTTATAAAACCAACCCACTATATCCTGTCCTTGTAAATAGCACTGACCAAATGATAATCACTTGGATTTTTTCAGGCAGTTTTCTCAGAAAGATGCTGGGTAGCCTCCTTATAAATCAATGATCTCAAGATATATTCCAGGTGATTGTTAAGGTCAGTGGTTCTATTATCTTTTATTTTTATTTTTGCTTTTTGGAGGGGGGAAATGCAGGGCAATTAGGGTTAAGTGACTTGCCCAAGGTCATATGGCTAGTAAGTGTTAAGAGTCTGAGGTCAAATTTGAACTCAGGTCCTCTGAGAACTCCAGGGCCAGTGCTCTATTCACTGTGCCACCTAGTCACCCTTTGTGGTAGTTCTATTATCTTAAAAATCTTCCTTTAAGCCTCAAAAATTCCTGTCAGAGAACAGTCAAATGACAAAGACCCTGAGGCTTATCGAGGTACAATTAAACAATCAGCAAGTAAACAAGCATTTAGGCAGGTGGGTATCATAGTGCATAGAGCAATGGACCTAGAGTCCAGAAGACTTGTGTTCAAATCCTACCCTAAACACTAACTAGGAGTGGTTAGGTGGTGAAGTTGATAGAGCACTAGCTTTGGAATCAGGAAGACTCATCTTCCTAAGTTTAGATCTGACCTCAGACACTTACTAGTTGTGTGACCCTGGCCAAGTCACTTGACCCTGTTTGCCTCAGTTCCTCATCAGTAAAACGGGCTGAAGAAGGAAAGGGCGAAGCAGTCTGGTATCTTTCCCAAGAAAATCCCAAATGAGGTCACAAAAAGTCAGAGTGATAGTATAATTCTTCACGAATTTCCTAGAATAACAACAAAATCCTCAAAGCCTTTAGTTATAAAGGAAGTCCTTTGACGTGCCCAGGTGTTGAGTGCTTCTCTCTTCACTGAATCCATCAGTACTGACTTTCACTGAGGCAGGAAGGCAGCACAGTGAATAGAGTGCTGGGCCTGACATTGGGGAAACATGCGTTCCAAACCAGTCTCAGGTGTATGTCCTTGGGCAAGTCACTTAACCTTTGCTTGCCTCAGTTCCCTCACTTGTAAGATGGGGGTAATAGTAGCACCAACCTCCCACGGTTGTTGTGGGCATCCAATGAGGTGCTCAAGGCGGAGCACTCCGCGAAGTGTCTGGTATACGATAAGCGTGGCTGTTAATTGTTAGGGAGAGCCTATATGACTGCCTTGACAAAGACTCTGGAAAATTGGTCACTGCCAATCGACAGCTTCAGAATAGCTTCTTTTTGTTCTGATTAATCTTTCCTCATGGAATAGAAAAACATTTATTAAGTACTTACTTACTATGTGCCAAGCCCTGTGCTAGGGATAAAAACAGAAAACTGAGCCGGTGGCTTACATTTTAATTGAGGCAGACGGCACATAAATTACGGTTCAGTTCATGGTCCATGTAAGGGACAGGGGGTGCTTAAGCTCTGGCAGTGAAATTTCAGTGTAGAAAGTCAGGCTTTGAGGACCTTGAGAAGCCCATTGGTTGGGCAGATGGGGAAGGGAAAGGCCCTCTTCAGTTGAAAATGGCAACGGCCCTGGCCTGACTGGGGCTTGTTTTCCCTTATTAGAATGTAAAGTTCTGGGCATCAAAAATTGACTTTCTTTTTATATTTTGATCCCAAGCACTTAGTAGAATACCTGGCACATATTACATACTTTATAAATGCTTTTTTTACTTGTTCATTCATTCATATCTAAGGCATTTAACCTTGTCAAGAGTACACAATGAGTTAGGACACAGATGAAAAGAAGGCACAGTTAGTAAGAAATAGATTTTTCTGGCTCCAAATACCAATGAATGTCTCTAAGAAGAATGAAACTTATGCATGATGTATTCAAAGAAAAGTGTTACAAAATCGTGCTACATATTTGGAAAGTATAAATACCAGTAAATTGTTAGAACTTGTGTGTATAGATTTTTGTCTCTCAAAAAGGATAAATGCAGGGTGTATGCAACACCCTAGGAATGATTGTCTATTTCATCCACGATACATGAGTTTAAGCACCTGCTATGTTCTAGGTAGGACAGCTAAGTGGCACAGTAGACAGAATGCTAAGCCAGAATTCAGGGAAGATTCATCTTCTCAAGTTCAAATCTGGCCTCAGACACTTATTAACTGTGACCCTGGGCAAGTCACTTAACCCTGTTTGCCTCAGTTTCTCATCCGTAAAATGAACTGGAAAGGGAAATAACAAACCACTCCAGTGTCTTTGTTGAGAAAATTCCCTAAGTGAGGTCACAAACAATCAGATACTACTGGTACAAGTACACAACAGCAGCATGTTCTAGGGGCATGGGAAGGAAGGAAGGAAGGAAGGAACAATCTCTTCTCTCAAAGAATTCACATTCTATATCTAACTAGGAATCAGAAACCTTCAATGGTTGTCAAAGTTCTTCAGGACAAGTGTTTCTCTGTTTATTGTTTCCTTGACTGGGTTCACTCCAGGCCCTCTGGGATTTTGAAAGTCAATACCTAAAGAGGTTTTGGCTTTGGCAGGAGGAGTAAGGAAGTCTAGAACTTAGCACTCTCTCCTGAGAGTCTTCCTAGAATCATAATCTGAATTTTTCCAGTCTAACATTACTGAATGTAATGGGTACCCTGAGGTCACAGACTTTACCTAATATCTCTGCTTTGGCGACAAGAGCCACTTTTGTCTATAATTTGACCTGTTGAGTCTGAGGATGCAAAGAAGACATTCAGAGACCCACAACCACTGAAACAATCAGTATATCTCTTGGCTACAAGATTATCTAAAAGAGACCTTCCACCAGGTCATGGGCCAGCTCAAGAGAACTAAGTGTTAAATTTCCAGTGTGAGCACTTACACCTCAGAAATCAGCAAACACTATAATTAGGGCTTGATATATTGTTTTGTTGATTGCCTAGACTCAAGAAAGTGATAGAGAAAATGTTAATGATGAACATTAAATTTAAAGTGGGCTTTGTTTTTTTTGGAGAAAAAAATTTTACCAGCATACCACTTCCTACTACCCAGCTGTGATCTTAGCTTAGAAAAGCTCTGATAGAGCTAGATGCTCAAATTCATTGTTGAGATTTTCAGTGAGTTGATAGGATTCTGTAAAAGAAAAAAAAAATCTCAGTTTGGAACAAACACAAGGTAAGCAGGCAGATGGAAAGCAACCCCTATCAAGCTGCTGAAAGAATACTTGACAACCTGCCAGTTTACAAGATAGCCCCAGAGAACGGCCACGGTTCTGTAAAGATAATACATCAAAATCACCTATTGTCTGTTGGAAAGTTAGTCCAACTCCCTCATGAGCAGGAACAAAGGAGTGATGGACAGTCAGCAAAGCAGGCCTTGAGATGAAAAACCGTCTCACCCATTGCAGAGAAATTATCAGAACTAGATAAGAGCTCAGGAGATGACTAAGATGAGGTAGGAACTCCGTGGTTAGTACCTCTGAACCAAGTCTGACCAGGCTTTGGTCCTTGAAAGGGCATATGTTCCTACAAGAGAGGATGGCTGAATCCAGAGGCAGCCCTGATTTTGCCTAATAGCCAAATTATGGAGAAATCTAAGGAAGAGAGGGAATCCATAGAGCCTGGCAACAATGACAGTCAGACTTCCAAGTTCCAGGCTGACCAACAAGCTGGAAGATTCAAAATTTTCATCAGTTATCACTAGATCTCAAGAAAAAAAGAATTATGCAAGCAAGGTAGATTAATCAGAGCTGACTTCATGCAGATGGGGAAAAAGTAAGAAATCTAATCTGATAACAGCATTATAAACTAATACTAGAGAGCATTAATCCTTAATGTGATACCTCATTACATTTACCCCTCCCCATGCTCCCACAGGGAGCAGAAACTGACCCATGTTAGTCAGTGCTTTTGGAATCATACAAGGATTCACCCCACATTGCAGAGACTCTGTCAGCATACTTAATCCCTACAGGACGCTGACCTTAGAGCAACAAGAAGCAGATATTGACTGCCAACTCAAGAAAAAAGGAGGAAAAGAATCAGTCTTCTTTCTGCCTGAGGTAGCCCCCAGGATAGTAAATCCAAGGTTGCAGAAACTCTTACTCAGCTCAGTCAAGAGAGAACTAAGTTGAATGCCAGCACTTGTGATTGCAACAAAGCCTGAAGAAAAGGCCATGGAAATTTATGTGGGCCCAGTTCTGTGCTCCTAAAAGCTACTCAGGGCAAGAACCAGGCTAGTGAAAAGTACCTCCTCAGGTAGCTTTCCAAGTTCCAAAGTGGTTAGAGAGGAATTTTTCAGGGAAACAAAGTACAGAGAAACACCTGTCCCACAGCTCTTCTGCAATCACAAAAGCTTTCTGGTTCCTGGTTCGGTATAGAATGTAAACTCCTTAAGAGTAGGCTTTGTTTCTTTTTTATTTTTCTCTTTTCTTTCTTTCTCTCTTTCTTTCTCTCTTTCTTTCTCTCTTTCTTTCTTTCTTTTTATTTGTCTTTGTGTTCCAGTACCTGGAAGAGAATAGGCTGCTTAATGATTGAATAATCTTATGCATCCCCCAGTGCGGGAAGAGGCTGAGGTCACTTTACGATAAAGCCTCAAAGGAATATGCCCATCAAGAGATGAGCAGTCAGAAAGCAAGAGATGGGGAAATATTTTTAAAAAATTAAATCCCCAATGATCTCAGGAATAAAAAAAAATTCAATTAAAGTCCTAGAGCACAAGTGACAAATTAGCAAAAAAGATACTAAAATTAAGAGTGAGATCAAATACAAGGGAAAGGGCATATGAATAACACAAGACTATTTGACACACATTATAAAAAGCAGAAAGGAATGGAATAATGTGCTCTGAAGAGCAATGGGACTCAGGATGCAGAACAGTGCTACCTACCCTGAAAATCTGAGCTTAACCATGGAGGGGAAAGATAGATTTCAATAATAAAGAAGAGCTTGAAATGTTTTTTTAGAAAGAAAATAAAAATTGAAGAAATTATTTGCTTCTCAAACACTCAAAACAACAAAAATGCAGGAGGAATATATAAATGCAGCAGAAAAAGACAGCAATAGAATGAATAAGATTTATTTTCCAAATATACACAAGGAAACAAAGGTGAAGGCAGAAATCTGGTAAAGGTAACTGTGAAGAGATAGACAAGGGATATTATTCAACACCTTGAAAAGCAATGTTGTTATTTTTAGTGGGACTGCATTACTATGGAATGGTACATGAAAGGAGAGAAGGGTAATAGAGTAGCATGTGGTATGCTGGAATCAAATCAAGGGCTAGCAATGAAGGCAAGGTGGCTTCTGTCATCTCAGAAAGAGTCTAGCGTGGGATAGGTGAGGAGTGGAGGAAGACTAGAAAGGAAAAAGAAATGAAGTCTTACTCTGGCAGTAGGAGGAAATTCCACTTGTTAATATTTCTATAATTGAAGAAGGTTGGTCTTTGAAAGGAGATGAGGACCTTATATTAGGTGTGGCCTGGGGGATTTGATGTTTGTAAAGTCGACATGTCCTACTTTGGGAAGGAAGGAGTTGGAACCCCTGCAGGCAACTAGAATCTAAAAGAGTGAGAAAGCAAAAAAGGAAAAAAAGGTAACCAAGAGAAGGTATAGACCAGTGATGGGCTGCATAATTAAGAAAGTGGTAGGGGAAGCAGGAGGAAAAAAAGAACTAATAAATGAAAGCCCAAAGGAAAAGAGGTAACAAATGAGAAGAGAGATCAGGAGTAGGGGGACAAGGGATGGAAATTTTTTTAAAATACAATTAAAGTAACTGCAGAAACATAATGCTGTATTTAGAGCAGAAGTGGGAATCACAGGCTCAAAAAATTAATTTTAGAGACTAAAGAAAATATTAACCTAATTCATAACTTTAAGTGTGAATGGATTAAATAATCCAATAAAACAAGGAAGAGGGAAAGACTGGGTTTTTTAATCTACACTCTGTTGCTTACAAGACACGTATTTTTAAAACAAAGACACAAAACTGAGAAAACAGAAAAATTACTATGCATCAAGTGAACACAAAAAAGTAAGAGTATGTTGACATCTGACAATGCAAAAACAAACATTTAAAATATAAAAAGGAAATTATATTATGTTGAAAGAAAACATAAACAATAAACCAATATCAATAATAAACTTATATGTTCCAAATACCTTAGCATTGAAATTTACAAAGGAAAATTTATCTAAGCTTCAGGAAAACACAGACAGTAATACAGTAGTGGTAAGAGACTTCAATACCTCTCTCCTAGTTTTGGATAAGCCTAACAGAAGGATAAACAAAAGGAAATATATAAAACTAAATAAATTTCTGGAGAGGTGATTGTTTAAAAAATGATTGTTATAGACTTTTATGAACTAATGTGAAACAACAAAGTAGGACAAGGAAATACCATGCACAATATCTAAAATCTATAAATGAAAGAATAATGAAACAAAACAGCCTACCATGTAGCTGTAACAATATTTTTTTAAGTCTTCTAAATGGGACATCAAAAGATTATACATATTTCTCAATACCACATGAAACTTTTGCAAAAATTGACCATGTACTAGGGTACAGAGAAATTATAAACAACTGAAGTCAGCTGCTGCACAAGCTTCAAAGTCTTACTCTTAAAGCCAGTAAAACCAAATAGATGTCTATCAAAGGTGACCAAGACTATTCCTTCTACTGAGGAACCCAGCACATAGACAGGGAATGAGGATTTTTTGGTACTGTTTGGTACTGTCAAAAAGCATCATTTATAGAAGAAATAGTTTGGAATCAAAAGATCTCACTTCTAAATTTTACTTACAAGCTAAAGGGAAGGACCTCAGTTTCTTCACTTGGAATACCGCATTGACCTAGAAGACTTCTATGGTCTATTCCAGCTCTCTGTTTATGAATATTTAGTCCCTGGATACTTTGAATTCTTGCTTGTACTAAGGAGTGAAGACAAATAGGAAAAAGTTAGATTCAACCTCAGAGAGGCTTATATTCATGGCCTCTCTTACCAAAACATTTCAAATCATTAATTTATTCTCTTCCCTCTACCCACCCATATATCCAGTCAAAATTCTACCCATCCTTCAACATTCCAGCTCAGATTCCTCCTTCTCTGAGCCATCTGTTTGTCCTAAGCCAAAATTCTCTCCCTACCTTTGAATTCAGACAACAATCCCTAGCTACGGCACATCTGATACTTTCTATAGACTGAATATTTACCCATTACTTTAACTGTGAACTAAATTTTCATGTATTTATGATTGTCTAATTAAATTAATGTTGTGGGTGTTACACTAACAAAATAAATATTTATTTTGGAATGATTAAACAAAACATGGTAACTTAATATAACAGAATATAGTGCATCATAAGAATCAATAAATTAGAAGAATTCCAAGTCTCGGGAAGACTTCTATGAATTAATGCAAAACAAAGAAATAGAACAAGGAAATACCATGCACAGTGTCTGAAATGTGTGATTGGAAAGAATAATGAAACAAAACAGCCTGCCATGTAGTTACAATAATAATCAAGCTTGGCCCTGGAGAAAAGTTGAGAAAATAGAAGTTCTTTCTTTCTTGCTTGAAGTGGGAATATTGCATCTGCTATTAAGACATGACAGATGTCATGACTCATTCTATATCATTGTTGTTCAGTCATGTCCAACTCTTCATGAACCCATCTGGGATTTCTTGTCAAAGATACTAGAGTGGTTTTCCATTTCCTACTCCAGTTCATTTTTACAGATTAGGAAACCAAGGCAAATAGAGTTCAGTGACTTGCCAAGAATCACACAATTACTAAGGTCTGAGGCCAGATTTGAATTCAGGAAGTTAAGTCTTCCTGACTTCAGGCCTAACACTTTATCCTCTGCTCCACCAAGCTGCCATGATGGCTCATTTTGCTGAACTGCTTTTTCTTTGCAAGGGATGGCTCACTGGAGGGGAAAGAAAGTAAAGATATATTTAGAAATAAATATGACATAAAAACAAGTATAAATATTTTTATAGGAAGAAAAGAACTGTCTTATCTCCTCTACTAGATTATAAAATAAATGAAGGCAGTCTCCCATCATCAATTCCTGTGAGTGGTCAGACACAGACCATGGATAAATGAAGCCTTTAGTGATAAGTAGAGTCTCCAGCTGCTTTGAAGTGAAAGTCACAGGGGTATGTGCTGATGGCCTCCAGGGAAGGTGTCAGCAAGTTTCCTCAGCATTTCAAGGAAGAGGCTCAGGAGTTCAGCTCTTTAATTCTCTCAATGTCGATACTAGCCCAAGTTTCCAGGCATCCATGATTGGCTTCAAAAATCATTGGGCAACTACAGCAAATTAGACAATTATATCTCATATTATTTGTGTTCATTGGTCTTCTAATTATTACATCTTGTCTGTTTTGGTCTGTTAATAAATTAAACTTGTCCATCCCCAGTAAAGCAGAGAGCCCAATAATGAGCAAAGCAGAGGAAATTATATAGAGATCAGTGGTTTAGCTAAATGAAGCAGATTGCCTTCATTAGTCAACTAGGATGTCATTTTGTGTCATTAGATGGTACTTGTTTATATGTCTAGTTTGTTTTTGCTAAATAAAACTGGTAATGTTGTATACAAGAGTCTTGTCTAGATCTAAACCCCAGCTCTGACAGTACCTTGAGCAAGTCACTTAACTTCCCAGGACTCAGTTTCCTCATCTATAAAATGGGCTTGGAATTTGATGAGCTCCAAAGTTACATCCAGTTCCCAGTCTATGAGCAAGTATTTGTTAAATGTCTTTTATGAAACTGGTAGAGCATATAAGAGCAAGAGAATTCATGCCCTTCACCTTCAAGCACCTCATTTTAATGATATCAATAAGTTGGGGGGAGTCTAAAAGATGTCAATCAGGATGAAAAAAGAGTTTGAGTCTGCTTCATATAAGGGTTAGTTGAAAGAACTGGGAAGTTTGTCCCAGAGAAAAGGAAAATCACAAGGGATGTAACAGTTGTCTTCCAATATTTCAAGGATTGTAAAGTAGAAGAAATCTTGAACTTGTTCTATATGGACCCAGAAGAGAAAACCAGTAGGTAGATGTTGCAAAGAGGTGAATTTAGGCTTGATGAGCAGAAAAAAATCCTTACAAATGGAGATGTCTCGCTCAGAGTGGAGTGGACTGCTTCAAGAGGCAGTTCATTGCTCCTTGTTGGAGGTCTTCAAGCAGAGGCTGGATGACCCTGCTTGATTATGATACAGGAGGGATTCCTTCCGTGTAAGATTAAATTAGCTGGCTGCTGAGCTTCCCACCCACTCTGAAATTCAAGGATTCTTGATTCATCCTGCACATGATATTTCAAAACATGAATTTGCTCTGGGCCCAACTTTGGCCAACTATATATGAAAAAAAAAATCCTAAATAACATTCAAGTTCCCAACCTACATTTTCCCTCCTTCTCAGAAAAGTCCTCTCTGACAAGATCAGCTCACTATATATTACTCTCTCCTCCACCTAGAAAGAGTGTACTGTAGATACTGCCCATGTGATACCACCTGCTTCCTTATGACAACTCATTCTATTCAACTATGTCGTTGTTGGTCTCATTTACTGTCCTGTTTCAAAGGTTTCTGTCTTACTGTAATTAACAAATAAATGCTGGATGTGATATGCTCAAGAGAAGGATAAAGCATATTTGTGCAAACTGTCTTATTTCCTCTGCTCACTACAAGCTCAATGAAGGTAGGTTCTCATCATCAACTCTTATGGCTAACCCTTAAGATGGCTTAGATTACTAAAGAATCCAAGAGAGCAGGCTATCTCTTTTCAAGCTAGTTTTTGCAGAGATACTAATTAATGTTAATGGCTTAATTACCTTCGAGCTAGATAAAATATTCTTCTTTGAATAAAGGTCTTCAAGTTGATTGGAAAGATATTTGAGGATACAGGGACTTTTCTTAGCATCCTTTAAATAAAATATAAAGGGGTGAAAGCTTTGGACTGGAATCTTAAGACCTCATTCTGATACATTAACTATATGATCTCCATTTTTATTTTTCTGGAATTCAAGCTCCTCATCTGTAAAAGGAAAATAACATTTTCATCATTACTTTGCCTCACAGTGTTGTATCTTATTTCTCACAATTGCTCCATAGTCAATCCTTGCTAGTCCCTACATTTTCCTATATGTCCCAAGTTCACATCCCAGGTTTGATTTTATCTCCACACTTTTATCTATAGACCTTGGGAAGAAATGACCCTGCTTTGAAGGAAATGCTAAGCTGTGTCAGGTCTCATTCAGCTTCTAGGTTCCAGGACCTGCTCAGAAGGAGTCTATAAGTCATCTTAGATACTGAGTCTCAGGACATATGAGGTAATGGTGTTACCTCTATACCTGGTGACTCAGAGGTCATGAACTCATTGTCTGATCTTTTCATTATGTCTCATCTGCTATGATCTTGCCCCCATGGACCGAATCACCATTTTCTCTTTCTTCTATTACCTGAATATCAAAATGATTAACAGAAGCTGGCCTTCCAAGAATCAGAAATGAAGGCTTAAACTGACTCCATGCTCAAGTAATGGCATGACACTAGAACTTTCCTATCCCATTATCTATAGGGACAGTGTCAGTGGTCCCCATGCTTGAGAGTGAGCACTTGCCAGGGTAGAAATCCTGCCCTACCTTTCTATATACTCCCATTTTCTTATCCCTATCCTCCTCAGCCCCAACCAACCACAATCTATACCCTCCTCTGAATTCCGATCCCCCTCATTGTGCCCTCTGGAATCTACAGTCTACAGTTATCAGACTCCCCTTCAAGCTAGACTTGTTCAATTCAAATTCTGCCTCTTCTGTTGATAGAAACATGAGTCTCTCCAGAAGGTACTGAATCCCTGGTCGTCCCTCTGAAAATGAGTATCTCTAATATCACTGAAATTAAAGGTCAGAAGATGTTAAGTAAATAAGCATTTATTGAACATCAACTACACACCAAACACCATGTTTATCACTGGGGTTACAAAAAAGGGGACAGGGGGAATGGCTCCCACCTTCAAGGAGCTGGAAGTCTAGTGGGGAAGACAACATGCAAACAACTATGTATAAATAACAGCCAGCCAGGATAAATTAGAGTTGGAGTGAAAGCACGAGCAGGGGATTGGGAAAGGCTTCTTGTAGAGGACCGGACTTTAGCTGGAATTTGAAGGAAGCCAGGAAACAGAGGTAAGGAGGGAAAGAATTCTCAATATAAGGACCAATCAATGGAAATGCACAGTCAGGAGATGGAAGGTCTTCTTCAAGGAAGAGCAAGAATACCAAGGTCACAATATCGTAGAGGACCTAGGAGTGTGTAATGCATAAGAAGTCTGGAAAGTTGGAAAGTGACCAAGTCATGAAGGGCTTTGGATGCCAAATGAGATATTATATTTGACCAAGGAGTTAATAAAGGGGTGATATGGTCAGACCTGCACATTAGGAAGATAAAATTGACATCAGAGTAGAGTATGGACTAGAATGGAGAAGGGCTTGAGGGATACCCGCCAGAAGGCAATAGTTCTGGCTAGAAGTGATGAGAGCTTGTAGCAGAGTAGTGGCAGTGGCAGAGAAGAGAAGTGGGCATATAGAAGTGATGTTACACAAAGATTGAATCAATAGGAGCTATCAGCAGACTAGATATATGGGGTAGTGGAGGGGGAGAGAATTTACAGTGAGAAAGAGTGAAGAGTTGAGAATAACACAGTAATAGATAAATTAGGAAGAAGGGAGGGCTTGTGGAGGAAAAAGAGTGAGTTTAGTTTGGGACGTGTCAAGCTTAAGATGTCCATGAGACATGTTGTTCAAGGTATCTGCTAGGTGCTTAGAGGTGTAAGATTGGAAGTTAGAAGTCTCACTCCTTTCCCTCACTCCCACAATTTCAGACCATCCTTTTGCCACCATCATTCAGCAGCCTCTCTCTTCCTTTTAGGTTTAATCCTTCCATCTTCATCAGTCAGTAAAAGCTCTTTATAGAAGTCATCTAATATCCTCCAATCATTCTCTCCTTTTTCCAGGAATCCTGGTACAACTCTGTCTCTAAGAATACCCAGGAATCCTAACAGCAAAGGGATCACATTTTGGCAGAGCAAGTGTTGCATGGACACTTCTTCACTGAGATTGATGAATCACCCTTCCTGACCCCTCAACCGGCCCAGTCGTCAGAAGACATCCATGAAGCCCCAAGGGTCAGCACAATCCCTCATTGCTTCGAAGTGGAGGTCTTGGAGATTCAGATTGAATGGTCACCAGGGAAGTTATCATCAGCACATTCCATGGAGATTAATCCTATTGACCTTATCACAAATCTCTGAATAGAGAGAGGATGACCAAAATGTAGTTGAAAGGACCTCACTAAATGAAGAGTCAGGAGTCAGGGTTCTTGTCTTAGCTCTAACTCTAATGCTACATGACGGTAAACAAATAATTTGCCTTTTTCAACCTCTTTTTTCTCATCAAATGTCAAATGATTAGGATGAACTACAGTCCCTAAAGACCCTTGTAGCTATCACATTCAAGAATCAGGATATATGTTGACATGTGTCACATTCATTTCAAAATAAGAAGAGTGTAAAATAATGCAGTTCACCTTTAACCCAGAGGTTTTCCCTACTCCCTGCCCAGCACCTGCCTTAGATGTATCCCTGAAATAGGTAGCTCCTTTTCCTCTGCTGCCATAATCTAAGGCCTAATGTACCAAGTGAGGAGGCGTAAATTGTTCCTGGCATCATGAAGTACGCTGGTGAGCAATTTGGAAAAATAAACCTAAGTCATTTTCTCAACTACCACTGAAAAGTGTTATCTTGGCTCCCCTTTGCAGATTTTCACCTTTCAATCTGAGCACCCAAGGGGAATTTCCTGAATGTGGAGAATGGTCCATTAGTCTCCCCACCAATGAGCATAGTATTTGTCACTATCTCAACACCTCCTCCTGTCATCTTACCCTCTTCTGAACTGTGGTGAGATCAACTACATGATTTCAACTCAAGAGGGAAAAAACCCACATCCAATAATATGGGGAAAATTCCATCAACTTCTCTCTCCTTCCTTCCCCTGACTACCACTGAAAAGTGTCACTTGGTTTCCCTGTTATCTCCCCAGGCCTTCATCGTGGCATCTAAGCACCAAAGGGTAATTGTCAAGGACTATAAAACAATAATTATACCTTCCAATAAGACCAACATCATTCCCTTTTCTCCTAGTGAGGTTTTTGGTGACCAAAGAACAAGTCTGTATTCTTGGTCCTCTCTGAGTCCTCCACAATCTTATCTAAAATAATTCACATGTATATGGTGCTTCAAGGTTTAGAAGAAGCTTTCTTCATAACAAATCTGTGTAACAGCTCTTGAAGAGACTCACCTAATGTCTTACAGCTGGTGTCAGAGAAGGGCTTAGACAACTCCAAGACCTGCCTTCCTAAAAACTAATAGTCAATCAATACACTTTGTGTGTCACAAACTGTCTTTGTTAGTTCAATTTAATTATAAGTTATGACCTAGAATTGTGCCAGGGAGCAAAGTCAGGCACAGTGGCCTCTACAGTTTGCAGATTGCACTCTCCTTTCTGAGAATTGGGATACTTGCCCTCCTCTCCTGCAGCACATCTTCCAATCTTTGTTGTCGCTATGGTTGTTCATTATTTTCTTCACTTAACAAGCATTTGTTTTCTCTTTCATTAGTCTCCAGCGTAAAAGAAAAAGAGGAAAACTCTTGCAACCAAAATGTATAGTCAAGCGACACAGATCCTCATTGGCCATGTCCAAAAACTGAGGCCTCATTCTGTATTTTGAAGCCATCACGACTTTGTCAAGAGAA
>CM053596.1:223885392-223903265 GCA_028646575.1 Pseudocheirus occidentalis | reverse complement strand
AGTGAAGAACAGAGTTTTCAATAGGCTGGGAAAAAAGAGACTTCTGAGAGGACACACACAGTTCCAGGCTGTTTTCCCTAAGACCCCCCTCCCTGCTGTAAAGCATAATAATAAACTTTTACAATACTGACTCACAAGATTGCTTGAGTCCTGCAAAATTCTTTCCAGACTAGAACCCTCCAGGGATTCTTTGGAGTCCCTTAAGACCCATTTTTTCTCACCCTCTTCACTGTGTTGGTTCCAAGGTTATTTCTTTCTATCACCCCCATTTCCACACACACCTGGGCCTGGAACTCAGGTGGCCCCCAACACCTAATTTTACAGACAACAAAAGTGAATCCCAGAAAAAGAAAGTGGCTTGTCTAATGTCACATAGATAGTAAGTGGTAAAGCTAAGGTTTGAAATTAGATCCCATGTCTCTAAATCATAGGACCTTAGAGTTAGTACTAGAAGAAAACTTTGAGGTCATCTAGTCCCGACCCCTTCTTTTATAGATGGGGAAACTATGTCCCAGAGAGGGAGAGTGATTTGTCCAAGATGGTACCATGAGGGGCAGAGCAGGGCTTTGATTCAGGTCCTCTAGCCCTACACCAGATAGTGTTCTTCCCATTGGGCTGTTACTTCACAGTAACATTTCTGGAGCCCTCATTAGCCACACTCCAATTTTGACACAAACTGAAAGATTCTTCATGGCTCCCAAAGCTGTCCCTTCTTTAGGAGAGCAGTATAATTCCTCCTAACTGAGCCTAATGTTGTTAAAGAATTAAAAAAAAAAAGAGATGTGATAAAGGGGCGATGCATTCACATTAAGTATCCTAACAGGATCATTTTCTTTAAATGAAGATGGATTTTAACTTGCTGCTTTCAATTATAAGAACAATAAAGATTTTCCTTCCCTGATCAGCTTACACTAACTAGGGGCTATGTTGTTAGCAGGAAGCATTTTAACATGGGCTCTGTATACTGTCTTCATTAAATATGCAATCAAACATTTATTACTGATGTTATTTTTGAGCTACTGAAGTAAGGACTTGATTTATCTTTAAAAAAAATAAGCAGAACCCAAACCAACAGATTTATTAGACCTCAACAAATGTTTCTTTAACTCTGATGATATTTTTAAATACTTTACCAAAATGGCCTCATTAAATCTTATGCCAGATACAGTATTTAAATAAAATTCAAGTTAAAGGGATTTATTTTTCTTCTCTTTTCCCAGAAAATTAATTGAAGGAAAACTCTTTTCTTAAAGTGTTAAAAGTTGCCTTAGAAAAAAAATTTTCATGTCTGTCATTTTCTCTAGCAGTTATTATATTACAGCAATATATCCTGCTGTTTAAATTAAACAAACTTGAAACTTGTAAAGATAGTCATTTGTTAGTTTCACAAAGACCTTATATCTTGACTGCAGGTGTTATCATATATGAAGATTTTTTTTTATGCCTTGTCCTTGTTGTGAAATTCAAACATATTTATGCATTTTCATTTATTCAAGGCCATCAATGACATTAGTCAAGGTGAAAGATTTGACTTAAATGAATGATGAGATTTGACAATAGAAATATAAACAAGGCCTTAATTCATGAATTTATTAGCTATTCTATCTATTGTGAATATTAGTCAGCATTCTATCTTTAGCTCTAAAAAAAATTAGCAGTCCTTAGTCCAGAAAGATAAAGACTGAGAGAAGAAATGATCAAAGTCTATAAAATCCATTTGGGGATAGAGAAAGAAAATTATGTTACCTATGCTTGGAAAACCTTCCTACCTCTTCTTTATATTTCCAAATGTTCCCTTTCCATCAAGGTTCAATTTATTTCTACTCCATTTCTCTGACTATTCTGGCCCATGATAATCTTTATTCCTATAGAGCTGACATTATAAGGCCCACAATTTAATCCTTAATTATACATTCAGGAATATAATTAAGGCTTTGGCTGACTGTCTCTATATATGAAAACGACAGGAATGTGGGTAAGGAGGGAGAAGAGATATTGAACGTGTACCCTGGGCTTAACTCCATCTTTGTGTTTTTAGCTTGGAAAGCTAGGGAATCCCCAGACTGTAAAGCTGTGTGGTGATTATTGGGCAAATGATCTTTAAATGCTTTAAAATTTAGCTTTCAGAGATTAAAATTGGGAAATACATGGTATAATGACCATAAAATATGGTGATTATCTTTTAACAGACAGACAAAAGCCTTTGGATCAGGGAAAAAAGATTAAGCCTGAGAGTACTAACTAGCTAGGAGAACCTGTCTAGCTAATGTCTCCTTAGTATCTCTATGGGCCTAGGTGGAAAATCTTCCAGTGGAAAGGAGAGAATTAGGTAAGACTCCAAAGGCAACAAAACAGGAGAAGCCTAGGAAAGGATTTTTTCCTAGTTCAAAGTAAGGGTTTCTGCCTTTTCTAAAAGACCCGTTGTTGTTAAGAAGAAGGAAGAGCAGGGAGGCTAGGTGGCTCAGTGAATAGAGTGCTGGCCCTGGAGTCAGGAGGACCTGAGTTCAAATACGGCCTCAGACACTTGACATATTTACTAGCTGTGTGACTGTGGCCAAGTCACTTAACCCCAATTGCCCTCCAAAAAGCAAAAAATATAAACAAAAAACAAAACAGAAGGAGGAAGAGAAGAGAGCCCATCAGTATTGAGCTAATAAACATAGCAACCCTAGTTTTAATCTTCAAGGATTTTAGTTGAGTTAGAAGTTAGGGGCAGAAAGCAGAGCAGTGTTAGCTAAGCACTAGGAGACCAGCAGGGAGCTAGGCCTAGCTATGTGTCCTACTTATGATGGTGTTTGTATGTGTAGGAATTTCAGCATTATGGCAGGAAAGTTTTGTTGATATTTAAAAAAGTTATATCATCAAATTAAATAAGTTTGTTTTAAACTAGTTGTGTCTTGTGGTTGACTATTAAAGAAAAACATGTGAATAGGGGCTCATGATCTATGGTCTTAGGGGATGCGGAACTACAGGGTACCTTGAATCTGGGCTAACCATTTCCTAGGAGGCTTATGAGTTGGGGGGACCATTAGAGATGACTTGTACTGTTCTCCAGCTTTTTTCTTGCGTCTCTACTGAATTTCCCAGACTAGGCCAGATTTTTGTTTCCTTTTTCCCTTCTTTCACCATACAACCCAGCACAGAGCTAAACATAGCGTGTTTCCAAATAAATATTTCTTTTATTCAATTTGATTCATTTAAACTGAAATTGTTCAGTTTAATATTAGTTTAATTTGTATGTGAATTTGTTCACCAAAGTCCAGAATGACAGAATTTGAATCTGGAAGAAGGTAGTCTCTCTTAGGGCTGATAAAAGCAAGTTGAGTTGGCTTTCACAAAGCTGGGAATACACATATGGAATATTTTGCTGTAAAAAAATGACAGGGACGAAACTATCAAAGAACATTTAGATAAGAGTGGATAGAGCCAGAATGGGTTACATAAGGGAAGCTGTTTATATTGTTGCACCCAAACCCAAATCCCAGGCCACTCACATACCACCTGATTAGTGGCCCACCAATAAGCCCCTTTTATATTTCTATCCTACATTTTGTCATAGCTTGAAAACTGCTTAAGGCATGTCTGGACATATTCTCAAGGCATAGTTCCCCGACCCCTCCTTCCCTAATCAGCATTTTATATATTCTCCTTGAATTATTATAGTGTATAAGGTTCATTATGGTGCAAGGATCTTATCTAGGGACCACCTTGTCCTGTCCCGCTGACCAAACAGGGTCCCCACCCTCTTCACCCAGAATGTGACCCCAGCCTGTTCTGGAGAATTCCAGTCCCCTTTCCCCCATGACCCTCCACCCTGCTCTGGAAAGTGCTGACTATGACCCTTTGCCCTGGCCCCTCTACCCTTTTCTAGGAGGGACCCCCATGACACAGGAAGGTTGCACCCTTGTACCCTTACGCCATATTCCCAAATTAGCCCTGAGCTATAGATCTAACCAATGGCTGTTCTTTGCTTCTGTATATCATGGCTTCTGCTAGCTCCCCTCCCTGATTGTGGTTTTTGTGGTTTTAGCCTTTATAATCAAGTCTGTACCCCCAAAAGATTACTACCTAATTTGAGTTTGCCTCTGGGTAGTCGTGCACTTGATCAATAAATCCACACCTAAATTTATCTTGAACCCAGGTCTCGGCTCACTCTTATTCTCTGCACAACAATATGTGGGATATACCCATAACATGGGATGGTGTCTTTGTTGGATACTGAATGATAGGATCATGGCACCTCTGAGGAAGACAGGACTTTAGGAATTTTCTGATCTAACCCTGGCCTGAATAGCAACCCCCTCTACAGAATCCCCTACCAATGATCTCCAGTGACTGGGAAATTAACAGCCATGGGAGAGGGTGCATTGCATTTTTGAACAGTTCCAGTGGCTAGAACTAAAACGGAGAGATTGATTCCTCTCACTGGGAACAGTCCTTGCAACACTTGCAGTCTGCTATCATGTTGTACTTTAATCCTTTTTATCCTGCAACTCATCATTTTCAATTCTTTCAACTGATATTTCTAGGGCTGCTCTAGAGAGATTTAGGGACTCAAGATTTAGGGATCTTGGGTGCATTTTTTCATGTTTCTGGATCATTACATGTAGATTTAGAAGACCCAGTTGCTCAGAAAGGGGATGATTCAGTCAAACACCCCAGAAAAACTCTGACTTTCCTTCCTGGGTACATTTGCATGCTTTAGATTTCTAAAAGCCAAGCCAAGCCAGGGTTCTTTGCGATATTCACCTCTACAAGACTGGGTAATTAGGCCTAGCTCAGAGAGGGCTATCCAACACATTTGTTAACCTGACCTTTAATGTAAATAGTCCCAAAGGCTGTGACTAGGGATGGGCAGGGGGAAGAGGGAGGACAGGTAGGGTCATAGTAATGCAATAATTAATTCTAGTGCCTGCTTTTGCCTTCTAAATCTAACTTATGTAAACACAAGTCTCCTTGCTGCTCAAGAACTTCAAGAAGGGCACAAAACTTAGTGAACCTATTTGTGCTGAAATGAATATTTTCAAGAATTTCTTTCCTTTTCCTTCCATGATAAGGAGTTAGTCACAGCCTGGTACAAGCAGCTGTTAGTCTACTGACTCAAGGCATATTTTAATTGATTGTGAATTCCATAGATGAGTACCAACTAGACATTCAGTGCTGTTAGGTCCTCTGGGGGATATGAAGGAGTCTAGGATATAACGTCCTCCCACTAGGAGCTATTAGGGTAGGGAAAAAGATGTAGCTAGGTAGACATACTTCAATTGTCTCACTGATAGGGTGATGATTAAAAAGTTCAAGAGACATATTTCCTGGGTATTTAATAATGTTATTAATAATGCTAACATATTATTAATAAAAGGATGGCCATTGGCACTCTTGAATGCTAAGGACAACTCATGGAACCCACTAAATGCTTATATGCCTTTGGAAAGGTGGGTTTTTGTGAGGGTGGTAATCTACTCTGATTAGTTAGCAAGTAATGAGAAAATGAATATTATAATGAGAGGTGGTCTTATTCTAGTGAGGGTCTTGGAGTATGTGACACTGAGCCCCACTCTTGGTAAAAGAGACTTATCAATATTCATATCTGACATCTGACAAAAGAGAGAATCCACATTTTCCCTCACTTGTCTGAGTAAACACAATGAGCAGGAATCTACCCATTTGCCTAAACTTGAAATTTCTTTCTTTTTTCTTTTTTGTTTTGGAGGTGGGAAGGCAGGGCACTTGGGGTTAAGTGACTTGCCCAAGATCACACAGCTAGTAGGAATTAAATGGCTGAGGCTGAATTTGAACTCAGGTCCTCCTGCCTCCAGGGCTGGTGCTCTATTCACTGTGCCACCTAGTCACCCCAACTTAGAATTTCTTTACTCTCTTTGATTAGATCTTAACTTTCCTGGCTGGATAAGTCTTGCCTAAGATTTCCCACAATGCTTGATTTCTGGGTGAGGAAGTAGAAAACCCTTTAGTCCTAATTCAGTAATGGGTATTAATATATGAAAGAATATTAATATATGAAAGAATATATGAGGAATATAATCTGTGAAATAAATAACCATTTCTTTCATGTGATAGATGAGATGGTGGAGATGAGAGGCACAGATGCACGCCTGTACCTAGAAAGGGGTACTGGGTAGGCTTGTTGCATCACAGATGCATTGCTGTTGCATGGAAGATGAGGACCTAATGTAATGCACTCTTTCATGGGTGTCGATCTATCTGGCACAATCTTCTAGGAACCCCAGGGACAGACCCTAACTCTAACAAATACTGTAGGTGTTCAAATTGTCCATCCAGGAATATCTAATCTCTAAGAAAGTGCTTTTCCATTTAAGGAAGGCACCCAGGGTACCACCTGCTTGTTTCCCACCTGGCTGTACTATTGGATTTCATCATGCTTTGCAGAATCTCATCTTCCTGTCAGTACTGTAATTCATACAGTACTGGGTACCTCCTGTCCCTGGGGTCCCTCACTCTATTGGAGTGTATGGATGAGTGGACAACAGAGAGCTCCCTGATCCTCCATTTGAAAAGGGGGCCAGGGCAACTATCTCATCACTTCCCACCTGACTGTCCTCTCCTGGACTTTATCATGCTCCTACCCACAAAGTCTACCTCCCTTTCAGCTTTTAAAAAATGTACTGTTTTTGCCGTTAGATTGCAAGCTCTTTGAGGCAGGAATTCTCTTTGTATCCATAGCTCTTAGCACACCATGGCAAATAGTAGGGGCTTAATAAGTGTTTACTAAGGTGTTTGAGGAGGACCTACAGCCCTGATGTGAGAGCTTGGTCAGAGCCCAAAGATGCAAAGCTCATGTCTTGACTTTTGTCTTGCCCCTAGACGTCAATGTCTCTGAAAGAGAGAGTGAGGCTGACAGCTTTGTGCAACTCTGCCTCACTTAAACCCAACAGATGCACAAGTCAAGACGTTATCCCATGATGTCACTGGTCCTCTTTGAAAACAAAGGACAAACACCAACTGATTGACTATTCTCTGCACCTTTACCAGTATAGAGAGAATACTAGGGCAGCCCTAGGGATTCTCTGACTTAATGCCCTCTCTGGGGGCATTTTTGCCAGGTCACTACTGAAGCAGAGTGGATTAAGCACATTTGGGTCTAGCACAAAGCCTAGTGGCTTACACATTAGACATGCAATATACATTTTGTCAGATTGCACTGATATGAGCACTCAACTTCTCCTTGAATACCCTCCCATAACAACATTTGTATTGGTATCCCCTGCATTTGGCACAGTGCTGGGCACACAGTAAAGGATCAATAAAAGCTTTTTTGTTCATCCATCCATTCATTCTAGCTATCATGCCTTGTAATAGCTTTTATATCTATCTGTTAAGAGTCATTGCAGGGGCACAGTGAATAGAGCACAGGTCCTGGAATCAGGAGGACTTGAGTTCAAATGTGGCCTCAGACACTTAACACAAAAACTAGCCATGTGATCTTGGGCAAGTCACTTAAGCCCAAATCCCCTCCAAAAAGCAAAAAAAAGAAAAGAGTTATTGCTTCACCCTGATCACCAGTAATTGTATTTCTTGACCTCTATGCTGTCTGCCTGGATTCCCTGTGACTTGGTGACTGCCTATTGCTCAAGCCTCACCTTATCATTCTGGACCTCGTCTGACTTGCTGTCTCAAATTTCTGGTGTTCTTGAATCTGCCCATCTGCTTACAGAACCAGTTTATCTGGACTTTGTGTGTCTCTGTCTCCTGTGTCTATACCATATCATCGGGTTACTGTCTAGAGACCCTGACTTGATTTTCCTGGTGGTTGTTCCTGCTTGTTCCCAGGCTTCATTGCCATAATAGCTCCAGTGTGAAATGGAGGCTTGTCTCTGTAATGCTCCACTCACTGAAAATTTCCCATCTTATATTCTGTACCTGGAGGTGGCAACTCACCGTTACAATAAATTAATCCATTTTTATGTGCTAATGGCATCTTGACTGAATTAACCTGTCCATTCAGCCAAATAGCTGCTCTGAATGAAGTTTGTATTAAATTGACTTTTTGGCTGAACTGACATTGCTTTATCTAGGTATTCTTTGTGCCAAAACAGAACTCATTATTATTTCCCTTCAAGCCAGTCCTTTCTCAAAATTTCTCCCTTTGTGTTGAGGGTAATGTCAACTTTCTGCTCACCCAAATTTACAACCTCTGAGTCACCCTTGGCTCTTCCTTCTCCTTTCCCCACTTCCCCTCAATCCCTTCCACCTTCACTCCTCCATTTCTGACTGGCTGTACTCATTTTGGATTTCTTTGATGTTTCCCTAATCACCCCCCTTTTATCTTTCTTTTCTGTGTTGTCTTCCCCCATTAGACTGTAAGCCCCTTGAGGGTAGGGACCATCTTTCTTTTTCATATTTATATCACCAGGTGCTTATCACAGTGCCTGACATATAAATAGGGACTTAATAAATGTTTATTAACTATTGACTGATTCATAGACTCCCTTGATCTTAGCTTCTTTAGCAAAAACTGTTGTAATAATCTCCTAACTGATTTTCCTACATGTCTGTCCATGAAGCAGGTAGGTCTGATTGGGTCACACCCTCTACTCAAAAAAACCCCTGATAGCCTCTGGTCTAAAACATAAACTCATCCTCCTAGCATCAAAAACTTTCTGTAACTTTGCACCTACCTACCTTTCCAGACATTTCAAATTACTCCTTTTCCTACTCTTTACCTTTCAGCTAATCTGGCTTACAATGTCTGCTGCTGCCTGAGTTATCCCCAGTGTGTAGAAAAGACCGGCTTCTAACCTCCACCCCTTCAGAATCCTTAGGCTTCCTTTGAGACTTGGTTCTGGTGCCAACTCCATTGTGAAGCCTTTCTTTACTCACCCACCCCTAAATTATTTTGTGTTTATTTATCTGTATGTATGTTGTAAGCATCCCTATCTTTCCCCCTCCCTATCCCCTGCCCCCATCTCTCCATTTCTGTGTTTCTCTCTATATCTGTAAAGTATGTCAAATGTAAGTCGTTCAGATGTTTGAACAAATGTTACTCTTCTGGAGGGCAGAGGAGGGAGCAGCAAACTTTCTTTGCTTTATTTATTTTTTTCTGTCTCTATGCTAGAAAGTCCATATGACCTTATGTCAAGGCAAGTACCTATAAGGCTAGGACAGTTATCAAATATTAACCCACTGCCATATCTTTTCCAGGAATAATTGTATGTCATGTTTTTTTTTTTTAGGATTACTGTTAAGGTTTCATTTTTCATTTTATAGGAACCATTTTTGATAGAGTTGTATGTTTGTTCTGAGTAGGAATTTCCCTTGGTAGTTCATATGCTTGATAGGGCTCAATTTATATTGGATTTTTAGGATCATTTTATTGAGCTAAGAAATTCCTCTGTAGTTCATGTCCATTATAGTTGCCAGTAAGTTTCTTTCTCTCTCTCTCTCTCTCTCTCTCTCTCTCTCTCTCTCTCTCTCTCTCTCTCTCTCTCTTTCTCTCACTCTCTCTCCTCTCTCTCTTGTCACTCTCTCTGTCTCTCTCTCGTCTCTCTGTCTCTCTCTGTCTTTCTGTCTCTGTCCCTTTGTCTACCTCTCCCTCTTCCTCTCTCACCCAGTCTCTTTCTCTTTTCCTTTCTTTCTCTCCTTCCCTTTTTGTCTCTCTGTCTCTTTATATCTCTTATCTTCCTTTCCCCTTTTTCCCTCCCCTTGCCCCCTTCCTCTCTCTTTCTCTCTGTTTCTGTCTCTCTGTCTCTGTCTCTCTGTGTATTTCTCTCTGCCTCTCTCTCCCTCCTCTCCTTCTTCCTCCCCTTATCCTCTCCCTCCCCGTCCCTCTTTCTCCCCCTCTTTCTTCTCATCCTTTCTTGAATAAATTTGTACCTTGTTTTGTGAGGTTCAGTTTTCAGACACCTTAACCACCAATGTGTTTCAAAGATCTTAAGAGTATTGGACCTCAAGAGGTCTGGGGTGCAAACAGACTCAATAATATTAAGATCTCATCTGTGATGCTGTAATTTCCTGTGGATCTCACTCTTTGAGAACCACAAAGTGACACTATTTCCCTTCCTAAATAAATCTTTGCCATATACCCCCTCCAGTACTCCAGGGACTTTTCTGGGGAGTGTGTGTGTGTGTGTGGGCTGATCCTCAGGATATCTTCTTCCCTCTGACCTCCCCTCTACAGGATGCTAAGCTCAGGCATTTCGGCTGTTGCCTGTGAGTGGAATCTCTGATGGTTTTTGTCCAATGATTAAAATGCCATATGTAGAAGGAAGGAGAAAAGAGAAGAGTTTCTATTCAGCTTCAGGTACTTCATTAGGTGCCTCAAACAGAATTTCCCATCAACAACCACAGCACGCATCCAGCAGCCCTGAAGTGCTTAAATTTCCTTTTATTAGTTCAGTTACAAAGCTCTGAACTTGAAAGTCCTTCCCCCACTCAGATCTCTACCGAACATTTAAATTAGCTTGAAATGGGGGAACTGACTGAACTTTGGTTCTGTTCTATTCCTCCCCCCCAGAACTGTAACCCCAACCCCCTTTTCTCTTCTCCTTTTCAGTATTATTTGGAATTTAATTTGCTCACAAGCTTCATAGCTTCATCGAGATTGTGGGGCAGGTTGTTATGGAAACGGGAGGCTTGCATTTATTTACAAAGAAGCCACACTGAGATGGGCTGCCCAGGGTCCCTCACAGCAGGGGCTGCCTAACCTGTCTGCCAGCAGAAACAGCCCCAACCTTCTGTAGACACAAATGCTCTCATGCTCTCAGTGGGTTGTGGGAGCAGCTTTGTGGGGGTGTAAACATGAGAGGCTCGGGGAAGTTTGAGTCTTCCTCTGTTCACCTGCTCACAGTACGAGCTTAATAAGCATTTGCCAAATTAAAGTGAATTGAAGCCTGTCTTTGATACCTTGACCACTGACTCAAAGCCAGCACCTCTAAATCTGGTATCTTCACCCCATCCCAAGCAAAGTCGATGAACAAATTCACAATGATGCGATGATGAGGAAGAGAGCAATGTAGTGTCAATGAATGTACTGTGTGACCTCGCGTAAGTCACCAGACCTCTTGTGGACTCAAGTTTCCTTATCTGTAACGCAATGGTGTTTGACGAAATGGTCTCTAGGGTCCATTCTAGTTTTAAATCTATGACCCTATTAGGAGGTATCCAGAATGCTCTCTCCCTTTCCAAGAAATGGGAATATTTTAACAGAGACCCTTAGGAGACTTTGACATCTGACCTCAAAGGAGGCGGCCTGGTGAGGATTTCTAGTAGGAGAGGAGAGCATGAAGCCGGATGCCTGCTTAGCCTCAGGGCAGAGTTGTTTAGTTGTTTTTCTGTTGTGTCCACCTCTTTGTGACCCCATTTGGGGGTTTTCTTGGCAAAGATCCTGGAGTGGTTTGCCATTTCTTTCTCCAGTTCATTTTACAGATGAGGAAACTGAGGCAAACAGGGTTTAGTGACTTGCCCAGGGTCTTACAGCTAGTAAGTGTCTGAGACTGAGTTTGAACTCAGGTCTTCCTGATTCCAGGTCTATCTACTGCACCATCTGGCTGCCCAGGATCCAGGCTAGCCATTCTTAATTCTCTGGACTACCACCACGTACCTGTAAATTCTCTCCTTACGCTCCCACCCTAACTTTTCAGTTTCCTTTTTAAGGAAGGCAGAGACTGTCTTTTTGCTTGCATTTGTATCCCTAGCATTTAGCACAGTGCCCAGCACATAATAAGTACTTAATAATTATTGTTTGATCCATAATTCAGTTTGATGGACATTTATTAAGCCCTGTTATATATAAACCCCTGAGCTTGTATTTTAGTAGACTGAAAATGACATCTGCATCACAGTATCATAGATACAAGACCAGAAGGGACAAAATTATCTAGTCCAGTCCCACACCTTTACAGATGAGGAAACTGATAGTAAATTGTCAGAGGTGGGATATGAACTCAGTTCTTCCTGACTCGAAGTCCAGTAGTCATTTATATAAAGTAAAATGTGATAAGTGCAAAGAAGAGCTCCAGAACAAGCACTCCAAGAAAATTTGAGGAAGAAGTGAGTATTTCCACAGAGGAACCAGATATTTCATTGAGGAGGTGGCTTCTGGGCTGTACCTGGAAGAAAGAGATGGATTGTAAGAGACAGAGGTGGTATAACAGGGTTAACTTGGATTTATATCCCACCTTCTTTTCAACATTGCTGTAAGGTGGATGAGCACGCAGATTCAGAGAAGAGAAGAGAACTGTTCATAGTTTCACAGCTAGGAGGTATCAGAATGGGACTCTAGAACCAGGTTTCCTAGCCCAGGAATGGCCCTTTGTTGCCTCTACCACTTGGCTTGTGAAATCTAGGACTAGAGGATGACTTGTGAGTAACCTAAATATTCAATGATAATGGATTACTTTAATTGTGGAGTAGAATTAAGATGGATAAGAAAGAGGATTGCAAGGAAATCTGGAGAGGCTTTTGATGCCAAGATGATGCCAAGTGAAAAAGGAAAGACAAGAAGAATGGTGTACACACTCTGATTCTAACAGGATCATAGATTTAGAGGTGAGGACCTCTGGTCAAGCAGAGTCACAGATCCAGGGCAGTCAGGGACCATGAGACTTTCCAGTCTCTCGTCTTGTTTTATAGATGAAGAAACAGTTCCAATAAAGCTAAGTGACTTGCCCAAGAAGATATAGTCAGAAGCAGGGCTGAGATTTGAACTCAAGTCCTGTGACTTGAAGTCCATGTACTCCAAGTCTGGCACTCTTTCCACTGAGTTAGGAAACCTGACTTCTCATATGAAGAAAGTGAATGAGAATGGATGGGAAAAGGCTCCTGATGGGGCATTAGGGGGAAGTGAAAAGTGTTATGATACTTTCTACGTTGAAATAATTTAAACATAAAAGCTACAGAATGAGTTTGGTTGTTTTTTTTTTAACTGATATTCATTACTAAATTTCTAATAAACTTTTGTTGTGGGGATGACTGGTTGCTTAGGTGGTACAGGTGGATAGAGTTACTGGCCTGGAGTCAACAAGACTCATCTTCATCAGTTCAAATCTGGCTTACTTGTGTGACCCTGGGCAAGTCACTTAACCCTGTTTGCCTCAGTTTCCTCATTTGTGAAATGAGCTGGAGGAGGAAAAGGCCAACCACTCCTGTATCTTTGCCAAGAAAACCTTAAGTGGGGTCACAACGAATTGGACAATACTGAAATAACCGAACAACAAAAGTGTGGGGGTAACTAGGAGAATTTCTGCTCGATTTGATGAGTTCTCAATTCACTTGATGAAATGACAGGATGTGGATCTCTATCAGAAAGGGGTACCTCCCATGGAGCTTGACATCCTCTAGAGCTGCGGTTCTCAACCTGTGGGTTATGTTCAATTTGTAACAATGAAAATACATCCTGCATATCAGATATTTACATTATGATTCATAACCGTAGCAAAATTATAGTTTTAAAGTAACAACGAAAATAATTTTATGTTTGGGGGTCACCACAACATGAGGAACTGCATTAAAGGGTGACAGCATTAGGAAGGTTGAGAACTACTGCCCTAGAGCCTTGCTGGGATGAGACAGGGAACTCCTGGTTACTCTCAGGTCACTTGATCTGTGATTGAGAATCATGGAGGGAAGATCTTGTCAGAAGGATTTATTCATTCCAAGAGTTAGAAGGAATGAGTTTTGGAATGACTACACATTTTGTTTGGACTCTTCTCCCCTGTTTTCCCCATATATTTCCAGAAAGTGGCAAAAGAAAGAAAAGGGCAATTCTCGTCCTCTCTCCCACAACTCCAACGGCAATGACACCGTCAGCAGAAGCACATGGCAGTGGCAGACATGTGTTTGTTCAGGTGAACCTGATAACAGCTTGAGTTACTAGAAGTCCCATTTCTCAGAGCCTGTTTCTACCTTTCTATTTCCTTTTCCGGAGCATATGCAGCCACTAATAATTCTGAGAAAAAGGTCCTTCCAGTCTTGTTGGTTGCCTAGCTGTCTAAGAAATTCTGAGTTTGATGAAAGATTTTAGTGGGAGAAGATTTCCTTAATATCATGCTTCTTCGAGGAAAAGAGGACCACCAGTCAGCAGGACAATCGGGTACCTGAAGGGTTAGAGGTATATATACCATGGCTGGGCAAGAATTCTAAACATTGTCCATCCTCCAGGATCATTAAAGACAATGTAATTCCAAGGCAAATGAAAAATATCTGTTCAACCGAGTTCACAAAGGGCTCTTACGTTGTTTGGGGTAGAGAGGGGGGAAAACATTGTTTGAATGTTTGATGTTTTTTATATTTTTTTTTCATGCACGTTTGGAGGTCTTGCATCTTCCACTTTTTCTGAGGGATGAAACACCTGTACTCATATCTAGTAATCCTCTTTGACTTTTGTGCAAGGGGAGCTTGTTACCTGTATCTGGGAAAACCCTAGGCCTGAGACATATCTTAGGCAACCACTCAGTAAACACATTTATTGAGTGCCTGCTGTGGTACCGAAGTACTGTGCTAAGTGTTGGGGATAGAAAAAATGGCAAAAGATAGCCCTTGTCCCCAAGAAACTAGCAAACTACAATTTAAGCTTTGTTTGAGATATTTCTTTGGAATTTTACTGGATGGAGAAAGAGGAGGCTCACAGATCTACAAAGACAATTTGCCTCCTTTTCAGCACATTTTTGCAAAATCCATGTGAAACCATTCTTAGGCACTCCTCAAATTAAGAAGAAACAGGAAGAAGAAACAAAGACTTACTGATGATGAAGGAAGGTGAACAGATTTGTAATCAGGATAGAGCAATCAGGGCTTTGTCCCAGGATATGAGGGTTACTGGGTAGAGATGGCACCTCTCGTTTTACAGATGAGGAAATTGAGGTAAACAGGGTTGTGACTTGCCCAGGGTCACATAGCTAGTAAGTGTTTGAGATGGATTTGACCTTATGGAAGATGAGTCTTTCTGACTTTAGGCTCTGCCATCAGCTGCTTAGTTCTTCCTCTGTTCCATCCTAACCCTTTCCTACCCATTGGCAGCTTCCCCAGCAATAGGTTTACATGGATGCCTTCAGGATCTCAATTGAGAACGTCCAACTTGTCTTAAGGTAAAAAATTCTTAGTTATGACCCCGAAAGTCAGACTTCTCCAATAAATATTTGAATGCTTAAATCTGGTTCTCAAGTCTTTCAGTGGACAGAAGAGGTACTGACCATGATAGATAGGTGATAGCCTTCAATGAGAAACCAGCACACTACTCTTTAGAAATACATTAGTACCACATGTGAGAGCATTTACTTGACATTAGAGTATCAGTATTAAAAATTGAATTGAGTTTTGGGAGAGTTTATAAATTGTTTTCCTAGAACCCAAACCTTGACCATGACCTAGACCCTGGAAAGCTTTTTGGAAGTGACTAACTCTGTGAATATTACTGTTGGAATTCTACACACATATAACATATAATAATACATACAATATATACATACATACATATATATATATAATAAGCACATTATAAAAAGGTGGTTGAAGAGTGTCTGCTGAGTGGTATGATCTGTTGTTGCCAGTTAAAGAATCACAGAATTTCAGAAATGAAAGGTGAAAAGGAAGGGGAAGGTTAATTATGTTCAGTTTGATCCAATTGTGGGAAGGTTTGTTGTTCATTCATTTGTTCCTTCTTTCCTTCTTTCCTACCCTTTTCCTTTCCTTCTCTCCCTTCTCTTCCATTTATTTGTCATAATGTATGAAATTCCCATTATTATTCCATCTTTTGCTATCGAAGGTCCCTATTAAAGTGCAAGTACTACAATTTTATATATACAACCTCAACCAGGCTCTCACTTCTGCTAGGCAATGCTACTATACCTCCCTTATCAACTCACTATCCCACTCTTCACAGCAGCTCTTCCAAACTTTTTTATCCCTCCTCAAATCTCCCATGGCTCCAGCCCCTTCTCTCACTAACTCAGCTGAGAACCTGACCTCATATTAAGAAAAAAAATTGCAGCCATTCACTATAAATTTCCTCTTCCTCATCTATTGCTCAGATACCTTCTGACACTATCTCCTCCTTCACCCCTTTATTACACGATGAAGTGTCCTTACTCCTTACCAATGCTAACATTAGAGGTTGCTGTTTGTCCTTAATTCTCAAAGAGGACCATGGCTTCAGGGATGTGATGCCATCACATTCAAAAATGAATGAGATTTAAGCGAGGGAGGGCTGTGCAAAGTCACCATCCTTGCTCTCTCTTCCAGAGCCATCTGGTTCCAGTGGCAAGATATAGATCAGGAGGACTAGAGATGACCACCAAAGCTAACCCCTCTACCTGTTCAAATGATCCAATTCTATCCCATCTCCTCCAACAGATTGCCTCCTGTATCATCATCCCCACTCTTTTATCTCTTCAATATTCCCTTCCTAGCGACTCATTTCCTACTGCCTTCAAAGAGGCCGTGTCTCCTCCTATTCTGAAAAGATCCTCACTTGATCTTTCCATCCCTACTCTCATCTTATTTCTCTTCTGTCCTTTGTAGCTAAATTCCCTGACAAGACAGCCTTGGTTTCCAGCCTTAACATTTCACAAAAACTGCTCTCTCCAAAGTTATTAATAATCTCTTAGTTGCCACATCCAATGCCCACTGTCTGGATACCACTGAATTACAATACCATCCATTAACACTAAGCACTTTCTCAAAAGGGGAAGGAGAGCACAAAAGACCATCCACTCTTAAGCTATAACAAGGTCAAGATATCATCTCTGCATTGAAAACCCAAGGAAAGGCCCTTCTTTCATCTTCACTGGAGGCAATCCCTCAGCAATCTCAGTTCCTGGGCAGACAAGGCTCAACAAAGCCATAGCCAGTGTCCTCATCAAGTCACACTCTGCCTATAGAACAGTCCCAGAACCCCTGAAAACATCAGCAAGCCCCTCTTCCAGGATTTCTGTGAAGGTATCACAAGAAAATCCTCCTTCAGGGCTTCTGAACCAACAGCCAGGTTCTAGGACCTCTACAACAACAGCACTGTCCTTCACCATCAGGTGAATCTGGGAAAACAACATCAAAACAGACAGACAAAATACTGGCATCACAGCCATGCCTCCTCAGTTCTTGGCAGCTCTGGGTGGCAGTTCTCAAAAGTCCTGGGCAGCTCCAAAGGGGCTCTCAGCAGTCTTTCTTTCAGCAACTCAGGCTCCACGATACTAGATACTGCTCTCCCAAAGTCCTTCTGGTCTCCTCTTGGCTTGGGCCTCTCTCCCAATTCATGGCTCCTCCCAGTTCAGCCCTCTCTTCCCGTCAACAAGTCCATCCCACAAGTGGGATTCACAAGCTCTGGGTTTTAACACTCTACTCAAAAATCAAGCCAATACAGGGGCATCTCCAAATTCCATTACCATTACAAAGATTGACTATATTTCCCTCCTTCCTATTTCGCCCTCCACTTGTTCTATTCTCTACTTTGTCCCTGTCCCTTTACAGAAGTGTTCGCTTCTAACAACCCTCCCCCCAAACCTGCCCTTCCCTCCATCTTCCCCCCCACCTCATCAACTTCCCCCTTAACTCTCCTGTAGGCCAAGATACCCAATTTAGAGTGTGTCATTCCTTACCTAAGCCAAATTCAATGGGAGTAAGGTTAACCCATTCCCTTTTGCTTTCCTTTTCTTCCCTTCCATTGTAAGTTATCCCTTGTCTCTTTTATATGAGAGGATTAACCCCATTCTGTCTCTCCCTGTCTCCTCTCATACTATTCTTCTCCCACCTCTCAATTTCACCTTTTAAAATACCATCCCTTCCTATTCAATTGATCTTGTGCCCTCTGTTTATGTATACATATATATACATACTCGCATATGTATTCCTACACATATATACCCTCCTATATAGACATATGTGAATGTATACACACACATACA
>CM053596.1:223869843-223884892 GCA_028646575.1 Pseudocheirus occidentalis | reverse complement strand
GTTCTTTTTTTGATCATGGCTTTCAGGTAGTTAAATAATTTTTAAATTGTCTCTCCTGGATCTATTTTCTAGGTCAGTGGTTTTTTTCAAGGAGATATTTCACATTGCCTTCTATTTTTTCATTTGTTTGGATGTGTTTAATAGTAGCCTGATTTCTCATAAAGTCATTTGCTTCCATTTGCTCCACTCTAATTTTAAAGGAATTATTCTCTTCAGAAAGCTTTTGAGATTCTTTTTCCATCTGGCAAATTTGACTTTTTAAGGTATTCTTCTCCTCATTGGCTTTTTGGGCCTCTTTTGCCATTTGTGTTAATCTATTTTTTAAAGTGTTATATTCTTCAGTCAGGTTGTTGACTCTCTTTTCATTATTTTCTTGCATCATTCTCATTTATCTTCTCAATTTTTCCTCCACTTCTCTTATTTGCTTTTCAAAATCCTTCTTAAGCTCCTCTATTGATTTTAATCAGTCTACATTTTTTGGGAAGCTTTTGGTGTGGGAGTTCTGACTGTGTTGTTTTCCTCCTATTCCATGCTTTGATCCTTTTTGTCCCCAAAGAAGGAATCTAAAGTTGGATTGCTGTTCTTACTTTGCTTCCGTTGCCTGCTCCTGTTGCCAGTCAATTACTTGACTTTTTAACTCTGTGGAACTCTGCTTCCAGAGGGGAAAGCTCTGCCCCAAATCACTGGGGTTTTTGCATCTGTCAGAGCTATTAGGAGGCCATTGCAGCCCACACCAGCTTTGCCTCACTGAAAACTCACTGAAAACTCACCTCAGGACCACCACCCAAGACCATGATCCGGGATTCGGGCAGCTTAAGACAAGAGCACTTAGCCTCTGAATGATTGCTTGGCCCCCTTGTAATCTGCAGGCCAAGAACTCTGGAGAAGCCATGTGGAGGTGACCGCAGGGCCGCCACTTCTGCTGTTTTCTTTTCCCTGGAGGCAGACAGCTGGACCTGCTTTTCTCCCCCAGATTTAGCTGAGTTCCACTAACCTTTCACTTAGTCCTTGTTTCTTATGGGTTGATAATTCTGGAAATTGCCACAGCTTCTGGTGATCCACTCCCCTGAAAGCTCCAGCTGCAGCTTGTCCTGGCTGCCCTGGGGCCAAGCCCTGTTTTCAGGTTGGGCTGGTTTTGGCTCCCAGCTCACTGCAATGAGCCCTTCCTGTCCTGCCTGCTGGGCTGCTTTCAGTGGGAGCTTTGTTTCTCTGTGCTTTTGTGTGCTCTGAAATTTGTTTTGAGTCATATTTTATAGGTATTTGAGGTGGTTATTGGGGGAGCTGTGGAGTTTTCCTGCTTCTGTGCTACCATCTTGGCTCTGCCCCCCAACCATGATACTTCTAATTGGGTTTGCCATGTTTTGCATGTTAATGTGAATCTTACAGAAATATTAGGTATAGGATCCTAGTAGATTCTAACTTAACTCCCAATTAACCCAACATGCATCATGGTAAACTATGTTGGAACCAGGATATAGAGTGAAGAGTAAGGGTCTCTTTAAATGTTATTACAGTTATCCCTTTTGCACGGCAACTTTCCCCATTGAGTTTGGATCTATGGAGGGTCAGCATAAGGAGTCAATGAGGATTTTGAGGGACATCTGCAGAAGCTGAAGACAACACACAAAGGCCAGCAGACAACACAGAAAAAATTGAGCAACTCAGAAATGCATAAAATATATGTATGGTATTATGTAATATCACCACATATTTTATCTTTTGATACCACAATAATTCAGACTTCTTCTCTGGTTTGGTGGGGGAGCCAAAAATTTTTACATGGATTTTCCAGATCTCATGGGTGCCACACCCCTAACTCCCAAGATATGGAAGGGATAACTAATCCTGCAAGGCACACTGGACTTGGAGTCGGAAGATATGGGCTCTAGGCCTGACTTCACCATTTATACTTATTTGCTATGTGGCCTTAGACAGGTCATTTAACCTATTTGACCTTCAAGGATCCTCATAATTCATATGGAAAAATGCACTTGTATTTTATTGTACTTTCATTCAGAGTCAGCATTGTGATGTGGCAAGCCAAAAAGGGCAGCAGATGGGATCCTGGGCTTTGCTAATTAAACCTAATGACCATAGCAAGAAACCACGGACTTCATTAAAGCCATTAACGAGGGGAAAGTGATGAAGATAGTGGGGGAGGATGAGGACAATTCTATGCAAAGATCAGATGGAGGAACTTGGAGGTTTTTATCCTGGAGAAAAGAAGGCTTAGAGAGAAAATGGTTTAAGGCTTTGAAGGCCTATTTTGTCCAGGACCAATTGATGGAAGTTACAGAGAGGTAAATATTGGAAGAAGAAAATTTGGCTTAATAAGAATTTCCTAATTGACCTAGTAAGAAACAAAATGGGCTGACTCCTGGGGGTAGTGAGTTATCTGTCACTAGAGGTCTTTAAATACTTGTGGGGGGATGTGTTATGGGGGATTACTATTCAGCTATTAGTTGCACTATATGTCACTATCCTTGAATCTGTGATTCCCATTCCTGGACATAATGTATTCTGATGAATACTTTTACTCTATTTGGTTTGACCATGTGATTGAACTGACTAGTCAAAAGTGATGACTTATCTGATTGAACTGATGGGCCAATTCATCAATCAAAGAACATGGAACAAGTATTTATCCAACCTAGACTTCTTAGATTGTGAGCTCCTTGAGGGTAAAGATTGCTTTTGCTTCATTTTGTATTGCAGCCCTTAGCATGGTGCCTGACACAGAGTGCCCACTTAATGTTTATTGACTGACTGAAAGTACAGAGCAGAGTCTCTAATCAGCTTGAGTTTGAAGACTAGAGAGGGAGGACAACACATACATGAATGATAAATTTCTTATTAGGTATTGCTTAATTTTTTTGTCCCCCCTCCCTCCTAGGTCTTAGCTCAGTACCAATAGTTATTCATTTATTTATTTATTTAGCTTTTTGGAGGGCAGTTGGGATTAAGTGACTTGCCCAAAGTCACACTGGTTAGTAAATGTGTCAATTGTCTGAGGCTGGATTTGAACTCAGGTCCTCCTGACTCCAGGGTCGGTGCTCTATTCACTGCGCCACCTAGCCGCCTCCACATAGTAGTTATTTAATAAATGCTTATTACGTGATTGATAGGCCAAAGACAATAAAAAGGACAAATGGACTAAAGTATGATATGCATTTGGAGTGGGAGAGATCATTGTAGGCTGGAATGTCCAGAGAAGGAGGAGAGAGTTTGATTAAGGGACTTGAATCAACAAATATATACTTTTAAAATTTGGCATGTGCAAAGCACTTGGCTAAGTGATGGGGATCCACGTAGCAAAGACAGTTCCTGCTCTCAAGCAGCTCGTATTGTGATGGGGGCAGGGTGATGCGTATATGGGGTTTCAGCTGGGAGTCAGATGGATTAGGTTAGGGTGGCAAGGCAAGCGGTAATACATCTTTTTGGTATCTTTTTTCATTTATAAAACCATGCTACTTTCTGATGTTGAATCATTTCATTTTACCAAAGATGCTGAAGTTTTGGATTTTGATAGAGTTCTGGGAGAGATGTCTCAGGCATGAGAAACAGTGGGAATAAAGATAGGGAGGTGGGAATGAGCATGATGCAGTCATGAACTGATGAAAATGTATTTGAATAGAACAAAGGATATGGGGTTAGGAAACAGATTGAGGGAAGATTTGAAAAATCAGGTAGGCAATTGAGTCCCTTGAATGTCTGGCTAAGGAGGGTGGACTTAGTTGATTTATTTTGAGTACTCTATATATTTCTGTGGACACTGAAACACTTCCATAATTCTGGAGAAGAAAGAAAAACAAACAAACAAAAAACCAAAAAAACCTGTCTGTGACCTGTGAGGAATAAAAAGGACTAGCAGTAACATTGGTAGTTACTGGGGCTGGACTCTGAAATTCACAGAAGAGAAGGGTACTCCACGCTGGGAATCTATTCACTGAATCACATGCATGCACTCCAGCACATGTGCTCCATGGTGCCAAAAAAGCTTACTGAACCTGACATCTTAAGCAGCCCTGATCAATCACCTGCTTGGAAAGCACCAAGAGGCAGCTTCTTGTCATAAAACATTCAGTGCCCCCAATCAATAATAGCTATGGAATGCCTAGTCCTTAGGGGTGTCACAGTCAAACTGAATAAATCACATGCTATTCCAAATGGCACTGGTTGACTGCCAGTCCAGTCAGTTCCCCAGCTGACTGCCTTCAATAATGCTAAGATCAAGTGTAGAAACAATGAACCAGAAGCATTTATTTGCAGTTGCCACTCAGGGAGCCAAGACGGTTGTATTTTAGCACAAGAGCATTGCAGGATGAAGTCTGATATGTCCTTTGGGTTTGGGCAACAGACCATGGCAGAATTGTGAAGTTAGCTTGTTGTCATCTTGGTAACGGGGAAAGATGATTGGTGTTAGCATGAAAGGACCTGGGTAGGCATCTTGGCCCTAATACTTACTAGTCCATGAATCCAGTTACGTTACTCTGTCCCTGTGTTTGTTGTCTCATTTATAAAATGGGGACAATAATGCTTACTTACCTATTTCATAGGGTTATTGTGAAGAAAGCACTTTGTAACCCCTAAAGAAACATATAAATGAATTATTAGTATTACTTAATTCCTGACCTTTTTTCTGTGCCCATAGATTTCTGATATACTTGATTTTCTTCTTTCCTTCTTCCTCATCCTGTCTTGGAGACATTGGTCCTGACCCTAGTGTATGTGCATATGTGGGGAAGTGGAGTAGTCATTGTATCGCCTTAGTTTTGGAGGTGTTGCCTGCTGCTTTAATGGGGGGGTGTACTGCCCAAATACTATTTTCAAGTTATCTCTGTATTCTCTGTGGTACTTTGAATGTCTCCAATTAGGCTACACCTTAAGCCTCCAATCAAGCCTTCTCTTAAACACAGAACATGAAAGGGCCTATTACTTTTTTTATTGACTGGTTCATTTGGTTTTCCTGTGAAGTTCTTTTAAATTCTAGCAATTGACACAAGGCTCATGCTATTTTAGAGTTCATGATACATAGGATAGGGAAGCACTGAGACTTATCTAAAGTGAACTTTTAAACAAATTTTTAAAAGTTGGGAAGATAAGAGAAGAATGGATTGAGACTCTGATAGGAAGTTCTCAGGAATGAGGGGTGGGGGAGGGGGGAAGCATTTAAGGAGACTGAAGTGTTTGTAGGTGAACTCTTTGTTGAGGGAAACCTGAAAACTCAGATTTCAAAAGGACATAAACAATGGAAAAGCACAGGAATGTGACCAAGAAAAACAAACGAGCCTAAAATTGAGATATAAAGGTATCAAGAAAGGTAAAACCCAGAATGAGTTAAAATCTTTGTGACTGCTTGAAATACTTTTTCCTTGACCTGATAATTCTGGAATTTGGCCATAATATTCCTTGGAGTTTTGATTTTAGGATATCTTTCAGGAGGTGATTGGTGGTTTGTTTCAATGACTTATTTTACCCTCTGGTTCTAGGATATCAGGGCAGCTTTCCTTGAAAGGTGCTGTCCAGGCTCTTTTTTTTTATCATGGCTTTCAGGTAGTCTAATAATTCTTAAATTATCTTTCCTGGATCTCTTTTCCAGGTCAGTTGTTTTTCCAATAAGGTATTACATTATTTTTCATTCTTTTGATTTTGTTTGACTGATTCTTTTTTTGTGACTGATTCTTGATGTATCACAGAGTCATTAGCTTCTACTTGCCCAATTCTAATTTTTAAAGAATTATTTTCTTCAGTTAGCTTTTGTACCTCCTTTTCTATTTAGCCAATTCTTTTTAAAATGTTATTTCCTTCAGTGGACTTCCCCCTTCCTCCTCCTCCCCCCAATTTGGCCCCTTGTATTTTTTTAAGGAATTGTTTTCTTTAGTCAATTTTTATACTTCCTCTTCCAAGCTATTGACTCTCTTCTGCCTACTTCTAATTTTTTTCCCCAATTTTTCTTCCACTTCTCTCATTTGACTTTGAAAAATCCTTTTTTGGGCTCTTCAGAGAAGTCTTTATGGTCTTGAGACCAATCTATATTCCCCTTTGAGGTTTCAGATTTGGGTATATTGACAATGTTGTCCTCTTCTGAGTTTGTGTTTTGATATTCACTGTAACCATAACAATTTTCTATGGTTAGTTTTCTTTTTTCTTTTTTGTTCATTTTGTTTGCCTGTTTCATGGCTTTAAGCTTGAGCTCTCCTGCTGGAGCATGGGGGCACTGTCCCAAGCTTCTTATGCTGGGGGCCAGGGGCCTGGTCACTGACTTTTTTTTATTTTTGGGGTTGAGTGACTTGCCCAAGGTCACATGGCTAGTAAATGCTAAGTGCATGAGGCCAGATTTGAATTCATGTTCTCCTGATTCTAGGGCCTATGCTCTATTCACTGTGCCACCTAGCTGCCCCTGGTCATTGGCTTTCTATGTGGGGGCCTCAGGTTCTGATGGCCTGCCCACTGTGCTGAGACCTGACCTAGTTGCACCCATTGAGCCCTAGGTTTTGGGTCTGGCAATTTGCCTTCTTCTTGGGATTGGAGGCCTACAGATAGCTTGCTACATCATTGGCTTTCTGAGCCAGGACCAAGGGGCCTACGTTGCCAATCTGTGCTGTTGGCTAAGAGCTTCCCACTGGCTTGCCTGGCACCATCTGCACTGAGCTGTGCTCCCTTTTATTCAACTGAGACAGACCTTTCCTAAAGTCCTTCCAAGTTATCTTAAGCTGGAAAATTGTTTCCCTTCATCTTTTTGTAGGTTCTGTTGCTCCAGAATGTTTAAAATTGCTTCTGAGGAAAGCTCAGGCAACTTCCTGACTTTTTTCTAACATCTTGGCTCCACCCACAGTGAATTAAAATCTTAAAAGAAATATGGTCACAAAATGCAACAGTTATAGATTAGATGAAGAGAAATGGGTTGGATGGATTGGTGAATTTGGCTGATTTGGATCTGGTTCAATAACAATCCAATGAATGTAGAATAACAACTAGGAGAGGGCTTTCTAATGGCATTCTGGAGGTTTCTATTCTCAGCCTTATTCTGCATTTTTAAAAACATTATTTTAAAAGTTTTTTAATGTTAATTTTTATTTAATTTTGTTTTAAAAATTTAATGTTTAATTTTTATTTATAACATTTTAAAACTTATTTTTAACAGTGACTCGAAGACATATGTCAGTGCTATTTAACACTGTGTAGGTGGAGTAGACTTGGAAAAACAGACCACTTGTTATTCTGGGAATATTCACAATGTTATATCTCTCCTGTCACCTCTGCAGGATTTGGCTGAACTCCCATGTTTCTTCTTCTATCCTTTTCTTGGATAATAAAGTTCTAACCTTGGTTTGTATTTTTTTCAGCAGTTCTTGCCTGTTTCTTTTCTGTGCTATTTGAGACACATATCTTTTATTGACAGGTCATAATTTGGACTTGATGAATACTTTCTGAGGTTCTTTGCCCACCCTTCTGAATTGATCCCCTAGCTAAGACTGGTCCACAATCCTTAACAACTTGCCCTACCCACAACAATGGCACACAGATCTATCTTCCTCTGATAGTATGACAAAATTTAAACACTGTAGGGAGCTTACATATTATCTAGCCCAATTCCCTTATTTTAAGGTTGTAGAAATAGAGTTTAAGTGACTTGTCCTCAGTCTCTTCCTGAGTCACTGGTTCCCAGGAGTAGAACTAGGATTCAAATTATAGTCTTCTGACTTCTTTGTCAAGTACTAGATAACAATACTTGGAGGTATCCCTCATGCATTTGATGGCTGCACTGGGATTCAGAAAGGTCAATATAGGTTGGAATTGATGGCCTGAAACCAACAAAATGTATCTTCCTTGAGAACCCGTGGCATCCAGTCTCCAGTCCTGATGCCCTCAATGACTATAGGGTCTAGACTAGTTATTCTTGACATAAATGATTTATTTCTTTTGCTATATCACTCTCACCAAGAATTATTTCTCTATATTATTCATAGACTTCTTGGTATGTTGCATTAGTACCTGCTGGTTGTCTTCCAATACTACTTAATTTATTCGGTCTTCTCCTGCAGTGACTCTGAAGAATGTCATGAGTCAGAAGCTAGTATATTTACTGGGACAATGATGTCCAGTGATTTTGTTGGTACAAGTGCTGGTTTTTGTTCTATTGGGAGTGGCCATAATGGTGGGGGTGATGGTGGTGGTGGTGGTGGTAGAAGGGGTGGTGGGGGTGGTGACTGTGTTGGTGCTAGTCCTGGTCCTGTTGCTGGCTCATTCAACTCTACAGGACTCTTCCCAAGCTTCAGAGGCCTCCACCAAAAGTAGTATAACCTGGAATTGAAAAAACAGAAAAGAGATGAGTCCAATCAAAGTGAAGGATGAAGTGTGTCTACTTAAGGTAACTGGGGCAATGAGTGTAAGCATGAAGGAGATAGGGGGTGGTGGTGAGTAGTTAAGGTCTGGGGATGGCCTTCATTCAATTAACTACTCACCCAGCTCCAACTGTTGATACAAACACACAGAGGATGAAGATGATAGTACTTCCAATCCAAAGGGTCTGTGGCAGGAGGGTTTCTATGGAATATTGGCCAGTATGGCCCCACAGGTCAGCATAAGGTTAATTTGAGGTAAAAGTGGAGCTAGGTAAACAGCATGGGGTCAGCAGTCATGTGGAGTCTGAGTTCAGTCATTGTTGGCAGAAGTCAGCTAGTGGCATTTGGAGTCAGAGATCAAGGGATCACTTACTCTGACAAAGAAGAGGGTCCTTGCAGGTCACATAGTACTTCTTACAGCTGATGCAGTTAGATACCTCTGTGGAGGGACCTGTGACTGGTGAATTTGTGTGTGCTAGGCTTAGACTTAGACTTAGAAGAGAGTTTCCCACACCAGCCCCTTGCCCACACCCAGAACACCAAATATACTTACTGCAAGATTCATTGCAAACTGCAGAGAAAGGAAAGATGTTAGGAAAACTACCATTGCTGGAGTGAGGGTGGGATAGGGGGTAGGTCTGTGGATGGCGGAACAGGGAGACTGGGGAAGAGGAATTAGGGAAGGGTTCTGGAGATGTGCAGGTAGAAGCAAAATACGTCATGGGGAAGGTGTGTGTGTGTGTGTGTGTGTGTGTGTGTGTGTGTGTGTGTAATTTTTACGATCATAGGATCCAAAGTGAGAGATCCTTAGAGATCATCTGGTACATTTACCTAATTTTACAGATAAGGAAACAGACCCTGAGGGGTTAAGTGACTTGCCAAGATCACATAGATAAAGTAGCAGAATCAGAATTCAAATCTAGTTCTTCTGGTTTTTCTTAGTCGTTCTGAATCTCTCTTCAGCTTAGGATACTTTTGACAATAGCCTCCTCCTGAATACTTTCCCTTTGCTTTCCTTGATATTACTCTCACCAGATTCTCCAACCTTTCTGATGACTCTCTTTACTGGTTCATTGTTCATTTCCTGCCTGATTAGCACAAATGTCTTCAGGGCTCTCTTCTGGATTCTCTTTTTTTCTCTTTATACTCACTCTTTTGGAGATACCGTTAGCTCCCATGGATTCAAGCATCAGTTTTACACAAACTACTCCTAAATATCCGTCTATCTACTGCTATTATTACCACTACTACTGCTGCTGCTACTGCTGCTACTACTACTGCTACTACCACCACCACTACTACTACCACTACCACTACTATTACTATTACTACTACATTTATCTATTCTTCCTTCCTTCCTCCTCCTCCTCCTCCTCCTCATCTCTCTCTCTCACTCTAGTCCTGTACTTCAATCATGATTTGCAACTGTTTGCCAAATATTTCCTAGATAGATGGTTAGAATCTCAAACCAAGTGGAATTCATTATCTTCCTCCTCAAGTTTTTCCCTCAGTTTCGTATTTCTGTTCAGGGTACCAGTAGGAGTGTGCCAGAGTCAACTCTTACTGATTGTTAAATTATCACTCTGAATAAATTGGCAAATGCCACAAACCATAAATTGATTTATTGTTTTGTCGATTGTCTAGACTTAAGAGCATGATGGAGAGAATGTTAATAATGCAGAATCAGAGGTGTCAGACACATTACAAATCTTGCAGATAATGGGGCATGTTTAACAAAATAAATGAAAATATAACATAGATAATGTTAATTTGTGGTTTCATTTCCATTTGAGTTTAATGCCATTGAATTCTAGATTCAATTCTATATCTTTTTTTTTTTTTTGAGATCTGGTTAAGCATTTGCTAGCACACCCCTGGGCACCACCCATCCCAGATACCTACTAGGCAGGCGGACTTCCTTCCTAAAGTCATCTTAATATCTCCCCTCACTCTCTCTCTCCCTCTATGTCCAATCAGTTGCCAAGTCTTGCTATTTCTCCTCCATAGCATCTCTAGCATCTGCCTTCTTTCTTCCCATATGTTCCAACCTTCTTCAGGCTCTTATCACCTCTTAGACAACTGTTAGAGCTTTTTAGTTGTTCTCTCTGATCTCAGCCTCTCTGTTATCTGATCCATCCTCCTCCACACAGCTGCCTGCATTTTTCAGAGAAGGAAATTTGACTATGCTACTCCCCTACACCCAAACCTTTAGGGATTCTCCATTGTTCTTATATAATAAAACATAAACTCCTCAGCTTGGTATTTAAGGCTCTCTACAATTTGATTTTCAGCCTTATTTTATACCTTTCCCCTTACAAACTCCAGTCCCATTGGACATTGCTGTTTTCCAGACTTAATACTATAAATCCCACTAGTATGCATTCCTATCAGCCCTTCTCCAAGGCCTGGAATATACATTCTTCTTCTCTCTGTCCCTCAGAAGGCTTGTGTTTCTTAAAGTTCAGTTCAAGTGCTATTTTTCTTCTAGTTAGCTTTCCCAGATTTTCCCAATTGTTAGTACCCTGTTTCTCTCCAATTTTCCTTGGACTATAGTTATTTCTGTATGATTGTTATGTCAATGATTGTTAAATGATTGTTAAATCAAATTTCTATGCCATGGAATATGAAGAAGGGAAGAGGACTGAGTTGGAGATGCTGAGGAAGAATGTGAGTGGGCAGAGAAAAGGGGTAAAAGGGATGTGTGATTTAGGCTCTTGAATTCTCTGTCTCTGAGGAGAGTGGGAGGCTGGATATGAGGCCAGAATGTTGGTTCTGACCCCTCACCCTTTTCCTTCAGTTCCTCAGCTGCCTTCTGCAGCTCTTGAAGAAATCGTTTTCCATGGACCTGAATTTTGTTCAAGAGTGTGATCTTATCTGAGTAGAGAAGAGTTTGGGAAAGAAAGGCACATATATCAGTGGTGAGTTGGTAAATGTTTAACAACCTACTCTCTGCAAAAAAAAATTGTACTTTTGGTACTTTCAAGGCAACTCTGCATTATTAACATTTCTCCATCATTTTCTTAAGTCTAGACAATCAACAAAACAATAAATTTATAGAGTTATGTGGTAGAAATACTCATTGAGAAAATTTGGAACTCAAACCTTGTGGAAATGAATGTTGAAAACTAAAAATAAATAAATTCTGAAAAATAAAAATAAAAAAAGAGAAAAAAAAGAAATACTCGAAAATTTATCAGTTAGTGAGCAGGTTTGAGCTGGCCCCAGGCCATCCCTGCCTCCTATTTCTTCCCCACATGAATAATGCTCAAGTTCTTTCCTCTTGAGGTCCAGACCTAGCCAGTCCACCCCTGCTCCAACTCTAGGAAACCCAAGCATCAGATTCCCCTTACCAGACCGCCATTCCTTAATTGCAAAATCTAGGTGATTGAAGAATATGGCAGCTTTCTCTTCTAGTTGGTCACGATCTGAGGGGAAGATTGTGAAAGGTGTTGAGTCAAGGGACCTTTGAGGTTCCAAGATAGAAAGTAATGGGGTTAGGGAACAATTTTTCTTTCCTCTCTCTCACCAAGGAATTGGGGTTTGATGGGGACATTCTTGAAGAGTAGGATTCGAAGGCAGGAAGACAGATACAGGGGTGGCTGATGGGAGCCCCAGAGTACCTCTAAGTCATATTGTACCAGTGGGAGCAGGTCTGGCCAGCATCGAAGGCAGGAACCTTCCCCTAAGGAGGGAAAGAGGGAGCTAAACAGAAAAAAGAACATCAGAAGAAGCAACACTGGTCAGACCAATGCCCTTCTGTGACCTTGACAATCACCTCCCATGACATTCCATTTGGAACCTGAGTATTTGCCTTCTTAGATACCAGGTTCTCTCCCTGGGCCCAGTAAAAGCCAAAGGAATAAAAGGAGTGTGAGATCCTGGGTTCAAATACTTGGGGAGGGGGTGGATTAAGACTAGAACGATTTAGGATAGAAAAGAGAAAGGGTAGCATAGTAGATGGGGTGATTGATTGATCAAGTTTTGGGTAGGCACTGTGTAGGGACAGTTTAGGTTTCTTTTTGGTGCCTTTGCCATGAGATTCACATAAAAGTCACTGAAAACTATTTAGAATGAAAATTTAGCACCTTCTAATATTAGCTTGAGTTAATTTAAAATTTATTTGTACCTACTTAAACAGAGATTACTCTGCCTTTATAAAGTTAAGTTAGCTTGGGAAGGATTCAACTCATATAATGGCCTATCGATGTTATTTTTTATTGATTTTTGCTTTCAGATCAAGTTTATTTTTGCTTTTAAATAGAAGGAGGGTTTCCTTTTGGCAAACCCAGGGAAGTTTACTCATTTCTCTGAACCTGCCCCACTTTACCTGAAATCAATGTTCACTTTTCCATGGGTTTCCAAATCAACATTTGAGTTAGAACCACATGAGAAGGTCCATTGCAGTCTTTGCCTGGATATCAAGATTATGGCACTCTCATACCAGAACAAACTGGCCTAGGACAGGAGTCAGCATGTATATAGATTTATTAGATGTGCTTTGGACATTGGCTCTGGAGTTGGAAACTGAGTTCAAATCATATCTCTTATGCTTATTCTTCACTCGATTTTGGGAAAGTCATTTAACCTTTATTTGTCCCAGTTAATTCATATGCTAAATGAGGGGCTGGAGTAGATGGTTACCAAGATTGGTTCCAACTCTACGATTCTATAAGCACAATTTATTGAGGAATGGTTTAATTTTTCTTAATTTTAGCACGTATAGCATCTACTACAGCATAGTTATCTTGTCTCCCTCATTAGAACATAAGCAATTTGAGGGCAGGGACTGGTCTTTTATTTTTCTATCCTTATCACTTAGCATAGTGCCTTAACGGGTAGCAAGCCCTTAATAAATTCTCATTCCTTTATTCATCCTTCATTTCATGATAGCATTCCCTACACAAACGCATATTGGGACCAATCCTTTTAGAACTTAGTTTTCCGCTAGTCCCCCAATTCATCACATTATGGTCTTGCCTTGGGAAGGGAAGCGATAAAAATGAGGTGGTATAGAAACATTTTAGTGGCAATAATCCAGCATTATAGCATGCTTAAGTATGAGAGAATCGACTTTTAATTGTCAGAGCCTATGGCTGCCTAGAGCTAAGCAGACAGGGTGGGAAGGGGATGATTAGTTTACTGTCTGCCATCACAGACCTCAGGCTGATTCTGATTTCAAGCCTCCATGTTTTCCTCCTGTCGCTGATCTGTGCCTAAGCTGACTGACTTTGGATCCATTGTTCCTCAATTCAGACCATGATGGTAGATGATGATTCTGTTGAGATTATTGATTGCTATTTTATACCTATATCAGGGGATAGAGACAGGTAGAATGTCTGGGAAAAGAAGTATTTATTCTGCTACACTCTCCCATATAAAAAGCCTCCATACTGGCCTGACTTATTTTTTTTTATAGCTTCAGAATCCAAATCCAAATTTAAAATTTTTAGTGACTACTATGGTTGGGGGAAAAAAAGATTTTCTATAGATATTAATTGTGCCACTTTTCATGCTAAATGACTCGAGTCCTCCTACCATGTCTGCTTTATTTTCTCATGGCTACTTGACCCTCTTAATCATCTAATAATTTCCAGCATGTGCCCTTTGCCTCCCTACTCTGTAGAGCAGTGATGTCAAACTCAAAAAGAAATGAATCCCTTCTCATAGCATATTGACTTAGAAAACTACAAACTGACACCATCTCTGCATCTCTACTTGTTTATTTTGTTAAACATTTCTCAATTACATTGTAATGTGGCTCTGGCCTCACTTATTTGGCTAGCCAAGCAATGACTTGACATCTTTGCTGAAGGGGAATGGAATGAGAGAAATGTCACTTTGGGGAGGTATGTGGTACAGTAGGAGACACAATGAACTTAGTATCAGAAGACCTGGGTCCATGCTGCACTATTGGAACCATGTGGCTTGAGAAAAACTACTTAACCACCTTTTAGAGCCTCAGTTTCCACCTCGGATGTGCATTGTAATACTTAGATTACTATTTGTGGTGGAGGGGAAAATGCTTTGTAAATGATAAAATTATAGAAAAAGGTGAACTATTATTCTTGTGATGGGTTCCCATTTGTCACTCAGGCTGATGGAGGTGTGCTGAAGGTAAGTAAACCAAATAGCAATGGAATTTATTAGAGAGTGTGCAACTTTCATCTGGGTGAGGCTTAGGTTTTTGGAGGGTGCAAACAAAACAAAATAAAACAAAAAATCCATCAGGTTTATAAAGCAAATGCTGAAAAACCGTATAATGATTCAGTACTGCCTTGTGGTAGAATGAAATGATGAATGTATTGGCTTCTCTTATGAGAAGCTAGAGTCGCAAATGAGTATGGATGATTTTACTTTGGCCATTGCTCTTCCATTGGGAGTCAGGCAGAGGCAAACCCTGCCATGGTTAGTGACTCAGAGCTATCTCTGGTAGGGCATCAGGATCCAGGCACAGTTATCTGTAGGGTATAATAGTTATGTTAGTAAGAGACTTAAAACAAAGAGTGGGTGAGTTGTTTGAGGCACAAAGTCAATTATTACAAGGTAAACACACAAGCAGGGACTAGAGATGAGTGGCACATCAAGGGCCTGAACTACAGTTTAGTTGCATGAAGTGCCAGTATCTAAAGGCCAAGATTTGACAAGTGTGATTTAAGGCCAAGGAAGAGTTCAAGTAATTGATGTTCAAATGGGTTTGAGCCCAT
>CM053596.1:223850392-223869343 GCA_028646575.1 Pseudocheirus occidentalis | reverse complement strand
ATATATATTTGTATTCCCTTCACCTATCCTCATGCTAGGAAAAGAAGAAACACATTTTTAAAGCAAAGATATATACAAAATCAAGCTAAGGACATAGAAAAAAATTGGTATTCATCAAGTGAGTTCCAAAAAAGTGTGAGTTGAAACAATATTACGTAAGAAAGCAAAGGTAAATAGAAAAATGAATGAAAATGGGATAAAAATGGAAAATACATTATGCTGAAAAATACCATAGAGTAATATAATTACTATTACAATGTCTAATATGAGTAATTACTAATGCCATTACAAATATAAGCAATCAACTTACACTCTTCCAAATGCCTCTCCATTCAATTCCTAAGAGAAACATCAACTGAGCTACAAGAAAATGCAGACAGTAACAAAGTAGTGATGAGAGACTCCAATATTCCTCCTTCAATTTCAAATATGTTTAGCAAGAAGATGAACAAAAGAAATAGTATGAAGAAATTACTAAAGAAACTGGAGCTAAAATACATTCTCACTTTTAAATGAGATTGAAAAAGAATAAACGTACTTCTCAGAAGCATATGGAACTTTTACAGAAATTGACTATGTATTATAACATTGAGAGATTGAAAGCAAATTTTAAAAGTCAAAAATAGCAAATATATACTTAAGAACCATAAGGTAATAAAGTTAGTCAATATTTCAGAGACCACAAAAAACCACATTCTCAAATGAACACTTAACAATGAAATTTTAGATGATGAGTGAATCAAAGAACAAATCATGGAAAAAGTGAATAATTATGTGGAAGAAAATGTATCAATGAAACAACATACCAAAATTTCTGGGTGCAACTAAATTCTGGGGAGTGAATGGGTGGAGAAATTATAACCTTACAAACAACATACAGAAAAAAGGATGAGTGAACTGAATATGTACTTAAAAATTTGTAATGACCAGAGAAACAAGTTTAAAATAAGCATAAAATTGGGATATTAAAAATTATAGGATAAATACATAAATGGTAAATAGAAAAAGACCATAGAAATTATAAATAAAAATGAAAGCTGTTACATTGAATAAAACTAATGAACTGATAAACTTCTAGCTAATTTGATTTTAAAAAGATGGCAGAAAATCAATTCAATAAAATAGCTAATGAGCAAGATGAAATCATAACAAAATAAGAAGAAATTAAAAAGTTATAAGAATACATGATATGTAGTTATACTCTAACAAACCTGAGAACACAGAAGAAATATAGAAAAACCTTCAAAAATATAAACTACCCAATTTTTCAGAAGATCAGATAGAGACTTTAAATAACCAATTTTAGAAAAGGAATAGATCTGGCTGTAAAGAAACTAAAGGAAACCAAAGTGTGTGTGTGTGGAACTCTGATCCTGATGGATTTATGGGAGAATTCCATCAAACCTTCAAAAAACAAAAAAAACCCAAACTTCATAATTTTTCTCAAAAATTGGGAAAACAACAGACCAGAAACTTTTTATGATACTAATATAATTCTAATACCCAAACAATGGAAAGATAAAAGAGCTAAAACTATAAACCAATATTACTAGTTAATACTGACTCAAATTTATTAAACAAAATCTTGTAAAACTGATTATTGTGATTTATCCAAGAAATCATTTATTATGACCAATTAAGATTCATAAAAGAGAAGCATTAGGAAAGAAATCAACAGAAGTAATAATCTTAAAACCAAGAATATCAAAACATGTAAGATTATTGCAATAAATTCAGAAAATGCTTTTTTTTTTTTACAAGGCACAGCATTCATTTATGCTAAAAACCCTACAAGGAGCATGTATAGACAGACCTTTAAAATAACATTGAAAGCATCCATCTAAACCCAAAATGAAGTATCATATGTAATATGTTAAAATCTTTTCCAATGAAATATAGGAGTGTTTCAAGTATGCTCTCTTTCTTCACTATTATTTCATAGTTCTAGAAATGTTAGAAAAATCATGAGGACAAGAGAAATAAATTAAAGGAATAAAGTTGATAAAAATACATAACATTTCCTGTTTGTAGATGATATGATAGCATGCTTGCAAAATCCAGGGAAACCAGGAAAGATGATAGTCAAAATGAATTAATTTAGCAAAGTTGAAGTTTATAAGATAAATTACCAAAAATCAATATTTCTATATGATAATATAACAAAATCGAAGAAGCAATAATAGAAAGGAAAATTCTTTCCCTTTCCCAGTTATTCCAAATAACTAAACATTACACAAAAAATCTGGGGTCATCCTTTCAAAACACACAAAAGTCTTTTGTAGACTCAGTTATGAAATGTTCCTTAAAGAAATTAAAAAAAAAACAAATAAATAGCTAGTACAATATTCAGTAGTCATGGCTAGATTATGCCAGGACAAAAAAAATTGCCAAAGTTAATTTATACTTTTAATGTTATACCAAATTACCAAGGAGATACTTTATATAACTTGATAAAATAGTAAAAAAAATCATTTAAAAAATAAATTTAAATATCAGAGGAAAAGATGAAAAGAATCAGGGATTAATAGGAAATCATACTTCTAGACCTCAAACTATATTATAAAGCAGAAGTAAACAAAAACATTTGGTGTTGGTTAAAAACAATAGAGAGGTAGATCTATGAACAGATTAGACAAGTGAGAATCAGAAACAGTGGAACTCAGAAACTTTATGTATGATACAGTAGAAAAATTTAATTATGTAGGAAAAAAGTCTTTATCAGATAAAAACTTCTGGTAAAACTGGAAAGAAGTCTGGTTTAAATTAGGCTTAGATCAAGACATTATGGGGTGGCTAGGTGGCACAATTAATAGAGTACAGGCGCTGGAGTCAGGAGGACCTGAGTTCAAATGCGGCCTCAGACACTTAACACTCACTAGCTGTGTGACCTTGGGCAAGTCACTTAACCCCTGCTCGCCCACCTCCAAAAAAGAAAAGCAAAAAAAGATCAAGACATTGTACCACATTTCCGAATGTATTCTAAATAGTTATGGAACTTTAATATTAGAGATAAGATTGTTGAAAAAAATAGAAGAAAAACAGATAATTAATTCGCATAATTATCGATTTGAGATACAGTATAAACAAACAAGAGATAGAGGCAATTATAAAAGATAAAATGGATAACTTCGATTGCATGAAATAAAAAAAACTTCTATACAGACAAAATTAATGTACTTAGGATGAGAAAGGAAGTGGTTGAATGGAAAAAATGTTTTTGTATCAGATTTCTCAGGGAAGAGTTTGGTGTCTAAAATATTTAAACAATTAGTAGATATGTAAAGAAACAAAGACCATTCCTCAAAGGTCAAAAGATTTGAATAAATAATTTTAAAAAGAAGTGCAAATATTCACATCTATATGAAGGAATGGTCCAACACATGCATAATAGAAAGAATGCAAATCAAAACCCCACACATGAGAAATTGGCAAAGATGACAAAAATGACAGTAGTAAACGTAGGAGCTGGAGAATGGTAGGCACATGAATATATTGTTTCTGGAGCTGTGAAATGGTAAACCATTTTGGAAAGCAATGTGGAATTTTTTAAGTGACTATACTGTCCACAATCCTTAAACCAGAGAATCCATTAATGGACTTGGAGCCCAAAGAAGCCATTGATGAGGAAAGTCTCCATATACACTAAAAATATTTGTAGCAGAGCTCTTTGTGATAGAAAAGAATTGTGAACAAAGTAGATGCCCATTGGTTGGGGAATAACTAAACAAATTGTGGTACAAGAATATAATGGATTATTACTGTGCTCTGAGAAATAATGTATGTAACTAATACAAGGAAGAATGGAAATATCTATACAAACTTATGCAAAGTGAAGCAAGCAGAGGCAGCTAGGTGGTGCAGTGAATAGAGCACTGGCCCTAGAGTCAGGAGTATCTGAGTTCAAATCCGGCCTCAGACACTTAACACAAATAACTGGCTGTGTGACCTTGGGCAAGTCACTTAACCCCAACTGCGCTCCAAAACAAAACAAAACCAAAAAAACCCACAGTGAAGCAAGCAGAGAAACAAAAGCAATATACATAATAACTACAACAATGTAAACAGAAAGAACAATAACACACCCAAAATGTTGAAAGTAAATGTAACAAAATTATGATAACCAGGCATAATTGGAATGAAAATACAAGGGGGCACCCCTTTGTGGGACAACCTACCTTTTTGTGGAGGTAGAAGTTTTACAGATATTACACATATTTTGGGACTTTCCCCCATATACTGATCAGTTGGGCTGATCCTATCCCCCTTTTGTTCTTTAAAAACAACAACAATATTGTTTGTCATATAAGATAGCTCTCTTGTAGGGATGGGATACTAGAACTAACATGATGATGAAAAAATCAGATGACATGAATACAAATTTATTTAATTTTTTAAAAAGTGAATTGAGTTGCCCAATGTCACAAAGCTATTATTGATCAGAGGTCAAACTTAAACTCAGTTCTTCCTAACTCCAAGTCCAGTATCCATTATGCCACATTGACACTTAGAACTCACAATAAAAGATAACAAATAGTAAAAGCCAAGAGAAACATACAAATAGTAAATGCTTTAAGAGATATACGATATTGCTGTGCCTTGGAGCATGGGCTGAAAAGGTTTTGTAGAGGAGATAAATCTTGAGCTGATTCTTGAAGGTTTGATACTATTTGAATAGAGAAGAAAAAAAAAGAAAGAAGAGAAGGAATCTCTGTAGGGAAAGGAGTATAAAATCCAATAGGTGGGAATAAGCATGGCATATTGTGGGATAGTGAGAACTATGGGATAAGTAGGACAAAGGATGCTTATTAGTGAGAAATTAGAGATAATAATAGACAGTGAAGGTACAATGAAAACAGAATGAATAGATTATGGGTTGGAAAGTACCTTAGTACTACTCTCAACTGACTAACTCCCTACCTTAAGCATAAAACCTTTCCCGATAGGAAGTCATCTAACCTTTGCTTGAATTCTTCTAGGGACTGGAAGCTGGCTACTTTAAAAGGCAACCTTTTTAAAAATTCTTTTTTAAAAATTATTACATGATCTAAGATACTTCTCATGCTACTTATAGGCATGAAAGGAGGGAGTCAGGCAGGTAAGATCAGATAAGCGTGAAAAGTTAGGAAGGAGTCAAAATGTGGGGAGCTTCAGATGTAAGACTGCAGGCAGTAAGGAATTTTTGAAGGTTCTTGAGTAGAGAGATGACAGGATGAAATATGTGAATACAAATTTGAAGGCTTTTTGGAGGATGGATTGGAGGTGAAGAGATTAGAATCCAGGGGAATAATTAAGTGACTATTGCTCCAGTACAAGTAAGAGGGGCTAAAGAACCTAACTAGAGTGGAGGCTACGGAAGTGGAGAGAAAGGGAAAAATGTGAGAGATGTTACAGAAATGGAATTAACAAGACTTGGCAATTTTGGGGAGGATGAAAAAGAAGAAATAGTCAAGAAGTAGTCTGAGATTGCAATCCTGGGTGACTGGAAGAATGGTGGTATCATCAATAAAAATAGGGAAGTTTGGAGAAGATATTGTTTTTGGAGCAAATTAAAGTGACTTGCCCAAGGTCTCACAAAACTAGTAAATATCTGAAATTTGAATTCATTTCTCCCTGACTCCAAGTCTAGCATTCTGGGAGACATCTAAGAGTAGGTTTCTAGTAGGTAGTTGGGAATGAAGTTGTAGAGTTCAGGAGAGAAATTATCACACAACATTCAGATTTTGGAGTTAGCTACATAGAGTTAATAATTAAACCCATGGTAGATGATGAGGTAACCAAAGGAGAGGGTCTAGAGCAGCAGTTCTCAACCTGTGGGTCACTTTCACAGAGGTCACAGAGGTTGCCTAAGACCGTTGGAAAACACATATTTCCAATGTTCTTAGGAACCAGAACACCACTCCTCTATCCATCTCCAGGCGGATCCGCCTACATGCAGATATGCCCACATAGAAGTATTAATGGGTCGCAGCATTAGGAAGGTTGAGAACTGCTGGTCTAGAATGAGAAGAGAAGAGGACCCACCAGGAAGCCTTAGCAGGAGAGCAGTTTAATGATCTAGTAAAAACAGATTGAGTGGTTATCAGACAAGTAGGAGGAGAACAAAGAGAAAACCAAGTAAAAGACTATATGGGAAGACAATACATTCAGCAGTACAAAATGCTATAGAGAAACCAAGAAGGATGAGAAAAGGTTATTTGATTGAACATTTAAGAAATCGTTATTGACCTTGGACAGAAAAGTTTTAGTTGAGTGGTGAGGGGAAGACATTATCTAGCTTGACACCCCATTGCCATTTGATTAATATGCCACCTGACTTTATGAGTAATTGATAAAAATGCTGACCAGGATTGGACTGAGGAGAAAGCATTGTGACAAACCACTAGGGACCTCTCTCCAGCTTGACAACCTATTAATCAGTACTCTGTGGTTGGTCTATCAGCTACAAATGTACCCAACTGTGTCACCTAACGGTACTCATCCTATCTTTGTCCATCTTATCCATTAGCATATCATAGAGAACTTTTAAAAGTGCTTTGCTAAAATTTAGGTCCATTCCAACCATTATATTTCTTTTGTCTACTATAGTATTGATGCTATATTTTTTAAAAATTGTGTAGGAATTCAAATCCCGGGACGAGAAGCTTAGTAGTTATCCAAGTGAAAAGAGGGAGCTATAAAACAATTTTGAACTGACAAAGAGAAAAGTACTCTACTGGGGAGAACAATCTTAAATCAAATATCTCTGATAAGGGTCCTGTATCTAAGAACTATAGGCCATTGAAACAGATATTTATGAGCAAGAGTTATTCTCCAACCGAAAGTCAAAGGATAGGAACACAAATTTCTCAAGAAAAAAAACCTTAAACCATTAACATCTATTTGAAATATTACTCCAAATCATGAATAAAATACAAATGCAAATCAAAACAATCCTAAGATGTCACCACACAGAGAGAAAATTTGCAAAGATGAAAAAGATGGTAATAGTCAATGTAAGAGGGAGAAAGGTATAGTGTTACATTTTTATTGGAGTTCTGGATTCATCCTAGCATCCTGGAAAACATTGTCAAACTATGTTAAGAAAGTGGCTAAAATCCCCTTGACTCACAGATCTCTTTGCTTGACCTAATACTTAGGGATGTGAAAGACAGAAAGGCCCCATGTATGCTAGAATATGAATAGCAGGACTTTTTGTAGAAGCAAAATACTGGAAGCAGAGTGATGTCCATCAACTGAGAAATAACTAAACAATTTGCAACATGTGACTGTAACTACAACATAAAAATAATGAATATGAAGAGAAGTAGGGCAGATATTCTATGAACTGATGTAAACTGAAATAAGCAGATCAAGGAAATGGATATACATAACAACGATGCAGATAAAAAGCACAAAAACAAAATAAAATGGAATGAAACACTGAATAATTGTGATGACTAGTCCTGGTCCTGAGAAGAGATGTGAACAATTACCTTACTTTTTTCTTTGTAGAGGGATGTCAATCTATGGCTATACTCTCTGCCATATACTGTTGGACTTAGCTGATGTATTGTCTGAGGTTTTTTTTTCCAGAAATGCCTCTTTTTCTTTCTTTCTTTTTGATTTCTTTGTTACTAGGAATGGGTCTCTGGTTATGGGAGGATGAGAAATATATTGGGAGATAAAGGTGGCATGGGAAAAAAAAGAGGGCAAAGTTTTTGTGTTTTTGTTTATTTATTTGTTTTAGTTTGTTCCACGAGAAAGCAACAATCAGTTTCAACTTGGATTGCTTCAAATGGAGTATGGTAGAATTTACTGAAGTATAAAGCTAGGGCAAACAATATTCATGACAGAACAATGTAGTAAAAGAACATTAGAGTTGTAGATAGAAGATCTGCCTTCAGTTCCCAGCTCTGCCCCTTATAAATAGTGACCTGATCAGGGGTAACATTTAACCACTCTGAGCTCCTGTCTTTTCATCACTGAAGAGGCAGGAATATTTACAGTACCTACTTCACATAGTTCCAACAAAATCACTTCACAAACCTGAAATCATTACATAGATATAAATGTAGTATTGTTTATGGCATTAGCTGAGCACATGTTTAACAATATGTCACACTCAAGACACTAGAGTTTCACCAAATGTCTCCACAGGTCTTAATGGCAGAAAGGGTCTATTTTTCAAATCAATTTTCAATTGTTCATTCAGCCTGGAACATTTTCTAGTGTCCAAGAAGCTAGCATTATTTCCACTCTTCTCTAGTCTCTTGGTAGTTTTTAAGGCCTACAAGCTGCCTATAAGTCTAGCACCAGTTTTGTTAAAGGAAATATAGCAAGGAGTGAGAGTGGATAATTTTAAGTTGCAGTAAAAACAATGCTACAACTTCAGTGACTTAAAATAAAGAAATAAATCTACTGTGGATGAACATGAAACATGTTTGCAAACATTACCCAATTAACAGTTACAGCAAAGTATGTCTTGAACACATAGTGTTGAAAGACAAAGAAGTTGTATGGTGCTAATTATAAGGATCTTGTCTATGCTTTTAAAGCACCTACTATGCATCCAGTAGCTTAGTGGCATCCCTTATGGAATCTCTCTGTCTGTCTGTCTCTGTCTCTCTCGGTTTCTTTCCCTCTTCTTCCCTCCCTCTTTCCCTCCCTTCCTCTATCCTTTCTGTCTCACTCACACAAATATCCCATCTTCACATTTTATACTAGGAAAATCATAATTTTTGTTATTTTTATAATTTTCAAATTGTAGAAGATTGGCAGCAGCTGGTACTTATAAAGCGACTAATTTTTAAATAGTGCTTTAAAGTTTGCAAAATATTTCATACATATTTTTCACCAGATTCTTATAACAACCCTGTGAAGTAGGTGCTATTATTCCCATTGTCCTTATGAGAAAACTGAGGCCCACAGAGGTTAAGTGGCTTGCTGTAGATCAAACGGTATTTTCCTGCCTCCAGGTCCAGAGCTCTATCTGTTGTACCACTTAGCTGTCACATTGGTACTGGGATGATATACTTACGATTTGTATCCTTTGCTTTGATATCAGTTCCCTTTTTTCTATAAATGTATCACTTTCCTGGAATGTCTCTCAACCTAAACCCCTTTATGTGCCCTAGAAATCTTTATTCCTCCTTTCCTTACCTCACAAGAACTCATGCATATTGAGCAACTTCTATGTGCCTAAAGGGAATATATAGTAAGGGATATATAAGGAGAACATAACCTCTCCTCACAAGAAAAAAAAAAGCTAATGTCTCCTTGTGAAGACAAGATGAACAAATCTGGGAAAAATGAGAAATCTACAAGGCAGTATTTGACAAAATATCAAATCGAATATTATCTAAAAACAAAATATGCATACAGTATAGAAAATTGCCGCAAGCAGTCAATAAGAAGAAATCTTAGTTTTGGCTGTAGATAGCAGGGAAGACTATAGAGGAACTGGGAAATAGATTGGTCTGGGAATATGAGAAATATATGATTAGAAGGGGTGGGGTGAGGTTGGGACAAGGAGTATAGCATTCTAGGCAGGGAGAAAGGGCACAAGTACAGAGGCATTGTAGTACAGTGGCAAGAGTGCCGGCCTTTGAGTTAGAGAACCTAGGTACATAGCCTGCTCTGCAATTGTCTTCCCTGTGTGACTTTGGGCAGGTCATTTAATCTCTATGTGTCTCTTTCCTTATATGTAAAATTAGGGGATTTTGTAAATCAGGACTTTTGCAAAATCAGAGGATTATATGATCTCCTTCTAGTTCTGAAGTGGTGAATTCAATGATCATAAATTTGTAAGGAGTTTGATATGTTTATTACATAGTAAGAATACCAACCTGGATGGAATGGAGAGAATGAGAATTGAAAGAATGTACCTGTATGAGTGATGGAGAAGAAAAGAGCAAACCACTCCAGCATCTTTGCCAAGAAATGGGGTCACAAAGAGTTGGAAATGACTGAAAAAACTGAACAACAACAGTTGAATAATGCCTTCCATTCCTACCCCTGCCTTCCCTTACCAGAGATGGTAAGGGAATGAACATTCTCCTACTGGAAGACTGACAAAAATGATATCAAAGTTCAGTCAATTAATCAGCCAACATTTTTGAATATTTATCATGTATCAGGTACCATGTTAAGCACTGAGTGTACAAAGACAGGCAAACACATGATCCCTTCCCTCAAGAAACTCATATTCTAATAGTGGAGATGGCATGTAAATAACTATGTTCATACAAGATATATGCAGAGTAGATTAAAGGTAACATCAGAAAGGAAACATTAACAACTGGGTGAGTAGGAAAAGCCTCCAACAGAAGCTAGGTTTTGAGATGAGATTTGGAAAAATCCAGAGAAACTAAGAAGCAGAGATAAGAATAGAGAACATTCTAGACATGGAAGCCAAGGAAACCACACGAAGTTAGGGATAGTTTGTTGTGGTTAAGGAAGAGCAAAAAAGCCAGTGTAGCCATGTACCTCCATACTGAGTGCATAGATAGGAAATTATAAGGTAAGGTAGAAAGGGACCAGGTTATGAGAAATTTTGAATGCCAAACAGGAGTTTAGAAGTGATACTAGAGACAATGTCATTGTTGATTTTCATTCTCTCTCAAAGAGGACCATGACATCAAGGATGTGATACCATGTAATGCAAGTGCATTGGATTTAAGTGAGAGAGGGCTGTGCAAAGTCACCAGCCTTACTTTCTCTTTTGGAGCCACCTGAGTCAAGTGACAAAATATTGGAGACAATAAGGAGACTCAAGTTTATCTTGGCAGCTAAGGGGAGGGTGGATTGGATTGGATTGGGGAGAGACTTGAGAAAGAGAGCAAGTGGGAAGTCTCTGACTGTTCTGGATGACATATGATGAGGGCTTGAACTAGGATTGTAACTGTATAAGAAGAGAGAAGGGGATGTATATAAGAAATATTGTGAAGGAGAAAACAAGACTCTTTGAAAATGGATTGTGTGTGAAGGATGAATCACAAATTGAGGATGACACTGAAGTTTCAAGCGTGGGTGAGTGGGAGGATGATGGTGCTTTCAATGGTAACAGTTCAATCATTTTATAAGCAAAATCAATATACAGTACTCTGACACATATCCCAGATACTACTTTCTTTCCCTTTTCCCTGGTGCCATATTTACTTGAAAATAACACCAGCCTTACACATAAACAGAATAGGCAACCACTCACATGATATTATTTTATTGATAAAATTTATTGAAAGATTTCCATCACCAGATCTCTTTCCATTTTCTGCTATTGTGATTAAAATTCTACCCATAGAGATATTTTTCTTTGAGGTGACCTGGGGGGAATCTATAAAAATAAAAATTCATCTACCAGAAGTAATTAATCACATGGCTTGTTCAGTCATTTTAGTAGTGTCAACTCTTTGTGATCCCATTTTGGGTTTTCTTGGTAAAGACACTGAAATGGTTTGCCATTTCCTTATTTTATAGATGAGGAAACTGAGGCAGAGTTAAGAGTTTTGCCCAGGGTCATACAGCTAGTAAATGTCCTAGGTAATATTTGAACTCAGGTCTTCTTGACTCCATACCTGTCACTTTATGCACTATATCACTTAGCTGCCTCAATAATGTGGCTAGTAGCTATTAATTTTATAGCAATGATTCTTTATCATGGACCCTTTATGAATATGTAGGATCCCTAAGCGAATGGAACACGAGTTAGGGGTGTTTGAAGTTAGTGAAAGAAGAGGGAAAAGTCTAGGACATAAGAATCTGCCTTGTGAGAAGCTTCATTAGGAGCATGGACATATAGGAGGCAGAAGCATCATTGAAGTAGGTATTTCATTCTGTTTATGAATGTTTTCTATTTGGGAGGTCAGGAGGGAAATAAATGGAAGACTATAAAGTACCAAATTTAAATTTGCCTGTTTCACAATTTTCCCCCAAATTGGTTGTGCTTGATAGTACTGAAGTGAAGAGCCATAACTTTGCATTTTTGTACCCAGGAAAAATTATTCCTGGGGCAATTTGAGTAATTGAATAATGCACCCTCAATTGGGAGGGAGAAAATAGGACTCTTAGAAACTGGCATAAGACCATTATGGGGCAGAGTTGAAGTTGAATCCAACATGTCATCTAGTAGCTTCTTATTTTAGCTACTTGTTTTTGATACCTCATTAATAAGCTTTATATTTCTACTCAATGACTATAAGAACTGCCAACACTGTATAAATCCGGTGGTACAAGGTAATTCTCTTATTGTTTCACCTAGTTCTGGCTCTGATAAATCGGTTTTACTTTCATCCTGGGTTCACTCCCCTAACCTTCACTGGCACTGGCAGAGTGATGGTTGATATCATTCTTGGTGATCTACTGGTAACTTGATGGTTACTGATAGCATACAATTCATGAGCCCCTACTGGAATGTTTTCCCTTAATAATCAATCAGTAAACTCAACTAGCTTTTTAGAAAAGGCATTTACTTAGAATGTATGGAAGTATAAACACATGTGTAAGGAATACATGTGGCCAATATAAATCATAACTCTGCACTAGAAGTGCCTCAAAATCCTTTGTATCACCAAAGAGTCCTCATGAACTTCACTGGAGAGGAAGTACCAGTGCTGGTTATGGACAAATTTCTCTATGTCTAGACTGTGTTACCTGTGAGATGGCACAGTGGATAGAATACTGGACATGACTTCAGGAAGACCTGAGTTCAAACATAGTCTAAGGTACTAGCTGTGTGACCCTGATTATGTCATTAGCCTCTCAGCCTCGGTTTCCTCATCTATAAAATGGGAATAATAATAATCACACTTGTCTCCCAGGGTGGTAGTGAGGATCAAATGAGATATTTTTAAAGTGCTTCTCAAGCACTACACAGATATTAGCACAGCTGTTTTCATAGGGCCTGAGCTGCAGGTCACTTGGGTCTGTGAAGTCTCACCTGGACAGGTCATTCAGCTGCTGGGTCAGGTCAAACGGGTTTTTGGTTACTCAGATGGTTTTAACTATAGCTGGAAAGGTCGATATGCTTCTGGGAATGACTAATGAGCTCCTGGTCTACAAGACTGGACTATATGGATTGCTGAGCTGGGGGGCTGCCGCTAAGAAGATTACTCAGGCCTGGGGCTCTTTCCAGGGCCCGGTGTCCCTACTAATCAGGTCACTCTGCTCTGTTTCCCGAGGTTTTTTTTAAATGGGCATCTGCAGTTTTCATGACTTTTCATTTTTTGCTCAGCTGTGTATTATTATACCCTCTTCAGCTGGAGTGTTATGATGATCCTTTTAGCTACAGTCCTAATGTGCTATTTCAGCAAGTGCAATGACCCTTTACCTGAAGTGACAGAAGCCTCTCCTGTCTGATTCCCTCAGGACTTCAGGTCCCAAGCTTTGTCACCTCTAAGGAGAATATGCAAAGAATCTAGGCTCTATTGTTTGATAATCTTTCCTGGTTCGGAATAAGTGATGTCCTTCAGTAAAGGGCTCCATCTTCTCTTGTGAGGACCACCAAAGTTATGCTTCCAAGATTCCTGTTGGCTCTTATGCAGATGAATGACTGGGAACTAAGTTATGAAAACCATCTGTGCTCTCAGGGTAAACTCATTGTTTCTGATTCTTTCATATAGAGTTGGGCTATTCAAATCTCAGGCACTTTCTAAGGTATAGCATACTTCCTTTCTACCAGAAAGGGCTTCCTTTTTATACTTCAGCATTTCTCTTTTTTCCCTTTCATTCCTTTAATCTTGTTAAAGCTTAACAGGGACATACTCTTATCCCAATATTGTTACTGAAAGGTCCTGGAGAAAGAATGTTGGGTTTGGATTCAGGATATTTGAACCCAATCCCAGCTTTGCCACTTACTAGACCTATGTCACTGGAAAAGTTACTTACTTGCTCTAAGGCTAAGTCTCTACATCTTTATCCCTACTTTATCCATGCTCTAGAGAGTTCTTGTGAGGATCCAAATAATATAATGTATGCACAGGGGCTACATAAATACAAGTTATTATTTCTTTTAAAATTATTGGTAATTCTGAAATTCTGAGCTTTCCTTTTATCCTACTGTCCTTCCCTCCAGTGAAACAATTTCTTGTTTGGACGTATGATACCCAATCAGTGTGAGGAACTTCCAGGAAATTTCTACTATCAATGCATAGAGTTAATTAACTCTTTTGCAGTTTCCTGTCTTAGACAATTGCCTGAGGTACTGACTTGCCAGAGACATACAGAGACATACAACCAGTAGAGATGAGGCAGCATTTGAACCCAGGTCTTAATCTTGAGACCAGTTCTCTCTCCACCATGTGGTGCTGTCTTTTGTAAAAAGTAATAATGAGTATTATGAATTGGCAATAGCAATCAATTTGGGGGTCCTATTGTTGTGTGCTTGTCTTTCGTCTTCGAGAAGGACCATGACAGCTGGGAAAGGATGATATAACTTGCAGTTGACTTAGATTTGAGTGAGGGAGAGCTGTGCAAGGTCACAAGGCTCACTTTCTCCTCCAGAGCCACCTGAGTCCAGTGGCCGGATATTCATCAGGACAACTGGAGAAGGCCCAGGATGCAATGGGAGACCCTGGCCCTTTTAGGCTAAGGCCTTTTCAGGTTCTTGCTTTGAATAACGTAATGCTCATTCAATGAATAGGCCTCTTAAAGAAGTGAGTCAAGGGATTGGGGGGTGGTGGTTCCTTTTGGGAAAGATTTTAAGATCTAAATCCACAGATTAGATTCCCTGGCTATACTTAGATAAACAACTCAAATAAATTGGCAATTTATTGCCAATAAAGACTTGGGTTTTAGTTTAACTTTTTAGATAACTAGCTATGAGACCTTGGATAAGTCATCACACTCCTCTGAGCTGGATTTCTTCATCTACAAAATGAGGGGTTGGGTGAGCTAAGTGATCTTTAAGGTACCTCCCAGCTCTAATTTTTTTTTTGCTCTTTTGGAGGGCAATTGGGGTTAAGTGACTTGCCCAAGGCCACATGGCTAGTAAGTGTGTCAAGTGTCTGAGGCCAGATTGGAACTCAGGTCCTTCTGACTCCAGGGCTGGTGCTCTATTCACTGCACCACCTAGCCGCCCCAGCTCTAATATTTTATCATACTTTATGACTTCATTTTTCCAAATCCCTTTAGAAATCTTTCTCTAACCCCTAGACTCCCAAGAAGAGACTGGTTTCCATGGAAACCCCAAAAGAAATGAATCAAGAAAGAAGGTTAAGCTATATTCCCTACTTAAAGCCACTGTCTGATTTTCATTAGGCCCACCCAGATTTCTTCTGAGTCCTGGGGCCACGGACTAGTACTTATTTTCATGGCTGCTATACTAAATACCACCAACTCAGATCTGATTTCCTAATGAACTTTCTGGGTCGAGTAGATATTGACAAGGTAAGCTATTTCTCCCCTGTTGGGTTCCTTCGAGCACACCGCCCCAGTGCTTCCATTTAACAATGTCAGTAATTTCAATATGCTTAACAACAGCATAATAGCCAGACCGTGAGGGAATGAATTATTGAGCAGCCTCTGCCACCACTCAATATTTTTATTCTGCTTTCAGGAGGACTGTTTAAGGCACTCATTGGGGTGCCTGTTGCTTTTGAAGTATGTTTCTCTTTGCAATCTTGTTTTCTAATCTGTTGATTGATGTGCTACATTACTTTACATTATACTGCATTAGCCAAGGCTTGTTCTGACATTCCCTGAGAGCTGAACAGGAATCCAGCATGCAAGTTTAATCAATGGATGACCATTTCCTCTCATCCCTTCATTGTTAATAATATTAACAGGGCCTCTAATAGCTTCCACTGTGGTAATAGGCTCCCTCACTATCCAAGTAGTTTCAGTTCCATTCTCTGTCCTCATGATGCTGTATTGGGAGTCAGAACTCCCAGAGTCTCTCCTCTACTCTGCCTCTGTGCTCCTTTCTACAGAAGGGATGAGTATCCTCTCTAAAACTAGAACTTTGGAATAGATGATTTCTCTAGTCTCTTCCAGTTTTAAAATTCTAAAATCCTCTAAACCCCTGTTATCGTGCTTGCCTTCTGTGCTGCTTGTGTTGTTTTGTGTTGGTTCTTCATTCTTTCAGAAGACCATGGCATCAGGGACAGCTTTGCAGCTGACTTTCATTTGGATGAGGGAGGGCCATGCTAGGTCACCAGCATCACTTTCTCCTCCAGAGCCATCAGTGTCCAGTGACTGATATTCATTAAGATGACTGGAGTTTGCCCAGGATGCTGTGGGAGTCTCTGGCCCTTTTAGGCTAAAGTCTTTTCAGGTTCTACTTTGAGTGAGGTAGTGCCCATTCTGTGAATAGGCCTCTTTAAGAAGTGAGTCAAGGGATGGCCCCTTTAATCAGAAAAAAGGAAAAAAAAGTCAAATTGGGAGGGGGATGACCTGCAGGGTCTTGCTGTTGCAAAGGGAAACAGTTACCATAGAAATCCCCTCTGAGCCAGGAGGGCCCAAAATAGAGCCCTAAAGTACAGTCTGGGCAGGGGACCTATTGTGGTCTAATCTGCGCTGCTCATTCACCTCCTCCAAAGGGAGCTGTTAAAAGCCAGCATTTCAAAAGCACTGTTTAGGTTTGCAAAACTCTTTACAAATATGATCTAATTTCATCTTCAATCTAGTCCTGGGAGGTGAGTGCTTATTATATGCAGGAGTGTTTGCCATTTCCTTCTCCAGCTCATTTTATAGATGAAAAAACTGAAGCAAACAGGGTTAAGAGACTTGCCCAGGGTGGCACAGCTACTAAGCGTCTGAGGCCACATTTGAACTTGATTCTTCCCAACTCTAGGTCTGGTGCCACTGTGTCACTTAGTTGTCCGTATTATCTTCATTTAACAGATGAGAAAACTGAGACCAATGGTTCAGTTTTCCAAGGTCATATAGTTAGAAATATGTGGGATTGGAATTGAACTTGGGTCTTCCTGACCTAGGCAGTAGATAGAGTGGTAGGCCTGGAGTCAGGAAGACTCATCTTATTGAGTTCAAATCTAGCCTCAGATACTTACTAGCTGTGTGACCCTGAGTGAGTCACTTAACCCTGTTTGTCTCAGTTTCCTCATCTCTAAAATGCACTGGAGAAGGAAATGGCAAACCTTTCTAAAATCTCAGTCAAGAAAACTCTAAATGGGCTCATGAAGAATTGGCATTATTAAAAATGACTAAGGAACAACAACTTCCTGATCTATTTTTCAACATTCTGTCAAGGTGGCTATGCCTTATTGTCTTGAAATGCTCTCTTTAAAGGCAGGCACTAGTTCTTATTATTCACGTATACATCATTGTACTTAGCAAAGGGTTGGACACATCGTAGGTCTGCAATGATTGCTTGTGCAGAAACTGATCATTTCTTTTCATTAAATGTTTACCCTTGATGGGATGAGCCTCTTGGTTAGCCATTTCAACACATTACACCAGGATTTTCACATAAAGCTTTAAAGTCCAGTAATGCTTTTGGGACACCCAGTATATTTGGGTATGTTTTTGTGAATGACTGGAAGACAACAAGAGCAATCATTAGCTGTTCAGTCATTTCAGCCATGTCCTGTTCTCCATGACCCCATATGGGGTTTTCTTGGCAAAGATACTGGAGTGGTTTGCCATTTCCTTCTCCAGCTCATTTGACAGATGAGGAAACTGAGGTAAACAGGGTTCAGCAACTTGGCCAGAGTCACACAGCTAGTAAGTATCAAAGGCTGGATTTGAGCTCAAGTCTTCCTGATGCCAGGCCCAGTACTCTATCCACTAAGGGACCTAATTGTTACAATATAATAATAATTATCATAATAACAATTAGCAATTATATAGTACTTTAAGATTGCAAATCATGCTATCTAAATATGCATACATATAATATATGTGCAAATGTATATGTGCCTATATATAAAATATATCAATATGTATGTGTACAATATGTGTGTGTGTGTGTGTTACACACACAGATATGAAATGTCATTTGATGTCACAACCCCTGTGAGGTAGGTGCTGTCATCCTTATTTTACACATGAAGAAACTAAAGCTGAGAAAGAGTTAAATGAATTCAGGTCTTCTTTGCCCTAAGTCCACCATGGTGCCATCCAGCTGCCAATGATGCTATTTCAATGCCATTGGGAGTGGAATGCGTCTATGTTCTGCAACATGGGGAGAAAGGGCCTCTGTTAATGTACAGTAGCCATAAATCAAAGGAGTGTTTCTTCCCTTACCCCTACCATGCTCCCTTTATTCTTTTCTGTCCCAGTGAATCTCCTTTTCCCAAGCCTGGAGTCTGATGAGTTACTGGTAGGTGGACATAGATGCCAGGAACTGAGAAGGGTGGAATAGTTCAGTCAGTACACATCATGTCTATCTTTCTGCCCAGAGGTACAGAAATCTTAACTTGATTTTTCTTTTTTCTTTTTCTTTTTTCAACGAAAAAAAGTCAGACACTTCTTTAAATCCACTGTGCCTCTCTCTTTTTTACAGAATCAAATCCCACTTCTGGCTGCCTTGTCCAAAATCAAGCCCTACCCTACTTATTGTCCATGTTTTCCATTGCTTTTTGAAGGGATCTTTCTGCTTCAGTCAGAGCTTTTCTTCACTATCTCCAATTCATACTGTTTCCCAATTTTTATAAGGACTTTCCTCCAAATCTCACTCATCGTAGAAAACCAGTTTAAATTCTTGTAATGAGAATCTGAAGATCTTTCCTGCCCCTAGACCCTTTGATAGGCTTAAGTGGCTGAGAATGTTTCCTGATTTGAAAGTATACTCTGCCCCTTAATAGGCTGAATGTGGTCATGTGGAGCCTGTGGCAGAAGGCTTGTTTTTTGGGAATGGCCACACCTTGTTACTTTGTAATTGGACAGTGGGTCAAGAGGGCTGTGACATTCTCTGACCCAGGAGAAGGCTATATATATGCCCTGATGTGAGGTTTCCTTTGGGGCTCACTTTGAGAAGAGTTGTGTGATTTGACCAGAAGAGATTCTGTGAAGCTGTTG